>OY728141.1:1861054988-1862254988 GCA_963277665.1 Viscum album | reverse complement strand
TTAAAATTATTTATATGATTTAAATATGATAAATTAAGATGAAAAAAATACCAAATCAAAACATACACAAAAAACAAAGCAATTATTACCTGAAACATGACTTTAACAGGGAATTGTTAATAAAAAGGTAATAAAAGGTCATAAGTAAATAATACATGGAATGATATATATAATTATTGTTCTTTAATATATTTATAATAAAATTTTATTTATTATATATGTGGTTTTAATGTATATGAAATAATTTGAGACTTAAGGTATGAGATTTCTGTGTCAATTTTATTTTCTGTGAGACACATTCTATATTTACCACATATTTATTTTGTGTGGTTTATATAATAACCATTAATGTATTTTAGGATTATTATATTGAAAATTATGGGGATTTACATGTCCATTTTATAATCTATATTTCATGGGGTGCATGGTTCAAACGTTAACAAAGCGACAATACATTTCTAGTCTCTCTTTTATTTTTGGTAGACTTATGCCATATTCACCACTACTTTGTTTTGTGTGATGTATATGCTACCCATTTTACATGTTATATAATTAATATAATTATTTTCATTATATTTACTATTTTATTTTTTCTTATTCTTTAATGGGTATTACTATTTAATAGATTACCAAAGCGATAAGGGATTTTTTCATAATTTTCCTTCTTTGAGACATATGTTATTTTATGTGCCTATATTCTTTTATGAGGTGTATATAAAACCCATTTAACATTTAATATAAAAAATTTATTTACTCTTGGGATATTTTAAGTTATTTTTAATTTTATTCTTTCACATGGCTTACGATTTAATGTTACAAAAGTAGTATGGGTTTTATAGTACAATCTCATTGTTGATCAATATTGTTTATGTTTAGGCTTATAATGATGAAATATTATGATCCATATATAAAGAAACTCAAAAATTTTATTATCATCTGGTTATGTCATGAGAATACCTATTTTCACTTCATTTTATACTCTTAAAGGATTAAATTGACCAAAATAACGTCTTAAAGAAAAATCATCATTATTTATCTATTCGATCGAAAACCCATTTTTATCCATATACATGATTTATAAAAATGTTTTCAAAAATGATTTAACATTATACAAAGGAACTAAACCATTATGATACTTAGGCATGTGTTTGTTTAATGTAATGAATATTCATCTAAAATATGTAATATCAATGTATGAAAATTTTGGGCCTTTACAATTGGGTTCAAAGGATAGGATTAGTTAACCTTTATAAATTAGGATATGAAAACTTTTGTGAGATCCATAAGGATATGTATAAGAATATAACTAAGGATAATAAAAAGTATGATCCAATGTATAGGAAAATTTCTTGTAATTTTGGTAAAGGATAGAGAGACTGGTTTCTAAGTAATTACATCCCTTTTTGGATACTACAAGTGGATGTGGATCTCAAAAAGAGGTACTTAGGGCATTAATATAGACCCAATCATCATTTGTTTCATGAAAATGGGTCTTACTGCACACTTGGTTTTACACTCCCAGTGGATATGTTTTGAAAATTCAAAAACTCTTTATGAACCATCATGAATGATTTAAATAACGACCATGAAAAACTTAGGTTAAAACTAAGGTACCATATATTTTAAAAATGGTTCAATGATTTATACATCATATAAGTGACGCTTTATGATTATTTGGTTTCCCACTATGAGTATTGTCACTCACACTATGATTTTGGTTTTAGTCAATGGATGTAACTTGAAGTAATCATGTTAATTATGAATGCAATGGACAATGAAATGATTGTACTCATGAGAAACCAAATTTCATGAGATATGGAATGAAAAATATCATTTATATTCTCACACAAATTTCTATTAATCATTTTAAACATCCATATTAGAAAAATAGGGAACAAAGTTCTACTGAGTCCTTCATGAGGCAATTTACACCTTATTTTAGTGGTTTTGCTGATCCAATAGTTTCCGAACAATGGATCAGTACCATTGAAAAGATACTTTACATTATGTAGTGTTTAAATAATGAAAAATTCATTTTTACTGTCTATCATTTGGAAGGAGAAGTGAATCAATGGTGTACTCTCATCAGGAATACAAGGCAATATGATGAAATTGTATTTATGGAGTGGGATAAGTTTAATATATTATTTTTAAATAAAAAATTCTATCTTATTTTTTATATGAAAATAGAGAAATAATTATTTAAGATAAAGTATAAGTATAATTAATCCATTTGTACCTAGGATGAAAATTTTACAGGACTCGTGAGGTACACTTCTGGCATTATCATCCAACCTAAAATTAACGTTTGACGATTATTTAGTGTCTTAAAACCAAGTCTTTGAAAGGAGTTAATCATAAGGAACTTCAATATATATGAAGAGATAATTCATCATGATATCAAGGTGGAAATTAAGATTTTAGATACCCATTAATCACATTGTTTTTATAAGAAAAGAAATATAAAAATTAAGAAAAAAATCTAAAAACCATATAGAAAAGAAGATGATATTTCCTTTATGCTCAAAGTGCGGAAGGAAACATAGAGAAAATTGTATTAAAGGGGATATAAATTTTTTTATGTTTGTAAATTAAGGTCATATATTGGTTTAATGTTGAAGTTATGGTAAGATAATAACCATTGATGAAAATAGAGAGAAAGATCTAGAGAATGAACCACCCACACTCTAGTGCTTCACATGCATGGAGTTTGGGAATTATGTGAATCAAAGCACTAATACATGGGATAATGTGATTGTCAAGCCACAAAAAAATCTAAAGACAAAGTATGATGGGAAAGATTATCCAATCACTATGGATAAAGTGAATCTTGATAATTAGGGTACACTTATATTATACTCACTATTTAAGATCTTCATGTTTGATTTTTTATAAAGGATCCCTATTAAAATTTCATTGATCATATTTTAGTGGAACTTGATTTTATTATAGGCATTGATAATCTCCCTATACATGGATTATAGAATAATGAAATCACATTTGATATTTTCTTGGTATAAGGATGAACCCAAGAATACAATGGAAATGTTTTTTTTGTAAAAGATAAGACCCCATTTATGGAATAAAGGGTGAATTATCTTTTGGAAGTATTTATGTCTCCATGTAATATTAACTTAAGTGTAATTGATACCATCATGAGTTTAGGATTTTAAGGTTGATCATAAGTTCAAAGTCATTGTCACCCCTTTTGAGGATTTCCATGATGGGATTTTATCAAGATTAAGGATATTTTAAGAGATATTTACGGAAATTAAACACTTTTGTTTGTATATGTTTTAGTGATAAGGTTATTTGAAAAGGAATTAATTTACACATTATGGAAATATGATTAAAGGTATTTTTAACATTTAAGGTTTTTCTTATCTTTGATTTTGAGGTAATTATGGGCCATAGTTGATCAAATTATGATTAAAGTACACTCCATTATTATTAGAGAATATTTCTCTCTAGATCATATTTTCAGAGTATACATTAAAGAAGTGGTAAGGTTTAATGGAGCATGAAATTCAAATTTATATAATCATAATATGAGTATTACCTTAAAGTTATAGCAAAGCCTTTAGAAAGCTCTTGAAACAAAGTTGAGTTTTAGCACTACATATCATCCTTAGACAGATGTTCAGTATAATAGAACACTTAAAACACTATAGGATATGTTTAGATATTGTTCTATGGATTTAAAAGGGTGGTTAGGATTAACACATTTCTCTAGTTGAGTTTTCATACAATAATATCTTTCACTCAAGAATTTTTATGGATCCTTATGAAGCCCTATATGGAAATAAATGTAGAGCTACAATGTACTAGAATGAAGTTAGATAAAGAAATCTATTAGGACCTAATATAGATAAATAAATTACATATAAGGTTATATTTATTCAATAACACATAAGGGTGGAATAAAGTAGACAAAAAAGTTATGATGAAAATCTTCAACATGATGTTTAATTTTAAGTTTGTGATAAGGTGTCTCAAAGAATTTATACATTGAATAAGGTTAAGATATTTGATAAGAAAGGGAAACTAAGCCCTATTTATATTGGTACCTTTGAAATTATTTATCGTATTGGGACTGCATCTTATCACTTGTTGCTTCCATTGAACCTCTCTCAAGTTCACGATGTATTGCATGTGTCTCTCCTAATAGAGTACATACCTGATCCTTCACATGCATTAAACTCATATTTCATACCATTGGGGAAATATATTTCTATCTAGGAACAACTAGTGGAGTTTTTTGATCAAATAGAGAAATTTCTATGAAGCAAGACTACTCACCTGGTCAAAGTTTTGTGGCAAAACCACCAGTTTGAGGAAGTTATGTGGGAACCTGAGGATATGATGAGGAAAAAGTATCATTATATTTTTTATCAGAGTGCAAAATTTGAAGGGTTAAATTCTAGTTAATTGAGGTATAATTTTACACCCTAATATTTTATTATTATTTTGAATAAATTTAATTTATTAGATATCTTATGTTATACGCAACACTGAGTTTTAATGAAACCGTAACAAACTATTAATATGATTATTTCAACAAAATCATTATTACCTATAAATTAAACTTATACAAATGAATATGAATTTTTTTTAAATATTAATTATCATCGTTTTAAATAAATTAGACATATTTACAAAAAAGTGGTTAATTTTTGGTAAAGTCATTATATGTTTTAAAAATACAATTTTCTAATTTTTTTTTATTTCTATTTGTGAAAAATAATAAAATTAAAATTTGGAAAATTTTATAAAATTAATTATATAAAGTAAAATTTATTATTTAATCATAATATAAAAATTATATTAGTTTTATTTTTTTTGGATTTTTCAGAATAGATTAATTTTTGATTAATAGTGAAAAATACCAGTTTTTATTGAACAATTACCTTTCATTTAAAAAATTTATAAGCTTAATTTTTGTTTTAAAATGGGGTCAAAAGTAAAATTATTTCAATTATATATTTAGTAATCCAATTTATTCCATTTGAATTAATTTCATTTTGAATTTTAATATAATTTTTTTAAACCGTTGAATATTTTCTCTTTGAAAACCCGCTTTCTCGTCACATTTGCAGCTTTAATTTTAAATTAAATTACATCACTAATGTGAGTTGAGTTTTAAAAAAAATATTCCATATTTGGAATTATAATAGTTTTTGTTATATAATAGGCTCAATTTAAATATTTATCATAATGAATAGTAAAATTAGTAAAAATTATTTACTGTAGTTAATCTAAAAATGAGGTTAGCAGGGGTTAAAATAAAAAAATAAGGGTTAAAAATTACCCAAAACTTGTAAAAAACCTAATTTATAGAGTTATTTTGAACTTATAATATAAAATGTTAGATAATTATAAATTTTGGATCCTTTTAGAATGTGAAGAATGTGGGTACACTTTTTTCTTTCATAAAATTACAAGTGTGACACTCACCTCGCTTATAAAAGGCCACCCACTCTTCGCTCTTCTTCACACATCCAAAACCAATTTATTGAGATAATACCTGACCAAATAAATTACCTAATTCCATAATATAATATTATAATCATTATTTTGGTAAAATCTCAAACCTAAGAAGTTTTTTGGTTCAAACCAAAAGTAGTTGTCTGAAAAAGAGGTAAAGTCCTTAACCGAGCATTTTATTTTATTTCTTCCTACACCTCATTAAATTAGCATTAAACCATGATTATATAATAAAATAAATATATTACGTATACTAAAATTTTATTATTTTAATTTAGTTACCTAATTCCATCTCCAATTCCATCAAATGGGTTATGAAATCACCATTCATGTGTATGACAGGCTCCCACCTTGCGAACTGATGTTATCCATTTTCCATCACCATATCTCACAGATGGATATGATAATGTATTTAATGTTTATATATTATATTTATGATATTATTATAACCCAATAATTATAAATCCACATCTACCTTCTTTCCTCCCAACCCGTTGAAAAACAAGAACATCGCTCGTGTGTATGGAGAACTATCGTCTCGTGAACTGATATGATGTGTTTTTCATTTATGTTTTACTTGGATGGTAATAAGGATATATTAAAATAATATATATGATATATTTAACATAATTATACTTCTATAATTATGATATCACATATAACTTCTTACTTTAAACTCCACGAGGGATATGATAACGTCGTTCGTGTGTACGGTGGACTACCTGCCTCACGAAGCGATGTGATTCATTTTTCACTAAATCATTACATGAAGTGTAATAAGGGTAAATTTAATGAATATTATATGATATATATGAAATATAAATTACTATATAATGTTAATATATTTTTTACCTTTATTTCATTTAATGCATTGAGAAAATGGAAACAACATTCATGCATACGTACGAACTATCATCTCCATGAACAATGTATTTCATTTTCCATCTCTACCTTTTATGGATTAATCTAAATATATATATAATGAATATATATGATAATTATATAATGGTTAAAATTATAGATATTATTTAACCATGATCAATATAAGAGGACCAAAAATACCAAATCCAAACATACACGAAAAACAAATCAATTATTACCCAAAACATGACTTTCACATGGAATTGTTAATAAATGGGTAATAAAAGGTAACAAATAAATAATATATGGTATGATATATATAAGTATGGTTCTTTAATATATTTATATTTATCTTATATTTATTATACATGAGGCTATAATGTGTACAAAGTAATTCAAGACTTACTCTAAGGGATTTCTGTATCACTTTTATTTTCTATGAGACACATGACATATTCACCACATGTTTCTTTTATTTGATGTATATAATAACCATGAATATATTTTATGATTATTATCCTAAAAATAATTGGGATTTAAATATCCATATTTTTATCTATATTTCCTATGGTTTAAATTTCTAAAGGTACCATAGCGGTAACATATTTCTAGTCTCTCTTTTATTTCTGGGAGACTAATGCTATATTCACTACTTGTTTATTATATGTGGTGTATATACTGAAAATATGAAATTTTATATCATGAATATACACCTATTAATTATATTTAAATATTAATTTGATTTTATTCTTTAATGGGGATCACTATTCAATATATTATCAAATGGTAAGGGATTTTTGTCTCAATTTGCTTTCCTTGAGACACATGTTATGTTATGAACCTATCTTATTTTATGAGATGTATATACAAACAATTTAACATGTAATATCATGAATTTATTTATTATCATGTTATTTTAAGTTTAATTTAATGTTATTATTTCATGGGACTTATGTTTCAATGTTACCAAATTATTAATAATTTTATTAAACAATCTCATCTTTTATTGGGATTATTTATGTTTATGCTTTAGATGATGATATATTATGATCTATCTCTCAAGAAACTAAATAATTTTAATATAATCACATTATATCATGATAATACATGTTTTACCTTAATTTTATCCTATTAAATGATTAATTATACCAAAATAGTTTTTTTTATAAAAAATCCTCTTTTATTTATCTCTTTAGTCAAAAAACATTTTTATTCCATATAAATGTTTTCTAAAAATGTTTTCAAAAATAATTTAAACCTTATTCAAAGGTAATAAACCATTAATATACTAAGGTGTGTGTTTTTTAATCTAATAAATATTAATCTAAATTATGTAATATCTATATATGAGAAGTTTTGGTTCTTATAATGCCATTTTACCCAGCCAATATCATTGTTCATCAAGATGAGATGTTATAATGATTTTTATTAATTATTAAACATATCATATTATGATTGACACAATATAAAACTGGTCATGATATAATTTTAGGAAGTTCTATTATTTAAACAAAATATTTATAAATAGATTTTATTCTTTGTTTTATCTCTATGTTTTCACTTTTGATTATGGTGTATATGTTTGTTATCTAAAATTTTGTACACTAATTAATTAAATTTTTTAAAAATGGTATATTATACCAAAGTGTGGGTTTTTAGGAAGTTAGTGAGTGTTAATTTTTTTTCACTAAAATAAATAAATTTTCCAATAAATGTTAAAATAATATTTTATGGTATCAATTTTTTTTAAGATCATTGATTTTCAAGTCTCTTTAACAATATACCCCTATGACCCGAGGTTGGAATTTGTACTAAAATAGAGGATCCAAGGAATCATAATTTTCAACACATGACATCATTAAATTTACTATATTAATTTTCAATGTGATTAATATAATTAGAACATTAGTGGAGAAAATTTTAAGGAGGAATAATGTGGAAAATATAGAAATATGGAAAGGGAAACTCTCCGTAATTAAGATTATTGATACCCAAGGAGAACTAAAGAGATACATAGTTCCCATTTCATTAGATATGTGTATTATTATTTAATATTTTATCATATTATTGATATCATTGAAGTTATCTAACATAGTTATAATATTTTTTTTGAGATTGATGTTAAAAACGAACATCACCATATTATATGTACAAACAATAAATATTTCTGGTGATCTAGGTAGAAAACAAATACTTTCATGATCCTTGGAATATCCTTGATTTTAAAGGTAAATAAGTTAATTTTTTTTACAGAACTGAAAATGTTTTTATTTCTATATTATTCATAACATATACATGAAGGGATTCCAATACTAATCATGATACATGACCCATTATCATAGTATCTAGGTTAAGTAGTACTATATGCTCAAAAAATGTTGTTTTCCCTCTTTCACTACCTCTTAAGAAAGCATCATTGTTAGGACCATGTATTTCCCTCCAAAAATTGGTATTAGAGTCTACTTATAATGCCTTAGGATTTTCTTATATTCTTACTCATTTTTTATGAAATATGGGTACTTTTGTTAATCATAAATGGATTCTATTTTTTTTGAAAAAATTTTAATTCATGGGAGAATAATATAAATTTCTATTTTAGGTAACATGGAATGTAGTTATGTCTTTGTGTCATATTTAGTGTAACTAAATTTAATAAATCAAGTGAAATTTTTACCAATAAAGGCAAACATAATATAGAATACAGAATGAAAGAAGTTAATTATTTCAGATAATTTCAATAAAATAACATTATATGAATGTAATGGTTTGTAACACTTCTAAAACTAATCAAATTAACATCCATGAAGGTGAATGGAAACTTAGAAAATCAAATATTTAAGATATTAGGACTCTATTTAGAGATCACAAGATTATGCATACATTATCTTTCAAATCATTCTATAATGGGGTTATTATTGTTTTTTGAGTATGAATATATTGATAGAATATATTGATAATGATAAAATTACTAAATTTATATTGATAATATTTCCCACCCACTTTAAACTGATGATGTTTTTTATGACAAAAATATTTTTAAAGAAGGTATCTATTCATAATAAAAAAATCACTATTGGTCTTTATTATTTGAGAATTTTTGATTAACCATCAAAGTATGAGAATGATCCTAAGGAAATTAAATTTAAAAATAGGTAAAATCTCAATATAAAGGAAGAAATAGAGGAAATAAATTATGAACTAATGGTTCTTCTCTTAAGTAATTTAAAAAAATATTAGTAAAGTTTAAGAGAATTTTTTCATTAACTTGTTTTAGATGTGGAAAGGTGGGGAGAAATGAAACCAAGTGTACCAAGAAGATTAAAGATTAAGAAATTAAATAAGTCTGACCATGGTGGATAATGAATAAATTTACCAGCGATAAGTTTAAGAGAATCTAAATAATATTTCAAAAGAAGGAATTTTTATAAAAAGAGTATGATAGAGATAAAATAAAGGAAGAAGTATAAATAATGAGGTAATTATAATATAACAAGTAATTTTTTCATAAGATGTTATTGGTCAACACAATGTTATTAAAGTTTTCACTAATAGTGAAGAACGAGTTGAAATATTCTTTTAATTGGAAACACAAATTTAATTTTCAATGAAATAATTAGACAACAAAAAATTAAATGTGAATAAACTATATAATTATTCTTAAAGATAGAATGGATTTCAATTTTTAAGGGAGAATAAATGAAAAAAATTAAAATAGGATTTTAAAATATTATAAAGCAATAAAGGAAATACAAGTATAATTGAGATCAAGGTGATATGTTAGAAAAAATACAAAATTATTAATGAATTGATTGATTTGGATGAAGACTTTAAAATAAGGAAACATGTTTAAATTTTTTTTAGTATATTTCAAAAGGAATATGGATTATGAAATCATGTTACAACCTCATTCTAGGTTCCAGGATAATATAGGCACGTAATACCTATTGAACATGGACTATAGTATCTTAATTTTTTTTATAAACATGAAACTTCATACATATATAGTAAAAAAACCTATAGAAACATCAAACCAAGTGAAAATAGATAAAAACAACATATACACATTCTATGTGAGAAAATAACACAGTAAACATCATACGGGGATGTTCACCTCAAGGAAGATCTCATCACAAAATTTGATGGAAAACCTTAGTGCACCTACTCAAAACACTAAAAAATTCCCAAAAATTGATATCCAACTCCAATATATATGACCTATGGATTCCATGATCATGTACTATAACACCTTGATACTTTATGATATGGATCTCTTTAAATAAATTTAATTACTTCGATAGCTTGGGATACAAGCAAACTCAAGTCTAAATGAACCATAATATAGTATACTGTTATAAAATAAAAGTTATATTGGTGGAGATAATAGGAATAAAAACATTTTGAAAATTATTTATAAAGGTTTTATATAAATTATATATATTGAAAAATAAGCACTCAATTTTTAGTAATGTCTCTATATGCAGCAAAAATACCTTTTTCCTCAAATTTTTTATATTAATTTTTGTTAGAAACTAATATAATTAATATTTTCCAAATTTATAAAATTTATTTAAAAAAAATGATATTAATTTTTTAAATTATAATTTAAAAATTACATTATAGATTAATTTTGAGAAAAATATAAAAAAATTTACTTTTCATTGAATAGTGAAAAAAACTGATTTTTATTGAAATATTTATTTTCATTTCAAGTATTTACAAAGTTTAATTTTATTTTATAATTATTTAAAAGTAAAATTAGTCATTTTATATTATATATAATCCAATTAAATTCATTATAATTAATTTTATATTATTTTTTTGAATAAAAACTTTTTATACTTAAGAATATATTTTTATGGAAAACTATTTTTCATCGAGTTTTTCAGGATGAAATTAAAATTAAAATTTTCATCCTCTATGAATTTAATTTTAAAAAATGGATTCCATATCTAAAATAATAATTTTTAATTTTTTAATATGTCCACTTTCATTTTTAGTAATAATGAATAGTAAAAATAGTAAAACTTTATCACCATGGTTAAGGTGAAAACAAGTTTACTGGGGGGTGGGGGTGGGTTAAACCAAGTGTCACAGGTTTGTTTTCTAATTAAAACTTTTTAAAATAATATTTCATGGAAATATTATAACTTAATTATATCTCTCATTTGAATCTCTATCCATCTAGAAGTATTTTTCTTTTGTATGACTTTATTATATTTTAATATTTTATGAAATCCCAAGTGTGTCCTCTCCCCCTCATAAAAGAACACCGCTCCCTTTTCTTCTTTACACCACTAAGAACCATCTATCTCAAAAAAAAACTACCCAATTATTTTAAAAAATTACCTATCATTGAATTAGAGGTTATAGTATTCTTAAAATATCATTCCAAGGGTCATTGATAAAGGATATGAAAGTTGTCTTCTGAAGAAGAGGTAATCATCCTATCTAAGATCTTTCATTTTATTAACTATAATATTTTCTATAAATACATGGTATTAAAAATAATATTATAAATTTAGTATAAAAAATAAACTTAAATTTTATTATGAGTATGTAACCATAATTATTCATTCTATTTTTTATCAAGTGATAAGAAAAAGTATCGCTCATGCGTATGTGTGGACTACTGCCTCTACGTAGCGATACAATTCAATTTCCATTGACATATTTCATGGATGTTTGTTATTATGGGTTTAATATTTATTATGAAATAATTATTATTCTTTAATTATAATATAATATCTACCTTCTTACCTTTCAATCCATTGGAAAACAATAACGTTACTCATGCACATTTGTGGAATACCATCTCCGTGAAGCGATGTGATTTTTTTTTCATTTATGATTTACATGTATGGTAATAAGAATAGATTTAATGAATATATAAGATATATATGGTATAATAATTATTCTTTAAAGGTTAATTTTTATTTAACTTTCTTTATTTCTTTCTCACAAAATGTGAAAACAACATTCATTCGTATGTATGAGCTACCGTCTCTATGAATGTTGTAATTAATTATTTTATCTCTAAATTTTATTTATGAATATAAATTTATATATATTGAATATATATGATATTTATATCATATTAAAATCTTGGAGATTTTGGAACCATGATCAATGTTCAAGGACCGAAACCACCGAACTAAAACTCTCACGAAAAAAACTCTTAACACACAAAAGAAATGATTTTAATAATGGATTATTAAAAATTGGATTTTGAAATGTTATAAGTGGATAATATATGGTATAATAAGTATTTAAATTATTCTAGTATATAATTATAATAAATTTAAATTTATTATACATAATGTTAGAGTGTTTTCGAAGCAAGTTGAATTTTAGGTATCAGATTTTTGTCTCACTTTTATTTATGTGAGAAAAATGCCATATTCCCCACTTATTTTATATATGGTTTATATATTGAACATGAATTTATTTTATTATTATTATGATTAAAATTATTGGGATTTAAATATCCATATATTTTACCCTCTTTTATGAGTTTTTTATTTAATATTACTAAAGTGGTAAGAGATTTATGTTACAATCTCATTATTTATCTAGATTATTTATGATTAAGTTTTAGATGATGAAATTTTATAAAATATCACTCATTAATAAATTGAATAATATTATCCTCTAGTTATTTGTGTATATTAAATGTTTTCATTTTATTTTACTCTTTTAAATAACTCAAGAGATATAAATAATTTTTTAAGGAAAACTGACTTTGTTTTTCTCTTCAGTTAATTTATTTACATATCAATGTTTTCTAAAAATATTTTCAATAATTTTTTATATTATTATATAATTTTTAATATAATTCTTACCCAAGATTTAATTTTTCCAAAATGGTTCAAAAGGAATATTCTTTTCATTTTCTGAATGAAGTACTTTTAATTTTTCACCAAAAATTTTGATGAAATAATTACTTTAACATGCATGGAACAGATTAAATTTCCCATAATCATGACCATTAACTGATTTAAAGATTCCTTTATAAGTTTCATACGTTATTTTCAAAGAAAATTATTTCCTTAATATTTGGTAAATTTATAGATTTTAAATAAGTGATTTCAAAATGAATAGGTTATTTTCATTAAGAAATATTCCAAAGGTCTTTTAAAGAAATGTTTCATTTATGATAAAATCCTATGATTTTACTTGTGATTTATTGGGGATATGATCCAAGGATATCATCCTTATTATTTCTCTAGATATTTTTTTATTATGATGATGATATTCTTATGAAAAAATTTATTTCCCATGGTGGTTGCGCCCAAATTTACCCTACCGGTAAAAGCGGTCATTGTAGTACAAGTAGGGATCGAATCCACAGGGACCGAAGAAGAAACCTTGAGACACTTTGATTAGATGCGGGATTGGCTATGAAGTGGCCAACTATGGTGTTGATTGATTTAAAGAAATATTTATTTAATTTAAAGAACAAAACCAATAAAATTACTTAAATTAAAACAACTAATTATGGTGAGTTTATCCTAGGTTGTCTCTTGGGCTTGATTGGATGTATTTGTTTTTCATTTGATTTTCTGTTCATCGGTTCAAGAGGTATCCATTAAATGAAATAATTCCTCAATATCATTCTCCAATTTAATATATACACAATTTCAAGGCAAATCACCAATTCACTTATAAGATCAATTAAATGAGCAGTCCAAGGAATTGGATCGTACTAGCACTCAAAATGTGTCGTCGTTAAAGTCGGTGAAGACAAAGAAGAAGATAAATCAAAGAAAGGAACTCTTAAAATAAAGAACAAATTTAAGAATTTAAGAACATCAAATAACATTCAATCCATCCCATGAAACTCCTTAGGATCAACCCATAAAAGTTTATCCCTCCATTTATGCTATTCTATCAATGTAAGCGGGTAGTTGACTTAAAGAAGCGGGATTGAAGAAGAAAAACATTAATCAAAATGAACACTCCACCGTTGTGTGATGAATTCACAAGTGTGGGTGTGAATAAATTTACACTTCGATTCAATGGTATCAACGTGTGAAGAAAAGGAAAATAAAAAATTAATAAGAAATTTTATTAAAATACTGAACGTGAATGAAAAACATTCATTAGAGAAATTGACGATGCCATTACAAAACGAAAGCGGGAAATTACAATTGAAAGAAAAAAACATGGATTCAAAGAAAAATGTTAGATGATAATTCCCTTCACCACTATCTCCTTATATAGGCATATTAGGAGCCTTAGGTCCACCCCCCACAATCAATTCACTCCCCAATAATTAATAGTGTCAAAACGAGGGTGAATAATCAAAAGAAAATTGACGTTTTGAAGTTGACCCGGAAAACTGTCCAGATTCGTCCACCATTTTTACGTTCGAATATTTAATTGATGGAAGCCGAATATTGAGGTGTTGTAGAAGACAAATATCTACGTACATGTCTTCTATATTCGATGTAAATATTTCAGGACATTTGTCTTATCCTTTTAGAAGTTATGGTCGAAATGGTGGGATGACTTTATGTGCATTAATGTCAGGTCCACCATTTAAATCTCAGCTTCAGATCCATTTATCATCATGAAAAAATTAGAATTAGCTCTGGAAACAGTTTAATAAAATTATCCTAATATTTTTATCTTTATACTGTATAAATTTGAGCTTCATTGGGCTTGGTTTTTGGGCCCCACTTTTGTTTGATGCGCCTTAGACCCATTATGCTTTTTCCAGCAAGTTTCTGACTTCAGGTGCAAAAATATCCATCTTCACTTGTGATTCATCCATAAGACCTAAGAGAAAAAAATGTTCCAAAAAAAGTGATCAATCATATCCCAAAATTTCAAATTCAGAAAATTAATATAATGTTGTACACAAACAAATGAATGATTGGGCCCAAATTTGCATTTTAAACAAGAATTGCATTTTAGATGAGAAATGAAGTTCTATTTATGTAATTCACTAAAAACAATGTTTATGGACTTTGGAAAAATTAATTTAAAGATATTAACAATGAATATTATCCACTTTCAGTGACTAATCACACCCCGCAACTTGAGTTTTTCTAGTCCCGAGCAAAATAATTTACAAATATGAAATTCAAATCCCCTTTTCCAAAAACATTTTAATACATATTTCTCACCCAAATTTCTCATACCAAAAAAAATTATGGAACCCATAAAAATCATTTAAAACAAGATAGGTCCATAATCATATCCCAAGCCCAAGCCCATTCCTTTGTTCAAATTCATCGCCACATTTCATCCAATTTCAATTAAGCATGATAAAGTGTTGTGCATCACAAAAGATATGGGGCCCATTTTATTGTTCAAGGGGAAAAAATGGAAGCTCTAGGTGGTAATCACATTAAACCTTAATATGAGTATCCATTTTTTTTTAATTTTTTTTGATGATTTTTTATCCACAATAGATATGAAAAGACTAACTCTGGGAAAGAAAACTATGGAGTCACAATCCCCAAGTGCCGGACGCCACACATATTGTCAATTTCATGCTCTACAATAGAGATATAAAGCCCCACTCTGGGCAAGACAACTATGGAGTCATGATCCCCAAGTTCCGGATGCCACACATTTGGAAAAATCATTTCTCTATGTGGTCATTATTTTTTTTTAATTTTTTTTGTTTTTTTGTTGTTTTTGTAGATACTCAAATTGAACTAAAAGTAACCCCAGAACCCTATGCTATAATAAAAGGGACCAAAGAACTCAAATTTACACCCACGATCCAGTAGACATGCATTGTGGAATTTTTATTAAGATGATGAAAATGTAAACTTTGAAAAAACACATTAGACAACTGCACTTTCCAAAAACTATGCTCATGAACTTAAACTTGCATTAAAATCAGAATCAAAGCATCCAAATTTTGCGATATCCAATTTCAGAGTTTGCAATGTGTGTTATCATGTTCAAGGTTAATGGAATTTTTTCTTTCCATGCATGTTCTTATTGAAAAAAAAAATCATCCCCCCCCCCAACTTAGAATAACACTGTCCCCAGACTTTAAAGAAAAGAAAAGTTAGAAGGGGGTAGGAGAGGAGTTCAAAGAAGAAATTTAAAATGATAATCATGGAATTAAGTCACCTGGTGGTTGATGATGATAGAGCATGCCATAGTCTCCCTTCAATCCTGGATTTGAGTCTCAGTAGCTTGGATGGTGGTGAATGGATTTTCCTTATGACTCACGACATGTCCTTTTATTTTTTTAACCTATAAAAACATAAAAATAAAACAAAACAAAATAAACTGATGATACATTGTCTTCTTTATATTTTTTAGGTAAGGTATTACTCAAAGATCACACCACGTGACACAGATGAATATGGCGCTCCCCTTTCATACCCATCCTTACTCATAAAAGAAGAACATGTCAACATCTTATGGTAATTTATTATATGGAAAATAAAATGATTCAAAATGATTGGAAACATGAAAACCATGGGTTGCCTCCCATGCAACGCTTTTGTTTAACATTGTTGGCTTGACTTCTACCCCCAAACTTATCCAATTCCAACTTTCAACATTTTTAGGACCCCATTTTTTTCCACTTCAACTTGATTAAGATTGATTTTTTTTAGAATTTGATTCATATGAAATCCCATGGTCAATAATGAGTTTGGAAGTACAAGGAAATTTGGTAATGGTTGATTCGGTTGAATTTCTAGTCTTTCCTAATACATCAATGACCATTCAAAATTATTGGTTTCTTGAGAAGAATGAACTACAAATACAAGGTTTTTCTTATCTCCTATAGTGGGATTCTTGAGTTCGGAAGAAAGTAAAATAATTTTGATCTCGGTTTCATTGAAATTTCCTAAAGGATATTGACAAATTAAATCAAAATCAGTTTCTTCTCCAAAAAATTTAGAAAGAATTGGTTCATTTTGAAAATAAGATTCATCCTGAAAATTGTCCAGTTGAATATCAGAAGTGTGTATGGGATCAATGTTTGGTATTTATCCCAATTTTTCAGTGATTAGTGTTTTTGAAAAATCATTAATGGAGTTATATTCAGGAAACTCAATCCATGATGTCAAATTTTCCGCTTTTGAATCCAAAAAATCAATTTCCTCCTGATTTAAAGACCCTTCAAAAACTCCTCGATCCTCTCCAATTATCCCAAATCCTAAGGTTGGTTCTTCAATAAAGGCATGAGGGGTTTGTGTGTTACAAGATTCTTCTATCAATATTGAGTAAGGGATGGTTTGAGTGGGAATGGGGTCCACACAAGTTTTAATTCTTTTTAGTTCTTATCTAAAACTTGATACCTCTGAATTCATTTTTTCCATTTGTTCACACAATTTTTGAAGAATTGTTTCAGGATTAGGATTGATAGATTTTTCGACATCATGGGCTTCCTCATTATTCATCATTTGAATCATTCTTGATAGGTATGGAAATTGATATTTTAAACCTTCATCATTGCAAATTTCGTTCATGTTATCAGGTGTGGGATATTCATTCAAAGGATGATTAAAAAAGGTTAGTGATTCCCAATGTGGAATTTCAAACAAATTCCATCCTGAGTTTGTGAAGGGATATTGTTGATTATACTCCATTGGATTTATTTGAAAATTTGGAATCGTGATTTTCGGGGGTCAAAAAAATAGAAAGGGGAAAAGAGAAGAGAAATAGAGATGAGAAAATAGAAATGAGGGATAATAGAAAGATGTTCTAAGGCGACTTACTTGGTCCCCGGTAACGACGCAAAAATTTGGTTTCACCCAAATTTACCCTACCGGTAAAATCGGTCATTGAAGTACAAGTAGGGATCGAATCCATAGGGACCGAAGAAGAAACCTTGAGACACTTTGATTAGATGCGGGATTGGCTATGAAGTGGCCAACTATGGTGTTGATTGATTTGAAGAAATATTTATTTAATTTAAAGAACAAAACCAATAAAATTACTTGAATTAAAACAACTAATTATGGCGAGTTGATCCTAGGTTGTCTCTTGGGCTTGATTGGATGTATTTGTTTTTCATTTGATTTTCTATTCATCGGTTCAAGAGGTATCCATTAAATGAAATAATTCCTCAATATCATTCTCTGATTTAATCCATACACAATTTCAAGGCTAATCACCAATTCACTTAGAATATCAATTAAATTAGCACTCCAAGTAATTGGATCATACTAGAACTCAAAATGTGTCGTCATTAAAGTCGGTGAAGACAAAGAAGAAGATAAATCAAAGAAAGGAACTCTTAAAATAAAGAACAAATTTAAGAATTTAAGAACATAAAATAATATTCAATCCATACCATGAAACTCCTTAGGATCAAACCATAAAAGTTTATCCCTCCATTGATGCTATTCTATCAATGTAAGCAGGTAGTTGACTTAAAGAAGCGGGATTGAAGAAGAAAAACATTAATCAAAATGAACACTCCACCGTTGTTTGATGAATTCAAAAGTGCGGGTGTGAATACATTCACACTTCAATTCAATGGTATCAACGTGTGAAGAAAAGGAAAATAAAAAATGAATAAGAAGAAATTTTATTAAAATACTGAACGTGAATGAAAAACATACATTAGAGAAATTGACGATGCCATTACAAAACGAAAGAGGGAAATTACAATTGAAAGAAAAAAACATGGATTCAACGAAAAATGTTAGATGATAATATCCTTCACCAACATCTCCTTATATAGGCATATTAGGAGCCTTAGGTCCACCCCCCACAATTAATTCACCCCCCAACAATTAATAGTGTCAAAACGAGGGTGAATAATCAAAAGAAAATTGACATTTTGAAGTTGACCCAGAAAACTGTCCAGATTCATCCACCATTTTGACGTTAGAATATTTAATTGATGGAGGCCGAATCTTGAGGGGTCGTAGAAGAAAAATATCTAGGTCCATGTCTTATATATTCTATGTAAATATTTTAGGACATTTTTCTTAGAAGTTTAGAAGTTATGGTCTAAATGGTGGGATGATTTTATGTGCATTAATGTCAGGTCCACCATTTAAATCTCAGCTTAAGATCCCTTTATCATCATGAAAACATTAGAATTAGCTCCGACCACAGTTGAATAAAATGATCCTAATTTTTTTATATTTCTACTGTATAAATTTGAGCTTCATTGGGCTTGGTTTGTGGGCCCCACTTTTGTTTGATGGGCCTTACACCCATTATGCTTTTTCTAGAAAGTTTATGCCTTCAGGTGCAAAAATCTCCATCTTCACTTGTGATTAATCCATAAGACCTAAAAGAAAAAATGTTCCAAACAAAGTGATCAATAATATCCCAAAATTTAAAATTTAGAAAATGAATATAATGTTGTACACAAATAAATGAATGATTGGGCCCAAATTTTCATTTTAAACAAGAATTGCATTTTAGATGAGATATGAAGTTCTATTTATGTAATTCACTAAAAACAATGTTTATGGACTTTGGAACAATTAATTTAACGATATTAACAATGAATATTAGCCACTTTTAGTGACTAATCACACCCCCAACTTGAGTTTTGCTAGTCCCGAGAAAAATAAATTACAAATATGAAATTCAAATCCCCTTTTCCAAAAACATTTTAATACACATTTCTCACCCAAATATCTCATACCAAAAAAAATTATGGAACCCATAAAAATCATTTAAAAAAAGCTAGGTCCATAAGAATATTCCAAGCCCAAGCCCATTCCTTTGTTCAAATTCATCGCCACATTTCATCCAATTTCAATTAAGCATGATAAAGTGTTGTGCATCACAAAAGATATGGGGCCCATTTTATTGTTCAAGGGGAAAAAATGGAAGCGGTAGGTGGGAATCACATTAAAAATTAATATGAGTATCCATTTTTTTTTATTTTTTTGATGATTTTTTTATCCACAATAGATATGAAAAGACTAACTCTGGGAAAGAAAACTATGGAGTCACGATCCCCAAGTGCCGGATGCCACACATATTGTCAATTTCATGCTCTAAAATAGAGATATAAAGCCTAACTCTGGGCAAGACAACTATGGAGTCATGATCCCAAGTTCCGAATGCCACACATTTGGACAAAACATTTCTCTATGTGGTCATTATTTTTTTTTTAATTTTTTTTATTTTTTTTTGTTTTTTTAGATACTCAAATTAAACTAAAAGTGACCCTAGAACCCTATGATATAATAAAAGGGACCCAAGAACTCAAATTTACACCCACGATCCAGTAGACGTGCATTGTGGCATTTTTATTAAGAGGATGAAAATATAAACTTTGAAAAATCACATTAGACAACTGCACTTTCCAAAAACTATGCTCATGAACTTAAACTTACATTAAAATCGGAATCAAAGCATCAAAATTTTTTGATATCCAATTTCAGAGTTTTCAATGTGTGTTATCATGTTCAAGGTTAATGGAATTTTTTATTTCCATGCATGTTCTTATTGAAAAAAAAATCATTTTCCCCCCCAACTTAGAATAACACTGTCCCTAGTGTTTAAAGAAAAGAAAAGTTAGAAGGGGGTAGGAGAGAAGTTCAAAGAAGAAATTTAAAATGATAATCATGGAATTAAGTCACCTGGTGGTTGATGATGATAGCGCATGCCATAGTCTCCCTTCAATCCTGGATTTGAGTCTCAACGGCTTGGATGGTGGTGAATGGATTTTCCTTATGACTTACGACATGTCCTTTTATTTTTTTTAACCTATAAAAACATAAAAATAAAACAAAACAAAATAAACTGATGATATATTGTCTTCTTTATATTTTCTGGGTAAGGTATTACTCAGAGATCACACCACGTGACACGGATGAATATGGCGCTCCCCTTTCATACACATCCTTACTCATAAAAGAAGAACAAGTCAACAGCTTATGGTAATTTATTATATGAAAAATAAAATGATTCAAAATGATTGGAAACATGGAAACCATGGGTTTACTCCCATGCAACGCTTTTGTTTAACGTCGTTGGATCGACTTGTACCCACCAACTTATCCAATTCCAACTTTCAACATTTTTAGGACCCCATTTTTGTCCACTTCAACTTGATTAAGATTGATTTTTTTAGAATTTGATTCATGTGAAATCCCATGGTCAATAATGAGTGTGGAAGTCCAAGGAAATTTGGTAATGGTTGATTCGGTTGAATTTCTAGTCTTTCCTAAGACATCAATGACCATTCAAAATTATTGGTTTCTTGAGAAGAATGAACCAAAAATACAAGGTTTTTCTTATCTCCTATAGTGGGATTCTTGAGTTCGGAAGAAAGTAAAATAATTTTTATCTCACTTTCATTGAAACTTCCTAAAGGAGATTGACAAATTAAATCAAAATCAGTTTCTTCTCCAAAACATTTAGAAATAATTGGTTCATTTTGAAAATAAGATTCATCCTGAAAATTGTCCAGTTGAATATCAGAAGTGTGTATGGGATCAATGTTTGGTATTTCTCCCAATTTTTCAGTGATTAGTGTTTTTGAAAAATCATTAATGAAGTTATATTCAGGAAACTCAATCCATGATGTCAAATTTTCCTCTTTTGAATCCAAAAAATCAATTTCCTCCTGATTTAAAGACCCTTCAAAAACTCCTCGATCCTCTCCAATTATCCCAAATCCTAAGGTTGGGTCTTCAATAAAGGCATGAGGGGTTTGTGTGTTATAAGATTATTCTATCAATATTGAGTAAGGGATGGTTTGAGTGGGAATGGGGTCCACACAAGTTTTAATTCTTTGTAGTTCTTATCTAAAACTTGATACCTCTGAATTCATTTTTTCCATTTGTTCACACAATTTTTAAATAATTGTTTCAGGATTAGGATTGATAGATGTTTCGACATCATGGACTTCCTCATTATTCATCATTTGAATCATTCTTGATAGGTATGGAAATTGATCTTTTAAACCTTCATCGTTACAAATTTCGTTCATGTTATCAGGTGTGGGGTATTCATTCAAAGGTTGATTAAAAAAGGTTGGTGATTCCCAATGTGGATTTTCAAACTGATTCCATCCTGAGTTTGTTAAGGGATATTGTTGATTATACTCCATTGGATTTATTTGAAAATTTGGAATCGTTATTTTCGGGGGTCAAAAAAATAGAAAGGGGAAAAGATAAGAGAAATGGAGATGAGAAAATAGAAATGAGGGAGAATAGAAAGATGTTCTAAGGTGACTTACTTGGTCCCCGACAACGGCGGCAAAATTTGGTTGTGCCCAAATTTACCCTACCGGTAAAAGCGGTCATTGAAGTACAAGTAGGGATTGAATCCACTGGGACCGAAGAAGAAACCTTGAGACACTTTGATTAGATGTGGGATTGGATATGAAGTGGCTAACTATGGTTTTGATTGATTTGAAAAAATATTTATTTAATTTAAAGAACAAAACCAATAAAATTACTTGAATTAAAACAACTAATTATGGTGAGTTGATCCTTGGTTGTCTCTTGGGCTTGATTGGATGTATTTGTTTTTCATTTGATTTTATGTTCATCGGTTCAAGAGGTATCCATTAAATGAAATAATTCCTCAATATCATTCTCCGATTTAATCCATACAAAATTTCAAGGATAATCACTAATTCACTTAGAAGATCAATTAAATGAGCAGTCCAAGGAATTGGATCGTACTAGCACTCAAAATGTGTCGTCGTTGAAGTTGGTGAAGAAAAAGAAGAAGATAAATCAAAGAAAGGAACTCTTAAAATAAAGAACAAATTTAAGAATTTAAGAACATAAAATAACATTCAATCCATCCCATGAAACTACCTAGGATCAACCCATAAAAGTTTAGCCCTCCATTGATGCATTCTATCAATGGAAGCGGGTAGTTGACTTAAATAAGCAGGATTGAAGAAGAAAAACATTAATCAAAATGAACACTCCACCGTTGTGTGATGAATTCACAAGTGCGGGTGTGAATAAATTCAAAATTCGATTCAATGGTATCAACGTGTGAAATAAAAAATGAATAAGAAGAAATTTTATTAAAATAATGAACGTGAATGAAAAACTTACATTAGAGAAATTGATGATGCCATTACAAAACGAAAGCGGGAAATTGCAATTGAAAGAAAAAAACATGGATTCAAAGAAAAATGTTAGATGATAATTCTCTTCACCACCATCTCCTTATATAGGAATATTAGGAGCCTTAGGTCCACCCCCCACAACCAATTCACCCCCTAAAAGTTAATAGTGTCAAAACGAGGGTGAATAATCAAAAGAAAATTGACGTTTTGAAGTTGACCCGGAAAACTGTCCAGATTCTTCCACCATTTTGACATTCGAATATTTAATTGATAGAGTCCAAATCTTGAGGGGTCGTAGAAGAAACATATCTACGTCCATGTCTTCTATATTCGATGTAAATATTTCAGGAAATTTGGCTTATCCGTTTAGAAGTTATGGTCGAAATGGTGGGACGACTTTATGTGCATTAATGTCAGGTTCACCATTTAAATCTCAGCTTCAGATCCCATTATCATCATAAAAAAATTATAATTAGCTCCGTCCACAGTTGAATAAAATGATCCTAATATTTTTATCTTTCTAATTTATAAATTTGAGCTTCATTGGGCTTGGTTTGTGGGCCCAACTTTTGTTTGATGTGCCTTACGCCCATTATGCTTTTTCCAGAAAGTTTCTGGCTTCAGGTGCAAAAATCTTCATCTTCACTTGTGATTAATACATAATACCTAAAAGAAAAAATGTTTCAAAAAAAGTGATAAATCATATCCCAAAATTTAAAATTCAGAAAATGAATATAATGTTGTACAAAAACAAATGAATGATTGGGCCCAAATTTTCATTTTAAACAAGAATTGCATTTTAGATGAGAAATGAAGTTCTATTTATGTAATGCACTAAAAACAATGTTTATGGACTTTGGAACAATTAATTTAAATATATTAACAATGAATATTATCCACTTTCAGTGACTAATCACATGGCTTATGTTAAGTGGAAATGTTTATGAAACCCATTTAATTTTCACGGGTTATGATATATGATGAATGATTTATGATATTGTGGAACTCATATGAATGTATTTTTATTATATTATGGATGATCCAGAAAACATATATCTCTTCAATGCACTGAGTAAATATGGATATCTAATGAGATAATAAGGACTCTAATGGGGAGTGAACCCATTTTAGAAAGGGACTCCTTCTATTATGATAGTGTTGGGAGTGAACGTTGACTAAGGATATAATGGAATAAGGAGCGAACCCAATCCAATATGATAGTATTGACAGTGATCTTTAACTAAGTAATTATTTTATATACTTATATTTATTCTATAAATTTATGTATTATACTAGTATTATTCTCTAATATCTCATGTTCTTTGATTCCTTTTTGATTCATGTATTATAAATTGCCAAAATTTATTCCGTGACTCAAGATGATGATATATGTTATGCCGGGTATGATTTTTAATTATTAAGCTCATGTTATCATACCCTTATTCTCATGTTATAATTAAGTGATCATTGATATCTAATCTGTTAACCTTTATTGGGAACTTGAGATCACCCTTTACTATGTTTCCTTTCCCCAGGTTATGCAAAAAGGTTTTAAGTATGATATTACTAAGATGGGTAATAATTATGAAGAACATTATACTAGATGATGTAGATATCTTTTGAAAAAGTTGTTTATGTATCCAAGTTTCCAAAGAAACCAAACCTATATGATTTTAGCATGGATCATAATGTTCTGTATTGAATAATAATCTAATAAGATTTAATATTTATGTATGAAAAGTATGGGTCCCTATAACTGGTATAAGATAATGGTTTAGTTACCTTTGGAAACCAGGATAATAAAAATTTAGTGAGACCCTTTATATAATCCTATTTATAAGATATATTTCTAAGTTATGGTAAAGAAAAGAGTGTTGTTTTACTAGAAAATAATCCTTATTTGGATACTACAGGTGGCATGGTTTTAACATAGATACATCTAGGGGTAATAACCTAGAAAAGGGTTGGTTGATTACATCTCAACCATAATTCTAGTGCACGGTGAGTGTTCACTTATATTGAAACCTAAGGTTCATTGATTGAAAATAAGGTGTAATTATTTTGACATCCTATTAATGTTTTTTCATTATTACATGATTTATCATAATGATGATTGATTTACATGCTATCCATTTTAGTTTTCGTAAGGGAATGAAGATAGAAAAACAAAGTTGAGATTGTGATAGGCATGATCAAACATTGAAGTATCTTTTTTGATCTTAGTTATATGAATTATTTTATATCATTAAAATATATAGGGATATTCATTCATAACATGAATTATTAGATATTGTGTTAGAAATAAAAAATCCTAATGGTAGTAGGGAGGGAGGGGTTTGGGTCACTGGTCCTGGGGTCAAGTCCCTGGGCTGGTTTATTTTGTAGCTTATTTTTACGTGTGTGTGCTATCATTGGCAGCTGTAACCCACTATTTAATAAAAAATCCTAATGGTATTATGATCGCATATAAATATTATAGATACTCTTTGATACATATTTGTGGGAATGTGCTTCTTTAAATCATATTATTATCCCTATAGTGGAATTTGATGTTATTTTAGGCATGGATTAGATTTATTTATATGAATCCCATACCAATTTACAAGGAAGGGAAGTCACATTTGATATTTCGAACCAACTGATGATCATTTATTGATGAAGCAATAAATATTAAATTCTATTGGAAATTACACTCACTATATGGGTTATGATTTATATTCAAAAGGGTTATTTATCTCAGATGGTTGGGGAGAAACTCAACATTGAAGATATACCAATTTAGGGGGAGTTTGTTGATGTCATTCTTAAATATTTGACTAGTCTTCCACCAAATTGTGAAGTTGAGTTTTAAATAGAACTCATAACTAGTTCTACACATATTTCAAATAATCTATATAGAATGTACCTAATTGAGTTGTAGGAATTTAAGAAGAAACTATAAAAGAATCTTGATAAGAAATCCAGTTGGCCAAGTGCATCACCATGGGGTAAACCTATTATTTTTGTTAAAAATAATGGTGGATCAATACAAATATGAATTGATTTTTGGGAACTTAAAAAGGTAAAAATCCAGAATAAGTATCCTCCCTCCTATATTGATGATTTTTTTAATCAATTATGAGGAGATTAATATTTTTATGAGATTGAACTTTTTTCGGGATACTGTCAATTGATAGTAAAAAGTGAATACATACCCAACTTCTATATGAGGTATAGAGAATATGAATTTATAGTAATCCCATTCAGTGTTACTAATTCCCCCACTATCTTCATGTATTTAATAAATAGAGACTTTATATACTACCTTAATCATTTTTGGCAGTCTTTATAGAATACATTATTATACTTTACAAGAGAAAATAATAGAACATATATCACTTGATTATTGTACTAAAGACCCTAATAAATGACAAATTATATGAAAAATATATCAAGTGTGAATTTTGGTTAAAAAAGTTTTACTTTTGGGTCATATAATCTCAATAAAGGGTATATCAATTGATATATCAAAGAAAAATGTTATTGAATGTTGGAAAATACTAACCACTATGGATAAGATCCATATTTTTATTTGTTTTATTGGATATTATAGATGCTTTGAGGATAATTTATCATGACTATCTAATCCGCTAACTAAGTCAACTTGGAAGGGAGACAAGTTACTTTAGGAATATGAATGCGAGGAAAATTCCAAGGAATTGAAAAGAGGGTTAGTTAGTACACATGTTTTTACACAACCCTGTAGTGGAGAAGGGTTTGTGATCTATAGTGATGCATCAAATATAGGATTGGGATGCATCCTCATACAGAATGATATGGTTATAGCTTATGCCACATGATAATTGATGGTTCATGAAAAAAATTAACCAACTCATGATTTGGAGTTAAATGTTGTAATTTTTACATTAAAGATATAAATATATTATCTTTATAGAGAAAAGTGGGACTATAACATCCTATTACTATTTTTAGGTACTCTTAAACCCCTATTTTGATCATGATTTATATGGGTTTTATTTAGGGATGTTTCAGGTGAAATTTTTTAATTTTTGAAGGGATTTTGTCCTGTGCACGGTTTCCACACAATTTTCCCAAACTATGCACCCTACTAGTGAAAACCATGAAAACCGAGGCAGTGAGGGGTTTCATGGTTGACACACTATTTATAAAACACTATGCCCACTAAAGAGAAACCATTCAACCCCATCAACATGGTCAAATGGCTAGGGTGCACGTTTTGTCTAACTGTGTACCTCTGGCTAGGAAACTGTGTGTGTGACTTTTTATTATTCCAAAAAATCATTAAAAATTACTAAACCCTATTTTATCCCCTAATAAATATTAATTCAACCTATTAAGATTTACCTAGGTCTTGGAGCTCCCAAGGACCCATTTTGTCTCCTCAAACCCTTCCAAGGTGGATCCAAGTTAGGTGATATTGGTTCAGTCCTTTCTCGGTAAGTTTCCTCTTCCTATTATCTATCTCCCTCTCTCATTATTTCTCACCCATAGGGTTTATTAGATATCTGTGTTGTTTGAGTATATAACCTAAGTTGTTTTGGATATTATATATAGGTTTGATTCTCACATCTTTGTTTCTGACATTCTTTGTTGGAGTTTCATATTTAGAGATTTGTGATTTGTGATCCCATGATCTTTGGTAGGTGGTTCCATTTATGATTGCCCAATTGATTTAACCCTAAATTCGTTTATTTAAATTTAATTTCTTAATTTTAATTCAATATATTTCAATTGGTTTGTTAAAAACCTAGTTCCATTACATTAAGGATTTGAATCGTATTTGGTGTGAAATTTGGGGGAAACCCCAAATTCCGGTGAATTGGGGCGTGATTTGGATTTTATGTAAAATTTTGAAATTAAATTGGAGAGTTTAATTCATAGAATTGGAATTGTGAAATTTATTTGTGAAATTGATTTCAAATTGGTATTTGAGAAAAATGGATTAAATTGTTTTGATGAAAACCCATTGGTTTTATCCTAGAAAAGGCATGATTTGATTAAAAACCCAATTTTTTAAATTGAAATTGGCATATTGAAATGGAAAATGGGTTAAATTTTATTTTAAACAGTTCTGAAATAAATTTCCCATTATTGAATGTTGTTTGTAAAGATGAAAGCCAAGGTAATTAGTAGGTTAATAGGGACAAACATGCTAGGTTGGAATTTCCCTAGCACTGGATTGATGTTTTACAACTCTAACATAAACGTATAGGAAAATATTACCCCAGTGGGATGTTTTTTAATCTTCATTGGTGAGTTTTAGAGGGACATGTGTGAAGATTATCGTTTTTTATTATATAAGTGTCGGGGATCCCATAACCTGGAACTATTGTACATATTGGTGGATAACTATATTTATTTAACACCCTGAAGACTATTGTAAACCGATCATCAGGAAAGACAAAGTATAATGGCTCAGAGGTTAAATTAGGGGAATATTCATTGCCTCAAGGCATGGAATCAGTTTCTTGTAAGGGTAGTGCTTCTGTGGGTGGAGCTGAGGTGCAACAGAGTGCAAAGTTGGAGTTATCCATAGAAAGGGAGGGTGGGAAATTGAGAACTAGGAGGGAGGATCACTTGAAACTAGTTATTTATTCCAAGGAGGAAATTGTGGGGTTATCTATAAAGGATACTGAAATTGGTGGCACCCCATTGGCACCTACAGTGGGATCGTAGAGGGTAATAGATGTTTGAGCCTCAAAAAATTCATGGTACCTTCTAATGTACTCGGAGGAAGAAATACTGGAGAATTTTTTTATCATTAATGCTTCTAACGAGGATTTAAAAAGAATGAATGGGATGGAAATTTAGGTGAACAAAAAAACGGAGCAAAGAGATTGGATTGACAAGAAATATCTAATTTTGACCAGTGGTTTCAATGAGAATAAGATATCAGTGGAGGAGTTTTTGAAAACATGGAAAAAATTAGCATACCAATTCAAAAAAATTATCAAAGATGAATTAGATAAAAAGGTAACAAATTTATCCTGTAAATTTTATAGGGAGGTCACATATAATAGTCTAAAGTTTTCCTTTAATAATTTAGTTACCTGATTTAAAGTTTGTGGCCTTGGTTGAACCTGAAGGTTTCCCAATTTTTCCACAGAAGTGTTTTATAATAAAATTTTAATTTTTAATCAGTAAATCCTTTGATATACATGCCATTTTTTGTAAACTATTTTACAAAATCCTTGTGAATTTATATAAATAGTTTTATATAGACCATTTTATTATGAAAAATTTAAAAGTATTTCCATCAATTTAAATGTAAAGAATGATTTTTTATATATGATTTTTGATATTCTATGTCTGTTTATTTAAAATTGAAAGATTTATTTAGTTAATTAATTATGGAATCTTATTATGGAATCCTTGGAAATACCCTACTAGGATTTTATCTCAAACCCTACATGTACCTTTGGTAATTCATATATTTTCTTATTCCAAGTTTGAGTAAGGGAAAAGAACCACTCGAAGGTGGTCCTTGTTATTGATCCTTGAGAATTTGAGTTTTTGTCCATTGGGACTTGGGTTGTTATCCTGTTTTTTGGTACATTTTGGTTTCAGTTTGGTGTTTTTTACCTATTTGAATTATGGAATAGTTCTCCCTTTGGATTTTTCTTTTGATCATACTAACTTATATCTCTTTATTTTTTTTCTATGTGGAAAATTTGTTCCCACTTTCATGATGTATGATGCTAGGTTCTAGTCACCAACCCATGAAAATTAGTATTTACCTTTGGGTTATGTTAGGACCGACCTGATAGTCAAGGTACAGAGGTATCTAGGATGGTTCATGATAGTGACATATATACCAATCATAAAATTTTAACGTATATATTCACTCATAAATAATTTCATATGTGTTAGAGAATATGGTTAGAGTTGATTAAAGAATATGACTGCTCAATACATTACCACCCTAGGAAATTGAAAAGGGTGGCTGATGCTTTGATTTAAAATGATTATGAAATATTATCAATGATGAGGATCACAAAAGGTCCCATACTTATGGATTAGAAAAGGATGAATATGTAAATATGGAAGGATGAGGAGAAATCTTATCTTTATCAAATGTGTGTTCATCCATCTATCCAAGTGATGATTAAAGAGGTATTGAAGGAATATGTAGAGCTATAAATTATGGTGAGAAATTTTACTAATTCAAACCTTGATTATGATGGAATAATAAGGTTCATTAACATTATTTGTACAAGTGACTCGGGTCGTCCCTGTTAGAATTTGGAATATTTCTTCTTATATATACAGAGTTAGGTGCTATGATGGTTTGTGATTCTATGGCCCTGTGTGCTTGGAATAAATTTTATAAAAATATTAAGTATTTTTATACTATCTAAATAGAGGAAACATGTTATCCCTTAAATGGTAGATCAAATCAGAAATTCGACGCCACAGTTGAATCTGGAGCATTTTGTTTACCCTAGGCGGGGTATAAGTTTTTTGGGTGCATGCCTTCTGTGGAAAAAGTTATCAAGGGAATTTTTCATAAATAAATTAATCAATTTATTTGGATGTTGGGTATCGAATAACATCGGAATGGAGTCTTATATCAGATTTATGAGTTTTTAATTGCATTCAGAATATCGTATTTACCCTAGGCACGACATAATTTTGTCAGAACTAGGTGCCGGGTCGGAGGTGAGAGGCTGGAAGGGTGTTAAATGGGTGATATTGATTTAATAAAATTTAATCAATATCACCTCCTTCCCAAATCTCCTTTTTTTTTCACATAGATCCGCAAACTCCTCTCCCTTAAATGGATGAATAAACCAATTAGAAGCTTCCAGGTGATTTTTTTTGACATCGATCATCACCATATTGAGAATTAGTGTGTCACAAGCGTCATTCTTCACCCTAAGCTTCGGCGTTTCACCAGTGAGGTATATGGTTTGAGTTTTAATTTCGATCCCCTTGTTTATGATTCATTTTTGTTCAAATCTTAATCAAGGATGTGTAGATTGGGTCTTGAGGTTTCTGAAATAGGTCTCAAATTTGTTTTTGGACAACCGAAGTCTTCCTGGTGGTCTGTGGAAGGTAGAGGCGTGCAGGTCAGGCGAGGGCGACTCCGATGGAAGGTGGTTTCACGACGACACACCATACGGGTGAGGAGGAGGCTGGGTGGAATGAGGCACATGGGAGGTGATGTCTGTCATGTGGGTGGTGGCACGGTTGGGAGCCGGACCGACCGGTTCGGACCGGTCTATGCGGTTTGGGTAGGCTCAAACTGAGGTTTTTTATTTATTAAAAACCTCGTATCTTATAAACCAGGGGTCCAATTTGTGTGCCGTATGCGGAAACACAACCCTTTATTCAAGTAAGTAATTTTGAGAATATTTTTAATACCGTTTATTTAGTGATAAAGACTTGGTGTCATGAAACATCCATTAATAATAATAATAATATAATAATAATTATTATTTAGAGCTTCTTGGATCAAACATATCTCCTGAGTCAGATATATATTTGACAAACCTTCAGAGGCATTGAGACCCTAGAATTAATGAGTAAATTTAAAAACTGATTTTGGGTGTTTAAATTAAGATTAGGGTGTAGGACCCATGAGGCCCGATCTGGGCATTTGTGTTGAAATGTAACTTTTTCACCGGGTGTCCGTTTTGGACGAATGAGTAGTCAACCCCATGAGTTTTTCCATGAGAATCACAATAGCGTGATCCATTTGATGTGTTATGGGATTGAGGCATGGGACTCACAATGAACCATTCATGTTTGTTGTGTAGTAAAGTTCCATATTTCTAGGTTATTTTTTTTGGTCAAGTTATCCGCATATCCTGCATGTTTTTCTGCATAGAACGCGATGGTGGACATGGTTTGGGCCTAAGATACATGGTGTGAAGAAAATTTTGAGTGGGTCTCTTGGGTTAGCAAAATCCTTACCGACAGGGTTGAGTGGGTCCCCTTAGTTTCTATTTTTTATGTTTCGATTAGCTGGGTTGAGTGGGTCCCCCTGGTCCTTTTACTATGGGGGTTTTCAGTATAACTTCCCCTTCAATAGAATTTGACCCATCTTCAGCTGCTTGCATACATTTAGTGTAGGTGCATTCCCATTTTCTAGAGTGAGTTTTCTCAATCCACTTTGACAGAAGACTTAGTAGATTTAGATCATGTGCCGCCCTGAGAGGCCAAACATGATCCTAACTCCCCTTCATGTTTTCCTTGGTAGGGTTTTCAGTGTTGGCATGACCAATATTTACCTGGGCACTAATCCTCAACCCAGGATGTTCCAGTAGGGTATAGATCCCCCAGTGAGACCTGGGCGTAGACTCCCTATCTGTGTATCGAGATGCATTTCTTCTTTATATGATCTATCGTGATGTTTTCCTCAGTGGAGTTCTTGGAATTGGTGTGACCAACTCTTCACGGGCGTTGATCCTATGCTAGGTGATTTGTTCCAAATTTGGATTTTTGTACGATACCCATTTCTATGTTCGATGTTTCTAACTAGGGTTTTAGTGTCCCCCAATGGACCCTGTGTGGGATCCCCTACCTCAGGAGTTGGGTTAGTTTAGTCTTCAGGTGACTTCTTTCGTGACACTATTCATCAAGTGTGTCCTTACAAATGGTTTCCATGAGGGTTGGCTGGGTTGTGCCGTTAGTTCATTTCTCAATATACTGACATCTCTTGGATGAGTTCTATATGGGATAGAGAGGTTGGATCATCGACTATGAGTCATTGATTCTTATCCCCACTTGTTCTGTGTTCCATAAGGGATGGTTGTGTTTTTTGTGTTTGCTTCGAGGCAGGTTTCTACCTTCTCCTAGAGCAGGATCCTACAGATTTAATTGAGGTTAGAACCTCATGAGACCATTATGAGTGTTGTGTTGGAACATCAAGTCACCTACTGTGGGATTTTTGTAGTCTAGACCATGAGACTTAATGACAAATCTGAGTATATCTGGGTGATTTTCTGGGTTTCCTTGTAGTATTGTCACTTTTGTGTTGACACACTTTGTGATTGAGCTGACTAGTCATGTTTAGCTAAGGATGGTCTCGAGATAGAGTTTCTATATCATTTGGGTTACCTATGGCTGGGATGAGTAGACTGATTCCTTTTAGTTTGTCCATTTCTTTTGGAGTTTTTGGGGTGTATACTGAGTATCTTTATAATCACCCATGCACGGTCTTTGCCCACACATGTCTCATGTCTTCTGTAGACCACATGCCTTTTGATGGAGTCCAAAGAGGACCCAGAGCAGGTAAAACTTTTTTAACTAGACCTAATGGGGTGTTTATTAGAGCTGGGTCGGGGAGCTTGATGGTAGGAGTTTGACAACAATCCCCTCCATCAGAGTTGGTTGGATGCTTATACCGTTTTTCTTTTAGTGGGACCTATATTTTCCCCTTTTGTAATTCCATTATACTCTGGTTTGGGATAGTTGTATGCCTAAATTTATTTTCAGTTTGTATATATCATTGTACTATTTCATGGAGATGTATGTTGGTGTGTGTGTATAGGTACCTTAGGATAAGGCCTACCATGTGTGTGATCGCCTACTCAGTGCAAGTCTACAACCCTTGGCCTATTGGAGGTAGGATGGGGGAGTCACAGCTTGTGCCCTATTGGGTCGGGTCATGATAGAGTGGTATAAGAGGAGGTTCCAACTTTGGGACCTCAAAACATAGTTAGTCTAGCTGTGAGTTTGGTTTGGGTTGCATTGCAGTAGTGTTAGGATGTTCTGAGTTTGACTTTCAGACTAGGGACTCCAGTGTTGGTGTGGCGACCAATGTATCCATTCACCAGGGCTCTGATAACCTACCTTTCGATAGATTCCATTGGCCAAGGGGATCTATATATGGATAGAAGTACTCTCTGTGTCCTTTCTACTTACTGTAGTAGTTTTATAGACACTGGTTGGAAGTACTCTTCCCTTTCTGTTTCTTGCTCAAAGTTTTCTCAGGGCATCAGTAAGACCCTGTGTTGGTGTTTTTCGATGTAGATTTGAATTCACTATAAAGATGGATCCTTTCCCCACCAAGATTCCTTTTTTTGATGTGATATAAAACCGTGAGGGTGAGTCATTACCACCCTATGTGGACATTTTCTAGGTTTGATGGATGATTCCCTCTGATTTGTGTGTTCAGGGCGGGGTTTTGTGTTGGGAAGTTTGAGCAAAGGGCCTGGTAAGACCAAGGGTGTGTGATTGGGTAGCCCTATTTTGTTTGTTTATACCCTCATGTGTTCAACATCATCTTGTTATGCGAGTCTCTTGAGGAGGTCATGGTGTGGTTTGATGTGGCTTTGGACTCATATAAATGAGGGACACTTTTCCCACTAAGATTCATTCTAGAGACATGGTGAAAATCTATCTGGGTGAGTCAGTGCCACCCAAAGTGGATAGTATCAAGGTGAGGTGGACGAGTTCCTTTAAATTGTTTGTTTGGAGTAGGTTTTTTGGTCTCTATGTCAGGTTAGTGAGGTGGCATACCGCTAGACCCTATGACTATATGAGATGAGGTGTTTTATGTTTCCCACCTGTCGCAACAATGGAGACATATGCCCAGTTGCACGATGTTGAGATAGGATGAGCTTTACTTAGGTATGGTAGCCCTTATAGTTCCCCTGAGTGTGTGATTATAGGCAGCACAAGAACCTTGGTGGCTTTTTTGGTGGTCTTTCGGTGTATTAGTTCCTCTTGGTGTATGTTTGTTACAACATAGAAACCTCAGGTTAGCTCGTTGGCATGGGAGTCCCTGTGGAGAGCATAGGTTCTTTCCTATGTTCCTAGGATTTCGCCTTTTGGGGATGAAAAGCCTTAAGGTGGGGAGGATGTAGTGAATCGGGTTTATCCAGATTATACTTTAGAATATTTCTTCTTATATTTTGAGGTCTAGGCACTGAGACGACGTGCGATTCTGGGGCCCGGTGTGCCCAAAATAAATTTTATGAAAATATTGAGTATTTTTATATTATGTATGTGGTAGAAATGGGTTTTATCTTAAATGTTAGATAGAAGCAAAAAATATGAGTCCACGGTTGCGTTCAGAGCATGCCATTTACCCTATATGGGGTATAAGTTTTGTGGGTGCATGCCTTCTGTAGAAAAAGTTATAGAGGGAATTTATTTAAATAAATTAATAAATTAATTTTGAAATCAGGTTTGGAATAAATCCTGAATGGAGTATCATATTGTATTTTGGAGATCACATTTTCATTTAGAACATTGTGTTTACCATACGTACGACATAATTTTGTCAGCGTTGGGTTCCGGGTTGGAGGCGAGACATTGGCAGGGTGTTAAATGGGCGATATTGATTTAATAAAATTAAATCAATATCCCTTCATTTCCCCTTACCATTTACTACACATGTAGAGAAAAAACCCACAATCCCTTCAACAGATGGAAGAACCAAGTAGAAGCCTCCAGGTACTTTTTTTGACACCGATTGTCGCCAGATCAAGAATCAGCGCGTCACAGGTGTCGTTCTGCACCAAAAGCTTTGGAGTTTTACCCGCGAGGTAGGAGGCTTGAGTTTTAATCCTAATCCCATTAATTATGCTTCATTTTTGTTCGAATCATCACCAAGTATGTGTAGATAGGGTCTTGAGATTTTTGAAATAGGTTTTAGATTAACTTTTGGACCATCAAAATGTTCCCGGTGGTCCATGAAAGGTGGCAGTGCGTGGGTCTGACGAGGGGAGCTCCGATAGAAGGTGGTGATGCGACCTGGAGCCAGTGGGGATAAAGGATGGCATGGTGGGCCAACATGTATGGGCTGTGGGCCGATGGCTAAGAGATGGAATGACCGGTTTGGGACAGTCCAGGCGGTTTGGACCGGGTCAGGCCAATGTTTTTTTTATCAAAAACCTTGTATCATGCAAACTAGAGGACCGATTTGCATGTCATCTATGGAAAAACGACCCTTTCTTTGAGTCATACCTTTTTAGGCTGCTTGAAAAATCTTTTTTAGGGTATATAGACTTGGTTGCATGAAACATCCATTAATATTAATATTAATATTATTGTTATTTGGTGATTCTTGGATCAGAGGCATCTCCTACATCTGATGTCTATTTGATGTGCCGTCAACAAAGTTGATACCTTGAAATTATTGTGGACATTTCAAAACCAATTTTCAGAGTTTAAAATGACATCAGAGTGTGGGAACCATGAGGCTCAGTTTGGGCATCTACAGTGAAATGTGACCTTTTCACCGGGTGTCCATTTTGTACAAATGAGTAGTCAAGCCCATGAGTTTTTCGATGAGAATCAAAATGGTGTGATCCGTTTGATGTGTTCCGAGATCGATTCATGGGATCCACAATGAATTGTTTGGGATTATTGCATAGAAAAGTTCCCTTTTTCTTAGTTATCTGTTTTGGGAAAGTAAGTATCCTATCCTGCATGTTTTTCTACATAGAACGTGATGGTAGCCACAGTTTGGGCCTATGAGACATGGTGTGCAGGTAATGATATATGGGTTACTTGGGTTAGTGATTCCTTTAGTAGGAGGGTTGAGTGGGTCCCCTTGGTTCTTGTTTCTGATGTTTCAATCAGCTGGTTTGAGTGGGTACCCCTGGTCCCTTTTCTGTGAGGGTTTTTGGTACCATGTCCCCTTCACCAGACTATGACCCCTCTTCAGCTACTTACATACGTACAATGCAGGTGCATTCCCATTTTCTAGAGTGGGTTATCTCAACCTACTTTTACACTAGACTCAACATATTTGGAGCACGTGTCACCCCAAGAGGCCCGACAAGATCATCACATCCCTTTGTGTTTTCCCCAGTAGGGTTTTTGGTGTTGGTGTGACCAATATTTACCCGGGCACTGATCCTCTACCTAGGATGTTCAAGTAGGGTACAGAGCCCTAAGTGAGCCCTGTATTTAGACTCCCTATATATGTATCGAGATGCGTTTCTTCGTTCTGTTATTTATCATGACATTTTAATTAGTGGAGTTCTTGAAATCAACATAACCAATTCTACACAGGTGTTGATCATCTTCTAGGATAGTTTCTCCAGATTTGGGTTGTTGCATGATACGCCTTTCTGTGTTCAGTGTTTCTGGATAGGGTTTTAGTGTCCCCTATTGAACCTGGGGTGGGATCCCCTACCTAAGGTTTTGGGTTAGTTTATTCATTAGGTGACTTCTTCCGTGGAGCTATCTATCGATTGTTTCCTCACGAGTAGTTACCACGAGGGTTGGCCAGGTTGTGCCATTAGTTCATTTCATGATAGTGTGACATATATCAGTTGAGTACTATATGGGATGGTGGGGTTGGATCATAAAATACGATGTATAAATGCTTTTCAGCTCTTGTTCTATGTACAATAAGGGATGGTTGGATTCTTTGAGTGTGCTTCGAGGAAGGTTTCTACCTTCTCCTCGAGCAGGATCCTGCTGATGTCTATGAGATCAGAACATCATGATACCTTTGCAAGTGTTTCATTGTAACCTTGAGTCACCTACCATCGATATTCTTTGGTCAAGACCCTGAGACTTAGTTACATAGTTGAGTATATCTGGGTGATTTTATGGGTTTCCTTACAGTTTTTTCACTTCTGGGTTGACGCACTATATGGTCGAGCTGACTAGTCGTGTTTATCCAAGGATGGTATCGAGATGGAGTTTATCTCTCATTTGGTTTCCCTTTGGATGGGATGAGTGGAATGATCCCTTTATGTTTCTCCTTTTCTTTTGGGGTTTTTGGGGATCCTATTAAGAATCTTTATACTCACCCCTGCATGGGATTTTCTTACACATGTATTATGTATTTTATATACTACATGCCTTTAAATGGAGTCCCAAGAGGACCCAAAGTAGGAAGAGCTTAGTGATTTTGGCTGATTGGGGTGTTTACTAAAGATAGGTTGGGGAGATTACCAGAGGGAGTTTGACATTGATCCCTTTCATCTGAGCAGGTTGGACACTTATGTAGTTTTTATTTTGGTGGGACCTATATTTTCAATTTTTGTACTTCTGTTATACCATGGTTTGGGACATCTGTATGCATGAATTTATTTTCAGTTTTTATATATCTATACACTGTTACATAGAGGTGTATGTTGGTGCATGCATACAGGTTCCTTAGGATAAGGCCTCCCATGTTTGTGATAGCCTACTCAGCACTAGTCTCCAGCCCCTAACTGTTTGGAGGTGGGCTTGGGGAGTCATGACTCAAGCCCTGTTTGGTCGGGTCGTGATAGTATGTGTTCCATCCATACCATATTTGAAGAAGGATATGTTGGATGAAGCTCACAGTTCATCATTATCTATTCATACTATAAGTATGAAGATGTATAGAGATTTGAAATATTATTTATGGTGAGAAAACATGAAGAGAGATATTTCAGAGTATGTATATTGATGCTTGGTATGTCAAAAAGTTAATTCTGAGATAAAAAAAGTCAAAGGGGATGTTACAACCATTACCCATACCGGAATGGTATTGGGAAAACATCACAATGGATTTTATTATCAGACTCACCAAAATGTCAAAAGTATGTAATGCTGTTTGGGTTATAGTCGATCACCTTATTAAGTCAAAAAAAACTATTTCAATTGGATAATATTTCTCTCTTGATAAAAGTTATATAATATATATCAAATAAGTAGTAAGGTTTCATGGGGTACATCATTCTATTGTATCTGATTAAGATTTTAGGTTTACCACAATGCTCTATAAAAGCATCATCAAGCCCTGAATTTAGAGTTGTGTTTTAGTACTACTTATCATCCTAAGATAGATGGTTAGTTCGAGAGAACAATTCAAACTTGGGAGGATATAATGACATATTGTTATCTTAATCTCAAAGGTATTTGGGATCAACACCCACCTCTTATCGATTCTCTTATAAAAATAGCTTTAAATCAAGTAGTTAGAGGTCTACTTATGAAAACCTATATGGAAATAAGTGTATAAATCTAATGTACTGGGATGGAGTTGGTGAAATAAATCTATTTGGACCTGAAATAGATGTGGAAATGGAAGATAAACCTAGATCCATTCCATATCACACTAATGTAGCTCAAATTCAGCATAAATTTTATGCTGACAATCATCAATGAAATTTAGAATTCAAAGTTGGTGAGAAGTTATTATTTTGAATTTCACTATGTAAGAAGTTTATATGATTTTTAAAGAAGGTAAAGTTGTTCCCTGGTATAAATCTTGTATTTTAGAAATAAAGTGCTACAGAAGAAGACTACTCACATGTTTAAAGTTCTCTGTAGGAATAAAAAACTCAAAGAATCTGTATGGGAACTTGAGGATGTGATGAAACATAGATATCCTCATTGTATTGTATCAGAGTTATTTAATTTAAAGTTTTATATTCATTTTAAGTGTGTTAGAATGTAACACCTAGATATTTTATGATATATTTCTCTTCAAATAAGTTTAATTTTTTCGATTGCTTGTGATACACACAAACCCGAGTCTAAATTAACCATAATGTTGTATTCAATTATAACATATCCATTAAACTATTGGAGTGAATTGTAATAATCAAAATTTTAAAATTATTTTAAAATTATTTAGATAAATCATATATGTTGACAAATAAGTACTGGATTTTTAGTAAATTCTTTATATGCTTCAAAAATACATTTTTCCTCAAAAATAGTTTTTATTATTTTTTGTGAAAAAATAATATAATTATTTTTTTTTCAACTTTTAGAAAATTTATTTTAATTAATAACCTTAATTTTTGAAATAATAATTTAAAAATTTATAGGAAATGTTTTAGATTTATTTAAAAAATTTGATTTCACAATGAATATGAAAAAATATTATTTTTTATTTAAATCCGTTTTTTCATTTCAAGAATTTACAAAGTTTAATTTTGTTTTAAAATGATTTAAAAGAAAAAATTAGCTCATTTATATAATTAATAATCAAATTAAGGTCTTTTTAATAAGATTTAAGATGTATTTTTCTATAAACACTTTTCATACTTAGGAGAACATTTTTATGTAAAATTTATTTTCATCACATTTAGAAAGTATAATTTTAAATTAAATTCCGCCACTTCTATGAATTGAATTTGATAAAATGGTTTCAATATTCTAAAATAGAATTTTTTTTTAATTACGAATCCTTCATTTTTATTCATAATGAATAGTAAAATAGTAAAAATTTATCACAACGGTTTAGGTGAAAATGAGTTTACCGGGGGGGGGGGTTAGATGAAGTGATAAGGGTATGTTTTACAATTAATCATGTATTAATCCTTTTTTATGTCCATATTTAACCTCATACTATAAAAAATTAAATTATATAGGAATTTTTAATCCTTGGATTGAGTATCACATTATTATATTTTAATCTTTTAATAAATTCCATGTATGTCCTCCCCCACTTGTAAAAGGACCCCTACTTTATCTTATTTACACCACCTTGAGCCATATATCTTGAACAAAACCTAAAAAATTATCTTTTAAAATTTCTTATCAAATAATTATAGTTTATGGTATTCTTAAAATACCTTTACTAGGGTCCTTAATAAATGATATAAAGGCGGCCTATTAAAGAAGAGTTAATCATCCAACCTGACATCTTTCATTTTATTTATTCTTATACCTCCTCTAAATCTATGGTATTAAAAATAAAATAATAACTTCAATATCCTAAATATACTTAAATTTCACTATGATTATGGAACCACCATTATTTATCCTATTTTCCATCAAATTGGAAGTAAAAATATTACTTGTGTATACATTGGATTACCTCCTCCATGTAGTGATACAATTCATTTTTTATCACCAAATTTCATTGATGGTTATTATGATTATTTTAATGTTTATTATGAAATAATTATTATTCTATAATTTTAATATCAAATCAATCTTCTATCTTTCTAATCCATTGGAAAATTATAACGTCGCTCACATGTACATGCGAATTACAACCTCTACGACACAATGCGATTCATTTTTTTATTTCAAATTTATAGGGATGGTAATAAGGATATATTTAATGACTATTTTTAATATATATGATATAATAATTATTCTTAAAATTTTAAATATTATTTTACTTACTTTCATTCCATTCATCGAAAATAGAAAACAACATTCATGTGTTCATACGACCCACCAACTCCATGAATGATATAATTCATTTTTTATAACTAAATTTTTTGAGGAATCTAAATTTATATATAATTAATATATATGATATTTATATGATTATTAAAATTATAGATATTATAGAACCTGGAAAAAATTTCAAGGACTGAAACTACTGTATTGAAACTCTCATGAAAAGTGAAATAGTTAACACCTAGAAATGATGATTTTAATAAAGAATTATAAATAATTGGTTGCTGAAATGTTATAAGTGGATGATATATGATATTATAAATATATAAATGATTCTTTTATATAATTATAATAAATTTAAATCTATTATATATGAGGTTAGATTGATTTCAAAACAAGTCAAACTTGTGGTAAGAAAATTTCGTATCACTTATGTTTCTATGAGACACATTCCATATTTGACACTTATTTAATTTATATGGTGTATATAAAATACATGAATTCATTTTATTATTATTATAATGAAACTAATATAGATTTAAAAATATATATAAGGTTACATATTTCATGAGGTTTTGATTTGAAATTTAACACAATGGTAATAGATATGTTACAATCTTATTGTTTATCGAGATTGTTTATGATTAAGTTTCTGATGATGATATTTTATTGCCTATCTCTAAATAATACCATTAATTTTATTATACTATTGTCATTTTTAAGATTAAATTTATTAATTTTATTTTCCTCTCTTTATGAACTCAGGAGACTGAAAGAATGTTTTTATTGAAAATTGACATCATTTCTATCTTCAGTCAAAAATCATTTTTCTTCCATACCAATGTTTTCTAAATATGTTCTCCAGAATTTTTTATATTATTATATATTTTTTTAAAGTATTTATTAAAAATTATTTATTTATTAATTTTTTTAAAATGAATCATCTTGTCATTTTTTGATTGTGGTAATTTTGAATTTTTACCAAAAATAAGAAAGGAATATTTTTTTAACATACACGACATGAATTGAATTCCCACTGTCATGAATTCTCAATGATTTGAAGATTACTTTACATGTTTCCAATATTATTTTTAAATAAAATATTTTATTAATATTTTGGAAATTTATAGATTTTAAATAAGTGATTTTAAAAATGAAATGTGTATTTTCCTCATAAAATATTCCAGATATCTTTTAAACAAAATTTTCATTGATGATAACATCCTATGATGTTACTTATGATTTAATGGGGATATGATATAAGGATACTATCCTTTTTTTCTCTATATGGTTTATTATTATTATTATGAGATGTTTATGAAACCCATTTATTTTCCATGGGTTATGTTATTTTGAAATGTTTATGAAACCCTTTTCCTTTATATGTGTTATGATATATGATGAATGGTTTATGATCACCTGGAACATATATGAGTGTATTATTACTATATTATGAGTGGTCTTGGAGTTATATATCCCTCCAATTCATTGAGTAAATATGGATATCTCTTGAGATAATAAGGATTGGAATGGGGAGTGAACCCAATTTAGTGAGGGACTCTATCCACTATGATAGATTTTGGAGTGAACCTTGAATAATGATATGATGAAATGTGGAATGAGCCCAATCCCCTATGATAGTCTTGGAAGTGAGGATTGATTAAGGAAATGATTTTTTATTCTTATGTGTTTGAAACAAACTTATTTCTTATGCTAATTCTATGTGATAATATCTCATGTTATTTGATTCACTTATGATTCATGTCTTATAATCTACCAAAATTTATTCCATGATTAAAAATCACGATATATGATATGTTGGGTATGGTTTTAAAATTTTAATACCATGTTATCATACCCTTATTCTCATGTTATGATTTAGTGAACCTTGATATCTCCCTTGTTTACCCTTATTGAGAATCTAAAATCACACTTTCTTATGTTTCCTTTCCCTAGGTTATAAAGAATGATTTTTTGAGTAAGATATTACTAAAAAGGTGCTAGTTTTGAATAAATTTTTGGGTGATGATGTAGAATGATTATGAATAAGTTCTTTATGTATCCAAGTTTATAAATACACTAAACATATATTATTTTAGCATGGATCATAAAGTGATGTATTTCATTTTCATCTAATAAGATGAAATATTTATTTATGAAAAGCATTGGTCACTATAGGCACCTTCAATTTTCCATGATTACTTAAATCCTAGCATACACACAACAAAAAATGACATGTGTAGGGTGTCAGTTCATCCTACATAGCAGGAGGTTACCTACTGACCCCTTCCAATCTATAGAAAATCTATATATAAGTAGTAATAATAAAAATTAAGTGAATAAGAAAACATTAAAATTAACATGTTTTTTTATAAATGATGATTATGATTAATAACTATAATGAATAAATTATATGGATCCTTAATATGGATTTACCACTGGGGGGTTGAGGGGTGAATCTGTGGTTTACATTTTACAAATTATTTCCTTTTAATTCAACCTCTTGAATGTTTTAAGGTTCTCTATCCACTAAATAATTTCTAATAGCCTCACCGCATATGTATAAATAATAAGAGTGAACATAAAACATGGTATTTACAAGGTTAAGTATAAAGTCCAACTACTATCCATTTTTTTCCAAACACCCCATAATAGATTCTCAACTATAATTTTGTCATTGATGACTATAGATAAGGAAGAAACTGGTTATACACCCTAGTAGTCAATCCTCTATTTTATCCTTGTTGAACACCCCAAAAATAAACTCTTAAACCTATATTGGTTAGACACCTCAACCTTATTCATTTTAATTTTATGGTTAGACACCCTAACCTCAAGCCTTTTGAATAACTAGTTAGAAAATCCAATTAAAATCTCCTTCTTTTTCTTTGTATTGTTGATCTAGCAGTAAAATGAACTCTTCCTTCTTTAGAGTGTTATTTATACATGATATTATAGGATTAGGCTTGATAATGTTGACCTTTAACATCTTCAAAATATTCTAGGAATAATATTGTTGGTCTTGAAGCTACTTTACACTATATCGAGAATGATATGGTTGTTCACATCTTACTTAATACCTGGGCATGAAATTATTTTCTTGAAAGTATCTTCCTGACATTAGTCTTAATGTGTAAAATTCTTAGGAAGATATGTTCTAATTCAATTAATGGTGTTCCCATACTCATATTATTATTGAAATTAGTTTATGCAATATTGAACTTGGAAAACTCAAATAAACTTCTTTTTGAATTATCAACTCAAACACTTAGAATTCTAAATCTAAATTATTCATATGCACTTTATGCATGCATGATGTTATGAATGGGCCATGTTGTAAACCCAACACGCCTCATTTATTTTTATTATTATTTTATGTTCTTTTCTTGGGTTCTATATCTTTTTATGGATTCACTTATGTCTTAACCTAAAAAATCCTTATAAATTATTGAGGTATCTTAATAGATGTTCATATATCCAGAGATCACATACATGCACTATCAAGTGTTTCCATGTAATTGGGTGTAAAATTGAGATCTAATTCTACCTTTATAATGCCTATTACTTCGAACTAGTGAGTGCATGATGAAGTTATTTATGTAGACTAACTTTATCTTTATATAAAAAGGTACACAAATCCCCTTCTTCTCTTCATGAAAGAAATGACCTTGGTATATAATTAATATACTTCAAATAAAAGAGTGTGTACACATGATCTTAGTTATAAAACCCAAAGGATTTAAAAATAAATTTAATATAGAATGTAATTCACACAACACTAAGTCTCTGCGAAACAACACTTTTATTACAATTATATAACAAGATAGTTATAACCTTGCCATTAAACATTGTAATATTAATAGAAATAACTACTATTAAATGTTATTTATAATGGTTTCACATAAATAAAACATATTTATAATTAAATATATATTTTTTATTAAAATAAAAATAAATTTTTCAAAATTAACAAAGAATTAATTTTTAGTATTTTTCTGAGAAGTTTCATTTTTTTGATGAATAGTGAAAAATATGTCATTTTAGTTAAAAACTATGTTTTTTATGTAAATAAATATTATACTTTAAATTGATTATGAAACTCACAATAGATCAATTATACATATATTAATCTAATGTAGATCATTGTAATCATTTTTTATGTTGAAATTAGACATAAAGACTTGTTGAACTTTTAAATGTTCTATTTACCTGACTTCTTCCTACAATTGTGTGATTGACATTAAAAATAGTTTTTCCACTTATTTGAATTGAATTTTGAAAAATATATATACACATTTGGGATCAGTAAGATATTTAGAGTATGAAAGAACCAACTTAATTTTTTTGGTGAATAGTAACTTGACCCTTTGGAATAGTAATGTTACCCTTATGAATAGTAATATTACCAAATGAATAGTAACCCCATTGATGAAAGTATAATTTTTTTATACATCTTATAAATAAAGGTATGATATAATTATATCATAGTATAAGTAAGTGAATATTTTAAAAATTAATAATTAGTTGTTGGTATTTTTGAAAGTAATAAATATTTAATTACAAGTTTATAATGATTTTAAATAAAATTTATTTTCATAAAATTTATTCATAAATTAATATTTTGTTTTATTATGATTATAGAATAATTTTACAATACCTTACTTAGTTTTTTAAAGTGTCATAAAATCAGTTATAATATTAAAATTATAATTTTTAAGAAAATGATGATTTTATTTAAAAATTAAATTTCTCATATTTAGAAAATTATTTTCAAAAATGGAGTTCATTTTTAAATTATGCACATCGAAAAACGGTAGGGTGAATTTTTGGTATTTTTCTAAAATACTTAAATTTTTGGTGAATAGTAAAATACAATAATTTACGGTATAAATACATTATAAGTTAAATACACTATTCGTTGAGTCATGGATGATGTAAGAACCATAATCTATAAATTCCCTTAATTAGTTTAATATATTTTATGATAATGGTCAGACTATTCATATTCTTTAGCCAAAATAATAAACAAATGAATAAAATATTCAAAAATAACCCCTCCCCTCCACTATAAATACCACCCCTCACCACCCCTTCTCCTCAAACCTTCCAAGATTTGGCAGTTGTACAATTTTTTAAAAATAAACTTCCCAATTCCCTACTCCACATCTAGGATCTATTTTTCTCATAAAAATACCAAAAAAAATCCCCTTAAGGAGATTATCAAGGAGGATAATTCAAGAGTTAAAAAATCTTCTTTCTTATCTTTTATTTTGTTTTCAATTTCTTTTCTTTTCTTATCCTTCCCTCACCTAACCTATCCAAAGAGACATGATAACTCTAGTATAATTTATATACTATAATTATATCATATTAATGGATGATCCAACATCAAACTTCTTCATCTCTCTCTTTTATTATATAAATGAAAACATCACCTGGGATGTGTCAAATTACAAACATCATGGACAATGCACTTTGATTTTACTTTAACACCTTCAAGGATGGTCATTAAACCATTTTTATGGTTGAAAAATATTATAATATATTTATTAATCCTTTTTTAATTTTATATAACCATTATATATTCATTATGTTAATCAATAAAACAAAACTAGTTTGGGATGATCAAAAAATCTCCAAAATAATCTAAACGACTATCACTATCGATTCATCCTCAACCCAAATATCCAAATGAATTATATAGTCATTTAATCATATGTATATTAATTAATAACATATAACTTCAATTCTATATATCTATTTCTATTTTAAATTAATTTCTATACTCATATTCAATTAAATTGATTATAAAAACCAAGGAAACGAACACTCTCGAACGATAAAATTGTATTTTATAACTCTTCAAAATGACCATAAATGAACAAAATAAAATTATAATAAATAAGATATATACAGAAATGGTTATTATTTAATTAATTAATGGATTTAATTTGATTATACAGGTAATTAAGGTCAAGTGAAAAACACTTTCAGATATAAGGTAAGGGTTTTCTTCCTAAACCTCCATTTTCCTCCGTGTAATGTTTTCTATCTCATTACACCAATGAAATTATTCATTATTTTTTATTTAATATTATATTTAAATGTTCCAAAATAAAGTATCTAGATTAGTACATATTTATTTTATGGGTAATTAAATGTTTTATAAGGTTCCCTTCTCAATTATTCCCGATATGGAATCCCAATTAAAGGTAACTTCTTGATTTGTTACTCATTTTAATGTACCATTCATAATATATTTTAAGACTATTATTTTTCTTAATTCAATATCTTTTTCATGAAAACCCATATTTTTTCATTTCTGGTTTTATACAAACAATTATGACAAATAAAAATGATTTTTCTAAAAGAACTCTTCTTTGCAAAGTAAAAGGGGTATTTTTCTCAAGAATTTATCGATGATGTTATTAGAGTATTATCATTTATTTCAAAAAATCTATTTAATTTTATTATTTATTGAGATTTATCTCTTATATTTATCATACAACATATTTTGTTAAATGGTTTATGATCAGTTAGACTGTGGATGTGCTCTCTTGATACTGTAATGCCCAGACCTTAGTTACCCAGAGTTGGTGTATTATTACATAAAATTGGAATGATAACAAGAGATAAAGTCTCAAAATACTGATTATTTTAGTAGACTTGGAAGTAATATATATATACATTAGTTTTAAATTACCTCATGAAATGAAAAAACAACAACATTGTGTCCCTTTTAAACACACTCATATCCCTTAGCCTATTCCTGTAGGTCAATCGTAATATACTTCTTCGCATCCTGGGAAAAATAAAACATAGAAAGGGGTGAGATCAAATGCTCAGTAAGGATAATAATATATATGATACTATCATAAATAAGAATAAACATTTAAGGCAATGTATAAGACTAAAACACAAGCCTTTTAAACTTAAACTTCAGTATAGTATGGAAAAGATAAATCAAATAATTCCATTTACTTATCCACATGGATAATATAATAGTTGAATAATCACATGTAATATCAATATATAATTTCATAATGATGGAATAAATAATGATGGACATCATAACCACATAGTCAAGGCCCCATTATAAGACTACAAATAAGATTTTTTCAAGGCCTTATGCCAAGACACTAGTTTGTTTCATGAGACCTACTGATGCATCGTGGAGCTATAAGAGGCTCCACTAATCACTTACTAAGTCCAATTAATTCCTCATATGAAAAGGTTGAAACATAACATAAACATTCTTTTTAAAACTAACATATGAAATGTTATTACTTTAACCATAAAACATGAATGGTATAAAAACAATATCACATCTACAATCAAACATAACTCATTAAATACAATATGGAAGATTGTATTATAATAAATCAACCTCAATAAAGAATAGAATACACTCAAGTATATTGACATAGATGAAAATAATTAGTAAAACTATTTGAGATAAATATCCCCCTTTTCTTGAAAACATTTAAAAGTTGCACTATTTATCAAGAAGCCGTTAAAATTGATTTTTGAATCGAAGTGTTTCATACCAATTTGAAACTTTTGAAAGGAATTTTAATTTTAAAACATTCATGTCTATATAAATAATCATTAAAACCATTTTTAAAATGTGTACTTTAATGAGAAATATTTAGAAGAAGAAATCATTAAAACATTTAAAACGATATTTTAGTTAGAGTTTCTAACCAAATGAGAGATGATTGAAAACAAATAATTGAGGAATAAATTTAATCAAAACATTATAATATCATGAGAATAAACAGATTCATGATATAATATGTCAAAGGACAGTATATACACCATATAAAAGTGAGTTGGTGCATAACAACAAAGAAGTCTCAATGGGATGTAAATTGCGATAAAATCCATTATAACGACCGTATCCTTAGATTAAGGAAAAATCAATGACATAATTATGTGTGAAAAATATAAATACATTTAATATTATTGGATATTCACTGTAAATAAATAAGAGGAAATTTACACATATTCTTGTAAAAACAACACCAATGACTTGGATGTTTAACTCAATGAATGGAAATTGAGTTAAGATTATTCTTATCAAGTTCATATCGATGACTTGAGAATTTATCAATGGAGTGATTATGTGTATCAAAATTATATACACACAAAGTGTAGTGTAAAATACTACATAAATAAATAAATATATATTTCAAACAAAATCCTGGAGTAAAATAATCAATGAAGTTTGTGTAAAACCCAATGAGTGGAAATCGAAATTAGAAATTCCCTTACCTATTTGGTAACTTACAAAACATACACCCCATGAAAGAAGGATCATAAAATTAAGATGTAAATACCAATAAATTAATGAATATTATACAAATAATAAAATCATGCATAGTACATACACCACACAAAAGGAAATTTTGGAAAATATAGCATGAATCTCATGGGAATAAAAAGTGAGATGAAAACCCCTTACCTTGTACTTTCCTTTGGTCAAGGGTACGTTTAAACTCCTGTATAATGAACATAGTATGTTATTAAATTATAAAAGAACCATATTTATATTTATTATATCATACATGATTAATTTATGAATTTATACTTCACATTAATAATAATTACCTTGTTAAAGTAACATTTCGGGTAATAATCGCTTTCTTTATCGTATATGTTTTAACTTGTTATTCTTGATCATATCACTTAGATCATGATTTAAATACTATTAAAGAATATAAAAAACGAGTTATATATCATATATATTCAGAATACAAATATGTATAATATATAGATATATGAAATGGAAACACCGTTCATGGAGATGATATTACGTATGTACGCATGAAAGTTGTTTATGTTTTCTTATCGTGTAGTATGGAAGTAAGTAAACAACATATATTTATCTACATAAATATATATTATTAAAGTATAAATATTATTTCATATATCTAATAATTAATCAATATATATATATATATATATATTTATATTTATAAAAATTCTTGAAGGGTGATCATTGATGATGAATCTCATCGTGTTGTGGAGATGATAAGCCGTACGTATGCACATATGGTGAATTTTTCATTAATTGGAGGGATATAAAAATGAATATGGTTGTAACATATTTTTAATAACATCACAGTATATATAAGGTACTGGTGTAATTATTTTGTTATGGAAACAACAAAAAAAGAGGAAGTGGAAGAAGAAAAGAACTTGAAAGAGGTGATGAAATAATTACCTCTTCTTCGAGTGATTTCTTTTGATTTGATCAAAAGGGATACTTAGGTTGGATTTATGATAAAAGTAAGGTCTCTATGTTTAAGTGAGGGTATTTGGGAGTATATTTGAGCAAGGTTTGGATGAGCCAAAAGGATTTTTAGGTGTGAAATTAAGAGAAGAGGAAATACCCTTTTATAAGAGAGGTGAGGGTCACTTTAGGAAAAGCTTCAAATATTAATTTATTATAAAGTCATATTCGGTTTCTAATGTTTATAAATGGATTTATTTATAGGATAAGGTGGTTATGGGTATAAAAATTCTTAAAAAATAGGTTTTAGACACGTTTAGGTCACCATATTAACCTTGTCATTTAGACTTACCTCTTAGTTAAATAGTTTAACTTTTACCATGTATTCATGTATTATTATAATAAATGGTTAATAAAATTACTATAAAAAGTCAAGAGAATACAAAGTGGTTAATTAATGACATATGTATCATTATATAAGTCCTTTGTCCAAAAATTATATTTTTTAGGAATATTATAACATTTAATAATATATTATTTGTTTTAAAAACTCATTTATGTCAATTTTGACACTATTTAGTATTTGGTTTTTGTGAAATTAAAAAAACTTGATTATTTCAAACCAAATAAATTAAATCAATAATAAAATGTCATATTAAGCTATAAAATTAGTGTAATGCATAAAAAGTCTCAATTTACATTTATTTGGATATTTATAATATCAATTATTTTAATCGTTCATTAATAAGGTAATTACTGCATCATCATTGTGTCATAAATAAATTTAATTATTTATTGCATAAAAAATATTAATAAAATACCATTATGTTGGAAACTGGTTTATCTTTATAATTAATATTTATAGCTGAATTTATCTTATGTATAACCCTATATTAAAAATGGTTTAGTTATTAAACTTTGAATTTAACACTTTTAACTCTTCTTTAAATAAAATAAAAATAAATGTCCTAATCCAATACAAGTGGATATAAAGGATAATTATTTATTCCTAAGGTTGATTTTGGTCGAAATACACTTATACAATATAATTAGGACACGTGTTAGGGTAATTATAATATCATTTTTACCTTTAATTACCATATTTACTTTTATTCATGGTAAATAAAATTAAAAAGTTACAATTCACCAAAAATTATTTTCATCCTATTGAACCACATTTTACATACTGATTTCAACTTGGTCTCTAGTATTTTTTAAATTCAATTCACAGAAGTGGTAAAATTAAGTTTTATGCAAATTTGCAAATGTGCCTAGAAGGTGGGTAAAAGACGTTAAACAGTTCAATAAAATTTTATACATCTAATTTTATTATAAAACAGCTTCAATAAATTATATTGAAATTATATTGGTATTATATATCTATTTTTACTTAAAATAAATTTAAATAAAATAAATAATTTTTTAAATAAAAAGTAGGTTTTAAACAATAACACAGTGTTTTTCACTATTCATCAAAGATTGAAAGTTTTCAGAAAAATACCAAAAATTCACCCAAAGATAATTTTGATATTACAAATTCATAAATTATTTATATTTTACCAAATTAAAAACATAGAAGTTGTATTAATTAATTTAAAAAAATATTCCCATTATCAAAACCAGAAAGCAGGTTTTTGAGGATTAAAAACTATCAAAAGATTGATATGTGTTTATGTCCAATTTAAATGTAAAATTACTTTCAATGACCAAAATTGGATTAAATGATAACAATAAAATCTAATTATACTTAAAAACCATTAAAATGTATCTTTTAACACTCTAAATTATTTTGATTAAAAACCATTTTTCAATTAAAATTTAATATTTTTCACTATTTATTAAAATATGAAAATTATCATAAAAGAACCAAAAATTTATCCAAACTAAATTTTTATGTCCCAATTCTAAAGAGAAGTTTATTTTGTTAAATTTAATATATAAAAGTGTGTAATATTGGATTTTAAAAAAGTTTTCCATTAAAAGGCGGTAAAATTGCGTCTTTTGAAAAATACTTCTTTGATATGAAAAATTGAATTTGTTCTTATATTATGCCTAAGAAACACATAATATGGATGTTAAAATTATATGGATAATAAAAAATAAAAAATACAGTTAATACTATTCATAACCATTTTTTGAACGGCTAGTTTGGTAAGTCATGGTGCGCTAAAACTCGGTGTTGTGTGTCACACATGCTATTGAATTACTTCAAAGAAAATAACTTATTATGAAATATTAGGGTGTTACATTATTACAAACTTTTTTAAATTTCATCCTTTAAATTTTAAAATTAGGCTTGGGCACTTTATTTAATGTCCCACATCAGAAAAAGAGTCAATAAAACTATCACTTTAAAAGAAAGAAAGAGAAGTACAAATGTCACCCGAGATAACCCATACTAGGATTCCATGTAGGAAAAAATGTATATGGAAGATAAATTAATTTTCAAGTTCTGATGGAGATTGATAGAAAACATGATTAGGATAAATTTGACAATAATAAAACCACAAACTTGTAATGGGTTAAATGGTTATTTGTTTCCTAGTAGGAAAAGTAAATGGACAATGTTTTTTGTTTAAATTCCATTTCATAAAGTTAAGGAATTTATTTATAATACTGAATAAGGACATAAAGAGATATAATTACTTTTTAAGTAGAGTTTCATAGTTAACTAAATTTCTACCACTAACTCATCTTTTCTCCAAATGATGAGTGTTCAAGATGACTTGGTCACACCTGAAGCACTAGAATCAACTTCTAGAGAATCACATAATCCAAAAAGGATGAACTATATATTTTCCTTATCTTTAGAGATTAACTGAAACCAAATGGTTAGTAAAAGATTATATGATCCCCGAAATAGATAATCATTTATAGAAAGAAATACGAATTTTAATTTCTAAAATTAAACAAGCAATACCCAAAGTTCAATAAAGACCATTCAATAAAAAACTGTCCTTAAAATACTTCAATATAATCCAAACTAATATTGAAACCCAAAACTCAAAAGAATTTAGTCACATATTATTTCATAGCAAATACTAACATTTATCTCTAAATAACATCAACTACTCTTAAAGTTTTATACAGAAGTGTAATTAACCAAATCACATATTCTCTATGGTAGGTTAATCATTTCCATTAATAACCTGAATCTCTATAAAAACATAGATTTTTCCAAAAAAAATACACCATTACTCCTCAAATGAAATCCCATAGTATTCTATTTTCCTTAGGCATATAGTGTTTCCAATAGAGCAAATGTCTTCCAAAATAAATTTTATCACTTAATCACCAAATCATTTTACTATACTAAGGATATTAATTTGATAAAACATAAGATCCCAAATCAACTTATTATTGATCAATAAAATAATTTAACTAAAAATAATTTTTCACACTAACCAGGGACTTCACATAGTCCAATGTTAGGTGATAAATCCTAGTCTCACTTTGTTTATGGGTTCGATTCCCACAGCTTTGTCTAATGCGACAGGTTGTCACACAGTCTGCATTTCGTCCTTTTTCAAAAACTATATTTTATAAAATTCCCAAAATGAGATAAATTCCTTAAGATGGACATAACATAATTTAACTACAAATTTTATCTCATACCTCAAATTTTCATCCCAAAAATTAATAACCTTTAATTTCATCAGATTCAAGGATCATATAAACCCAAACTGTTCTTTATAACTATATCCACAAAAGAAAAGATAATTCTTCCTCAAATAGAATTTTCACATAATAAACTAAAGGGTTACACATAAAAGAGAAAAGTATTCCAAAGTAATACCATCAATAAAGAGAAACATTTCTCCATATATTTATTTCCACATAGGTTCTTCCTTGACCTAGTGGTTATCCTATAGAATAGGGCATTGACTCGGGTAATGCCCAGGTCCCCTATATTTACGAAAAATGACTGTAAATGAATTCTTAGGATCATTTTTATTTTCTTCCATATTACTCTTCATTTTCCATCAATAATTATTTAATTTATGTCCTTATTTCCCACACATAAAGCATTTCTTTGTTCTATTGAGACACTTTCCTGGGTGTCTCCTTCCACATTTCCAGCATGATGGAAATTGAGCTTTCTTTTCTCCACGGTCTCTACTACTGGAGCTCTTATCATTCTACGCCTTTCTCTTCTTTGTTGAGTTTGGGATTTTGTTAATATATATATTGTTGATCATATTTTTGGAAACCTTATTTTTCATGAACACGATATCTTTTACGCCTATCAACATTCCATTTAGTTTCTCATATCCACCATCATTCCCACCTTGTACATCATGTTCATTGTTACTATGAATTCCTTGGAATCCAACCATTGACTAAAACAAGAAATCATAGTGTGAGTAAAAATATTCATAAAATCATTTATATAATATCATGCCACCTTATTTTCAATCTAAAATCCATTAGGATTAACCAAGTTTATTTATTCTCATCTTATTTTAAAATCCTTCAAATCGGGTTTTAAAGAAAATATGAATTATCCTAAGCATATCCCCTAGGAGTGTCGTAACCAAGAGTGTAGCGAGGCCCGTTGTCGTGAACCATCTCCTGTTTGAGTCTATCTCAAAAAGGTGTTTTCGAGTTTTACCCCTAGGTACATTTCTGCCAGAGCCTCCTCTACCTGATCATATCTAGACATGGATGTATTGCTTGGAAAACCCACATAATATTTACATTACCAATTTTTTTGGATTTTCTTCTATACTAATCCTCAAATTCTATCTTGGGGTAGTGTTTTGTAATCATAGTTTTTCTAAATATAGCTTCCAAAGTTTGTAATAAACTTCCTCTAATACCAACTGTAACACCCCGACCCTAGTTACACAGAGTCGGTGCATTATTACATAAAATTGGCATGATAACAATAGATCAAGTCTTGAAAGACTGATTAGTTTAGTATCCTTGAAAGTACTAGATACATACACAAGTTTTACATTATATCATGAAATGAAAAAACAATAACATTATGTACCCTTTGAACACACTCATATCCCTTAGCCTGTTCCTGCAGGTTAATTGTAATATACTTCTTCGCATCCTGAGAAAAATGAAACATAAAAAGGGGTGAGCTCAGATGCTCAGTAAGGATAACAATATAGTGGAGACTATCATAAATAAGCATAAAAATTTAAGGCAATGTATAAGACTAAAACACAAGCTTTTTAAACTTAAACTTCAGCATAATATGAAAAAGATAGATCAAATAACGTCTTTTACTCTTTCACATTGATATTATACTATTCGAATAATCACATGTAACATCAATATCTAATTTCATAATGATGGAATGAATAATTTCAGACATCAAAACCACATAGTCAAGGCCTCGTGCCAAGACTACAAATAAGATTTTGTCAAGGCCTTGTGCCAGGACACTAGTTTGTCTCATGAGACCTACCGATGCATTGAGGAGCTATAGAGGGATCCACCCATCACTTACTAAGTACAATGCATTTCTAATATGAAAAGGTTGAAACATGACACAAAAATTCATATTACAACTAGCATATAAAATGTTAATATTTTAACCATAAACCATGAATAGTACAAAAAAATAGCACATCCACAGTCAAACATAACTCATTCAATACAATATGGAAGATTGTATTATAATAAATCAACCTAAATCAAGAATAAAATACACTAAAGGATATTTATATAGATGAAAATAATCAGTAAAACTATTTGAGGAAAATATCCCCTTTTCTTGAAAACATTTAAAAGTTGCACTGTTTATCAAGAAGATGTTAAAAGTTATTTTTGAATCAAAGTGTACCATAAAAATTTGAAACTTTTGAAAGGAATTTTAATTTTAAAACAACATTTTCCATATAAATAAATCATTAAAACCATTTTTAAAACATGGACTTTAATGGAAAATATTTAGAAGATTAAATCATTAAAACATTTAAAATGATATTTTAGTTAGAGTTCCTAACCAAATGAGAGACGATTGAATACAAATAATTGAGGAATAACATTAATCAAAACATTATAGTATCATGAGAATAAATGGATTCATGATATAATATGTAAAAGGACTGTATATACTCCATATAAAAGTGAATTTGCGCATAACAACAATGAAGTCTCAATGTGATGTAAATTGAGATGAAATCCCTTATAAGGACCATATACTTAGATTAAGGATAAATCAATGAAATAATTACGCGTGAAAAATATAAATACACTAAATATGATTGGGTATTAATTGTAAATCAATCAGAGGAAATTCACACATATTTTTGTAAAAACAACACCAATGACTTGGATGTTTAACTCAATGAATGGAAATTGAGTTAAGGTCACTCTTATCAAGTTCATATCGATGAATTGAGAATTTATCAATGGAGTGATTATGTGTATCAAAAGTATATCCCAAGAAGGGGAGTGAAAATTTCTACATAAACAAATAAATAGTGATTTCACACAAAATCTTGGAGTAAAATAATCAGTGAAGTTTTCATAAAACCCAATGAGTGGAAATCGAAATTAGAAATTCCCTTACCAATTTGGTAACTTACGAAACATACACCCCATGAAAGAAGAATCATACAATTAAGATGTAAATAACCATAAATTAAAGAATATTACACAAATAATACAATCATGGGAAATACATATACCACACAAAAGGAAATTGTGGCAAATATAACCTGAATCTCACAGGAATAAAAAGTGAGATGAGAACCCCTCACCTTGTACTTTATTTGGTCGATGGTACGTTTGAACTCCTGTATAATGAAAATAGTATGTTATTAAATTATACATGAACCATATTTATATTTATTATATCATACTTGATTCATTTATGAATTTATACTGACCATTAATAATAATTACCATGTTAAAGTTACATTTTGGGTAATAATCACTTTCTTTATCGAAAGTGTTATAACTTTTTATTATTGATCGTATCCCTTAGATTGGGATTTAAATACTTCTAGAATATAAAAAATGATTTATATATCATATATATTCATAATATAAATATGTATAATATATAGATATATGAAATGGAAACACCGTTCATGGAGATGGTAGTCCATATGTACGCATGAACAATGTTTCTGTTTTCTTATCGTATAGTATGTAAGTAAGTAAATGACATATATTTATCTACATAAAAATATGTTATTTTAGTTTAAATATTATTTAATATATCTCATAATTAATTAATATATATATATATAAATTCTTTATGGGTGACCGTTGATGATGAATCTCATCACGTCGTGAAGACGGTAAGCCGTACATATGCTCGTATGGTGACTTTGTCATTAAAAGGATGGATAGAATAATGACTATGGTTGTACCATATATATAATAACATCACAGTATGTAGAAGGTACATGTGTTATTATTTTGGTATGGAAACCACAAAACAAGAGGAAGTGGAAGAAGAATAGAACTTGAAAGAGGAGATGAAATAATTACCTCTTCTTCGGGTGCTTTCTTTTGATTTGATCAAAAGGGATTCTTAGGTTGCCTTTATGATCAATTTAAGGACTCTAGGTTTAAGTGAAGGTAGTTGGGAGTATATTTGAGTAGGGGTTGGCTGAGAAAAAAGGCTTTGGAGGTGTGAAATTAAGAGAAGGAGAAATACCCTTTATGAGAGAGGTGAGGGTCACTTTAGGAAAAGTTTCAAATATGAATTTATTAAAAAGTCATATTCAATTTATAATGGTTTCAAATAGATTTATTTCTAGGATAAGGTGGGTATGGGTCAAAAAAATCTCAACCAATAGGTTTTAGACATGTTTAGGTCACCATATTAACCTTGTCTTTTAGATTAACTCTTAGTTAAATAGTTTAACTTTTTTCCATGTATTCATGTATTATTATAATAAATGGTTAATAAAATTACTATAAAAATACAAGAGAACCCCAAGTGGTTTATTAATGAAATATGTATCATTATATAATTACTTTGGCCAAACATTATATTTTTAGGAATATTATAACATTTAATAATATATAATTTGTTTTAAAAACTCATTTATGTCAATTTTGACACTATTTAGTATTTGTTTTTTTAAAGTCAAAAAAACTTGATTACTTCAAACAAAATAAATTAAATAAATCCTAACATGTCACATTAACCTATAATATCAGTGTAATGAATCAAAAGTCTCAATTTACATTTATTTTGATATTTATAATATCAATTATTTTAATATTTTATTAATAAGGTAATTACTGCACCATCATTATGTCATAAATAAATTTAATTATTTAATGTCTAAAAAATATAAATAAAATACCCTTATATAGGAAATAATTTTATATTTCTAATTAATATTTATATTAAAATTTATCTTTTTTATAACCCTATATTAAAAATGGTTTAGTTATTAAACTTTGAATTTAAAACTTTTAAACTCTTCTTTAAATAAAATAAAAATAAATGTCCTAATCTAATCCAAGTGGATCAAAAGGATCATATTTTAATTATAAGGTAGATTTTGGTCTAAATAAACTTATCCAATAGAATTAGAATATGTGTTTGGGTAATAATAATATCTTTTTTAGCTTTAATTACCCTATTTACTTTTAACCGTGGTAAATAAAATTGAAAAGTTACTATTCACCAAAATTATTTTCATTCAATTGAACCACATTTTTCATACTGATTTCAACCATATCTCTAGGATTTTTGAAATTCAATTCACATAAGAAGTAAAATTACGTTTTATGTAAATTTGTAAATGTGTCTAGAAGGTGGGTAAAAGACGTTAAAAAGTTCAATAAAATTTTATACATCTAGTTTTATTATAAAATGACTCCAATGAATTACATTGAACTTATTTTGTTATTATGTATCTATTTTTACTTAAAATAAATTTAAATAAAATAAATAATTATTAAAAAAAAAATTGGTTTTAAATAATAACGTAGTGTTTTTCACTATTCCTAAAAAAATTGAAAGTTCTCAGAAAAATAGAAAAAATTAACCCAAAGCTAATTTTGATATTAAAAATTCAAAAATGATGTCTATTTTACCAAATTAAAATCATAGAAGTTTTATTAATTAATTTAAAAAATTATTCCCATCGTCAAAACCAGAAAGTGGGTTTTTGAGGAGTAAAAACTATTAAAAGATTGATATGTGTTTTTGACCAATTTAAATGTAAAATTACTTCAAATGACTAAAATTGGATTAAATGATAAAAATAAAATCTAATTATACTTAAAAACCATTCAAATGTATATTTTAACACTCTAAATTATTTTGATTAAAAAAGTTGTTTTCAATTAAAATTTATTATTTTTCACTATTTATCAAAATATTAATGTTTTCAGAAAATCACTGAAAATTTATCTAAACTAAATTTTAATGTACCACTTCTAAATAATAAATTTATTTTGTCAAATTGAATATATAAAAGTGTGAAATATTGTATTTAAAAAAATTTCACCATTAAAAGGCGGTAAAATTGCATCTTTTGAAAAATACTTCTTTTTTATGAAAAATTGAATTTGTTCTTATATTATGGCTAAGAAACATATAATATGGATTTTAAAATTATATGGTGTATATATAATTCAAAATTTAGTTAATACTATTCATAAACATTTTTTGAACGACTAGTTTGGTAAGTCGTGGTGCGCTTGAACTCGGTGTTGCGTGTAGCGCAAGCTATTGAATTACTTTAAAGAAAATAACATACTTTGAAATATTGGGGTGTTATAGATACTATTCACTAAACTAATTATAATGGTTAGTTATTATGCTTAAAAATTAGGGAAATTTATTTACATTTCATATGTATATGTTTTTCATGTTTATCCCCATTCATATTAGGAATGTATTGGACTGAGTAAGTGATGGGTGGAGCCCTCTATAGCCTCTTGATGAATTAGTAGGTCTTATGAGACAAACTAGATATGGTTTTGGTCGAGGCCTTACACATTTATTATATTCTTGGCATGAATCATTGACCATAATATATTCTTGACATAAATCCTTGAAGGTATGTTTTAGATATCCATAGTTATGAAATTACCTCCTAATGAAACTAGTAAATGATATTCCATGGGATTATTCTACTAGTATAATAACCATTACTATGTTTTATTATGGAATTATTCAAACTTCTTTTATTCCTACAATTTTATTATCAAGATTATGTTTTAATGGAATGTGTTTTCAGTTATTAATCATGAATTATTGTTTTTGTTTATATATAAAATCTTCCGCTTAATTACTTACCCTTAATGAGTATTTGATCCGACTCCTTTATTATTTTTTATTTTTCCCCAGGATACAAAGATATATGTTATGAATGACTTACAGGGATAATATAAGAGTTTATGAGTGTTTCTAATGAAATTTATATATATTATTTCATTTTAAGTTGTAATGTAAAGATCATGTATGTAATATAGTCTCTAAAACTACTGAACTAATCGGTTCTTTAGGATTTGAGTCTTGTATCTATGCCAATTTATTAATGTAAGACATCAACTCTGAGCTACTGGGGTTGAGGTCTCTATAGTTAGATCAGAGGATGTTTAGTAGAAACCTTTGAAACTAGATTTAGAAAACATAGATTAAGGAATATTACCCTAAGATAGAATTTGAGGATAACTATAGAAGATCATCCTAAAATTTTGGTAAAGTAGAGATTATGTGGGTATTCTTAGAAATGCACCACTTTCTGGATACTACAAGTGGAAGTGGTTCTCGTATAGATGTACCTAGGGGTAACAACTCCAAATAGGTGTCCAGGGAGTAACTCAGGGTACCTAGTACACGACAATGGGTCTTACTGAGCACCTGGTTTGACACACTTAGGGGATATACTTAGGATAATTCACATTTTATTTATAAATAATTATGTATGATTTAAAAGTAAATATATCCCCAAGGAAACCATGTTTAAGATTATGAGATTAGTTATGCATAAATTTTCAAATTATGTAAAGTGTTTCGCTAGTTTGAAAATATGCATAATCTAATTTAGTGTATGAAAGTATTTAGAAATGGAACCTAGTGGAAGTAATGGAAACTATATTAATTATATTATCCAATGTTGGGAATACCCTCTTATGTAAGATAATGATATTGGTATTGGAAATGTGTCTGGTTATAAGCAACTTATAACTATAATGGGACAACTAAATCAGGTTATGAATAATAACCTTACCCATATGGATTATCCTGATTCACAATGTGGAGGAACAATGTTAGACTGCTTTATGAGACAACAACCTCCATCATTTAATGGAACTATAAACCCACTTGTAGATGAACAATGGATAACATCATGGGAGAAGATATTTATAGCTTTGAGATGTAATGAATGAGAGAAGGTTATCATGGTAGTATATGTCTCTCAGGAGATATGGGTAAATGGTGGTCATTAATTCAAAAAAAAATGAGGAGGAAGAAATTGAAAATATGGAATGGATGTATTTAAAGGAAATATTCTTAGAGAAATATTTCCCTTGAGAATAGTGAGTGGATATGGAGAGAAAATTCTTGATCCTGAGACAAAAAGAGGATGAAAATGTTGCTAAGTCTGAAGCCAAATGTACAAGGTTAGCAAGGAATTCCCTAAACTACATACATAATACAAGGTGAAATATTTAATATTTCTTTGATGGTTTTAAGACACTTGTTTGAATGGAATTTGTCTCCCAATCATTCTCATCATATGAGGATATAGTATCTTATGCTATCAAGATAGAGAAGTAATTATCCAAGTCTTATGGTTCTGAAGGTAAATAATAGAAAAATAGGATGGTAGGGAAAAATATGGATAAATGGAAGAAGGGAAGGATAGATTATCCAACATGTGATACTTGTGAAAGGAAACACCTTGGTACATTCTTAAAAAGAAAAGGATTTTTTTACAAGTTTGGAGAAAAAGGACACCATAATCAGGATTAAAAGGTAAAGAAAGAATTTTCTAATGTCTAATGCTCCAAAAATAAGGATATGGGGAACTATGCAAATGAATACCCTAAGAACCAAGTTAATATACCCAAAAAGAAGAAAATAGATCAAGGATAATCATATGGTGTTACTACAGTTGAAGTGGAATAAGTAAAGTATTTTTTTAAATTCATGAATTATGTTGCACTGCATTACTTCTTTAAGGAATTAGAAGCATTCATGTTTTATAAAGTTTTAAAGGTGATCAAGGTATTCATATGTTTGGTATTTGACAATAAGTACATTACGTTGTTTTGGGGAAAATCTGATGTTAGGTGACCTTTCTTATAAATATTTGGACATTAAAATTTAGATAGACATAATTTGGATGAGTCTTAAGGTTAAATACACGTGGAATGGATAAAAAATAAAGTATGATTTGGACAACCTTTTATAACCCTTTTGGTTTCAGTAAATATTTAAAGGTTGAAGGAATGACTTATGGATTGTTTGATTGAAGTGTTTCAGGTATAAAAATTCATATTCATTATTCATCTTTTTTAAGAAATGAAGTGGAGATAGATCAAAAAACAACCAAAGTATGAGATTATAACATCAAGTAAGTTTATTTTCTGAAGTGATTCTTTGGATAGTAAAAGAAAACCTCAACTATAGGAAAAGGATTTTGGAATACAAAAATCATCTGATTACTTTTCCTTTTAAGAAATCAATGAACTTTTAACCGATCACAGATTTATGACATTATGATGTTCATATTTCTAATGATCATGTTCTCTATCACTCTAAATTAGAAATTTATGGTCATATTTCTCTTTAATGTCCATGTTTTCACTTCCCACAAATATTCTCCTATTCTAAAGCCTAATATTATGCTGACCTTCACATTTCCGATTTCCCTCTTATTAAGAGGCTATTTTATTAATACCCATGTTTTTACATTTCCTATTTCCCTATTTTTTTATTTTGTTATAACTTGATGGTTATATTTCACTTTAATGTCCATGTTTTCACATTTATGCTTTCCCATAAAGGAATTTTTAAAAATCAACCTCTGTTTTTCAAAGTGCAATATCAAATTGTGAGGATACAATTTATTATTGGGGAGAATGTAACACCTCAAGGATTTACAAATAAATTTAATATAGAATGTGATGTACACAATGATAAGTCTCTCTGAAATAACTCTTTGTTATTATAATAATTTAAACAAGATAGTTATAACATATCCATTAAACATAGTAATGATAATAGTAATAACTACTATTAAATGTTATTTATAATGGTTTCACATAAATAAAATATATTTATAATGAAATATATATTTTTTTGGTAAAATAAAAAATAGTTTTTCAAAATTAAATTTGGATGAATATTTAGTATTTTTCTTGGAATTTTCCTTTTTTTGATGAGTAGTGAAAATACTTCGTTTTAGTTAAAAACCGTGTTTTTCATTTAAATAGTTATTTTAAATTAAATTAATTTTTAAAGTCATAATATATGAATTATATATATATTAATCCAATATATATCATTGTATTTATTTTTATATTTAAATTAGATATATATACTTATTTAACTTTTGAATGTTCTTTTTACCTCCCTTCTCACCACACTTGAGGGATTAACATTAGATATAATTTTACTATTTCTGTGAATTTAGTTTTAAAAAATGGTCATACACAATTACAATCAATAAGATATTTAGAGTCTAATAGGATTAAATTAATTTTTTTGGTTAATAGTAACTTGACCCTGTGCAATAGTAATGTTACCCTTATGAATAGTAATATGACCAAATGAATAGTAAGTGAATATTTTAAAAATTAATAACTAAGTGTTGGTATTTTTTAAAGTCATAAATATATAATTAAAAGTTTTTAATCATTCAAAATTAAATTTATTTTCATAAAATGCTTTCAAAAATTAGTATTTTGTTGTCTTATGATTATAGGATAATTTTATGAGACCTTAATTAATTTTTGAATGTGTAATAAATTCGGTTGTAATATTAAAATGGATTTTTTTTTGAATAAATGATGATTTTATTTAAAAATTAATTTTCTCATATTTAGAAAATTATTTTCAAAAATGGAGTTCATTTTTTAATTCTACACATCAAAAAATAGTTAGGTTGAATTCTTGGTATTTTTTAAAATACTTGAATTTTTGGTGAATAGTAAAATACAACAATTTACGGTATAAAGACATTATAAGTTCAATACACTATTTGTTGAGTCATGAATTATGTAAGAATCTGAATCTCTACCTTCAACTCATTATTTTAATATATTTTATTAAAATTATCAAATTATTCATATTCTTGAGCCAAAATAACAAACAAATGAATAAAATATTCAAAAAACACCCCTCTCCTCCACTATAAATACCACCCCTCACCACCCCTTCTCCTAAAAACTCCCAAGATTTGAGACTTGTCCAATTTATTCCAAATAATCTTTCTAAGTCACTAATCCAATTTCAAGTGCTCTTGTTCTCATCAAAATACCAAAACCAATCCTTTGAAGGAGATTCTCAAGGAAGAGAATTCAAGAGTAAAAATCCTCTTTCTTTTCTTTTATTTTTTTTTCAATTTCATTTATTTTATTATCCTTCCCTCACCTACCGTATACAAGGATACATGATTACCCTAGTATCATTTATATGTTAGAATTATATCATGTTAATGGAATATCCCTAATCAAACCCCTTCCTCTCTCTCTTTTATTCTATAAACAAAAACATCGCATTTGATGTGTCAAATTACCGACATCATTGATAATGCACTTTAATTTTCCATTAATGCCTTCAAGGATAGTCAATAAAATATTTTTATGGTTTAAACAAATTATAATATATACATACATCATTTTTGCGGGTCGTATCACCTTAGTCAGTTATGTACTCATGGCGATACCTATCCATGCCTTATCGTCCATCAAGGTGCCAAAGGGGGTTATCTCTAACATTGATAAAAAAATGAAATTTTCATTTAGGATACACTGGATGAAGGTAAACTTAAGTGGACCTCATGGAGAATAATGGAGAGTCTTATTCATGAATGTGAGATTAATGTGAGAAACCTAGAAGATTCTATCCCTGCCTTGAATGCTAAGCTCGCTTGGGAGATAGTGGAAGAGAGCACTCTTTAGGGTAAGATAATGTCATATAAAGGTGCTGGGAACTTTTATAATGGAAGTACCTATGAATCCACCTTACATTCCATGATTTCCTCTCTCATCCCGACACTCCTTCATCTCTCATGATGGATCATGTATGAAGGTAACATTCTCGTCTGGCAACAAAACTGGGTGGGTTCCATGCTTGGATACTTAGGGTGTTCTACACCTTTAATCTTATTCAAATAGGAATTCACGCATCTGTGTTTTATTCAATCTATTTTAGATGAGAAATAACAGGAGGTATATGATCTCATTGGCATCAAGTTTGAAAATGTGGTTCCCACAAACGAAAATGTTAAAGATATGGGTGTCAACATTGATTCCAAATGCCACCTCTACAAATACTCCAGCGAGGAAACTAGGAACCATCTCTTATTTGAGAGAGAATGGGCCTTGGTAGTGTGGAACATTTTTTGGGATTTCACTAATCATTCCTACCATGTTCTTATTGGAAGTACTTTCTTGGATTGATGGTTTCATGGTGTGAATACGAGCTTGGAAATACTTGTAAGATCTGTCATTTTGAATGTGGGCTCTTAGTGCATTTGGATGGCCATGAATAATGCCAGGTATGAGGGTAATTCTTCCACTAGAAAGATCCATCATCATGATAAAAAAATCCCTTATCATTGATGTGGTAAGTGGAATCCTCAACCTGTGCAATGTGCCCTTCCTGAGATGTTTGTAGGTCAGTGCATCTACTGGTTTTCCTATCAATGCTGGGGCTTGGGGGAAGTGGGTATAATGGAAACCACTAGTTTCTAGTTTCAAACTCAATGTAGATGGATCATGCATGGACGAGATCATTAGTAGTGGAGGTGTTTTTCGTGACTACTGGGAAATCATCCTACTTTATTTTTCTTCCTACTATGGACAAGGGAACTCAATCCAGGCAGAAGACAAAGCTAGGCTTACAGGGTTACAACATTGTGTCAAGGAGAATATAGCTCTTTCCCAGGTAGAAACTGATCGCATTATTATCCATGTATCTATACATGGAAAAGTCTATACTCCCTAGTCAATAGATGACATCATCAGAAAAGGAAATTATATCCTTGGAAACAACATTCCGGTACATGGAGGGAGGGAAACAAGGTTTCAGACCATATCACTTCCATGTTAGTGGTGGATGAGGTCCCCAGAGTTACATGCTTCCCCAATATCCTTTTCCTCAAGACAAAGGGGATTAATCTTATTATAGGGGATGAACTTGGCCTCCATTAGTTTAGGACTCCTTAGGTATTGTTTCTTTTGGTTCCTGACTGGTTGTACAACTTTTCCTTCTTAATAAATATATAATAGATGATGATGATGATAATAAAAAAATATCCAAAATAATCTAAATGATTATCACTAATGATTCATCCTCACCCCAAATATCGAAATGAATTATATAACCATTTAATATTATATATATTCATTAATAAAATATAACTCAAATTATGGATATCTATTTCCATTTTAAAAGAATTTCCATACTCATATTTAAGTAAACCGATCATAAAAGCCAAGTAAATGAACACTCCTGAATGATAAAATTGAATTTTATAACTCACAAAAAAGAACATAAATAAACTTAATAAAATTATAATACATAAAATATCTATAGAAAAGTTTATGAATTAATTAACTAATGGATTTAATTTTATTACCCAGGACATTAACGTCATGTGAAAAACAATTTTAGACATAAGGTAAGGGTTTTCTTCCCGAACCTCCATTTTTATTCAGGTTATGTTTTCTCCCTCTTTAAACTAATGAAATTATTAATTATTTTTATATAATTCTTCTAAATTCTGTGTACATGTTCTAAAATCTTGTTTCCATATTAGTACATCATTATTTTATGTAGAATTACATGTTTTATAAGGTTACCTTCTCAATTCTTCCCAATACGCAAGCTGAATTAAAGGGAACTTCATGATTTCTTACCCATTTTCAAGTACCACACATAATCTATTTTAAGAATCCATTATTTTTAATAATTAAATAATTTTTTCAAGAAAAAATATATTTTTTCATTTATGGTTTTATTCAAACAATTATGACAAATACAAATAATTTTTCCAAAATAACTCTTATTTGCAAAGTAAAAAGGGGTGTTTCTATCAAAAAATTATTGATGATTTTATTAGAGTATTTTTATTTATTTCAATATATCTATTTAATTATATGATTTATTATTATTGATATATTATTTTTATCATCCAAAATAATTTCTTAAATGGTTTATGATTAGTTTGAATATGGATGTGCTATCTTGATACCATTCACCACACTACTTAGAATGGTTAGTGATTATGTTTATAGATTGAGGAAGGTTATTTACATTTCATATGTATATATTGTTTATGTTTATCCATATTAATAAGATGAATGATTTTGACATAGAAAGTTATGGGTGAGGCATTCTATAGCCCATTAATGCATCAGTAGGTCTCATGAGACAAACTGGATATGGTTTTGACTGAGGCCTTACCTATTTATTTGATTCTTGGAATGAAGCCTTGATATTAATAGATTCTTAGCATGAATCCTTGAAAGTATGTTTTAGATATACATAGTTATGAATTTTCATCATTATGAAACTATTAAATGATACTTAATGTGATTATTATACTATTAAAATAACCATGGTTAATTTTTATTATAGCATTATTCAATTATATTTTATTCCAGCCATTTATGCTAAAGATTATATTTTAATGGAATGTGTTTTTAGTTATTAATCGTGCCTTATTTTTTATATTTATTTATGAAATATTCCTCTATATTACTTACCCTTACCGAGAATCTGAGCACATCCATTTATTATGTTTTATTTTTCCCTAGGATACAAAGATATATGTTATTAATGACTTGAAAGGATAATCTAGAAGTTTGTAGGTGTTTCCAATGGAGTTTCTATATTGTATTTTTTAAGTTGTAATGTAAAGTTCATTTATGTAATCTAGTTTCCAAAACTACTAAATTGATCAGTCCTTTGGGATTTGAGTCTTTTATCTATGCCATTATATTAATGTATGACACTGACTATGGGCTACTGGGGTCAGGGTATCTACATTAGTTCTTTCATGAAATCCAAGGTTCATAGGATCCTTATCCTTCACATGAACAAAGAATGTGGGTTTATTATCCTTTATGTGAACAAAAAACATGAGTTTCTTATCCTTTTCAATAAAAAATCACTTGAGTTTATTTTGAAAAATATTTGAACAATAGTACATTCAAATCTAAAATCTGCCATAATATTTGTAGAAGACTTAACAACCAACCATCATCCAAGATTCCTTATAATTCAAGACCTACTTCATGGATAAAAATATTTTGAAAAAGCTCAAATATTTTTACTATTGAAACTCTCATTGTTTTCAAACTCAGGTGGCGTCTAAGTAGAAACATGATACAATAATACCAAATAATTCATTCAACCAAGGATGTCTATGATGGGACCTTATCATGAACCAATTATTCTTGTGATCCCTCAAAGATACATGATCACCTTATTCTAATATTTTCATGTGATCAAGGTTTTCCATGTGGAACCATACTTTTCATTTATATATGAACTAATTTAGAATTATTTTTCAAACTCTTGATTTTAGGCACATTATGGAAACCATGCAAGAAGGTTTGATACATGATCATCACACAACCATATCCTCTCAAGTTCAAAAAAACCCTAGTATTCTCAGGTTTGATCAAGAGTGGAATGGAATAAAGAATGAAATGTATATAATCCATTCATAATTTGATAGAAATAGTGGATGACAGGAGGTTTGAGAGGAATCATATTACTTTTGGTCAAATGACCATGTTATATATGTAACTTTTTAAAATGCATGAATAGTTACACTACTTCATTTTCCCACATAAAACATGAAATTTTATGATCACCACTTAATAATAATTACTTCTTCATCCACCTCCTGAGATGATACTATTATTGGAACCTAGATACACTTTACACACGCCCATCACAGGCCATGCCACCCTATTGCACCATACACCAGGGCACTCACTTGTGATTTCTATGTGCATGCTATGCACCCTCGTGCACACCTTTTGGGAACTATGCTTGCCCTCATACTCTCACCTACCACCATGGATGGATATGTTGATCTACCTTCCACATGGTAGACCTAGGTACAATTTTCTTTTTAAAGTGGGTCCTTGGTTAGCCAAGAGATGGCCAATTTTTTAAATAATGATAACTCTAATGCTTCATGAAACTATGTATGAAATTCCACTAAAATAAATATTCCAATTCATTTTAACCCATTTTATTCTTACTAATTTTACTCCAAACCTCCTAAAATATAAATTCCACCTTCTCAAATCATATTTTAATTCATTTTCTTCTAATTTCCTCAAATAATTATTTAATTCTCCTCATTAAAAAAAGATATTATTTTTCATGGAATTTAATTAATTCCTTACTCAATTAGTTATAAAAAAATGTGAAATCACCAAACACCTCTTTAACATGTTTATAACATTAGGAATAGTTTTTCAATAATCATAATTAATATTTATACTATGTTTTAAACTTATCCACTTGAATTATAAAATCTATTAGCCTCAAGTGCCTTTACTATAGACCATCACAATACCTCAATCAACCTCTAGTATTACATGGATTCTTTTAAAATCATGAAATATAACACCTTAGGAATCATCAAATCCTAATTTAATTATTCCTCATATATTAATATTATAATATACTAAAAACAAATAAAAAATTCATTCTTCAACCATTCACTTGTACTCTTCAATATCCCCCTTTTAATTTATGGTCGATAGATCTTCAGTTTATAAAGTAAATATTCTTATCCCAATTATTTTCAATAAATGAAAAGGTATAATAGGGTCCTTATCATCTCATTAGGGGCACACTATTCTCCTTCATTAATTTAAGTCCTCATCCTTACCCACTTGTGAGAGAAGGATGATATCACATGTTTTTTCATGGAAAGAAAAATCTAAGTAAACATGGGGAAACCATTTTAGATATGTCTATATCTATTAATTCCTTTAATGTTAGTAAAAAATCATGTATATAAGATAATAAAGACGAAACTTTTTGTTGCACATAAATAACACCCAGACTGAGAGTTTCCTCTCAATCTCACATTGCTCTTCTTCCTTTTGATCTCACATTTTGAAGTACTTATCTTCCAATTATCATCCATGATTGGTTTTATATTTACATTCTTCTAAAGAAAAAATTCCTAATGTGGAGTGGTTTTACCCATATCACATGTAAATCCAAATTCTTTTCCTTTTTCTTACATCATACTCTTCATGTTCTCTTCTTAGGATGGTTGGATTGAAATCAAATTCATCATCTCATGACCACTTTGTACACACTTTTTATAAAAATTAGTTTGAATCTTTAAACCATCACTAGTAGATGAATTATTATGAAATTCAACCTATTATTTTAAAATCCCTTTCTTAACCTTGTCTTATTCATCCATTTGAGCTTTCTCCATTTGTTTAACTAATTTCAGTTGATCTGGACAAACTATCAAACATTCTGTCTTTGTATGTTCAACCTTTTTTGGTGTCTCACATTGCTTCTCAGATGTACATGACTTAAACTATTTTTATGAGTTTTATTCCATTTCATATTATATGGAACCCATCCAGTTAATTTGGTCACGCATACATCAACTCTTTGACCATCAAATTTGTATCTGTCACACAATTCATCTATACATTCAAACATGTTTTGTATTGGAATCCTAGATGGATTTTTGATAAACTATTTTTTTATTAGATAATTTATTCTCATATGTTCACAATGAATCCTATCACACCCTGATATTTTATGATACATATTTTTAAATAAATTTAATTCTTTGATAGCTTGCGATACATGCAATCTCGAGTCAAAATGAATCTTGAAATTGTATACCACTATAAAACAACCATTAAATTGGTTGTATGAATAGGAATAAACCAATCTTAAAAATATTGATAAAGGTTTTAGATAAATAATGTAACACCCCGACCCCAGTTACCTAGAGTCGGTGCATTATTACATAACATTGGCATGATCACAAAAGATCAAGTCTCGAAAGACCGATTAGTTTAGTAGCCTTGGAAACACTAGATACATTCATAAATGTTACATTACATCATAAAGTGAAAAATCACAATAACATAGCCTCTATAGCCCACACTCATATCCCCTTCAGACTATCCCTACAGGTCAGTCATAAAATATTTCTTCACATCCTGGGAAAAATAAAACATAGAAAGGGGTGAGCTCAGATGTTTAGTAACGATAACAATACATCAGAAACTTTCATAAATAAACATAAACATTTAAGGCAATGTATAACTAAAACAAAAGCCTTTTAAACTTGAACTTCAGCATAATATGTAAAAAATATAATGAAATAATTCCATTTACTTATTCACATGGATATTATACTAGTCTAATAATCACATGCAATATCAATAACCACTTTTATAATGATAAAATACATAATGCCAGAATATCATAACCACGTAGCCAAGGCCTCGTGCCAATACTACAAATAAGATTTTGTCAAGGCCTCGTGACAAGACACTAGTTTGTCTCATGAGACCTACCGATGCATCGAGGAGCTATAGCGGGCTCCACCCATCACATACTAAGTCCAATTCATTCCTTATATGAAAAGGTTTAAACATATCATAAACCATAACATAATCGTATCACATAAAACATACATAAAGGAAACATAAAATTTCCACATTTCAATCGAAAGATATCAATACAACACATTGATATAATAAAACCATTTTCAATACCAAAATAAAATAAAAGTAAAAAATGGTATTTATTTTTCTTTTAAAAAAGGTTATGGCTTGTAGAGGAAGCCGAAACTCAAATAATGGCCACGGCGGCGGAGAAGGCGTTGTCGCCGCATACGTACAACAAAAAAAAACATTCCATTTTGTCGTTTAGTAAAACAATTCATATAAAAAAGATTCCTTTTGAATAGACATAAAAGTTAAAGGGATTTATACACTGTATATAAGAAAGTTGTGTATAAAAAAATATGTCCCAATGAAAGGAGATTGAGATGAAGTCCCTTACCTCATTTCCGACTTGACTCGATCGTTCTTTAACCTCCTGAATAATAAACTAGAGTTAATTTATACTTGATTAAGAACCTTTTTCAAGTTAATTATTCCTTTTATATCACTTATTATCATTTTATGAACATTATGTAATTATTTAAGTTAATAACGGTCATTTTATCGATCTTTGGTACTTGAGTCAAAAATAAACTTCTTATAATTACAAGTTGTTCATGTGGTAAAATATCCATTATATCCAGAATTATATTCTTGATTTAGATATCATATATATCATATATATCAAGTATATACATTCATTTATAATATTACATAACATTTAGAGGTAATAAATGAAATACACCGTTTATGGAGACGGTAAGCCGTACGTACGCATGAACGCTACTTTCATTTCTATTTAGTATTTAATGGAATGAAATCATAATGATATAAAGGTATATTATAATTCTAGTATAATATCATATATAATATCATTTACTCCATCCTTTATATGTCCCACATATGGCATTAATGATTCAAATCACTTTGAGGGGGCGGTAGTCCGCACTTCCTAAAATGAAATTATCACGTTTACCCATAATGGAAATCATAAAGGTATGCCATAAATGAAAAATACAGAAGCATAAGTAAAACATAAATATAATATATATCATATATAAATATAGTGACATCTTAATGTCTACCATGAGAGGTGTTAAAAGAAGATTGAACAATCATCGTTTTGTGAGGCAGTAATTTTCCACCCACAAAAACAGTATGTTCTTTAACCATTAGATGAAGGTGTGTGTAAGTGTAAATCAAATACTTCTCATAAAAATATCCTAGTATATTTAAGATACTTTTTTTGTTACAAAATAAAGGAATAAAAAGATTTTAAGGCATTGGAGAAGCAAAATAAAACAAAATAACATACGAGAAGACATTACCTTAAAATCGGGTAACTCTTTTTGATTTGAGCCAAAGGATTCCTTGGGAAGACTTCTTCACAAAGTGAGGCTTCTAGGAGTAAGATAGGGAAGTTGAAAGAGTATTTGGGCATAGGTTTTCTTAGCCAAAAGGCTTTGAAGGTGTGAATAAGGTGGTAGAGGTGGGGGCCTTTTATAAGAGGAGAGGAGGGGCTCTTTTGGAAAGTCATGAAATGTTACTTTATTATGAAATGATTTTCGGATTTTAAAGGTCCCACAATGATATATCTCTAGTATAAGGTGATAAGGTTTATAAATCCACCCATACAATAGGTTTTAGACAAGTTTAAGTCTTATATTTTACCTTATTGTTTCATTTTATTTAAATTGTTCATTAATGAGGTAATCACTGCATCATCATGGTGTCATAAATAAATTTATTTATTTAGTGTATAAAAATTATAATAAAATTACCATGATGTAGTAAATCTTTTTATATTTCCAATGAATATTTACAGTCGAAAATTTAACTTATATAACCCCATGTAATAAATGTTTTAGTAAAACAACACATGTTTGTGACAATTTTATTTTTACTTTAAATAAAAAGTTATTAATGGCATTTTCTTACCCAAGTGGCTCCATGGGGTCCCCAAGATGACCCATGGATTTTCTTGGTCGGCCATGACTCATTCAATAAGGGTAGGACATGTTTAAATTTAATTTAATATTATTATAACATTATATTTGCCTTAAATTACACTAATTACCTTTAATCGCAATCAACAAAACTTAAAAGTTACTATTTACCAAAAATTATTTTCATCCCATTAAACCACATTTTACTTCCTAATGACAATTATGTCTATCAGATTTTTTAAATTCAAATCAAAGAGGTGGAAAAATTTTATTTAAACAAAAAATCAGTTTTTTAACTACCACTTAGTGGTTTCACTATTCATCAAAAATCGAAGTTTCTCATAACAATACCAAAAATTCAGCCTAAGCTATAATTGATATTCCAAATTCAAAAATGATGTCTATTTTAAAAAATTAAAAACATATAAGTTGCATTAATTAATTTTATAATTAATTCCCATTGTCAAAACAAATAGCGTGTTTTTAAGAAACAATATCAATCAAAAGATTGACAAATGTTTATGTCCAATTTCAAAGTGAAATTAATTCAAATGACCACGATTGGATAAAATGGTAAAATTATATTCTAATTATACTTTAAAACCACTCAATAGTATAATTTATCACTATTAATTATTTTGATTAAAAAAGTTGTCTTTAATTAAAATTTAGTAATTTTCACTATTCATCAAAATATAAAAGTTATCCGAAAAGTTCCAAAATTTCACCCTAGGCTAAATTCGATATTACAAATCCAAAAATGAAGTCCATTTTAAAGATCAAATTTATAAAATTTCAAAAAGTAGGTATTACTATTCATAACGGCTACTTCGATTGGTCGCGGTGTGTTAGAATCTCAAACTTGCGTACAATGCAAGCTATTGCATTATTGAAAGAGAAGCGTACCATAGAACCTTGGGGTGTTACAAAAAAAAATACATAATTACTCAAATTTTAATAAAGCCATTATATGTTTTAGAAATACAGTTTTCCTCCAATTTTTTTTTGTGAGAAAAATAGAATTATTTTTTTTTGATAGATTTAAAAAATTTATCTGAAAAAATGAAATTCATTTTTGAAATTGAAATTTGAAAATTATATTTGAGTGATTTTTTGATAATTTTCTTAAAATATAAATTTATCAAATAGTAGGGAAAAATACTGATTTTTATTAAAAAAATTCTTTTCATTTAATGCATATAAAATGATAGATTTTTTTAAAATGATTTTTAACGTAAAACCAGTCAATTTTTATTTTTTATAATCCAATTATGTTCATTGTAATTAATTATATGTGAAATTTGGTATAAAAACATTGTATACTTAAGAAAATATTTTTTTCTTGAAAATTGTTCTTCATCACGTTTTGTGAGTTTATTTTAAATGTGATTTCTACCAATTTTAGATATTCAATTTGAAAAATGGATTCCATATTTTTAATTATCATGTAAAAATATATTAATGTGGAAACTTTTATTTTTTTCATAATGTATAGTTAAACCAGTAAGAAAGTTTCACCATAGTTAAGGTTAAAACAAGTTTATCAGGAGATTAAACCAAAATTTAAGGCTATGTTTTCCAATTAAACTTTTTCTATATCCTATTTTATATCCATATTACGACCTCATCCTATCATAAAATTTAATATCTGGCCATTTTAAATCATTTTATATATAATTACTTTATTATATTAATTCCTTATATGAAATTCCAAGTGTGTCCTCTCCCCCACTTATAAAATGAGACCATTCATTTCTATTATTTACACCACATTTATCCTTATAAATTGACCAAAATTTGTCAAAATATCCTATAAAAATATATATCCATTAATTTTAGGCGATTAGTTTCTTAAAATATAATTTTAAGGGACCTTAGTAAAGGATCCAAGGGAGGCTAACCGATGGAGAGATAATCGTCTTACCTGATCATTTTCAATTTATTTCTTCTTCTGACTCCACTAAATATATGGTGTTATTTATAAATTAATAAATTAAGTATCATAAATATACATAAAGTTTATTATGATTATGGAACCACCCGTATTCACCTCTATTCCATCAAATGAGAAGTGAATGTTCTGCTCGTGCGTACGTGTGGACTACCACCTCTATGAAGCATTGTGACTTGTTTTTCAATTACACTTTACATGGATGGTAAAAAGGATTTATAGAATAAATACATATGATATATATGATATAATAATTATTTTTTAATGTTAAGTTAATATTTACCATTCTTTTATTCCATCCATCAAAAAGTTAAAACAATGTTCATGCGCATGTGTGGACTACCACCTCTAGGAAGTGATGTGATTCGTTTTTTGATGACACTTTACATGGATAGTAAAACAGATGTATAGAATAATTAAATATGGTATAATAATTATTTTTTAATGTTAAATTAAAATTTATCATTCTTTCATTCCCTCTATAAAATAGTGAAAACAACGTTCATGTGTACATACGACTTACCGTCTCCATGAACAGTGTAATTCAATTTTATAACTATAAATTTTATGGATGAGTATAAATATGTATATAATGAATATATATGATATTTAAATCATGAATATAATTATGTATATTATGTAATAATGATTAATATACAAGTACCAGAACTACTATACTGAAATTCTCTTGAAAAATGAAATAGTTAACACCTGAAAAAGATGATTTTAATAAGGAACTATTAATAAATGGGAGTTGAAATGTTATAATGGTGTCATATATGATATTATATTTATATAAATTATTCTTTTATATAATTATAGTAAATTTAAATTAATTTTACAAGAGGTTATATTTCGTTTGAAGCAAGTGGAACTTGAGGTAAGGGCTTTATTTTATAATCTCTTTGTTTATCAAGATTATTTTTTATCATTATTTTATGATAAAATTTCATGGTATACCTACCAAGAATATCATAAATTTTATTCTCCTCTACTTAATTCTGTAGAATAATTTTTTTTCCTTTAATTGTTCTACCTTTAATAACTTAAGATACCAAAATAATTTTTCAATGAAATTATACTGTATATCTCTATTATATTGAAAATACTTTTTCTTCAATGTCTATGTTTTCAATAAAATTATTTATGAAATTTATTTATATTATTAAATCATTATTTAAATTCATTTTATCTATTTTTTCATTTTTAAAAAAGTTTTAAAATAATCTTCCTATCATTTTATAAATAAGGTACTTTTAACTTTTTATTAAAAATGTGGAAGTAATATTTTTTTAATATAAAAAAATGAATATAATTTCCCACCATCATAAAGAATTAATTCATTGAATATTAATTTACAAGTTTCAAATTTTCTTTTCAAAGAAAATATTTTCCATAATATTTTGTAATTTTTTAGATTTTAAATAAGTTATTTCAAAGTAAAAGGGTATTTTCTCCAAGAAAAGTTACTGGGATATCTTAAAGGCATTTCCATCTAAGATGACATCCTTTGATGTTACATATTATTTACCTAGAATATGATCTAATTATACCATACTTATTCTTTCTATATATGGTTTATGATTAAGATGATGAGATGTTTATTAAACTTGTTTATTTTCCATGGGTTATGTTATGATGAAATGTCGAAATTTTTATTAAAATAATTTCCTTTCCATATTTTATAATATATGTTTGATAATTTTTGAAATTATGGAACACATATGAATATATTATGATTATATAATGGGTGGGACTGAAATTATATATCCCTCCAATTCATTGGGTAAAAATGGATATCTCATGAGATAAATAGGACTGGAATGGGGAGTGAAACCAGTTCAATAAGGGAATTTTCCACTATGACATTCTTGGGAGTGAACCTTGAAAAATAAAATGGAGTGGGGAGTGAATGAAATCCACTATGATTATCTATAAGTGATCCTTTACCATAAATGAAATGATTTTTTTTGCTCAGGTATATACAAAAAATTATGTTTTATTCCAATGTTATGCTTTCATGGCTCATGTTCATTTATTACTTTATTATTCATGTATTATAAACTACCATGATTTATTCCATGATTCAGGATTATTATCTATGATATGGTAATTATAGTTTTCAAATGTTAAGATCATGTCATCATACCTTTATGCTCATGTCATACTTAAGTGATCATTGATACGTTCCTTATTTACCTTTACTGACCATATGAGCTCACCCTTTATTAATTTTCCTTTTACTAGGTTATAGAGATATTTATTAAGCATGATATGTCTAAGAAGGGATATTTATGAAGAAAATTTTGGGATATGGTTTAGTTCACTTATGAAAATGTTGTTATCCATGTTTCCAAAGATACTGAACCTGTAAGATTATGATATGGATTATAATGTTATGTAATTAATATTAATCTAAAACGATATGATATTTATGCATGAAAAGTATGGATCATTATAGTTGGTATTATATTAAGGATTCGTTACCTTTGAAAAATATATGTGAAAAATTTATTAAGAACCCTTAGGGGAATCCTTTGTATATAATAAATTCCGATGATATATTAAGGAAAAGAGTGTGGTTTTCTTAGAAAAACATCCCTATATAGATACTATAAGTGGATTTGGTTTTGGAAAAGAATCATCCTAGTGTAATAAACCTGAAAAGTGTTGCTTTGTTATATCTTGGACATCATTATGATTTATAGTGAGTGTGCCCTTACTACGCACCTGGTTTGAAACTCCTGAGAGATGTGATTGAATAAATCACATTTTATTTATGAACCATTATGAGTGATTTGAATAAATTATGACCATGAATGACACAAGTTAAACTCAAGGTGTAATATATTGAAAATAAGGTGTAATTATTTATACATATTATAAACTATTTTTCATGATTATGTGGTTTCATACTATGATTATTGTTTCTCAAACTATGTTTTTTTGTTTTCGTTAATGACTGGAACCTGAAGGAACCATGTTAATGCCGAATGAAAAAAAATCACTGATTCTTCTCTTGAGAAACCAAATATTATGGGATCCAAAATGAAAAATATTATTTCTATACTTATGAAACTTTCTCAAACTATAAATCATGCTGAGATTCTAAATGATCAATAGAGGGAAAACCATTCTCTAGAGTCCTTCATGCAGAAATATCAACCTTGTTTTAGTGGGTTGGTTGATCCACTATTTTATGTGAAATGAATTAATACCACATAATATATATATATTTTTGTCCAATGTTTGAAACATGAAAAATTATTATCATTTTTTATCATCTCAAAGGTGAAGTATATTAATAGTTGACTCTTATCAAGAACACCAAACAATGAGAACAAATTAAATCCATAGAGTGTGATGAGTTTAGGATATTATTTTTCAATAAAAACTTTCCTCATATTATTCATATAAAAATGGATAAGGAATTACTTGAGATAAAATATATTGATGATGAATCCTTTAGTACCTATGAAAAAAATTATATAAGACTTCTGAGTTATGCTTCTGGTATTATCATTTAACCTGAAATTAAGGTTGATCAATTCTTTAGTGTCTTAAAACCAAGTCTATAAAGGTAATTATCCAAAAGGTACTTTATTAGCTATGAAGAAATTTTTATATGTGATATTAGGGTGGAAATAGAGATTGGAGCTACCCATTGATCTCATAATTTTGAAAAGAAAAAAAAGATACAATTCAAAGAAAATTCTGAAAACCAAGGAGAGAAGATGTTGAGGTTTCCTTTATACTTCAAGTGTGTAAGTAAAAATGTTTGGAATTGTCTTAAGAGGAGTGGTAAATGTTTTAAGTGTGTAATGTAAGTTCATCTAGCAATCAAATACCAAAATGATGGGAAAAGACTAGTCAATGAAAGGAAAACTGAAAAATCTCAATAGAATGCCCCACCCACACTCCAATGTTTTAAACATAAGAAGTATAGGAATTATGATAAATAGATAGTTATAAAATACAAAGGTTAATAATTATGATTTACATCAATAACCTCTTAGTCCTTTAGATAAAGGGAAATATCATCAGACCAATATTACTGATGTGAATAAAAAAGTGGTGAAAGGTAAACTTACCATCCACTCTAATACTGTTAACATCTTATTTTATTCTAAATATACACACTCTTTTATATCTAAATAATTTACTAAGGGTACCATATACCACCTAAATTGTTATATTTTTAATTAATAATTAATTTACTTAATGGTATAATGATCATGTCACAATTCTATGATTATTATCTAATTGATGTTTAGTAATGTGATTCTTATAAATCTTGTTATTATCTATCTGGATGAATTTGATGTTATCTTAGGTATGTATTGGATTTATCTATGTAAATACCACATAAATTTCTAATTAAGTGAAGTAACACATCATATTATAAACTAAACTATGACCATATATCAATGTGATGACCAATATGAACTTCTGATGGAAATCACAACCATTATATGGGTCTTGATTCTAACACAAAAAGTGGTTTTTATCTCTTATAGTTGAGAAAAAACTCAATATATAAGAAATAACTATTTTTTTCAGGAGTTCGTAGATATGTTTCTAGAATAGTTTATTAGTATTCTACTAAATCACGAATTTGAGTTTTAAATAGAATGCATGCATGGTGGTACACCAATTTCAAATACTCCATATAGAATGGCCTCAATTGAGTTGCAGGAATTGAAGAAAATACTACAGGATAATATTGAAAAGGGATTCATTTATCCTAGTGCACCACCATGGGGTGCACTTGTTTCTTTAATTAAGAATAAATATGGATCAATGTGACTCTAAATTGATTATCGAGAACTTAACAAGATCAAAATAATAAATAAGTGTCTTCTACCTTGTATTGATTACTTGTTTGATCAACTACGTGGGGATGAATACTTTCCAAGATTTTCCTTCATTATGGATATCATCAATATAAGGTCAAGAAGGTGGATATACCCTAGAAAACATTCTATATAAGGTATGAAAACTGAATTTATAGTGATTCCATTTGGTCATACTAATTTCACCACTATATTCATGAATTTAAATAAAACGGTCTTTAGAGGTTACCATAATCAATTTTTGGTAGTATTTATAAATGAAATTCTTATATATTTTAAGATAAGTGAAGATCATGAAGATACATTGAGAATTATACAAAAGTCATAAGTAAGAAGAATCAATATGAAAAGTTTACCAAGTGTGAACTTTACCTAAAAAAGATTCAATTTTGAGTCACATAACCTCAAGAGAGGGTATATATGTGGATCCATCAAACAAAGAAGCTATTAAACATTGGACTAGACCAAACATAGTGACTCATATTTATATTTTTATTGGTTTGGATGGATATTATCAATTAATTGGGGATAATATTTCACTAATATCTAATCCACTCAATAAGTTAACTTGAAAGGGAGTTGAGTTTATTTAGATAGATTAATGTGAAGAATTTTCTTTGGAACTGAAGAAAAGGTTAGTCAATTTACCTCTTCATAAATTACCCTATATTAGAGAATCATTTTAAATCTATAGTGATTCATCAAATATGGTATTGGGATGCAACCTCATGTATAATTATATAGTGATAGCTTACTCCTCATAACAATTGAATGTTCATGTGAGGAATTACCAAACTCATGATTTGGAGTTAGATGCATTAATTTTTTGATTATAGATTTGGAGGCATTATCTTTATAGAGAATAATGTGATATATATAATCATCATAAAAGTTTAATATATATATTCACGTAGATATATTTGACTATATATTCTAGATAAGATGGATTTAGTTGATTAAATATTATGATTGCTTAATACATTATCACCATGGGAAAGTGAAAAATGTGGATGGGGATTTAAGTTGAAAGAATCATATTAGCTTATCTATGATGGGGGTAAAAAAGATCCAATATTTATAAAATTACAAAGTATAGATCTTGAAATATTTATGGATGGTGAAAAATATTATATTAATCAAATGATCATTCTACCAACTATCCATGTGATTATTAAAGAGGCACAAAAGGAAGATGTGGAGCTGTAGAAGAAAATCAGAAATATTCTTGAGTTCAACCTTAATTGTGATAGAATTATATGTTTTAGGAACTGTGTACACTTATCATCAATAACAGAATTGAAGAAGGAGATATTGGATGAATCTCATAGTTCTTCCTTATTTATTCATATTGTATGTATGAATATGTATAGAGATTTGAAATAGTATTTATGGTGGGATAAAATGAATAGAGTTATTTTAGAGCATAGATATTGATGTTAAGTATGATATAAAGTTAAGGTTGAAAGAAGAAATTCTAAGAATATGTTATAACCATTACCCATACCATAATAGAAATGGGAAAACATCACCATGTATTTTTTTTGTTAAACTCCTAAAAATTTAAAAGATACATAATGATATTTGGGTAGTAATCCATCACCTTATGAATTTAGCACACTTCATAGAAATTATATAAGATTGATTTCTTCACCATTTTGAGTGAATATACATTAAGTAATTGGTTAGGTTGCATGGAGTACCATATTATATTGTCTTTGTTCAGGATTCAGGGATTACCTCATTGTTATAGAGATGTATTTAGCAAGATCTTGATATATGGTTATGTTTTAGTACTTATTATCATCCACATATAGATGGTCAGACTGAGATAACCATTCAAACTCTGAGGATATGATGAGATCATGTTCAATGGATTTCAATTTTGGGTTTAATCAATACCTTATCCACCTCTAAATAATTTTAATTTATTAAATAGAAAGAGTATGGAGAGCCTACAAGGATAAAATTAAGGGGGTTTAAAATAATAAAGCCCAAGAGTATCAACCTGAAAAAAGTTTGTACCCTCCATGGGGAAAGATCCAAGACTAGAAAAGATAAGGATCCAATCATTCTGGGACACTTTTGAATCTATAAAGTATGCAACATCATTGCCCTCACACCAAGTATGAAGAATGTTCATGTGATTATTCATGAGTTTCTTGCATATTTTGATGAAATATTCAATGAACCGATGAATATTGCTTTTACCTGAAATTGCATTATAGATAATTAATGAATTAGTCTAAATATACCTTATAATAATGTTCCTATGGTTACTAAGAAGTACCCTAGTGATCATGGCATTGAATTCTGATTGAAGATAACCACCACTCCCAAATAATGGAGAGAAAGAAACAATAAATGACCCTTTGAAGTATTTGATAACTCCTCCGCCACACATAGATCCCATGCAACAAGAACCATATATGTTAAATTTGTTCCCTAATGGGGGAACCTTCTACACAATCCATTTTCCCCGAGTTTTAGTGTTGTTTTTATGGAGGAGTTTAAGGTAATTAGAGGTTGGAGGGAAGACGCATTCACTAAGTCTTTATACAACCTAGAGAAAACAAGAATTAAGTTCCTGATACTGAGGATGATACATAGGATGGATATCAGCGAAGTATGTTGAATTTTTTCATTTCTAGACAATAAAAAAATCTATAAAACCACAGTAAATATTAACTTCCTGGCCTTTCTATTAGCATTGGGTCTGTACACGCCATGAAACCATTGTTGTAGTAAAGTCTTGACAGAGAAAAAATATTCAGACCATCTAGTGAACTGCCCAAACAAAATCCAGGCCATCTTTTCCCATTCAATGTTGAAAAATAAGTGTTCAATGGATTTAGATCATGCCTCCCTACATCAAATACATCTCAAATAAAGACTAATCACTCTCCCCTAAATATTCTCATCATATGGAAAATCATTTTTCCAGACACGCCAAACCAAGAAAAGAAACTTTTAAGGCATCTCTTTACACCAAAATGTTTCACCTAGTAATCTTGATGTAATAAAATAGATTTAATTTTTAAAAAGTATCTAAAAGAAAATTACCATCTATGGTACCTATGAAAACACATTTATCTGGGTCACTGGACATCTCGATGCTGTCAAAGAGACTCCTCTGGTCGATTCTTCTTATAACAATAGATTTCACTTGAGCATTCAAATGAATCCTTATGAATACCTCCATGGAAAGAAGTGTAGAACTATAATGTTTTGGGATGAAGTTGGATAATGAGAGATACTGGTCATGAGAAAGCTGAAGAAATAAAAGATAAAATTAGATCCATTCACCCACACATTAAGAATATCAAATTTGATAGAAAATATATGCTAATAATCATCGGTGAAATATAAAATTTTAAGATAGTTGTAGAGACCCGAAGCTTGACGTACATTGACATTACATTACTTTTGCGGAATACTTAATACATTACAAAAACACACACACAAGGACCGTAATAGTTTAGTGTCTTTGGAAACTCGGACTATAATCTTCTAATCGTGGTGAAAGATCTTCAATATCTCTCATAAAGATCTTCCCTTTTTTTTTACCTAAAACCTTTCTTTATATCCTAGGGAAAAGAAAACATAAAAGGGTGAGCTCAAATGCTCAGTAAGGGTAAACAAAAGAAAAATCAATCACATCATATTCATAAGAACATAACTTTTTGAAATCTTAACCTGCAAAAGAGAGCATAATTTCATAACATGGGATAAATCATAGTAGTGAAATGTAATCACAATAATCATAACTTAAAACATGAAACTTTGTGGCATTCACACATAATCATAGATAATCATTTCTTGTTAGTCATGACTCATTGCCAAGACTATCTTAGTGGACAAAGTCCCTTTCTGAATCGAGTAACCCTCGTTTCAGTCCTGTTTCACTGAACCGGTATAACCTACCATTCCAGCCATGTCTATCTCATGAGATATAAAATCTTTACCCAATGCATTGGAGGGAGATATAGGTCCCACCCATCTTATAATGAATCCTTTCTTATGTGTGCCACATAATCATAAACCATACATCATAGCGTAACCCATGTAATAAAAATGGAATTCTTAAACAACATGACATCATAAAACAATTCATATAAGATAAAGGAATTCATAAAAATATTTCCATCACAACATAATCAAATCCATGTAATAATAGGGATAAAAACAGAACCCTTTATTATCTTAGATGGAAAATAATTTTGATAAAACACTTGAACTCCTTTCTTGAGGAAAATATCCTTTCTACTTTAAAAACACTTTTCCTTTCTTAACATGTCATAAAATTATAAACTAAAAGAAGTTGATTAAAAATAAACTTGAAAACTTGTAAAGGAAGTTTCTTGGAAATAATGTTTTAAAAATCCATTCATGCCGTATAAGTAAAAAAAACATTCTTCTCGTACTTTTGTCGGAAAAGTCAAAAAGTACCACGTACGAAAAACGACAAAAGATTCCTTTCATATCCTTTACTAAAAACTCACCGAAGGATAAAATTGGATTTAAAAAAAATGTAGGTGGATGAAAATAATATTACATATTGAGGAAACATGGATGTAAATGATAAAATACACCCCAGTAAATTAAAAAGTATAAACAATCTCGGATAGAAATGAGATTGTGGTATTTCCCTTACCTTAGGTCCGACTTGCTTTGTAAGTGTCCAAACCTCCTGTATAATGATTTAAATCATGTTATTGACTTATTACAGAATCATATTCATTGTTATGATATCATATATGGTTCACTTATGACATTATATTACCCGTTCTTTTGTAAATTCCATGTTAAAGAAGCGTTTTGGGTAAAATCGTTTCATTTATCGTAGGTGTTTTGACTTGTTGTTCTTGACATCATTATTACTTATATCATGATTTACATACTTCCAGAATATAAAATATGATTTATATATCATATATATTCAGTATATATATATATATAATAGGTAGATAAATAAAATGAAAAACACCGTTCATGGAGACGGTAGTCCGTACGTACGCATGAACGTTGTTTTCCTTTCCTTATTGTCTTGAAATGGAAGTAAGTAGATGACATACATATGTATATATATACATAAATCCAGTAGCTTTATAATGTCATATATTTCATTATTATTTCTTATATATACTTTATAATCATTCTTAAATGGTTAATATGGAGAATGAATCTCATCGCGTCGTGGAGACGGTAGTCCGTACGTACGCACGAGCGATGATATCATTTCTATAAATATTGAATTGGAGTGGAGTGGATTATACAATATATCAGAATCAATATGATGTTGTAATAACTATGTATAGTTATTCTTTACACCATTATACCCATCCATGTAAGGTGGTGGTGGAAAATAGATTACACCACGGCGTGGAGATGGTATTCCGTACGTACGCACGCGCGGTGATTTCTTTTTCCGTAGGATGGATAGATGGTGAAATAGGGTTGTTTCATACTTATAATAACATATCAGTATATGAGTGATACTGATTTTATTACTTCATAATGAAACAACCTAAGAAGAAGAAGTGGAAGAAGAAATAAAGATGAAAGAATTGGTAACGGTAATTACCTCTTCTTTGAAGTGCCTCTTTGAGACCTCCTCTTAGGGCACTAAAATTGGTCTTTGAGGAAGACCAGAACCTCTAGGATGTTTCTAGGGAAGTGTAGAGGAGAAATTGGCAGGGGTTGGCCGATCTTGAGTGCTCAAATTGGTGTGAGGAGGAGGGGGAGGAGGTGTCCTTTTATAGGGGAGGAGAGGGGCACCTTAGGAATATCTCAAAATATTATTTTATATTAAAGTCAAAATCGGTTTATAATGGTTCCAAAGGGTCTTATTTCGAAGATAAAGTGGGGAAGGGTCGAAATCCTATCAACCAATAGGATTTAGACAAGTTTAGGGTATTATTTTAACCTTATCAATTAGATTTAACTCTAAGTTAAATAATTTAACTTTTACCATGTCTTTTTGTTTTCTTTCACTATATGGTTAATACACTTACTATAACATTCCAAAAGAACCCCAAATTGTTTATTATTAATATATATATCCTTATCTAAGTCATTTGTCCGAACCTTAGATTTTTAGGAATAAAATAACAATTAATTATATAATATTTGATTTAAAAACTATTTTGTGTCAATTTTGACACTATTTGATATATGATTTTTGTGAAAGTCATAACAGAATTATATGTTCAAACCAAGTTTATTAAATCAACAAAAATATATCATAGTAACCTAGAAAATTAGTGGAATTCATAAAAAGTCTCAAATTATATTTATTTTGGTGTTTATATTATCAATTATGTCAATATTTCATTAATAAGATAATTACTGCATCATCTTTGTGTCATAAATAAATTATATTATTTGATGTCTAAAAATTACAAATAAAATACCATCATGTAGGAAATCTTTTTAGCTTTCTAATGAATATTTATAGTCGAATTTATCTTATGTATAACCCCATATTAAAAATGATTTACTTATTAAACTTTGATTTTAACTATTTTAACCCTTCTTTAAATAAATTAATAATAAATGTCCTAATCTAATCCAAGTGGGCCTAAATGGTCATATTTTATTCCTAAGTTTGTTTTTGGTCGAATTACACTTGTCCAATAGAATTAGGACATGTGTTAGGGTAATATTAATATCATATTTACCCTTAGTTACCCTATTTACTATTAACCGAGGTAAAAAAAGTAAAAAGTTACTATTCACCAAAAAAATTATTTTCATTTCATTGAACCACATTTTAGTCCTTGATATTAACCGTGTCTCTCGGATTTTCGAAATTCCATTCACAGAAGCGGTAAAATTAAGTTTTATGCAAAATTCAGTTTTTAACCTACCACTTAGTAGTTTCACTATTCATCAAAAATTGATGTTTTTTAGAACAATGCCAAAATTTCATCCCAAGCTATATTTCATATTCCGAATTCAAAAATGAAGTCTATTTTACCAAATTCATAACATAAAAGTTGCATTAATTAATTTTATAATTAAATCCCGCTGTTAAAACAAATAGCGTGTTTTTAAGAAACAATATCTATCAAAAGATTGACACTTGTTTATGTCTAGTTTAAACGTGAAATTACATTCAATGACCAACATTGTATTAAATTGTAAAAATATATTCTAAATATACTTTAAAACCACTCGAATTAATGATTTATCACTATTAATTATTTCGATTAAAAAAGTTGTTTTTCATTATAATTTAGTAATTTTCACTATTCATCAGAATATGAAAGTTATCCGAAAAGTACCAAAATTTCACCTTAGGCTAAATTCGATACTCCAAATCCAAAAATGAAGTCCATTTTAAAATTTCTAAAATTTAAAAAGTGGTTATTACTATTCATAACGGCTAGTTTTAATAATATTTTAATAGCATATCATTGTTTCGTGAAACTCAGTATTACGTACCACACACGCTATCGAGGAAGGTTGCGATTGCGTGTAATGCAAGGCAAGTCAAGGATGCGTGTTGTGCAAGCTCCTTTTGGTGTAGCGTACAACACAAGACATTAGTGAAATAAAAAAGAATATTTTTCATAAAATCTCGGGCTGTTACATTCTACCCCCCTTAAAATGAATTTCGCCCTCGAAATTCGTCGGGGTTATAAATGGTTTACTATTCGAAAGTTTCTTTAATAGAAACCCACATCATGAAAAGGAATACCAAAACTTGGCTTTAAAAACTAAAGTATGAAATGTAACGATTACCCAAATAAACTAATCACTGGGTTTCCACATAGGTGAAAATATGGATATGGAAGAGAAATCTAACCATCATGTTCTGATGGAGAGTGGTAGAGAACATGGCTATGGAAAATCCAGTAATCACAAATCCATAAATTTGTGACGATCTAAGGTACCATCTGATTCATCAGGTATAAGAGAACTAGGACAACATTTTTGGTTTTCGAGATCATTTCCCTAAAGTTAAAGAATTTGAATTAGAATAAATACTTACTTTATTTTGGTACAATCTCACTGTTGTTCGTGCCTTTAACAATTTCCACTTCATCTCTTAAATAAATGAAGTTGAATTTGTTATTCGTGAAGTGTTAGCAGATCATGTGATAGAATGACGGGTCATTCCATCTGTCTCAAAAGGTTAGCAAAATTTATATACATAAGTCGATCTATAGTGGGATTAATCATATATAGTTCCTAAAATGGGCTTATACTTCATATATCATACTGCTTAATATAATAACACTAGTTTCTACTAAACAGGGACTTCCTGTAAGTCAGTGGTAGGCGATAAAGGCCAGTCGCACTTCGGTTGTGGGTTCGATTCCTACAGCCTTGTCCGAAGTGATGGGCTGTCGCCCGTCCTGCAGGTTGTCCTTTTTCTAAAACTACGTTACTATAACATCCCATCAATAATATCGAAAATCTTCTATCCTTAAACAATACTAACTTATGTCCAACATAATCCAGTCTAATCTTTAGGCTTATACATAATACTGCAGTCCACTCTCATAATATAGTGAAAACGATTACCAGAGATTTAATACTGTCGTTGATCCCCACATATCATAAGATATGTCTTGTTGGTCACATTCCAAACATTCAAAGTCCTTAATCGTGTATTCTCTTGAATACCTTAGTGAAAACATGAGTGCAGTTAAAAGTTAACACTTTCCACATACCGAAATCCTCAAAATTCTATATACTCAAACCATGATATCACTTAGTCCTTATATCAATCATGAGCTCATAAATACTATTAAACATTTCATTTTCTCGTCTTCATTATGCGCATATCATCTTATTTCCAAAAAATATCTCAATCACTTTGAATATCACATCAATAATTATTGCAATACTCAATGATACAACATTATTTTGGAATCCCATTACATAAACACTTAATCATTCCACCACATCGTTGTCATATTCAACATTGCCAATAGTGATCGCATGTGATTTCCCTTTGTCCTTTGCCTTTAGTGGTTGCTCATGTTGATCATCACTAACCCTTGGATTAGGGAAATTATTAGCATAATGCCCCATTTCCTTGCACTTGAAGCATTGAAGTGTTGGCGGTGCGTTCTCTGCAGTGTTTGCTTTATTCACATCATTAGAAACCCTTTTTCCATTACTTCGACACTCAGCTGCTCGATGACCTTCTTTTCCACACTTAAAACATTTTCTAGTCCCTTTAAGACAATCTCCACCATGCTTCTTTCCACACTTTGTGCATAAGGAAACATTCATCTTCTTTTCACCATTATTCTGAGATTTCTCCTTGAACTCCATCTTTCGTTTCTTGTCAAAACCATGAGATGGATATGTAACACCAACTTCCATTTCTACCTTGATAGCACAACGCACAATTTCTTCATAGCTACTGAAGTCTCTTATAGCTAATGCCCTTCGAAGACTTGGTTTTAAGCTACTGAAAAATCGATCAACTTTACTTTCAGGTTGGATGATAATTCCAGAAGCATACCTTGCAAGTCTTGTAAAATTTGCTTCATAGGTACCAACAGATTCATCGTCCCTTTGCTTCAGTTCAAGAAACTCTTTCTCCATCTTTGTTCGAAGAATACGAGGGAAGTACTTACTGAAAAACAAGTTCTTGAACTCGTCCCATTCCATGGACTCAATTTCATCTCTTGGCCTCGTATTCTTGATAAGATTCCACCATTGATCAGCTTCACCTTCCAAACGATATACTGCTAAGATGACTTTATCATGTTCAGAACATTGAAGAACTGAAAATATCTTTTCAGTAGTACTGATCCATTGTTCAGCCACAAGTGGATCAGAAGACCCACTGAAAGAAGGTGGACGTTGCCTCATGAAGGACTCAATAGAATATTGTTCCCTTCTCTGCTCATTTGGAAGTCCAGAATGATTCATAGCTTGTGTAAGTATAGAAATAAGATTTTGCACTCCATCTCCCATAACATTTGTTTGTTCAGGAGGGCAATCATTGCATTGTCCATTGTATTGATTAACACGGTTCCTTCGGGTTCCATCCATCGTCTAAAACCCAAAAAGAATAGTGTGAGAGGCAAAAAATCATGCTAGGGAAAACAACATAATAAAGGGGGAGTACCCTTAATATCTAACATCTTAGGTTAAATTATAAGATCGTTATCGTAGTTCTAGGATTATATCCTATACGTATACTTATCCTTAGGGACATCCCTAGACATACTCTCTAGGGATCTCACTAACGTTTTCGCATCCTAGTTTCCAAAGGTTGACTAAAACTTTCCTCTGATACCAACTGTAGAGACCCGAAGCTTGACGTACATTGACATTACATTACTTTTGCGGAATACTTAGTACATTACAAAAACACACACACAAGGATCGTAATAGTTTAGTGTCTTTGGAAACTCGGACTATAATCTTCTAATCGTGGTGAAAGATCTTCAATATCTCTCATAAAGATCTTCCCTTTTTTTTTACCTAAAACCTTTATTTATATCCTGGGGAAAAGAAAACATAAAAGGGTGAGCTCAAATGCTCAGTAAGGGTAAACAAAAGAAAAATCAATCACATCATATTCATAAGAACATAACTTTTGGAAATCTTAACCTGCAAAAGAGAGCATAATTTCATAACATGGGATAAATCATAGTAGTGAAATGTAATCACAATAATCATAACTTAAAACATGAAACTTTGTGGCATTCACACATAATCATAGAGAATCATTTCTTGTTAGTCATGACTCATTGCCAAGACTATCTTAGTGGACAAAGTCCCTTTCTGAATTGAGTAACCCTCGTTTCAGTCCTGTTTCACTGAACCGGTATAACCTACCATTCCAGCCATGTCTATCTCATGAGATATAAAATCTTTACCCAATGCATTGGAGGGAGATATAGGTCCCACCCATCTTATAATGAATCCTTTCTTATGTGTGCCACATAATCATAAACCATACATCATAGCGTAACCCATGTAATAAAAATGGAATTCTTAAACAACATGACATCATAAAACAATTCATATAAGATAAAGGAATTCATAAAAATATTTCCATCACAACATAATCAAATCCATGTAATAATAGGGATAAAAACAGAACCCTTTATTATCTTAGATGGAAAATAATTTTGATAAAACACTTGAACTCCTTTCTTGAGGAAAATATCCTTTCTACTTTAAAAACACTTTTCCTTTCTTAACATGTCATAAAATTATAAAATAAAAGAAGTTGATTAAAAATAAACTTGAAAACTTGTAAAGGAAGTTTCTTGGAAATAATGTTTGAAAAATCCATTCATGCCGTATAAGTAAAAAAAACATTCTTCTCGTACTTTTGTCGGAAAAGTCAAAAAGTACCACGTACGAAAAACGACAAAAGATTCCTTTCATATCCTTTACTAAAAACTCACCGAAGGATAAAATTGGATTTAAAAAAAATGTAGGTGGATGAAAATAATATTACATATTGAGGAAACATGGATGTAAATGATAAAATACACCCCAGTAAATTAAAAAGTATAAACAATCTCGGATAGAAATGAGATTGTGGTATTTCCCTTACCTTAGGTCCGACTTGCTTTGTAAGTGTCCAAACCTCCTGTATAATGATTTAAATCATGTTATTGACTTATTAAAGAATCATATTCATTGTTATGATATCATATATGGTTCACTTATGACATTATATTACCCGTTCTTTTGTAAATTCCATGTTAAAGAAGCGTTTTGGGTAAAATCGTTTCATTTATCGTAGGTGTTTTGACTTGTTGTTCTTGACATCATTATTACTTATATCATGATTTACATACTTCCAGAATATAAAATATGATTTATATATCATATATATTCAGTATATATATATATATATAATAGGTAGATAAATAAAATGAAAAACACCGTTCATGGAGACGGTAGTCCGTACGTACGCATGAACATTTTTTTCCTTTCCTTATTGTCTTGAAATGGAAGTAATTAGATGACATACATATGTATATATATACATAAATCCAGTAGCTTTATAATGTCATATATTTCATTATTATTTCTTATATATACTTTATAATCATTCTTAAATGGTTAATATGGAGAATGAATCTCATCGCGTCGTGGAGACGGTAGTCCGTACGTACGCACGAGCGATGATATCATTTCTATAAATATTGAATTGAATTGGAGTGGATTATACAATATATCAGAATCAATATTATGTTGTAATAACTATGTATAGTTATTCTTTACACCATTATACCCATCCATGTAAGGTGGTGGTGGAAAATAGATTACACCACGGCGTGGAGACGGTATTCCGTACGTACGCACGCGCGGTGATTTCTTTTTCCGTAGGATGGATAGATGGTGAAATAGGGTTGTTTCATACTTATAATAACATATCAGTATATGAGTGATACTGATGTTATTACTTCATAATGAAACAACCTAAGAAGAAGAAGTGGAAGAAGAAATAAAGATGAAAGAATTGGTAACGGTAATTACCTCTTCTTTGAAGTGCCTCTTTGAGACCTCCTCTTAGGGCACTAAAATTGGTCTTTGAGGAAGACCAGAACCTCTAGGATGTTGCTAGGGAAGTGGAGAGGAGAAATTGGCAGGGGTTGGCCGAGCTTGAGTGCTCAAATTGGTGTGAGGAGGAGGGGGAGGAGGTGTCCTTTTATAGGGGAGGAGAGGGGCACCTTAGGAATATCTCAAAATATTATTTTATATTAAAGTCAAAATCGGTTTATAATGGTTCCAAAGGGTCTTATTTCGAAGATAAAGTGGGGAAGGGTCGAAATACTATCAAACAATAGGATTTAGACAAGCTTAGGGTATTATTTTGACCTTATCAATTAGATTTAACTCTAAGTTAAATAATTTAACTTTTACCATGTCTTTTTGTTTTCTTTCTCTATATGGTTAATACACTTACTATAACATGCCAAACGAACCCCAAATTGTTTATTATTAATATATATATCCTTATCTAAGTCATTTGGCCGAACCTTAGATTTTTAGGAATAAAATAACAATTAATTATATAATATTTTATTTAAAAACTATTTTGTGTCAATTTTGACACTATTTGATATATGATTTTTGTGAAAGTCATAACAGAATTATATGTTCAAAACAAGTTGATTAAATCAACAAAAATATATCATAGTAACCTAGAAAAGTAGTGGAATTCATAAAAAGTATCAAATTATATTTATTTTGGTGTTTATATTATCAATTATGTCAATATTTCATTAATAAGATAATTACTGCATCATCTTTGTGTCATAAATAAATTATATTATTTGATGTCTAAAAATTACAAATAAAATACCATCATGTAGGAAATCTTTTTAGCTTTCTAATGAATATTTATAGTCGAATTTATATTATGTATAACCCCATATTAAAAATGATTTACTTATTAAACTTTGATTTTAACTATTTTAACCCTTCTTTAAATAAATTAATAATAAATGTCCTAATCTAATCCAAGTGGGCCTAAATGGTCATATTTTATTCCTAAGTTTGTTTTTGGTCGAATTACACTTGTCCAATAGAATTAGGACATGTGTTAGGGTAATATTAATATCATATTTACCCTTAGTTACCCTATTTACTATTAACCGAGGTAAAAAAAGTAAAAAGTTACTATTCACCAAAAAAATTATTTTCGTCTCATTGAACCACATTTTTGTCCTTGAGATTAACCGTGTCTCTCGGATTTTCGAAATTCCATTCACAGAAGCGGTAAAATTAAGTTTTATGCAAAATTCAGTTTTTAACCTACCACTTAGTAGTTTCACTATTCATCAAAAATTGATGTTTTTCAGAACAATGCCAAAATTTCATCCCAAGCTATATTTCATATTCCGAATTCAAAAATGAAGTCTATTTTACCAAATTCATAACATAAAAGTTGCATTAATTAATTTTATAATTAAATCCCGCTGTTAAAACAAATAGCGTGTTTTTAAGAAACAATATCTATCAAAAGATTGACACTTGTTTATGTCTAGTTTAAACGTGAAATTACATCCAATGACCAACATTGTATTAAATTGTAAAAATATATTCTAAATATACTTTAAAACCACTCAAATTAATGATTTATCACTATTAATTATTTCGATTAAAAAAATTGTTTTTAATTATAATTTAGTACTTTTCACTATTCATCAGAATATGAAAGTTATCCGAAAAGTACCAAAATTTCACCTTAGGCTAAATTCGATACTCCGAATCCAAAAATGAAGTCCATTTTAAAATTTCTAAAATTTAAAAAGTGGTTATTACTATTCATAACGGCTAGTTTTAATAATATTTTAATAGCATATCATTGTTTCGTGAAACTCAGTATTACGTACCACACACGCTATCGAGGAAGGTTGCGATTGCGTGTAATGCAAGGCAAGTCAAGGATGCGTGTTGTGCAAGATCCTTTTGGTGTAGCGTACAACACAAGACATTAGTGAAATAAAAAAGAATATTTTTCATAAAATATCGGGCTGTTACAATAGTGATAAGGTATTTATAGCGATTCGAGCCTCTCATAAATGGATATTAAATATTTTTTGATTAATATTCATTAAATTGAACAAACACATGACTGAAGACCATAATAGTTTATTTCCATTGAAAAATTGGTACACAATCTTCTAATCTGGTGAAATATCATCAATGTTTCTCACAAAGATCTCCTTATTTAGTACTCTTCATATACATAACCTACATAAAGAATTTCTTAATAACCTATGGAAAGGAAAAAAAATAAATGGTGATCTTAGATTCCCAATAAGGGTAAAGAAATGAGATATAAATCTATGATTATATAAAACCATGAGATAAAAATAATGGTATGTGATAATAAAAAAATTTATGAAGTTCATACCCAACCTCTCATAAATCATAAACACGAGTCATGGTATAAGGATTAGAATTTCATAATACATGAATCATAAGGAAATAAAATAACATGATACATGAAATCATAACATTGGAAGAAAAAATAGATTTATGGCATACACATAAGCATAGAAAATATTTTTTCAAGTCTACCCCCAAGACATTCATATCATGTTAGGATTGGTATTACAACCCATGTACCTACTTCAGGGTTGGGATAACCACCAATGTACCCTCCTTTTTGGTATTCGTCTCACCACCCATGTACCCTATTTTTTCAGATATGTGATGACCACTCGTGTACCCTCTATTTCGGGCTTGGGCTAACCACATGTGTACCCTCATTTTTGGTCATGGTATAACGACCTGAGTACCATCTTTTTTTAGGCTTGGGATGACCACCCATGTACTATAATTTTTGGTCTTGGGATAACCACCCATGTAACCTCTAAGATGATAGAACATTTATCATTACCCAAGACATTTGGGGGATATATAGGCCCCACTCGTCACATTATTAAAATAATTCAAATGTGTTCCACAAGATCATAAAACATTCTTCATATCATAACCCATGAAATAAAATGGGATTCATAAAAACTTCATCATATCATAATATATGGAAAATTAATGGGTTTTATAATCATTTCATCATTTAATCATTGTGTCACCTATGGAGAAATAAGTAGGTTTCATAATAAATTTATCATGGTGTAACCCGCAGAAGAAAAAAAAATTTATAAACAAATTTTCATCACAAACCATTTAAAGAAAGAATAAAAATGGTATACTTGGTTTATATAACCATTAAATCATAAGTAACATCGAATAATTTAATCTTATATGAAAAATAATTTTGAAATATTACTTCAGACATTCATTGAGGAAAATAGTTTTTCTTTGAAAGTTACTTTTTAAAATATTAAACATTTTGGAAATCCTTTTATTTGAAAATAAAATATAAAAACTTATAAAGGAATAATTAAAAATAATTTTAAAAATTTATTGTGGGAATTATCATTTCCTAGTTCAAAAACACATTTTAAAACATTTTTGAAAACATTTTTAGAAAACATGGTTTTGGAAGAAAAATATTTTTGACAGAAAAGGTGATTTTTCAATTTTTTTTAAAAAACATCGAGTGTATAAATAGATGAAAATTTAGTGAAAGCATGTATTCTCATGAAATAACCTAAGGAGAATAAAATTAATTATTTTATTGAGATATATATGATAATATTTTATCATTGTAAGCACAATCATAAACAATCCTGATAAATGATGAGACTGTAATGCAAAATCTTTACCACTTTGGTAACTTTAAAATATAAGAAACATGAAAGTGTAACATTATATTTAACATATAATATATTGATAATAAATAAATTCATGATATTACATGTGAAATGGGATGTATATACACCTCTTAAATAATATAGGTTCATAACATAGCATATGTCTCAATGTAGGAAAATCGTGACAAAAATCTATTACTGATTTGTTAACTTTTTAGCTGTAAACCCCTATAAAAAAGATATACTCAAATGGATATGTAAATAACCATAATATAATGTATAATAATTATAAAATATATTCATGGGAAGTATATAAACCACATAAAATAAATAGGTTGTGAATATGACACGTGTCTAACATAAGTAAAAAGTGATACATAAATCCCTTACCTTAAGTCTTGAATTCCATCGTACTCGTCCAAAAATCCTGTATAATAAATATAAGTTTATTATAAATATATTAAATAACCATATTCATATATATAATTCCCTATATAACTTTATTATGACCTTTTATTACCCATTTATTATCAATTTCATTTTAAACTCACGTTTCATGCAATAACTGCTTTGTTTTTCATGTATGTTTTGACTTGTTATTTTTGGTACACATAATTTGATCATGATTTAATAATATTAAGAATTTATAAAATTATATAAATATAATATATATATATTCATTATATATATATATTTAGAGCAATCCAAAATATTTATAGGTATAAAATTAAATACATCGTTCATGGAGACAATAGATCATATGTACGCATGAACGCTGTTTCCATTTTCTTATTAGATCGAAAGTAAGACAAGTAAATTATATATATATATATATATTATCAATCAAGAATAATTTTTTAGGTCTTATATATCACTTTTTTAAACCCATCCTTAATACATTTCATGCAACATGTGAACGAATCACATCACTTCATTAGGCGGTAGTCCGTCATACACACAGACAACATTATCATATTCAATAAATTAGAAAATATGACGGTATGTATGATATAATGATTAAAAAATCATAATAATCATATATATAATATATAAAAAATAAATTCATCATTATTTCCAACAATGAGAGGTGTAAATGAAAAAATGAACGACATCAGTTCGTGAGGCGGTAGTCCTCTGTACACACTAATGATGATTTTATAACCCATTTAATGGAAGTGGATATGATTTAAGGTCATGAAATTAACATAAAAATATATTATTATATGGAAGATAATTATTTATTTATATAATTGTGATATAGAAATAATTAAATAAGGTAGAGAAAGAAATAAAACAAAAGCACTCATTTATAAAATTTATGACTTTTTCGGGTATCCTCCATAGGTTTTTACTAGTAACCTTTATTGGATAGATTTATACAAACAATAAGTCTTATAGGGTTATATTAGGGAATTTTTGAAGTAATTTTTTTAGGTTTTGGTAAATGGAATTTTCTAGAGATGTGTGAAGAAGCGAGGGTAGTGAGTGCCCTTTTATAATTGAGGAGTGAAATTTTTGTAAATACCCAAAATAATTCACTATTTGGAGGCCAATATTACCTCAATTGGATAGAAAATTGATCAATAATAGATTTTATGGAGTAATTGGTAGATAAAAACCTCCACCATATAAAATAAACACATTTTTTATCAAGTTTTATCTTAGTCTTTAAGTTTACTCAATTTTAACCTTATAGTTTTTACCATGGCAACTTGTATCTTTTTTTTTACCTTGGTAATTTATACTTTAAGACTAATATTAATAAGATATTTATTATATTATTTAGCCTTAATGATTATATATATTAAATAAAATTTATTTAATAAAAATCCTATGTGTGTGGAAAATTAATTTCAACACAAAAACATGTAATGCACAAAACTCTGTTTTAAACTTAATCATTGTAATTAATTTTTACTTTTTTCACTAATAATTATGGTAAAAAATTAATTTTAACTTATTATATAATATAATGTATTATGATTCTAAATATATAATAAATTGTTTCAAATTCTGTTTGCATAATTTTCATAATTCAACTTAAAAATAATCTCGTAGACTTGATTAGAATGCGTGTTTTTAAAGATAAAATATTAAAGAGTCTACAATGTTTGTACATACAATTTAAATATTAATTTGTTTACAATGAAATAAATTGGATGAATTTATGAATAATTTAAATAATTACACTTTAAAAACAAGTGAAAATATAATTTAAAATTTAAATAAATTAAACGAAAAGATAGTTTTCTGTTAAAATAAATTATTTTTCATTATTCATCAAAAAATGAAACATTTCAGAAAAAACCAAAAAACTAACCCTAACATAATTTTGGTACACCAATTTAAAAAAATTAATTTTATTTTTTCCAATAAATTTTATAAAAGTTTCAAAAAATAGTTTTAAAATAGGTGCTCCATAGAAAGGTGATGAAACTATTTTTTTAGAATAATACACTTTTTAAGTGTAAAATTGGATTTATTCTTATATTTTGTCTTGAAAACTCATAATATTAATTTTAAACATTAAATTGAATATTTAATATAAAAATTTCATTAATATAATTCACAAAAATTATTTTTTAATTAATTGAAGTAAAAAACACTTTTGCTCATAAAAATAGTTTTCAGAAAAACATTTTTTTATTTTAAAAATGGTTTTAATTTTCATTTATAATTAATTGGTAACCAAATAATTAATTATATATACATTTGTAAACTATATTTTCACAATTTAGTTAATCATATTCATATCCACTATTTAAATAGATATGTGATAGCTATTATATTAAATAATAATATTGCAATAGTATGACATGTTTTGTTTAAAACCAGTGTTTCCCATAACGTAAGATAAACTCAGAATTATATGAAACATAAGAAAAAAATTAATGTTTCATGTACTACAATAAAAAAATTGTGCTTTTTTTTTGTAATTAAAAATTTCTAGAAGGTTAAATTAATTTTAAAAAAATTCAAAAAATATGGGGTGTTACATTTTACCCCCCTTAAAATGAATTTCTCCCCCAAATTTTGTCTCGACCATACAAGTTTTAATATTTGAAAATCCATTCATAAAAACGCAAATTTTAAATTTTTTTAATAAAATATGCTCTTGAAAAAGATAATGGGATGTTAAAAATTCATCTAGGATAACAAATAATAGGTTTCCAAATAGAAGAAAATTATTTTGAAGTGAAAACATGGACATAGATGAGAAGACTAACACCAAAATACTGATGGAGAGTGATAGAAAACATGGTCAGGTGGAATTTAATAATCACAAAACCATAAACCTAAGATGAATTAAAGAGATCCTTTATATAATAAAAAATTATTATAATTCCACAATATTTTATTTCGAGATACTTTTCATAATGTTGGGGAATTCAATTTCCATATAGGCTAAGAAATTATTTCATAGTAATAATTTCATCATTTGGTTGGGCCTCAATGAGTTTACAATTTATCTCTTACTCCAATAAATGAAGATAAATTTTTCATGTTTGAATCACTAAATAAGATCCATAAATTAATGACAAGTCATTCCTTCTATCTCCAGTTAGATAAGTTATCACTAGTTATCCAATATGTATAAATTTTAATATGGTTAAGTAATATTTTAATCTATAAATCCTAATCCATAGTTAAACTTAAACCATTCCATATATATTTAATCTTATAAAAGTTCCAAACTTCAAGATTTATAATTAAGGCCACTAAATTTATCAAAATCAACTTAACATTAATCCTCCCAATACCATTAAGAAGTTCTTAATGTTAATATGCCAAATATATGAATACCTTGGTCATATATCCTACAGAATCTTGGTAATAACCTGTATTACCATAAAAACTCAATAAAATGATGAAATATTCCTCATTAATTTAATAAAACAATAGATTATTGTATATATTCCATAGATCCAATAATGTTAATGATAATATAACCCACTTTTTAAACAAATACTTTATTTGTTCTAAGGTCATCAATACTAGCCAATTTACATTTTCCACATCAATTATCACTTTATCCAAACTAAACACCATTTTATAAACAACATGAACATATTAAGGGTTACCATCCCTTAATAATGTGTTTTCCATAAAATATAACCTTTCTATTAAATAAAATTTCCAGGTCATCATCATCATTCAACATATATTTTCAATTCCTAAAAAAATATACTTGAACTATCCTTATATTTTTCATAATTCTTGAATTCCAATACATAAATAAATAAATTTATTATCCTTTATTCTAAAACTTGAAACTAGGATTTATCATATGATTCCTTAACACCTCTTTCCTTTCACATGACATCTATAATCTCTTCATTATCAATCTAAAAACCATTACTTATACAACCATGCCGATTCACTTCATGAGCTTTCCCATTAGAAAAATGATCTTCATAATGACCAATATTTATACATTAAAAAAATTATATAGTTAATGATACCTTAGAAAGAAAATTATTCTCATCCATTGCGTTGACGAAAATTTTCATTTTTGCTTTACATTTACTTGATTTATATCTTTATTTTCTGCACTCAAAATATATTTATGTCCCTCTAAGACATTCCCTTTAGTGATTCTTCCCACATTATTGACATATTGAAAATTGAATCTTTTTTCCTCCATGGTCTCCATTACTTCAACTCTAAGAAAACTCTTTCCTTCTCTTCTTTGTTGAGTCTGAGAGTTGGTTATGGTACATGTTTTTAATCATGTTCCATGAAAACTGATTAAGCATAATCTAAATGTCCTTTACTACATTCATCATCCCATTTGGATGCTCATTGGAAAATTTTCTATCACATTCAATGTTAACCCATTTCTTTAGGGTTCCCTCAATTGACTACAACCAAAAACATTCTGTGAGAAACACTAATCATATTGGAAAACCACATAGTGATGAAAAATCACTTATATGATGTCTAAATAATAACACCTCATTTTTAATCTATGAAACCTTAGGTTTATCCTTGGTTATTCAAAGTCATCATCTATTTAAATACTTCATGATGGTTTGTAAAGAGTTTTTAAATTTCTGAATAATATCCCCCCAGAGTGTAGAACTAGGTGTGCAATAAGGTCCATATTCATGCACCAGTTCCCAATCAATTCTAGCTCAATACGGTGTTTTCATGGTTATTTCCCCTAGGTACATCTATTCCAGATCCATATCCACTTGTAGCATCTTGACATATATGTAATTTCTTGGAAACCACTTTCTCTATCCTTTACCAAAATCCCAAGAAAATTTCTTATACTTTGACCCATACTTAGACTTATCCTTAAAGAAATTGTAATGTCCTGGATTTCTCTATGTATTATTTTAATATTATATGGTAATTAATTCGAGACCAGGCTCTAAGACGGCGTGTAGTTCCGAGGTCCGGTGAGCCCGAAACAAATGTTTGAATTTAATTTAATAATTAAATAACACGTGCCTGTGGTTTTCCTGACAAAGTGAAATAACTCTTGAACAGGTGCTCGGATCAGAAATCCGTGGGCACCATTACGTTCAGAACAACATTTTTACCTTAGGTAAGGCCTAACATCGACCGACACAGGTCGGTGGTGAAATCTAGTTTTTGGGCATAAGAGAAATAAAATATTTAATAAAAATATTTTATTTCTGCAGCGAGATTCTATTAAATCTATTGTAGCGGATATCCTCCTTTTTAAATAAAGGCTTACGTAGGGTCCAGGGTTACAAACCTCATAACCCTGAAACCCTTGGCGGCTCTGGAGGCTCTGGAGAAAACCTCCCAATGCGGCGACCGGATCTTCGCCAACAAACGCTGCAGAAATCTAGGTAGGATGTTTATTGTGATTGTTCTTCCCCGTTTTTGATTTCCACGATGAACACGGGCTAATACACGAACATATTAGCCCGTGGATCGATCGTTATTGCGGGGTGAGATATTTGCGGGGAATGTGGGATTTGATTCTTGAGATTGTTTTGGTTTTTTCTCAACCTTGTAATGGTGATGAACCAAGATCGACACGAACATCGATCGAGGTTCGTCCCTCTCGATTGCTGTGTTTTTCTCTCCCAATTCTGACGCGTTCTTCGTGCGCGTTCTTCGCGTTCTTGGGAAAAAATTGATCGTTGTGTGCTTGTTTGTTGGCGCAACGACCTAAAATCAAATATCCAACATCAAGACGACCTAACGGAGGTGAGACAAAGATGGCGGCAGACAAATCAACGTGGTTCGGAAGTTCCCGTTCTTTGAGCGTTTTCATGCGGATTAATCGAGATGCATTTTCAAGGCTGATCGAAAGCTCGAAACTGATGGAACCGGTTTTGTAGGTCCAGGATGACCCCAAATCCGGAGTTTCGTGATGATCGGGCAGTTAGATCATGATCCGGAGGATTAGCCAAGGCGCGCGGAGGAAGACAACGCTTCTGGAAATTTCCCAACTACACGCCGTGTAGTATGGGATACACGGTAGGTGTTCGTCGGCGGACCGCCTGGCGTGTAATCAGGGAGTACACAGACACGGGTAGGGTACACAGCCAAGGACACACCGTGTATACACCTCCCCGGCCAGATACACGGGATACCCCGTGTACTGGTACATGGGCAGGCGACACAGACACGGGCATAGTGTAACACCCCAGGTAAATAAAGAATATGACATTTTCATATTTATCCATATTTGTGAATAAAATATTGATATGACTTTAAAGGGGACTCTATTCTCGATGGCGTACCCAACACGCAACAACGAGTTTCTTGGGAATCTTACGTTGCACTCTAATAATAAAATAATATTATTTTAAATGGTAGTTAACATGTAGCCGTTGTAATGGCGGGAATGGATATAAATAACTAAAATATGATTATATTTGTTTTTAAATGTTTTTACATTTATCCAATAAAATCTAATGGCTTAAAATACGGAAAGGATTCAATTTTAGGCGTATATGCCCTAGTTTTCACTAAAGGTTCACTTGTCGCCTTTTGATGGTGAACCATCATTAAATATAGTTTTGATCACTCTTATACATTCTTTTGGACCAAATAAAACTCTTATTAAGAATCAGGACATCAAATTTTACTTTGTGTATTTTTTTGGTATTTTTCCGATAAAGTTCATTTTTTTTAATGAATAGTGTAAAATGTTGTGTTTTAATTCAAAACCTCGTTTTAATCTAATTTATTTATATGATTAGATAATATTTTGAATTGGTTTTAAAGTTAAATTAGAAAATATTTTTAACATTAAATCCAATAGTGGTCGTTGGAATTAATTTCACTTTGAAATCAGACTTAAACTAGTGTCAATCTTTTGATACTTATTGTTTCATAAAAACATGCTATTTGTCATGACATCGGGAATTAATTATTAAATTAATTAATGTGACTTATATGTTTTGAATTTTGTAAAACGGACTTCATTTTTGAATTCAAAATATCAAATATAGCTTAGGGTGAATTTTTGGGATTTTTCTAAAAAACTTCAATTTTTGATGAATAGTGAAACCACTAAGTGGTACTTATAAAAACTGATTTTTCCGTTTAAATGGAATTTTTCCATCTTTGTGTTTTGAATTTCAAAAATCCGACATACATGGTTGTCATTAAGAAGTAAAATGTGGTTCAATGGGATAAAAATATTTTTTTGGTGAATAGTAGCTTATTAAGTTTTTAATCGCGATTAGTGGTAATTAGTGTAGTTTAAGGTAAAAATGATATTATAAGAATGTGAAAACACCATGACACTTGTCCTACACCTATTGGGTGATTCCTGGCTGACCGAGACAATCCATGGGCCAACTTGGGGACCCCATGGAGCCACTTTAGTTGGAAAATGACAATAATATATTTTTATTTAATGTTAAAATTAAATTGACACAAACATGATTTGTTTTAATAAAACAGTTTTTAAGTAGGGTTACACAAGTCCAAATTTTGATTATAAATAGTAATTGGAAATATAAAAAGATTTACTACATCATAGTATTTTTTTTATAATTTTTAGACATTAAATAAATTAAATTATTTATGACATAATAATGATGCAGTGATGACATCATTATTTGACGATTTAAATAAAATGGAAAGATAATGTAAAATATATGAACTAAAAATGTCCAAAACTTATTGTATGGGTGGATTTCGATCCCTTATCACCTTATCCACGAATTATATCAATGTGGGACCTTTTAAAACCGAAACACATTTTCAAATAAAGTAATATTTCCTTACTTTCCAAAAGTGCCCCTCCTCTCCTCTTATAAAAGGCCCCCACCTCTACCTCATTTAACACACTCCTCAAGCCTTTGGCTCGGCAAACCCCTGCCCATTTACTCTCTCCACATCCCTCTACTGATCCTAGAGGATTCCCTTTGGGAAGAATCCTTTCAAAGGAAGCCTTTAGGCTCAAATCAAAAGGAGTTACACTTTTAAAGGTAATTCTTTCTCTCATGTTCATTTGTTTTATTTTTCTTCTCCAACCCCCTAATCTCTTTTTATTTACTTCTTTTGTAACAAAACCAGTATCTACATTATAATAGGATGTTTTTATAAGATTTATTAGAGCTACACTCTCACACAACTACATCAAATGGTTAAAGAACATACGGTTTCCGTGGATGGCGAAATTCTGCCTCCCGAAACGATGATTGTTCAATACTCATTTAACACCTTCAAAGGTGGCCATTATGATGTCACTATTTTTATATATGATATACAATATGTTTATGTTTTACTTATTCTTCTGTGTTTTTCATTTGTGTCTTACCTTTATGGAATCCATTATGGGTATACGCGATATCTTCATTTTAGGAAGTGCGGACTACCGCCCCCTCAAAGTGATGTGATTCGTTAATGCCATACGTGGGACGTATAAAGGATGTATTTAATGATATTATATATGATATTATACTGGAATTATAATATACCTTTATATCATTATTATTCCATTCTATAAAATACGAAATAGAAATGAAAGTAGCGTTCATGCGTACGTACGGCTTACCGTCTCCATGAACGATGCATTTCATTTCTTACCTCAAATGATTATGTAATGTTATAAATGCATGCATGTACTGGATATATATGACATATAATATATCTAAATCATGAATACAATTCTGGATATAATAAACATTTGGCCACACGAACAACATGTAATTGTAAGAAGTCCACTTTCGACTTAAGAACCAAATATCGACAAAAAAATCATTATTAACTTAATGATTAAATATTGTTTATAACATGGTAATAAGTGATATAAAAGGAATAATGAAGTTGAAAAAAGGTTCTTAAGGAAGTATAAATTAACTCAAGTTTATTATTCAGGAGATTAAAGAACGATCGAGTCAAGTCGGACCCGAGGTAAGGGATCCTACTCCTCTCTTTCTTTTTAAGTACACACTTTTATGTCATTCCTTTTAAAGCTCATATTTCTTGTTATTGGGATGATCTTTTATATTAAACTTACTGTAATTTTTATGTCCATGTGATGAGATACCCTATTCTCTCTCATCAATCCATTTTGGAAGTTTTGATTGGCGCCGTTAGGCTGCCGAACTTTCGTAAGAGATCTAACTTCTCTCTTTCTTTTTAAGTACTCTCCTTTATGTCACTTCTTTTAAGCTCCTATTTGTAATGTTGGGGGATGTTCTTTTATATTCCTCTTTCTGTACATTATATTTTAATGTGATGAGCTACCCTATTTGATCTCATCAATCCATATTCGTAAGTTTTATGTGGCGCCGTTAGGCTGCCGAGTTTTCGTGAGGGATTTTTCATCTCACTTTTATTCCCGTGAGATTTATGATACATTTTCCACAAATTCCATTGAGTGGTGTATGTACTGCCCATTATTATACTCTTTGTGTAATATAATTTCGTTTATGAGTATTTACATCAATGATCTATTGTCCTTCTTTCATGGGGTGTATGTTTTGAAAGATACCCAAGTCGGTAAGGGAACCTTTCACCCTCTTTTTTTTAAAAGACTTCTTTTTTTGGGTCTTTTAATTTAAATGTTGTTATGTTGGGATATGTTCTCATATATCCTTAGTGATTTAACTTTTATGTCCAAGTGATGAGATACACTTTTTATCTCTTATCAACTCATTTTGAGGTGACGCCATTAGGCTGTCAAGGGAACTTTTTAACCCAATTTCGATTTCTTTGGGTTCAACATGTAGTCATTGAATATGTCATCCATTGAATATGTGTGAATGACCTTTTATTGTTTTACACTTAATATCCACTTATATTGGGTGTACTTATATTTTTCACACATATTTTTGAGATTGATTTGTCCTTAATTTAAGGATACCTTCTCTATAAGGGATTTCATCACATTTGACATTTCTATTGAGGGTTCATTGTTGTTATGCACCAATTCACTCTTATATGGTGTATATACTGTCCTTTGGAGTATTATATCATGAATCCATTTATTCTCATGATATTATAAAGTTCTGACTAAATGTTATTCCTCAATTATTGTATTCAAGTGTCTCTAAGTTTGGTAAAACCCCTTTAACCAAAATATCGTTTCAAATGTTTTAATTATTTGTTCTTATTAATATCCATGTTTTCAAAATGGTTTTAAGGATTTATTTATATGGATATTAATTGTAGGATCGAAATATAATATGAGATGCTCAATATACAAGAGGGGGGGTGAATTGTATACTTTAAAAATTCCTTTGGAACCTTTAAAGTTAGTTATGAATAACTAGAGTTTCCTTAAGAAAAGGAAAGAACTAAGTTTAACAAAGTTAAACTAAGTTGATTCACAACACCTCTAACACCGAACTAAACTTGGAAAGAGATTCCAAAAGAAGGTTCCGGAAATATGGTTCTGGAATTTGAAACTTAACAAAAGTTACAATATGAGATTCTACCTTAAAGCGTATAGAATCTAAACTAATCAAAGTAAGTAAGGAAGTATAAGAAAATTATACTTTCCTTAAGATACAAAATGCAGCGGAATAAAACAAGTACAAGTAGAAGAACTACTAGTAACAAGATGATAGTCTTTTAACCCAAAGAGAAGGGTATCCAACAACCTTGGATAAAGGTCCCTTGATTTATACTTTCAAGCAAGTCTGTCTTACCCACACCAGGGTAAGCCCTCGATACGAAGATCGGTGTCTCTGTCTTGCTATCCCCGCAAGCCCTCAACTTCAAGGTAGTTGGCAACCTCTGTCTTTCTCAGCAAGAAAGCCCTCGATCTTTAAGGTAGTCGGCACCTCTGTCTTTCTCAGCAAGAAAGCCCTCGATCTTTAAGGTAGTCGGCACCTCTGTCTTCCTATCTCCGGAAGCCCTCGAATGTAATCACCAACATTCGGAGTCGCACGAAGCTTTGAGAGTTAATAAGAGACTCTCTCTCTAGAAATCACTTCAACAGCATGTATGCACAAAGTCCAAATGTTCATCCATCCGTTTTTTTGAGCTTTTTCAAATGAGCTCCTATTTATAGGTGAGGTCGGCTCCTTCTCCAACGGTCATATTTCCCTTAAAGTTAGGAGGGACCTGTACACGTGTCACTTAGACAACGGTTAGTTTATAACAAAATGGACGACATCGTTTTATAACAAAGTAGGTGTAACAGAATACACGACATCGTTTTAAACTCTAACATAAAAGTTCGGAATAGAAATTTCGGAGTGAAAGTTCGGAGTGAATGAATTCAGAGTGTATAAAACAATGATATCCAGATTCTGTTTAATGAGTGAATTCGGAATGAGAATTCGGAATAGGAATTCGGAATAGGAATTCGTCATCAGAAATCGTAATGGGAATTCGTCATCAGAATTCGTAATGAGAATTCGGAATGAGATTTCTTCATTAGAATTCGTAATGAGAATTCTTCATTGGAATTCGTAATGAGAATTTGTAATGAGAATTCTTCATTAGAATTCGTAATGGGAATTCTTCTTCAGAATTCGTAATGAGAATTCGTAATGAGAATTCTTCATTAGAATTCGTAATGGGAATTCTTCTTCAGAATTCGTAATGAGAATTCGTAATGAGAATTCTTCATTAGAATTCGTAATGGGAATTCTTCTTCAGAATTCGTATCCTGAATCTGGAATAGAACTTAGTCAGAATTCATAACCGGAATTCGGAGTGAAACTTCCTTATAGTTCTTGTCCAGAATCCGAACCCTAAAACAGAATGCTTTTTATCAGTTTTAATGATTCCGAGAAAGTGAATCCGAATTTTATACTTAAGAAAAATATTAATGAAAATATGATAAGGAAAATTTTTCTTATAAAAGCGATTTTCCTTAAGAAAGCATTTTTCCTTATAAAAGCGATTTTCCTTAAAGATAAGGTGTTTGTGATTTTCAAAACAAGAAGGAATGGAAAAGTCATAAGGAAAACCTTATTGACTCAACAATCTCCCCCTTTTTGGAAAGCACAAACATCCTTACGAAAAAGCTATTCTAAGAAGAAAGAAACATATTAAAGCTTATCTCCCTTGGTTTAAGAATATAGATGAATACGACTAACTCCCCCTTAGGCTTTGAATCTCTAAGGATCGTATTCATATTTCCGGAGTGATATTTCTTTAAGAAAAAAAAACTCCCCCTTAAACAAACTCTTATTAGAGTTCTATCTCCTTGGGTATTTTTCTTTCTCCCCCTTTGATAAGCACTTATTAGATTTCCTCTTTTTCTTAAGGATCTTTTCCTTCTCCCCCTTTGTGATTTTCAAAAAGAATTTCGAGGGAATGGAAAAAAAAAAAAATAACAAAGTACCTGAAAGAATTAGTAACAACAACAAAACAGAACAACAAGCACGATTCTCATTAAATTTGAAATGTCAGCAACAAAAACAGATTACAACAAAAAGATCGGATTGGTCATTTGGGATCTTTCTCTTTCGACATCAGCCCCTTGAGAATAGTCTTGATCTTCTTGAGATCCTTATGATCTTCCTCTGCTTGCTTTTCTAAGACAACTATTCTTGCTGACTGAGCTTGAATGATTTCTTCCTGAGCCTTCAACTTTTCTTCCTGAGCTTCCATTTTCTCTTCCTGAGACTTTATCCTTTCTAGAAAATTGATCCGATGATCCCTTTCAAATTTCCAACTTTGATTAACAGAGTTGAGCTTTCCATTCAGATCTCTTACTTCCTGACTCCGAATGTTCTTTTCCTCTGCCAATTTCTCATCGAATGATGCAGTCATCTCATGAAACTTCTTGTCCTCGGTTTGAAATGCATCCTTGACATTCTCCTGAAACTCATCCAGCAGCCTCATCTCTTCCACATTCTTCTTCGACCAGCTAGTCATCCTTTTGCAAGATCTTTTATGGGCTTCGTAACCAATGAAGAAATTTTTGAACTGAGCTTCTATCTCAACACATTTATCCATAACCATGGATACGGAATCGGTTTTCTGATTCAGCGTATGTTGGAGCATCTGGCACCGAGAGTCAATACTGGAGAAGGTCGGAATGGTTCCCACCAACTTCTTCAAGGATTGAACAACAAAATCGTGCCCCAACGAAGATGATTCCGAATCTGACATCTTGCTAGGAGAATTTTCTTCTTCAATAAGCTCCAACTTCCTCTTTGAAGAACTACCAGCTTCCTTCCTCATACTCTTTTCTGAACTCGGGGTATCAGCAATAACTTGTTTCCCCTTATCTTTTTCCAGAATAGAAACCTGTTCCGGAGATTTCTTCTCACTGTCAGAAACTTGAACAACCAAATCTTCCTCATCAACAACTTCTATATTTTCTTTCTGAGCAGCATCAAGTAATAATTGTTCTTCTTTTCCATGATAAGAAACTTCTTCCTCTCCTTCCTTTCCTTCTATTACTGGAGTAACTAGTTTTGAAGATTCGGCTTCAGAAGTTCGGAGCGACAGGTGTTCCGAAGGAGTTCCCTTGTATTCATCTACTTGTTTGAGCACATCTCCTGTCTCACCACTTCCTTCAGCAGCTTCTTCCACTTCTTCCACTAGCTCTACTTCCTCAGCATTCTTAGCAGCAGCCTCTTTCGGATCATCGAGATTTCTTCCTGGAGTCTCAGGTAGAGAGTCCAAAGAAAAAGTTCTCGGAACGGGAATGGTTGCTGAAACCATTTCATTAAACTTCAACAAGGCTTGCACAGCCTCAGCTTCTGACAACTTCTTCTTCAGCTTCTTTTCCTTAGCTTGCTTCTCGAGCTCATCAGCAGCCTTTTCTTTCAGAGCTTTAGCCTCTGCGGGATCCAATCCGAACTGCGGATCTCCTTCCTTCCTCTTTTCCTTGTCAGCTCTCCACTTCGCTGCAACCTCATCAGTATATGTCTTCTTCTTCTTAGGCTTAGGAGGTGCGGAATGGACTTCCTTAGACTTAGGTTCTTCAGCTTCACCTACCACTTCTTTCAGCTTCCTCTTCCTTACCGGCTTAGGCGATTCCGGATCAGCCACTTTCGGAGTCACTTCTTCTTGAGGAGGAAGATCAATAAACATGCCAGACTTCTTGTCAAAAGCTATATTCATCCTTTTAAGAGTTGCATCACTGAGCAACATGATCTTGCAAACTTTCGGTTTAGAACTGCAAGCAACCTTGAAGGACTCAAGGCACCGAACTATCAGCTTCGACAATATTGCCGGGTACATTACTATCTGAGCTCTCAGATTCCCTTTCTTTAAATTCTCAAGATTAAGAAGGATATGCTTCATCAGGTTGAACTTCCTTTGATTTATCAAGAAATCTAAGATGTATATCTCACTCTTCTTCAAGCTGTCCTTGTCTCCTTTTCTCGGTACAATAAGCCCTTGCACCCATAACTCCAGAATCCGGAAGTTTGTAGATAGGGTTGCAATTTTCGAAGCCTTATCATCATCCAGTCCGAGAATTTCTAAGGCTTTCTCCTTGTTGAAACTACCCAAGGAGTCTGGCAGAACATGCGAGATAAACTCAGCTTCCCCTTCATAATTCAACCCTACCAAGCTTGCAGCCTTGGTGTAAGATAGCTTATAAGTCTTGCCATACGATTTGAAGGAAAATTTTTCTCTATTGTCTTCCACGAAGAAAGCAACCGACTCATAAAACTCAACAAGCAAGTCTGGGTAAACTTCATCTTGGTTGCCGGTTTTTGATATCGCAACATCTTCCCAGCCATTGAGCTTGATATTCTTTGATATAATAGAATCATAGTTGCTGAAGAAATTCGGATGCACTAACCGCTCTCTGTAGACTAACCACTGTGAAATGGGCTTTGTTGAAGACATCTCTTGAGAAGCTAACTCTGCAGACATTCGGATTAGAAGTCTCTGAGAAGTTCGGAACTGAGAAGACTGAAGTTCGGAACTGGAAAACTGTAGTTCGGAACAGCCTTAAATCAGAGAGACAGAGCTTCAGCACGCAAGAGCTTGAGATCGATGTGGGACGAGAAAAATAGGGTCCCCTTTATATAGGCTTTGGGATGACGGTTCAACTTCCTCGGTTGATCTAACGGTTTAGAATGATCTGAGATCAGATCTGACGGTTGAGAGGTTGAATCCGATCTTTTTGAGGTTTTATTAAAACAAAATTCAAGAAAATAAAAAAAAACCGAAAACAAACTATAAGAAAATGCCAGCAAGTAAAATATGATTACGAAAAACTTCAGTAAGGAAATCATACCTTTCGGGTTAGCTTAGGAAAGTTATTCGTAATGGGTAATGTAAAGACGACTACGAAAAAAAAACTCAATACGAAAAACTTGATATGGAAGATTCAATACGAAAGTTTTTCCATTATGAAAATACCAGTACGAAAATTTTCCATTCCGGAAATTTTCAATACGAATACTTTTATTCCAGAAGTATTTTGTATGGAAATATCCATTCTGGAAAATTGTAGTTCCGGAAGTTCCATTCCGGAAAATTTCGTTCCGAAAAATTTGAAAACAAATTTTGAAAAACTTTGTTAAATAAACAAACAAATGTACTCCCCCTATGAAAAGGAGTTTATTACTGTGAGAAGATTTTTCCAACAGAAAGTTAATTAAGGAAGATTACCTTACGGTTATCATTCCTAACTTCTGTTTAATATATTCAAATCTATCAGAAGGTAAAGATTTTGTGAAAATATCAGCAAGTTGATCTTGCGTTCCGATAAACTGAAGAATAATATCTCCTTTAAGTGTGTGATCCCTAAGAAAGTGATGCCTAATATCTATGTGTTTTGCACGGGAGTGATGTGCAGGGTTTTTACTTAGAGCAATGGCACTTGTGTTATCACACAAAATTTGAGTTTTAGTAAAACTCAAGCCATAGTCTGTGAGTGTGTGTTGCATCCACAACACTTGTGCACAACAACTTCCAGCTGCTACATATTCAGCTTCAGCAGTGGAGAGTGCAACAGAATGTTGCTTCTTGCATGACCAAGAAACTAATGAATCTCCTAAGAAATGACAAGTTCCGGATGTACTTTTTCTATCCATTCTACAACCACCAAAGTCAGCATCAGAAAAGCTTTTTAGAACAAAATCATTTCCAGAAGTATAAAATAATCCTAGATCCATGGTTCCCTTAAGGTAGCGAAAAATTCTTTTTACCGCCTTTAAGTGAGATTCCTTAGGATTGGATTGATATCTTGCACATAAGCATACAGAAAACATTAAGTCTGGTCGACTAGCTGTTAAGTAAAGTAGACTTCCAATCATACCTCTAAAAGATGTTTGATCTACTGGTTTCCCAGCTTCATCAAGATCTAAAGAGTTTGAGGTACCAATAGGAGTACTTATACTCTTAGTGTTGTCATAACCATACTTTTTAAGAAGATCTTTAATATACTTATGTTGGGATATGAAGGTTCCTTCTGGTTTTTGAGAAATTTGAAAACCAAGGAAAAATGTTAACTCACCCATCATACTCATTTCAAACTCAGATTTCATTAGACTAGCAAAAGAATCAGTCAAAGATTGCTGAGTTGAACCAAATATAATGTCATCAACATAAATTTGAACAATCAAAACATTTTTCTTATCTTTCTTTATAAAAAGGGTTGGATCTGCATTTCCCTTAACATAGTTATTTTGAAGCAAAAATCCAGTGAGTCTATCATACCATGCTCGTGGGGCTTGTTTAAGGCCATACAAAGCTTTGGTAAGTCTAAAAACATGATCAGGATGTTTTGTATCTTCAAAGCCAGGAGGTTGTTCAACAAAAACTTCCTCTTGAACATAACCGTTAAGAAAAGCACATTTCACATCCATTTGAAATAGTTTGAAATTAAAGAATGCTGCAAAGGCAAGTAGAATACGAATAGATTCAAGTCTAGCTACTGGAGCATAGGTTTCTTCATAGTCTATTCCTTCTTGCTGATTATAGCCTTTAGCAACAAGTCTAGCTTTATTTCTAACAATGACTCCATTTTCATCACATTTGTTTCTGAAGACCCATTTTACTCCAATAACAGAAGTTTCCTTAGGTCTTTCAACCAAGGTCCAGACTTTATTCCTTTCGAATTCATTTAGCTCATCTTGCATTGCTTTGATCCAATCATCATCACCTAAAGCTTCATCAGTGCTTTTAGGTTCTAGTTGGGAAAGAAATGCTAGATGTTCTACTTCATTTCTTAAGGAACTTCTAGTCCTTACAGGTTGATTTACATCACCAATGATACTATCACTGGGATGATTCTTAAGAAACATCTGATTTGAGTTTTGTAAAACCTGTTCATCAACATAAGGTAGAAAGTCTTCTGGGGTAAATGTTTCAGAAGTATCTTCTAGAACAATTTCCTTATCAGAAGGTTCTTCTAACAAAGGTTGACAATCAGTTTTTGAAAACACATCTGAAGATGTAAGTTGGGAGGTTTTAAAAACAAAAGGATCTGACTCATCAAATTTCACATGTACTGTTTCCTCAACAGTACAAGTATTTTTATTAAAAACTCTATAAGCCTTAGAGGTTGTGGAATATCCTAAGAAAATTCCTTCGTCTGATTTTGGTGCGAATTTATGTAAGTTATCTTTAGTATTCAAAATGAATACTTTGCAACCAAAAACCTTGAAGTAGGAAAGCCTTGGTTTTCTACCATTCCATAACTCATAAGGAGTTTTATTAAGAAAAGGTCTAATCAAAACTCGATTTATAGTATAACAAGCAGTACTTACAGCTTCAGCCCAGAAATGTCTAGCAATAGAATATTCACTCAACATGGTTCTAGTTATTTCTTGAAGAATTCGATTTCTTCTTTCAACTACACCATTCTGTTGAGGATTTCTAGGTGCTGAAAAGTTGTGAGTAATACCTTTCTTACTACAAAAAGTTTCAAAATCAGAATTTTGAAATTCTCCTCCATGATCACTATGAATAGTTTTCAATGGAAGGTTTTTCTCATTTTTAACTTGAGCTCTAAAACTTTTGAAATAAGAAAAAGCTTCAGATTTCCTTGCTAGAAAATAGACCCAAGTAAATCTAGTGTAATCATCAACTAGAACAAACACATAGTATTTGCCTCCAATGCTTCCAGTTTGTGTAGGACCAAAAAGATCCATGTGCACCAACTGTAATGCATCGGTTGTTGAGACTTCACCGATTGACTTAAAACTAGATTTATGTTGCTTGCCATATTGACAAGGATCACAAACTTTAGAAGAATCAAATCTAAGCTCCGGTAGATCCTTAACTAGTTTCTTCTTAGAGAGTTTACATAGGTTTCTAAGATTACAGTGTCCTAGTCTTCTATGCCATAACCAAGAATGATCTTCCATTGCACTTAGGCAAGGTAAATCTTGGCTTCTTAGGACTTCTAAGTTTAAGGTGTAAACATTCTCTTGCCTGTTGGCTGAGAGAATAAATTCTTCCTTGGAATTGTGAACTAAGCATTTATCATTCCTAAAATTCACAAGGTAACCTTCATCACATAACTGACTTATGCTAATGAGGTTGTGCTTAAGACCTTTAACAAAAAGAACATTTGAAATCAAAGTTTTACCTAAAAGAACAATATTACCAATACCAACAATCTCTCCCTTAGCATTGTCTCCGAAAGTTACCTTTCCTCCTTTCGTCTTGATAATTTTTTCAAAGAAGCTTTTGTTACCAGTCATGTGCCGGGAACATCCACTATCCATGTACCAAACATTGTTGCTGGAACTTTCTTTATTTTCCTGAAATTAAGAACAAAGTTAGACTTTCGGAATCCAAACTTGCTTGGATCCGAGATTTCTAGACAATAAAATCTTAGGTACCCACATTTTCTTGGAAAAATAAGCTTTATGAAAACCTAAGGATTGGGTTTTGTTTAAGGAACAATTTCTTGCCCAGTGACCACCACATTGACACTTAGTACAAAATGGGGCACTTTGAGGAACAAAATAATTGTTGCTGAAAACAGGTTTTGCATGGGTATAACCAAATCCGGATTTATTTCTTAAAGGTCGTATTTGAGAATACATCTTATCAAAATTTTCCTTACCATGGGTAAAGTTTGATAAGCACTTCTTTAAGGAAAAAATTTCGGACTTGAGTTTTACAACCAAGTTTTTATCTTCAAAATCATTAGTTTTGGAACTAGATTTAGGCTCGAAAACATTTTTATTAGAAATTACTTTTTCTAACTCTTTAGAAAGTTTATTCTTCTCAGAACTTACTTCCTCAAGATTTTTTGAAATACTTTCAAAATCAGCATTTTTCTTATCAAGATCTTTAGAAAGATCTGATATCTCTTTAGTAAGAATAGAATTCCTAGAATTTGCCTTATCAAGTTTCTTGTTGAGTTTGGAATTCTCAATCTCAAGAAGTTCAGCAAAGCTAGAGACTTCTTCAAAAGTAGGTAAAGTATTTTCCTCATCAGAAGTTGATTCTTCATCAGAAGAGTTATAATACTTACTATCATTAGGATTTAAAGAAACATTGGTCAATGATTCAGCATTTCGTACCTTAGCCATAAGACAATGATTATCAATAGGTAATCTGGCTATAAGACCAAGATTCTTCTGTCCTGAAGATTCATATTCAGAAGATTCATCTGAAGAGTCACCACCACTGGCACTCCAGGTGTCATTAGCTTTCAAAACTTTCTTAGCTTTAGCTTTGTAATATTTCTTCCTGTTCCTGTCTGAATGCCTTTCCTTTCTTTCTTTCTTTCTGAGCATAGGGCAATCTGGTCTAATATGTCCTGCTCTCTTACATTCATAACAAGTAACTTCTCCATCTTTCTTATCTTTCCTATCCTTCTTCTTATACTTGGATTGAAAGTTTCTTTGTCCAGCTATCTTGTTCATCCTTCGAGCAAGATTGGCTAATTCATTTTCTGAAACTTCACTTTCACTAGATTCGGATTGGAAAATGACTTTCTTCGATTTGGATCTGGTTACTCTCTCAGGAGTCTTAGCTTTCATCTGATTCGAAGTTGTAGTAAAAACAACAGTACCATTTCCATTCTTCTTCTTGATGTTGTCAGCATCTCTCTTCATTCTGGTCTCATGTTGTAGAAGAGTTCCAAATAATTCATCAAGAGTTATTTGAGTAACCTTCCTGTTCTCATCTATAGCTGTTCTCTTGGATTCCCACTCATTGGGCATAATGTCAATTATCTTGTCCACAAGAGCTTCATCATCTAAACCTTTCTCTCCCATAGACTGTAGACTATTGACGATTGTTATAAATCTTTGTTGTACTTTACAGATAGGTTCTCCATAAGGAAAATTAAAGCCATGATATTCAGCTCTAAGCATAGCTCTCCTTGTCTCAATCACTTTAGAAGTCCCAAAATGAGTAACCTCTAACTTCTTCCATATACAATTAGCTGCTTCACAAGAAGAAATTTGGCTATATATATTTCTGGTCATTGAACATAATAAAGTGTTGCGTACCTTGTAGTTGAGTTGATATTCTTGCTTCTCCTGGTTAGTAAAGGTTCTGACTTCCTTGTCAGGAATTTTGTAATCACCAGTAAGCATGACAAAGTTGTCTACTCCAGTATTGATAACAAACGTCTTCATACGATCTCTCCAGTATTCATAATCATTACCATCGAAGATTGGTGGCCTTGTAGGATTCAAATTGTCTATCGAACCAACATTCATTCCTGCCATACTTGAAAATAACTTGGAGACAAACTTGTTAATAACAAAAATTCGGAATTAAAAAGTTCGGAATAGGAAAAGTTCGGAATGGATAATTTGGAATGAAAAAGTTCGGAATTGAAAAGTGAGCAAGAAAAACTTGAACGTGAGTACAAGTATTTCAGTAACCTTGGCTCTGATACCAAATGTAAGAATGGTATAGAGTAAGAGGTTTCCAACCTTTGATACCAATTGTAGGATCGAAATATAATATGAGATGCTCAATATACAAGAGGGGGGGTGAATTGTATACTTTAAAAATTCCTTTGGAACCTTTAAAGTTAGTTATGAATAACTAGAGTTTCCTTAAGAAAAGGAAAGAACTAAGTTTAACAAAGTTAAACTAAGTTGATTCACAACACCTCTAACACCGAACTAAACTTGGAAAGAGATTCCAAAAGAAGGTTCCGGAAATATGGTTCCGGAATTTGAAACTTAACAAAAGTTACAATATGAGATTCTACCTTAAAGCGTATAGAATCTAAACTAATCAAAGTAAGTAAGGAAGTATAAGAAAATTATACTTTCCTTAAGATACAAAATGCAGCGGAATAAAACAAGTACAAGTAGAAGAACTACTAGTAACAAGATGATAGTCTTTTAACCCAAAGAGAAGGGTATCCAACAACCTTGGATAAAGGTCCCTTGATTTATACTTTCAAGCAAGTCTGTCTTACCCACACCAGGGTAAGCCCTCGATACGAAGATCGGTGTCTCTGTCTTGCTATCCCCGCAAGCCCTCAACTTCAAGGTAGTTGGCAACCTCTGTCTTTCTCAGCAAGAAAGCCCTCGATCTTTAAGGTAGTCGGCACCTCTGTCTTTCTCAGCAAGAAAGCCCTCGATCTTTAAGGTAGTCGGCACCTCTGTCTTCCTATCTCCGGAAGCCCTCGAATGTAATCACCAACATTCGGAGTCGCACGAAGCTTTGAGAGTTAATAAGAGACTCTCTCTCTAGAAATCACTTCAACAGCATGTATGCACAAAGTCCAAATGTTCATCCATCCGTTTTTTTGAGCTTTTTCAAATGAGCTCCTATTTATAGGTGAGGTCGGCTCCTTCTCCAACGGTCATATTTCCCTTAAAGTTAGGAGGGACCTGTACACGTGTCACTTAGACAACGGTTAGTTTATAACAAAATGGACGACATCGTTTTATAACAAAGTAGGTGTAACAGAATACACGACATCGTTTTAAACTCTAACATAAAAGTTCGGAATAGAAATTTCGGAGTGAAAGTTCGGAGTGAATGAATTCAGAGTGTATAAAACAATGATATCCAGATTCTGTTTAATGAGTGAATTCGGAATGAGAATTCGGAATAGGAATTCGGAATAGGAATTCGTCATCAGAAATCGTAATGGGAATTCGTCATCAGAATTCGTAATGAGAATTCGGAATGAGATTTCTTCATTAGAATTCGTAATGAGAATTCTTCATTGGAATTCGTAATGAGAATTTGTAATGAGAATTCTTCATTAGAATTCGTAATGGGAATTCTTCTTCAGAATTCGTAATGAGAATTCGTAATGAGAATTCTTCATTAGAATTCGTAATGGGAATTCTTCTTCAGAATTCGTAATGAGAATTCGTAATGAGAATTCTTCATTAGAATTCGTAATGGGAATTCTTCTTCAGAATTCGTATCCTGAATCTGGAATAGAACTTAGTCAGAATTCATAACCGGAATTCGGAGTGAAACTTCCTTATAGTTCTTGTCCAGAATCCGAACCCTAAAACAGAATGCTTTTTATCAGTTTTAATGATTCCGAGAAAGTGAATCCGAATTTTATACTTAAGAAAAATATTAATGAAAATATGATAAGGAAAATTTTTCTTATAAAAGCGATTTTCCTTAAGAAAGCATTTTTCCTTATAAAAGCGATTTTCCTTAAAGATAAGGTGTTTGTGATTTTCAAAACAAGAAGGAATGGAAAAGTCATAAGGAAAACCTTATTGACTCAACATTAATGGTATAGAATTTTAAGCTTCAAGGTGGTATGGGACACTTTGATTCAAAAATCTCTTTATTAAATGTTTTAAATGGTTTTGGAAATGGTTTCTTTTTGAATGGATTCATTATTTCAATATACTAAAATGTTATATTGTGATTGAAATGTGGAAATGTTATGTTTCCTTTATGCATGTTTTATGTGATACATTTATGTTATGTTTCTTGGGCATTGTTATGAAAACGGGTGGTTCCGTGATAAACTAAGGGCGGGTGAGCCCGATATAGCTCTCCAATGCATTGGGTAACGTGAAGGAGTGAAACGTTAAGGTTTCTCTGAAGAGATTTAGGGAATATACTGTGATGGGTATTCCAAACGTAACCAAGAGGGTTACTCCCCACGTAAGAATGTTATGAATGCCTCAAGTTACCTTTATGTCTTATGTTTTCTATGATTTATTCATGGTTTGATGAGGTATGTTAAAGTGCCTATGTTTTATGGGTAAAGTATGATTTCATTCTCATGTATATATGAACTCATGTTTCCTTTCCATATTTTTATAACCCTTACTGAGCTTTTTATGCTCATCCCAAGTTTTTGAAATGTTTTTCACAGGTCAAGGGAAAGGTACATGATGTGATGATAGTGTCAAGGATGTGTCAAGAAATAATCCGTGTTATATTTTAAATATGTTTCCGTTGATGGGAAGAATGAATACTGTCTTTTATGTAACCACGTTGTTTAAATGTGGAATGTAATGCAAGTTTCATGATCTAATTCTCTAAAACTCTAAACCTGAAAAGATCCTCAATGTGTAATCTTGTAATAACTCAAGATTAAGTAAGGTTTAAGGCTGGGGCCTTATAGTTGGTATCAAAGGTCGGTTTAGATAACTTTAGAGGTTAGGGTATTCTTTAAACATAAGTGGCATTACCATAATGGTTAGGATTTCAGAAAGAGTCCTAGTTTTAGATAAAGTGAATGAGTAAGTATATCTTAGTGTTTATCTTAATCATTAGTACATGATGGTTTTTTTTATATACTCACACTGACCTTTTTGGTTTTAGTAAATGGATGGATCTAGCAGGCACCAAAGTAATAGTGGATGTGAAGGAAACTGTGACAGTTTTTTGAGAAAGCAACTGAATGATATGGGAGCTGCAATGAGAACTCTTGTGATTATCCTCAACCAACTATCTGGAGTCATGATTGACCACCTAAACCTTGGAGATTTCTCTAAGATGTCATATATTCAAGAAACAAATCCCTACGGAAGTACAGGTAATAATCATAAAGGTAAGTGTGTTCAAAAACCTATGTGTCAAAGATGTGGAAAGAAACACCTAGGAAAATGTTTCAAAGGGATAGAAATATGCTATAGATGTGGAAATGAAGGTCATAAAGCAAGAACCTTCCATGGAAAAAGGAAGCATCCAGTTGACTCGAGGAAAGGGAAAGAAGTTCTTTCTGAGGGATCAATTGAATGTTTTAAATGTGGTGTGCATGGTCATTATGCAAACACATGTCCTATGAAGAAGTTTCATGAATGGGGTCACCAAGAGCGTACCAATATTCGTTTACCAATACCTAATGCCATTCCGAATGAGGATGAAGAAACTGACAATGACCAATCAAAGGTATGTACTATTTCATGACTATTGTTTTCCTATTTTGGAATCTTAGGATATGATTCATGATTTTGTTTGTAGGAAAGAGGTATTTCGGAATAAGTTGGAAAGGAATGGATAATGGATCATGAAGAATGTTGAATGAGTAAGATGTCCACATATAAGGGATTCAAGAGTTATGGTGAAATTCTTAAGAGTATTAGGTCTCTTTTGATGATGGGGTTACATTAGAAGACTTTTTATATTATGTGTAACCCTGATGTTTAATATAGGCAAATTTTATTCAAGTAATAGTTATATTTTCTTTTGTGTACATAGTTATAAAGAACCATTTGGGTTTATATGATCCTTAATTTTGAGGTAATTATGGGTTATTATATGATATGCTGGAAAATGAAAAGCATGAGATAAACTTGAGGTTAAAATATGTTATGATCATTTTTGATGATTTTATCTCTTTTGGGGAATGTTTTAAGAATTATATAGTTTTGGAAAAAGGACAACACGCAGACCGTGTGACAACCCGTCACGTCGGACAAAGCTGCGGGAATCGAACCCACAACCAAAGTGCGACTGGTATTTATCACCTACCACTGGACTACGTGAAGTCCCTGGTTAGTTTGACTGATTCTTTTTAGTTATATGATTTTATGAATTAAGAGTAAGTTGATTTTGGGTTATTTATGAAAATGATTAACCTATCATAGAGGATATGTGATTAGGTTAATTACTTTTCAATACGAGACTTTAGGAGAAACTGATGTTGTTTGGAGATAAATGTTACGATTTAACTTGGAAGACTATGTGACTAAATCCTTCAAATATTTGGGTTTCAATCTTAGTTTGGTTTACTTTGAAGAATTTTATGGACAAATTTATTATAGAATGGTCCTCGTTGAACTTTGGGTTTTGTTGGACAAATTTTGGAGGTTAAGAATAGATTTTCTTTTTATAAAGGGTTATCCTTTTCTGGATTATCTGATCTTTTACTAACCTTTTGGTTTTGGTTTTGGTTAAAGCCTAAAGAAATGGGAAGTATATATTTCTCTTTTCTGGATTAGGTGATTCTCTAGAAGTTGATTATAGTACTCTTAATGCGAACAAGTCTCCCTAAATACTCGTCTTTTGGAAAAAATATGAGCTTGATTAAGGAATCTAGTAAAAGTTGAAAGTCAACATGATAAGTGATTATGTTTCCTTATGAATAAATTCCTCAATAAAAAGTAACTTAAAACAAAAATGTTTTCTATTAACTTTTCCTACTGGGGAACCCAACACCGTTTAACCCATCACAAGTTTGTGATTTTCTCATTGTTAACTTTCTCCTAAACATGTTTTCTATCACTCTCCATCAGAACATGACCCTATGTTTTCTCTTCCATGTCCATGTTTTCCTACACGGAGTCCTAGTATGGGTTAACTCGGGTGACCTTTGTACTTATCTTCTTTTATTTTAAAGTGGTTGTTTTACCGACTCTTGTTCCGATGTGGGACTTTCAAGGATGTTTCCAAGCGCAATTTTAGAATTGCGAGGACGCAATTCCCAAAAGGGGGGAAGGATGTAACACCCCAGGTAAATAAAGAATATTACATTTTCATATTTATCCATATTTGTGAATAAAATATTGATATTACTTTAAAGGGGACTCTATGCTCGATGGCGTACCCAACACGCAACAACGAGTTTCTTGGGAATCTTATGTTGCACTCTAATAATAAAATAATATTATTTTAAATGGTAGTTAACATGTAGCCGTTGTAATGGCAGGAATGGATAGAAATAACTAAAATATGATTATATATTTTTTTAAATGTTTTTACATTTATCCAATAAAATCTAATGGCTTAAAATACGGAAAGAATTCAATTTTAGGCGTATATGCCCTAGTTTTCACTAAAGGTTCACTTGTCGCCTTTTGATGGTGAACCGTCATTAAATATAGTTTTGATCACTCTTATAAATTCTTTTGGACCAAATAAAACTCTTATTAAGAATCGGGACATCAAATTTTACTTTGTGTAATTTTTTGGTATTTTTCCGATAAAGTTCATTTTTTTAATGAATAGTGTAAAATGTTGTGTTTTAATTCAAAACCTATTTTTAATCTAATTTATTTATATGATTAGATAATATTTTTAATTGGTTTTAAAGTGAAATTAGAAAATATTTTTTCCATTAAATCCAATAGTGGTCGTTGGAATTATTTTCACTTTGAAATCGGACTTAAACTAGTGTCAATCTTTTGATACTTATTGTTTCATAAAAACACGCTATTTGTCATGACAGCGGGAATTAATTATTAAATTAATTAATGTGACTTATATGTTTTGAATTTTGTAAAACGGACTTCATTTTTGAATTCAGAATATCAAATATAGCTGAGGGTGAATTTCTGTGATTTTTCTAAAAAACTTCAATTTTTGATGAATAGTGAAACCACTAAGTGGTACTTATAAAAACTGATTTTTCCGTTTAAATGGAATTTTGCCATATTTGTGTTTTGAATTTCAAAAATCCAAAATACATGGTTGTCATTAAGAAGTAAAATTTGGTTCAATGGGATAAAAATAATTTTTTGGTGAATAGTAACTTATTAAGTTTTTAATCGCGATTAGTGGTAATTAGTGTAGTTTAAGGTAAAAATGATATTATAAGAATGTGAAAACACCATGAAACTTGTCCTACACCTATTGGGTGAGTCATGGCCGACCAATACAAGCCATGGGCCAACTTGGGGACCCCATGGAGCCACTTTAGTTGGAAAATGACAATAATATATTTTTATTTAATGTTAAAATTAAATTGACACAAACATGAGTTGTTTTACTAAAACAGTTTTTAAGTAGGGTTACACAAGTCCAAATTTTGATTATAAATAGTAATTGGAAAGATAAAAAGATTTCCTACATCATAGTATTTTTTTATATAATTTTTAGACATTAAATAAATTAAATTATTTATGACATAATAATGATGCAGTGATGACATCATTATTTGACGATTTAAATAAAATGGAAAGATAATGTAAAATCTATGAACTACACATGTCCAAAACTTATTGGATGGGTGGATTTCTAACCCTTATCACCTTATCCACGAATTATATCAATGTGGTACCTTTTAAAACCGAAACACATTTTCAAATAAAGTAATATTTCCTTACTTTCCAAAAGTGCCCCTCCTCTCCTCTTATAAAAGGCCCCCACCTCTACCTCATTTCACACACTCCTCAAGCCTTTGGCTCGGCCAACCCCTGCCCATTTACTCTCTCCACATCCATCTACTCATCCTAGAGGATTCCCTTTGGGCAGAATCCTTTCAAAGGAATCCTTTAGGCTCAAATCAAAAGGAGTTACACTTTTAAAGGTAATTCTTTCTCTCATGTTCATTTGTTTTATTTTGCTTCTCCAACCCCCTAATCTCTTTTTATTTACTTATTTTGTAACAAAACCAGTATCTTCAATATACTAGGATGTTTTTATAAGATTTATTCGAGCTACACTCTCACACAACTACATCAAATGGTTAAAGAACATGCGGTTTCCGTGGATGGAGAAATTCTGCCTCTCGAAATGATGATTGTTCAATACTCATTTAACACCTTCAAAGGTGGCCATTATGATGTCACTATTTTTATATATGATATAAAATATGTTTATGTTTTACTTATGCTTCTGTGTTTTTCATTTGTGTCTTACCTTTATGGCATCCATTATGGGTATACGCGATATCTTCATTTTAGGAAGTGCGGACTACGACCCCCTCAAAGTGATGTGATTCGTTAATGCCATACGTGGGACGTATAAAGGATGGATTTAATGATATTATATATGATATTATACTGGAATTATAATATACCTTTATATCATTATTATTCCATTCTATAAAATACGAAATATAAATGAAAGTAGCATTCATGCGTACGTACGGCTTACCGTCTCCATGAACGGTGCATTTCATTTCTTACCACTAAATGATTATGTAATGTTATAAATGCATGAATATACTGGATATATATGACATATATTATATCTAAATCATGAATACAATTCTGTATATAATAAACATTTGGCCACACGAACAACATGTAATTGTAAGAAGTCCACTTTCGACTTAAGAACCAAATATCGACAAAACAATAATTATTAACTTAATGATTACATATTGTTTATAACATGGTAATAAGTGATATAAAAGGAATAATGAACTTGAAAAAAGGTTCTTAAGGAAGTAGAAATTAACTCAAGTTTATTATTCAGGAGATTAAAGAACGATCGAGTCAAGTCGGACCCGAGGTAAGGGATCCTACTCCTCTCTTTCTTTTTAAGTACACACTTTTATGTCATTCCTTTTAAAGCTCATCTTTCTTCTTATTGGGATGATCTTTTATATTAAACTTACTGTAATTTTTATGTTCATGTGATGAGATACCCTATTCTCTCTCATCAATCCATTTTGGACGTTTTGATTGGCGCCGTTAGGCTGCCGAACTTTCATAAGAGATCTAACTTCTCTCTTTCTTTTTAAGTACTCTCCTTTATGTCACTTCTTTTAAGCTCCTATTTTTAATGTTGGGGGATGTTCTTTTATATTACTCTTGCTGTAAATTATATTGTAATGTGATGAGATACCCTATTTGATCTCATTAATCCATATTCAGAAGTTTTATGTGGCGCCATTAGGCTGCCGAGTTTTCGTTAGGGATTTTTCATCTCACTTTTATTCCCGTGAGATTTATGCTACATTTGCCACAAATTCCATTGAGTGGTGTATGTACTTCCCATTATTCTACTCTTTGTGTAATATACTTTCATTTATGAGTATTTACATCAATGATCTATTGTCCTTCTTTCATGGGGTGTATGTTTTGAAAGATACCCAAGTCGGTAAGGGAACCTTTCACCCTCTTTTTTATAAAAGACTTCTTTTGTTGGGTCTTTTAATTTACATATTGTTATGTTGGGATATGTTCTCATATATCCTTAGTGATGTAACTTTTATGTCCAAGTGATGAGATACACTTTTTATCTCTCATCAACTCATTTTGAGGTGACGCCATTAGGCTGTCAAGGGAACTTTTTAACCCAATTTCGATTTCTTTGGGTTCAACATGTAGTCATTGAATATGACATCCATTGAATATGTGTGAATGACCTTTTATTGTTTTACACTTAATATCCACTTATATTGGGTGTACTTATATTTGTCACACATATTTTTGAGATTGATTTGTCCTTAATTTAAGGATACCTTCTCTATAAGGGATTTCATCACATTTTACATTTCTATTGAGTGTTGATTGTTGTTATGCACCAATTCACTCTTATATGGTGTATATACTGTCCTTTGGAGTATTATATCATGAATCCATTTATTCTCATGATATTATAAAGTTCTGACTAAATGTTATTCCTCAATTATTGTATTCAAGTGTCTCTAAGTTTGGTAAAACCCCTTTAACCAAAATATCGTTTCAAATGTTTTAATTATTTGTTCTTATTAATATCCATGTTTTCAAAATGGTTTTAAGGATTTATTTATATGGATATTAATGGTATATAATTTTATTCTTCAAGGTGGTATGGGACACTTTGATTCAAAAATCTCTTTATTAAATGTTTTAAATGGTTTTGGAAATGGTTTCTTTTTGAATGGATTCACTATTTCAATATACTAAAATGTTATATTGTGATTGAAATGTGGAAATGTTATGTTTCCTTTATGCATGTTTTATGTGATACATTTATGTTATGGTTCTTGGGCATTGTTATAAAAACGGGTGGTTCCGTGATAAACTAAGGGCGGGTGAGCCCGATATAGCTCTCCAATGCATTGGGTAACGCGAAGGAGTGAAACGTTAAGGTTTCTCCGAAGAGATTTAGGGAATATACTGTGATGGGTATTCCAAACGTAACCAAGAGGATTACTCCCCACGTAAGAATGTTATGAATGCCTCAAGTTACCTTTATGTCTTATGTTTTCTATGATTTATTCATGGTTTGATGAGGTATGTTAAAGTGCCTATGTTTTATGGGTAAAGTATGCTTTTATTCTCATGTATATATGAACTCATGTTTCCTTTCCATATTTTTATAACCCTTACTGAGCTTTTTATGCTCATACCAAGTTTTTGAAATGTTTTTCACAGGTCAAGGTAAAGGTACATGATTTTATGATAGTGTCAAGGATGTGTTAAGAAAGAATCCGTGTTATATTTTAAATATGTTTCCGTTGATGGGAAGAATGAATACTGTCTTTTATGTAACCATGTTGTTTAAATGTGGAATGTAATGCAAGTTTCATGATCTAATTCTCTGAAACTCTAAACCTGAAAAGATCCTCAATGTGTAATCTTGTAATAACTCAAGATTAAGTAAGGTTTAAGGCTGGGGCCTTATACATAGACAGTGTACGGGCACATGGCCAGCGTACATGGAGCGAGCCCAGGTGCTCGGACATGGCGTGTACTTTGCAACATGCCATGTAGTTTCTTTCTACCCAACAAGCCAAATGACATGGGCCGTTTGTACGGGCAGTACCCGGGGTCAAGGGACACGGCGTGTACTTTTCTACAAGCCGTGCAGTTTGGTTTTATACGGCTTGGACATATGAAGAGGCCATATACACGGGAAGTACCCAGGGTCAAGGAATACAGTATGTAACCATACTACACACCATGTAACCTTTTCTTGTTTTACTTGATCCACTTGTATTCTATGACTTGGACTAGTTCTCTTAGGGTTCGTACCCTTGGTCGTTTCCCTGAAGATTCTGGTATCATCTCCTTTACACAGGAGTATGATCCCTTAAGCAAAACTCCCTAAATAGAGTTGTTGGAATCCCCTCTGTGAGACTTAGAGCCATATACTCTATTCATTCCTGGAACCCTAGGTAGAGTTCTTGGTATCGACGTGACCAACTTTACCCGGGCGCCGATCCTCTGCTTAGCGGATTAGCTCAGACTGAGTTGTCAGAATCACCCCATGACTTGGATGTGATCCTCATATGAGCATCATGTTCTCATAGTGATTGTGGAGTGTGTTCTCCCAGAACGAGTACTTTGTATCTCTCTCTTTTCAGACCTAGGAGTGTGTTCTCCTGGTTGCATACTTAGTAGAATCTTCGAGCTGGATCCTAGTGGTGGGGTTCGCGATAGTCGATCGTGCAAGTGTATATCTAGATATTATTGTTTTATGTTTTGTAGACATATACTGTGTGGAGCTGACTGTATTTTTTTCTTTGTGGTATTTTTCCCTCGTTGTATTTCCTTTGTGGGTTCGGGGTGTCCTACTGGGTATTGTTATACTCATCCCTGAACGAGCTTTGCCCGCACGTGTCATGTCTTGTGCAGACGAGCGACCCTTTGACAAGATTCTAGGTGGACTAGGACCAGACGATGTTCAGTGAGATCAGATAGGCTGAGGTGTGTTCCTATGGCTACAGATTGCAGTCCCACTACCTTTCCTATAGATTGGACCTTGTTACAGACTTTCTTTCTGGTGGACTTGTACTTTTGGCCCAGGGATTTACTTTCTTGCACTTTACTTTCCTTTCGTACTCTGTGGTTGGGTTTTAGTGTATGCATGCATCTTTTCCATTTTCATTAGTTTTTACTTTTCAACTTTGTGGGCTTGGAGATGTGTGTGCGTGTGTACAGGTTTATAGGCAATGCCTCCCATGTTAGTAGCATGCCTACTCGGTGCTAGTCACCAGCCCCTGGCCTATTGGAGGTGGGCTTGAGGAGTTGCGGCTCAGGCTCCACTGGGGCGGGTCGTGACAGAAATCCCTAGAAATATCCTTATAAATATCCCTAGGGATCTCACTAATGTCTTCTCATCCTAGTTTCTAAAGGTTAACTAAACCTTTCCTATGATACCAACTATAATGACTCGATCTTATCATACATGGATATTATATCATTTTAGATGAATATTAATTACATTTCATAAACATAGGCTTTATAAACTTTGTAGTTTAATGGAATTGGAAACTTTGAACACAGTATCCTAATCTGGTGAAAGATATTTAATGTTTCCCAAAAAGATAATACTATTTAGAAATCTTCATAGATACACCCTTCATAAAACCTTTCTTCATAACTTGGGGAATGGAAAAATATGAAAGGTTGAGCTCATATTCCTAGTAAGGGTAAACATAGAAGATATAAATCCATGATTATATAAAAGCATGAAATAATAATAAGGGTAAGTGAAAATGAATAAAACTTATGAAGTTCATACCTAACCTATTATAGATCATAAAAATGATTCATGGAATAAATATTGGATATTCATAAGACATGAATCTTAAGGGAATCAAAGAATATGATCCATGAGATCATAACATTATCATAAAACATAGATTTGGGGCATATACATAATCATAGAAAATCTTATGCCATGGATACCCATTGAAAAATTCATAACATGTCAGGCTTGGGATAAGCACATGTGTGCCTACTTAGGGATTGGGATGACCACCCATGTACCCTCCTTTTCTGGCTTGGGATGACCAATTATGTACCCATGATTTTTGGTATATGGATGAACACCCATATACCGTACTTTTTGACCTTGTGCTGACCTCTCGTGTACCCAAATTTTCAGGCTTGGGATGACCACCCATGTACCCTCGTTTTTGTGTTTGAGTTGACCACCCGTTTACCCTATGATATTGTAGAACATTTATCATTATAAAATTTATTGGAGGTGGATATAGGTCCCACCCTAAACATAATTAATATCATTCATATGTGTTCTACAATATCATAAAACATTCATCATATCATAACCCATGAAATAAAATGGGATTCATAAAAATTTCATCATATCATAAACTATGGAAAAGAGATAGGTTTAATAATAATTTCATAATTTCATTATCTAATTATTTCATGATGTGTGGATAAAGAATCATGTTTCTTAATAATTTTATCATGCTATAACTTGTGGAAGAGAAACATTTTTATAAAAATATTTTCATCATAAAACATTCAAAGAAAGAATAATAATGGTATCTTTGGTTCATATTCCAAGTAAATCATAAGTAAAATCAAAGGAAATCATCTTATATGTAAAATAATTTTGAAATATTACATGGGAGATTCTTTGAGGTAATATTATTTTCTTTGAAAATCAATTTTTAAGACATTAAACATCTTTGAAATTATTTTCATTGAAAATATAATATGAAAAATTATAAAATAAGATTTAAAAAACTTTTAAAATATTTCATGATTAAATTATCATTTCATATCTAAAAAATAATTTTTTAAAATTTTTTGGAATTTTTTTAGAAAACATAGTTTTGGAAGAAAAATAGTTTTTGACCGAAAAAATGATTTTTCATAAAAACAACGTGCTAAAATATTGAGTACATAAAGAGAGAAAAATGAATAGAAAACATGTATTCTGATGACATAACTATAGGATATTAAAATTCATGAGTTTATTAAGATATATATCATAATATATCATCATTGGAAGTATAATTATAAACAATATCTATAAACGATGAGATTGTTACGTAAAATATTTACCAATTTGGTAACTTAAAAAGATAATTGCTGTTAATGTGTAACATTAAATGAAACTTAGAATATCATTAGAGTAAATAAAATCCTGATATTACATTTAAATGGGTTTATATATACACCATATAAATAGTATAGGTGAAAGATATAACAAATGTCTCAAAGAAGGTAAATTGTGAAAAAATTCATTATCTATTTGTTAACTCTTGAACTATAAACCCCCCTAAAATAGATATCCTAAAATGGATATTTAATTCAGAATAATATTAGTTATAAGTGACATAAAATCCATTCACAAGTAATATATACAACACATAAAATAAATAGGTGGTTAATATGGCATGTGTCTCACAAAAGAAAAAAGTGTGTAAAAAGTCCCTTACCATAAGTACTGAATTACACCATAATCATTAACAAATACTTTAGAATAAATATAATTTTATTATAAATACATTAAAGAAGCATATCCTGGTGCCGATTCAACAAGGTTACTGACCATATAGTTTCAGAGAGGTATAAGAATGCCGCTCACGGGCGACCAGAGGGAAAACCCTAACATCGAAAATCTAGGGACCCTTGATGCTAGATCATTCGCAGAAGTAGTCGCGGGTCGAGTTCCTCACGCTGAATCAAAGGCCTCTGATAATCTTGCTCCAAAAACATATAGACATAGAGGTCTATCAGTGATTGCATTCTTGAAATATGAGGCACACAAACTTTCTTCTAATCTTCAATTTGCACTTGTTGGAAGTTTGGTCAATCATCGACCTTCGCTCATTTTTCTGTGAAAAGCCCTGAAAAACATTGGATTCAGAGATTTTCATATAGATTTATTGAATTCACGATATTTTTTGTTTTGTTTTTCTTCGGAAAATGATTTTTATCGGTTCTGGACACGAGGTACTTGGTCCTTTGGAGGGTCCTTTATAAAGGTTTTCAAGTGGACTCCAGACTTTGAAATTGGTGATGAACCTCCCATTATGCCTATCAGGATTGGGTTCCCTGGTTTACCTCTTCATCTATTCAAGAAACATGCTCTTTTTTCAATTTCTATCCTCTTTGGACTTCCAATTAGGATAGATTCTACTACCTTGAATCTGTCTAGACCTTCTATTGATAGGATTTGTACTGAATTCGACATTTCTCATGAATTTCCATCTCGTTTCTGAATTCAAAACGGAGATTATGGATTTATACAGGATGTTGTCTTTGAGAATATTCCAGCATACTATAAAAGATGCTCTATAATTGGTCATATGATGACTTAATGTGAGGCTCAAAGTTTTGAACCTCCCCCACCTCGTCCTAGGTCAATTTGGGTGGAAAAGACTGCTTTAAAAAAGAGCATTCCTACTCAAACATTAAGGCCTACTTCTAACAAAAAACCCACGAACCCCATTGATGTCCCTATAACTATCACTGAGACATCAATATCCAAAGACATTAAGCACAACCATGAGGATAAGGATGAAACCCCTATGGAAAAGGGTGAACCTTCTATATTCCACCCTATTGAAACTAAGGACACGTCAGGACTTATTCATACATAAAAAACTACCAATAACCCCAATATGGATCATACACCCCTGATAGAGGAATATGAGAAGCACCTTGAAGTGTATGATAGAAAAAATAAGGATCAAAATGATTCTTCAGATTATGAAGACTCCTTACGGGGGGCTGATGATTAGCCTAATCGGATTGAGGAAGCCTATTTGAGCTTACGATCCAGAAAGGGGAAAAAAGAAATGGTTGATGCTGATGGATTTATTACCCCTAATCCAAGAAAAACTAGAAAACATAGAGACTATTCCTAACTAGAAAGAACTATTGTCTCAAGGGCTTTGGATCCCTCTAAAAAGGAATATTTTGATCCTCCACCGCACCCGACAATGGATGATGCCTCCCCTTCAACCCATAACTGAAGAGCATTCATCTACCTCCTCAAATTAATCTAACTTAGATAGCTGTGAGAGTGATCCTAAAAATGAACCTGCTTATCGGGATACATACCAACTTGAAGATAAGTTGGATATGTTCGAGGAACTTGGAACTTGGATGGATGATAATGATACACGTGAATTCATACAATAAAAAAATGATGAAATGACAGCTGATAACTACCTAAAACTTAGAAAGAGAATGTTCCTTAAAGTAGTGGAAGAGTTTAAAAAGGATCATCACTTTGACTTCAATTATATCTCTTAGGAATAATTTTTTAGGCAATCAGTCCCTGTCTGATTTGTAGCTTTCTGGTTTTGCCTTGATTTGCGCTTTCTTGTTTCCATCACACTTCTCCTTCTATTAATGTTTCCACCTAGGACTTTGCTGAAGATTTGAAATTCTGCTCCTCTTTAAACAACCTACTCAGGATGTACCTTTTTGCAATTCCCTTCAACTGAAATAGCCTGCTTGGATATTATTTGGCCGATTTTTGGCATGAAGATGAGATGTGGTTTCTTTTAACTTGGAGATTCATGTTTGGATCTACTTGTGTTTTTTTCAGCACTTCCCTTCTTCAGTCCCACTGCTTTATTAAAGCACATGGAGGACTTTTATGTTTCTTTTGTAGAGGAGGCATTCTCACAGGTTATAACGAGAAATTTTTCAGTGAGGAGGTTCCCCATATAAATATATTTTTATCTGTCCAGATGTTATTTGGTTCCTTTAAACTTGTGCAACATTGAAGCCTGTTGTTTTGCTGTGAGCATCCTTGAGATGTCTTCGGTCTATTTACCATATGATAGTAGGTACTTCTGGTTTGACTTGGACTGCAGTGCTGAACTGCATGTCAACTTGATCCGTGAGTCCCTGGATACCTTACAAGCTCTCCTCTTTATCTAATGAGTAAGGAATATGTAGAGACCCGAAGCTTGACGTACATGGACATTACATTACATTTGCGGAATACTTAGTACATAACAAAAACACACACTAAAGGATCGTAATAGTTTAGTGTCTTTGGAAACTCGGAACGTAATCTTCTAATCGTGGTGAAAGTTCTTCAATATCTCCCATAAAGGTCATCCCTTTTTTTTTACCTAAAACCTTTCTTTATATCCTGGGGAAAAGAAAACATAAAAGGGTGAGCTCAAATGCTCAGTAAGGGTAAAAAAAAGAAATATCAATCACATCATATACATAAGAACATAGCTTTTGGAAATCTTAACCTGCAAAAGAGATCATAATTTCATAACATGGGCTAAATCATAGAAGTGAAATGTAATCCCAATAATCATAACTTAAAACATGAAACTTTGTGGCATACACACATAATCATAGAGAATCATTTCTTGTTAGTCAAGACTCATTGCCAAGACTATCTTAGTGGACAAAGTCCCTTTCTGAATCGAGTAATCCTCGTTTCAGTCCTGTTTCACTGAACCGGTATAACCTACCATTCCAGCCATGTCTATCTCATGAGATATAAAATCTTTACCCAATGCATTGGAGGGAGATATAGGTCCCACCCATCTTATAATGAATCCTTTCTTATGTGTGCCACAAAATCATAAATCATACATCATTGCATAACCCATGTAATAAAAATGGGATTCTTAAACAACATGACATCATAAAACCATTCATATAAGATAAAGGAATTCATAAACATAATTCCATCACAACATAGTCAAATAAATGTAAAAATATGGATAGAAACAGAACCCTTTATTATCTTAGATGGAAAATAATTTTGATAAAACACTTGAAATGAATTCTTGAGGAAAATATCCTTTTTTCTTCAAAATCAATTTCTTTTCACAAAACATCATGGAATTTTAAAAGAAAGAGATTTTATTAAAAATAGTCATGAAATCTTTTGGAGGAAGCTTCATAAAAATAAGGCTTTATAAAACCGTAAAAATCCATTCGTGCCGTTTAAGTTAAAAAAAACATTCTTCGTACTTTTGTCGGAAAAGTCAAAAAGTACCTCGTATGAAAAACGACAAAAGATTCCTTTAATATCTTTTACTAAAAACTTACCGAAGGGTAAAATTGGATATAAACTATTGTAGAAGGATGGAAATAATATTACATATTGAAGGAACATGGATGTGGATGATAAAATACACCCCAGTAATTACCAAAGTAAAAACAATCTCGGATAAAAGTGAGATTGTGATATTTCCCTTACCTTAGGTCCGACTTGCTTTGTAAGTGTCCGAACCTCCTGTATAATGATTTAAATCATGTTATTAACTTATTACAGAATCATATTCATTGTTATGATATCATATATGGTTCACTTATGACATTATATTACCCGTTCATTTGTAAACTCCATGTTAAAGAAGCGTTTTGGGTAAAATCGTTTCATTTATCTTAGGTGTTTTGACTTGTTGTTCTTGACATCATTATTACTTATATCATGATTTACTTACTTCCAGAATATAAAATATGATTTATATATCATATATATTCAGTATATATATATATATAATAGGTAGATAAATAAAATGAAAAACATCGTTCATGGAGACGGTAGTCCGTACGTACGCATGAACGCTGTTTTCCTTTCCTTATTGTCTTGAAATGGAAGTAAGTAGATTACATACATATGTATATATATACATAAATCCAGTAGCTTTATAATGTCATATATTTCATTATTATTTCTTATATATACATTATAATCATTCTTAAATGGTTAACATGGAGAATGAATCTCATCGCGTCGTGGAGACGGTAGTCCGTACGTACGCACGAGCGATGATATCATTTCTATAAATATTGAATTGAATTGGAGTGAATTATACAATATATCAGAATCAATATGATGTTGTAATAACTATGTATAGTTATTTTTTACACCATTATACCCATCCATGTAAGGTGGTGGTGGAAAATAGATTACACCACGGCGTGGAGACGGTATTCCGTACGTACGCACGCGCGGTGATTTCTTTTTCTGTAGGATGGATAGATGGTGAAATAGGGTTGTTTCATACTTATAATAACATATCAGTATATGAGTGATACTGATGTTATTACTTCATAATGAAACAACCTAAGAAGAAGAAGTGGAAGAAGAAATAAAGATGAAAGAATTGGTAACGGTAATTACCTCTTCTTTGAAGCGCCTTTGGAGACCTCCTCTTAGGGAACTAAAATTGGTCTTTGAGTAAGACCAGAACCTCTAGGATGTTTCTAGGGAAGTGGAGAAGAGATTTTGGCAGGGGTTGGCCGAGCTTGAGTGCTCAAATTGGTGTGAGGAGGAGGGGGAGGAGGTGTCCTTTTATAGGGGAGGAGAGGGGCACCTTAGGAATTCTTAAAAATATTAATTTATAATAAATCTAACCCCACTTAAAAACCTCCAAAAATGACTCATATTCGAAGATTAGATGAGATAGGGTTGTAATCTCATCAACCAATCAAATTTAGACATGTTTGGATATTATTTTAAACCTTATCAATTAGATTTAACTCTAAGTTAAATAATTTAACTTTTACCGTGTCTTTTTGTTTTCTTTCACTATATGGTTAATACACTTACTATAACATGCCAAACGAACCCCAAATTGTTTATTATTAATATATATATCCTTATCTAAGTCATTTGGCCGAACCTTAGATTTTTAGGAATAAAATAACAATTAGTAATATAATATTTGATTTAAAAACTATTTTGTGTCAATTTTGACACTATTTGATATATGATTTTTGTGAAAGTCATAACAGAATTAAATGTTCGAACCAAGTTGATTAAATCAACATTAATATATCATAGTAACCTATAAAATTAGTGGAATTCATAAAAAATCTCAAATTACATTTATTTTGGTGCTTATAACATCAATTATGTCAATATTTCATTAAAAAGATAATTACTGCATCATCGTTGTGTCATAAATAAATTAAATTATTTGATGTCTAAAAATTACAAATAAAATACCATCATGTAAGAAATCCTTTTAGCTTTCTAATGAATATTTACAATCGAATTTATCTTATGTATAACCCCATATTAAAAATGATTTACTTATTAAACATTGATTTTAACTATTTTAACTCTTCTTTAAATAAATTAATAATAAATGTCCTAATCTAATCCAAGTGGGCCTAAATGGTCATATTTTATTCCTAAGTTTGTTTTTGGTCGAAATACACTTGTCCAATAGGATTAGGACATGTGTTAGGGTAATATTAATATCATATTTACCCTTAGTTACCCTATTTACTATTAACCGCGGTAAAAAAAGTAAAAAGTTACTATTCACCAAAAAATTATTTTCATCTCATTGAACCACATTTTAGTCCTTCATATTAACCGTGTCTCTCGGATTTTCGAAATTCCATTCACAGAAGCGGTAAAATTATGTTTTATGCAAAATTCAGTTTTTAACCTACCACTTAGTAGTTTCACTATTCATCAAAAATTGATGTTTTTCAGAACAATGCCAAAATTTCATCCTAAGCTATATTTCATATTCCGAATTCAAAAATGAAGTCTATTTTACCAAATTCATAACACAATAGTTGCATTAATTAATTTTATAATTAAATCCCGCTGTTAAAACAAATAGCGTGTTTTTAAGAAACAATATCTATCAAAAGATTGACACTTGATTATGTCTGGTTTAAATGTGAAATTAAAACCAATGACCAACATTGTATTAAATTGTAAAAATATATTCTAAATATACTTTAAAACCACTCAAATTAATAATTTATCACTATTAATAATTTCGATTAAAAAAGTTGTTTTTAATTAAAATTTAGTAATTTTCACTATTCATCAGAATATGAAAGTTATCCGAAATGTACCAAAATTTCACCTTAGGCTAAATTCGATACTCCGAATCCAAAAATGAAATCCATTTTGAAAAATAAAATTTACAAAATTTCAAAAAGTGGTTATTACTATTCATAACGGCTAGTTTTAATAACATTTTAATAGCATATCGTTGTTTAGTGAAACTCGGTATTGCGTATTACACACGCTATCGAGGAAGGTCGCGATTGCGTGTAATGAAAGGCAAGTCAAGGATGTGTGTTGTGCAAGATCCTTTTGGTGTAGCGTAAAACACAAGACATTAATAAAATAAAAAGAATATTTTTCATAAAATCTCGGGTTGTTACAGAATATCTCTAAGACTAGGTCTGGAAACTCCTTTTTTATCTTTTATTCTTCAATGGTAAATCTGAATTTGTCTCTGTAACTTTGAGATGGTGTAAGCATATTACACCTCAAATTTTCTTTGTAACCCTTTGATTTAATAAATTCCTTTGGCACAGACTAAATTTTCAGTTGACATTAAAGAAGCATATTTTTAAAAACTAATATCTCCATTTTAGGTATGGATCTTGATTTCGGGTTGTTTTTATAGAAAAAGAAGAAATGGGGTTTTTCTAAGCACATGGCGTGCACTCTAAGTACACACCATGTACCTGGTTTTTATGTACAACCGTGTACTGGCCATGTAATGGCTGAGTACATGGCCATGTGATGACATGAAAGACCGCTTAAGATGAGGGTCTGTTAAGGCTACTCCACGGAGTGAATATTTAATGAATACACCATTTACTTTTCTTTTTATTTGATATATCATTGTACAATCACATCTTATGTCTGGATATGTCTTATTCTCCCCATGGTTCATAAAAGAGAGCAACTAAATGACTGAAAAACCTTAAACCCCTCCCAATTCTTCGTCCAAGCACTGATTGAGACATTGTCAGGTGCGTTGGAATCCCACCGGTGAGTTCTCAAAACCTATAGAGCCTTTTTTCCTGATTCCTTCTCTCTCGTGGGTTATTCAAGGTTATAATTTTTTCACCTTTTTATATATCTATGCTGATATAGGCCAATTCAAGGGCTGTTGTTCAAGTATATTGATTGTAGGATATCAAGGTAGGTGGTTTGTTCCATTCGTTGTTCGCATTTGAATTATATATGTTAAAAGTGCCTCATACCCACATTTGGGGTATTTCTTGATTGGTAATTTAACCATATTATTTAACTGCTATGGTTTAATTGATTTAAAATGGGTTGTTACATATTTGTAAAGTTAGATTCATTGTTTACAGGACACCCCATGGGTGCGTTTCCCTAGTTGGACTGTTTATAGCAGTTTTGACTAGGTTTCATATGAGGCGTACCTTGTTTCCATGACTTGAATTGTTTAGGATTGATTTTGATTGATTATATGAATTGAATGTATTATGATTGTGAATCTTATCCATGTAAGCAATTATAGATTACATGTACTGCCTTGTTATGATATAAATAATTTTTTTTCTAATGGACTATGAGAGCCTTGGTATAGGAAAACTGTGGGGGTTTCAATGTTTATTTACACAAGACCATGAGAGAATTGGTGTAGATATTAACCCATGGGTATTGATCATGAGAGCTACCTAGGAGGCCGTTTATAACTTATTGATTCCATATTTACACATGGGTATTGACCATGAGAGTTGCCCATATGGTTTTTATTTAATGAATTTGTTCTGTGTTGAACCAAAGGGGTTTGACCGTGAGATATTTCCCTGAGGGTTGTTTATGAATGATTGAATGATTGTGATAACTCTTCCAAGCCAAAGCACAAGATTTGACTCGATCTTACTTGATTTTTAGATGGTCTTTTGAGATGTCTATTATTACTATTACACATGGGACATAGATCTTAGGCTAGATCCCAAGGTTTACATGATTCAAAGGGTGAATGATTTACATTAAATGAATGTAGTTGAAAATTGGACGATTGTTTAAATTTGATTACTTCCTAGTTTATTGCTTCATTTTTTCATATTACCCGATATATATATTTACTGACTGTGAGGCATAGATATTTTGGTGGTTTTCTACAGGTATTCGTCTCACACCTTGTTTGGGTCATGTTTTTGGACCCAAATAGATTATATGGTTATAGGTATAGATAAGGTCAAGTGCTCTTCTTCATCAGGCACTTGATTTCTGTTGAATCTAGAGAGCATGAGACCAAGCTAAGGCTTGCGATGCCACTAAAGTTTTATTTTTTTATTTTTTTTACTTTGGTTTCAATATTTGTTCCAGCATTGTGAATTGTTTGGCTACTTTCCTAGACACATGCGACATTTATCATTTATATATGCTCCAGTTGTTATATTACTATCATTCTTCTACTACTTACTTTTGTTGTATGGTATTACTGCTTCCTCTATTGTGTACTAATTTCTTTCCACTATGTGTACACTGCCAATGAATGCATAGTTTCCCCATTATCAGACCTTGTCCTTCACTTCTAGTTGGCAGCCATTGGTATATGGGGAAATACACTTGAGGTTATGTGACCAACTGGGTATGGGGAAACCTTGGGAGACACTCGGATCCGGGACATTACAAAGTGGTATCAAAGAGTTTAATTTGTTTTTTTTTTAATATTTGGAGCCTATAGATTGGGATATGAAGTAATAGGTAGTTGGTAGAAAAATGCACTCAGAAGTAGCTGCCCCATGTACAGGGAAAAGACATGTTACCTCAAATGTTCAAATTTTTCTAGTTTTTCAATTGTTACAGTTGATATGATTTCAGTGTCGGTTGATTCACTTGTTTTGTGATGTTATGATTGATATCATTGTGGTTATATTTATGTTTCATCCTGATGATATGATTGTATTCCATATCATTCATCATATATGCACTTTCTATATATCACAGGTCATGCATTCTAGTCATGTCATTTAGGGTGTATTACTGATTTCATGCTGTTATGATAGATATTGTGCTAGATATGCATAATGCTGTGATAGATGTCATGATATAAATACCTAGTATTTTGATAGGTTATTGGTATATATAAAGTTTAATTTTTATGGACACCAATATTTGGTCACTGAGGTGTTATAGGCTCCTTGGATCCGAATTTGGTGGATCATGTTTGAACTTTAATTGAATCCTGTCAAGTTAAGATCTGAAAAAGGATGCCAAAAATTGATTCGCATGGAGTATGGGCTCTGACGGATTAGAACTTGGCATGCCTTGGAAAATTTTTATGTTTTTAATGGTTCTGGAGAAGTTTCAGAGGCTTACTATCCGAAAACCCAGAAAACACAACATGTGATGTTACATGCCATATGTTCTTCTGTTCGAGAAGAAACAACTTTTCTTAAGTACACACTGTGTATATTATGTACACATCGTGTAGTTGTTAACCATTTGAATTATAGTGTGAGAAGATACATGGGGTTGATAAAAGTTTGGTAGAACACGCCGTGTACTGGGAGTACACATTGTGCTGGAAAGGCCATGTATCCGGTTGTGTGAATAATGACACGGGTAGATGAAACTAAGGGTGTACACACCGTTTCTCGATTATACACACCATGTAGTGTAGATTGTGTATCTGGACATGTGAATAATGACACATGCGGATTGAACTTAAGTAGTACACATCGTGTCTAGGGTGAACACACTGTGTAGTGTTACATCAAGAGAGGACTGTGTAGTTCTAGCTACGTAAAATAACTTGGGCAGGAAGGAATATTCAAGTACACGCCATGACTCAGGAGGAAAACACAATGTGTAGGGGTGTTACACGAACAATATTTTCAGAGGTACATGCCCATGTTAAGGCTTAAGGAGAACACGCCATGTATCGGTTCTATGCATCGTCTAACCCTGTTTTGTAAAACATGAATGCTTTCCTTCTCCTGTTCCATTCTGGAACTTCTAAGTTTCATTCCTTGATAATATTGAATTGAGGTGTGTATTTGAACATGTAGAGTCATTACACTAAGAAGTCCTTTGGTTGTACTCCAGGTACAATGTTTTGAACAGAAAACATAAATGGTAGATTAGGGACTACTAGAAGATCCTCTTGTTGTTCTTGTCTTGGAACCAACTATTATACCAGACGTCGGTGTTGATGCATAGCTCTATGAAGGACTTTTTTGAAGATGATGAAAAATTGTCATGGAGCACCACATCCTTCCCCGACTATGGTGGAGTTGAAGAGGGTGTTATATCAATAACATCCTACCACTTTTTCAAGGGATGGAGGACCAAAAGTTACAGAGACATAGTTGGATTCCATGCTTACTATCCTCGAGCATCTGGAGACACCTCCTGAGAGGAGGGTGAAGCTCGTGATGTACATGATATATGATTACTCTAAGAGATGGTGGGATGTTATCTCACAGTTGGGACATCATCGAGATATGACTTGGGAAGAGTTTTAGAGAACATTCTTTGATTAATTCTACCTCTAGATGTTGAGCGTTGATCATGCCCGAGAGTTCATGCACTTGGAGCTAGGCACTCTTTTGGTGATGGATTAATTTTCTTATTTTATATAGCTTTAGTGCTTCAAACCTATTTTGGGAGGTGATGAGTTATCACTAGCTAGGTAGTTTGAGGATGGTCTCAAGTATGACATCCGATCATTGGTGAATGTTTTCAGGATGAATTCAGTGACTGCTATAGTAAATCAGGTGCTGATTACTGAGCTCAATATGAGGGAGTTGGGAGCTGCGAGCTAGGGCAGTTTAGCATCCAGGGCTGGTAATCCTTTGTTTGATAGTAGGAAGCACCGAAGAGATCCTTCACGTGGTGATTCTAGTAGCATTGATGCATCTTCATGTAGCCAGGTGAGGTGCTACCAGTGCGGTAAGAGTGGGAACATGTGACCTCAGTGCCCAAGAGACCTGCTTGAGTGCTGATATTATGTTAAGATGGGTCATGTTCAGCATTTTTGAAAGACTTTCTCACTAGCATCAAGTGAGAGGGGATTAGTTATGATTCCACACTCAGGAGCAGGACCACCAGTTTCTCATCAATAAGGGAACTCGAGTTCATTAGGCTGTTCAGGATGAGGAGGTGGTCATGGCCGAGGTAGTTAAATGACTGGTTTTTAGTGAATGTAGGGTGGATCAGCTCAGGGTAATCAGGCAGGGTCACAAGGCCGCAGTACAGGTCAGATTTTTGTGATAGAACAGACCCAGTAGGAGTAGGATCCCAGAACCTCTACAGTTATAGGTACGATTCTAGTTTCCTTAGTGTTAGTTTCTGCACTTTTTGATACAGGTGATTCCCATGGTTTCATATCTACTTCCATTTTGGAAATCCTTGGGCTCTTCATCTTTACTTTTGATGATGTTATGATGCTAGACACTCTATTAGGGAATAGGATGGATAGTATACGTCAGTTCAAGGAGTGCCCTCTTGAGGTTGGTGAGTGCCACTTCTTGTGGGACCTCTATGCCTTAGAGATGGAAGGCTTCAATTTCATTCATGAAATGGACTGTTTGGTCTCCTTTAAGTCCTTTTTTGATCGCTATCACCGTAGGGTGAGATTCACATCACTATAGGGTGATTATTTTCTATACAAGGGCCAATGAGATGTCCAGGAAAGAAAAGATGGACCCGAGAATCATGGGTTGGGAGGAATTATATCCTAAATTTCTATTTTATATCTGGATGACCAGGGGACTTCACATATGGACTTTCCTCCAGTGGTATATTGTTTTAGAGATGACTTTCCAGAAAACTTTTTAGTTCTACCTCCACAGTGAGAGGTATATTTCTCTATTGATGTTGTTCTATGAGTATCACCAGTGTCCATTCCTCCTTATAGGATGGATACACCAGAGTTACAGAAGCTCAATAAGAAGTTAGAGGAGTTACAAGTGAAGGTTTTCATCTAACCTAGTACTTCTCCTTGGGGTTCGCCTATCCTTTTTGTGAAGAAGGCAGATGGTACAATTCGACTTTGTGTGGATTATCGGAAGCTGAACCAATTGACGGTCAAGAACCAATATTCCTTGTCGAGGATTGATGATCTATTTGATTAGATTCAAGGATCGAGTGTGTTATTGAATATTGACTTGAGATCCAGTTATCATCAGTTTCTTTTTATACCATCAGATATACCTCTTACAACCTTTCAAAACAGGTATGGTCGATATGAGTATTTGGTTATGCCGTTCGGTTTCACGAATGCACCAAAAATTTTCTTGGTACTGATGAACCATGTATTCCATACTTACTAGTATTATTTTTTGGTACTATTCATGGAGGATATCTTGGTGTACTGTCACACTCAACACGACCATGCCATCCATCTTGGGATCGTATTGAGTACACTGATAGAGCATCAGTTATATGCTATGATCTAAAAATTACCACTTTTGGATGGACTAGATTCACTTCTTGGGTCATGTCATCTCAGATATAAGTGTATTAGTAAACCTAGATAAAGTGAGAGAAATAGTTTCTTGGGAGAAGTCGGAGAACGTCCTTGAGGTACAAAGTTTTATAGGGCTGTCTGGTTACTACATGCATTCTATTTAGGAATTTTCATGCTTAGCAGTGCCACTGACAGGCCTGACTAAGAAAGGTGAAATGTACTTGTGGATAGATTCCCGTGATTCAGTCTATTATGAGATGAATGGGAGATTTTCTTAAACACCGATACTAATTTTTCCCGAGCTTGGAAAGAGTTACACTCTTTACTGTGATGCATCAGGTATCAGGTTGGGAGAAGTGCTTATGCAAGGGGAAGGAGTCATTGCATACAAGTCTCAACAATTGAGTCCACATGAGAGGAATTACCTGATGCATGATCTCGAGTTATCTACAGTTTTCATGCCTTACACTATTAGAGACATTATCTTTTTGGAGAGAATTTTGTTGTATACACTGACCCCAAAAGCCTCAAGTATATCTCTACTCAGTGTGACCTGAATTTGAGGCAGTGAAGGTGGGTTGAGTACCATCAATCCTTTGACTTTTAGCTCACCTACACACATGGTAAAGGCAACATAGTGGATGATGTGTTGAGCAGGAGGACTCGGATACATGCAACTCAGGAGGCCAGTAGTTATTGGAAGCTTATGGCTCTGTTCTCTGAGATACATTTGGAGGTGCACGACAAATAGGGGCAGATATTTCTTTCTTCTGTAGATGTTACCTCTACTCTACTGAATTGAGTATAGATAAGGCAGCTATCAGGTTCTGAAGGCCTAGTCCTACGAGAGAGTGTGTCAGGAGAGAACCCTAATCCTGGGTGGATCATAGGCAAGGATGTGGTTTTTCATTTTCATGGACGCTTATGGGTGTCAACAGACATCCGCAAGGACCTTATGGGAGATTTTCAGGCCTCTATATGGGTAGTTCATCCTAGTGTCACTAAGATGTATCGAGGCCTACATCATCAGTATTGGTGCCCAGGCATAAAGAGGGATGTAACTAGTTTTGTTATGAGAGGTTTTACCCATTAGCAGGTGAAGACAGAGCATCAGTGACCGACATGGCTTTTACAGCAGTTACCCATTCCTGAGTGGAAGTGGAATGATGTTGCAATGGATTTTGTGACGGGTTTACAAAGGTCACCTTGAGGGAATGATGCAGTTTTTGTTATTTTTGACATACTCATGAAGGTTTCACATTTAATACCGATCAAGGAAACCTTTAGTGTTGACCATCTTAGAAAGTTATACATTTGAGAGGTTGTATAATTACATGGGATTTCACACTCTATCATTTCAGACATGAATTCTCGGTTTACTTATCATGTATGGAAAGGATTACAAAGGGATTTAGGTACATAGGTACTGCTGAGTACATCTTACCATCCCAAAATAGATGGCTAACCCAAGCGCACGATTCAGGTTTTAGAGGACACGCTTCGAGCATGCGTCCTGGATTTTGGGGGATCTTGGGAGAGACACATACCCTTATTGTAGTTTTCTTACAATAATAGTTTCCAAGAAATAATTCAGATAGAGCCTTATGAGGATTTGTACGATAGGCCATGCTGATCACCCCTATGTTGGCTAGAGGCAGGAGAGGTAGCTATGCTGGGACCTCATCTTGTCTAGGAGACCACTGAGCAGGTGGAGTTGATTTAGAAGAGGATGGCTACAACACAATCATTCAAGAAATATTATTCTGATCGACTGAGATGACATCTAGAGTTAGAGGTTGGAGATCAAGTTTTCTTATGTGTCACATCGAGGTTGGGACATAGGAGGATTAGGAGATAGGGGAAGCTATCATTGAGATATGTTGGGCCATTTGAGATTTTAGAGAGAGTTGGGCCAGTTGCCTATCAACTAAAGTTACCTCAGAGGTACTGGGCTATGCACGAAATCTTTCATGTTTCTTAGCTATGAAGTTACTTTTTAGAACCATCTCATATTTTTCAACCGAAGGAGGTTGAGTTAGAGGTGGGTTAATCTTTTGTGGAGCACCGTATTCAGATTGTGGATCGAAACATGAAGGTTTTTCATGGATGACCTATTCTATTGGTACGAGTGCTATGGAAGTACGAGTGAGTACACTATGAGACATGGGAGAGGGAGGCTGACATACGATCACAATGGATAGAGTTGTTCATAGTTTCATCTTCACCACCCATGGAAGGGAAATTTAGGGATGAATTGCTTTAAGGGGGGATGTTTGTAAGAATCTAAATTTTCATTTCGTGTATGGATCTTCATTTGGGTTTGTTTTTTAGGAAAAAGGAAGAAATGTTGTTTTTATAAGTACACACCATGTACTCTGAGTACACGCCATGTACCCGGTTTCTGCGTAAAGCTGCGTACTAGCTATGTAATGGCTAGGTACATGGTCATGTGATGACCTGGCAGACTGCTTAAGATGGGGCCCAGTTAAGGCTACTATATAGTGTGTACATTTAATGAACACATTGTGTAATTTATTTTTATTTGATATATTAGTGCGGGGTCACGTCTTATGTTTGGATACATCTTATTCTCCCCATGGTTCATATAGGAGAGTGATGGAATAGATATCAAACTTCGAACTCCTCTCGATTCACTAGCTGAACTCCGATTGAGACGATGTAGGGTGCGTTGGAATCCCACCGATGAGTTATCAAAACCCACATATCCTTTCTTCCTGATTTATTATCTCTAGTGGGTTATTAATGCTTTATAATTTTCACCTTTTTTAGATATACGCTGATCTAGGCTGATTAAAGGGCCGAATTTCAAGTATATTGATCTTACGATATCGAGGTAGGTGGTTTGTGCCTTTCATTGTTCATATTTGAATTATATATGCTAAAAGTGCCACATACCCACATTTGGGGTATTTATTGATAGGAAATTTAACCCTATTATTTACCTGTTATAGTTTAATTGATTGAAATGGGTTGTTTCATGTACGTAAGGTTAGATTCCTTTATTACGGGACACCTGATGGGTGCATTTCCCTAGTTCGACTATTTATGGCCATTTGGCCTAGGTTTCCTATGAGGAATACCTTTTTTCCATTCCTTGAATTGTTTAGGATAGAGTTTGATTGATTATATGAATTTCATGTGTTATGATTTTGAATGTTATCCATGTAGTAGTTATAGATTACATGTGCTTCCTTGTTATGATATGCACATTGTTTTTCCAATGGACCATGAGATCCTTGGACCAAGAAAACTGTGGGGGTTTCCATGTTTATTTATACATGATCATGAGAGCCTTGGTGTAGATATTGACCAAGTGGTATTTAATATTAGAGCTACCTAGGATGTCATTTATAAGTTATTGGTTCCTTGTTGACCTAGGGGTATTTATTGTGAGAGCTGCCCAGATGGTTGTTATTTAATGAATTGGTGTTGTGTTGAACCAAAGGGGTTAAACCATGAGAGATTTACTAGAGAGTTGTTTATGAATGATTGAATGATTGTGATGAGTCTTCCAAACCAAAGAACAAGCTTGGACTTAGTATTACTTGATTGTTAGATAATCATCTGAGACGTTTGTTATTACTATTACACAGGGGACACATATCTTAGGGTAGATCCCAAGGTTTACATGATTCAATAGGTGAATGATGAATGTTAAATGAATGTAGTTGAAAACTGTAAGTTTTTTTACTTTAGAGAAATCCTTGTTTATTACTTCATTTCTGCATATTACCTGCTATATATATTCACTGATAGTTAGGCATATATCTTTTGGTGGTTGCCTATTGGTATTCATATCACACCCTATTTGGGTCATGTTTTTGGACTAAACAGATTATATAGTTGTAGGTATAAATTAGGGAAATCAACCTTCTTCATTAGACACTTGATTACTATTGGATATGGGGAGAATGGGACCAAGAAGAGGCTTGTGATGCTACAATAGTTTTCTTGTTTTCTTTTTTTACTTTGGTTTCTGTATTTTTTCCAGCATTGTGACTTGTTTGGTTGCTTTTCTAGAAACATGTGACATGCATCATTTATATATACTCCAGTTATTATATTACTACCAGTTTTCTACTATTTAATTTTGTTGTATGGTATTATTGCTATCGCTAGTGTTTAATAATTGCTTTCTGCCATGTATACTATGTCAATGAGGGTATAATTTCCCCATTATTAGACCTTGGCCCTCACTACTAGTTGGAAACCTTTGACGTATGAGGAAATGCGCTTGAGGTCATGTGACCAACTAGGTACGAGGCACCCTTGGGCGGAACCCAGATCTAGGACGTTACAATATTCATATATATCATACAATATATGACTTTTTATGACCTTTTATTACCATTTTATTAACCATTTCATGTTAAAGTCACATTTTGAGAAATAACTCCTGTGTTTTTCATGTAGGTTATGAATTGATATTTTTGGTCTACTAACTTTGGTCAGGGTTTCATCATCTATATAATTTAAAACATTAAATAAATATAATATAAATATTTATTTTATATTAATTTAGAGTGATCCATAATTTTTTTGGGATATAAAATGATATATACCATTCATGGAGACGGTAGACTGTATGAATGTATGAACACTGTTTACATTTTCTTATCAGATTGAAAGGAAGAAAATAAAATGATATATATATATATATTATAATTAAATAATATTTTTTATTTAATATATATCACATATTTTTATTAATCCCATCCTCAATACATTCCATGTAAAGTGTGAATGAATCACATCACTTCACGAGGAGGTAGTCCACCGTACACACGAGCGACGTTATCGTCTACCCACAAAATTTAAAATATGAAAGTATGCATGATATAATTATTATATAATCATATAACATAATAAGTATCATATATATAATATATAAATAATAAATCCATCAATATTTTCAACCATGATAGGTGGTATTGAAAAAATGAATGATATCAGTTCGCGAGGTAGCAATCCTCCGTACACATGAACAATGATTTTGTAACCCATTTGATTGAAGTGGAGATGGTTTTAGGTAATAAAATTATCATAAAAATATATAATTATATGAAATATAAATAAGTTATTATAAAATAATTATATAAAAAAATATAAGGGGTGGAAGAAGAATTAAAAAAACAGCCATTGATGAATGTTACCTCTTTTCGAGTATCCTCCTTTGGTTTGCACTAAAATCCTTCCTTGGATGGATTTATACAAAACATAAGGCATAAATTTGTGTTATGAGGTAATTTTTGAAGTGATTATGGTAGGGGTTGGTCAATAAAAATGTCTTGAGATATGTGAAGAAGTGAGGGTAGTGAGTTCCCTTTTACAATTGTGGAGGAGTGGCATTTTTGTAAATACCCAAAAGCATTCACTATTTGGAGGTCAAGATGACATAATATGGATAAAAAATTGATCAATAATTTTTAGGGATATTTTTTTGATAAAAAACTCTACCACATAAAATAAACACAATTTTTATCATGTTATTCCTTAGTCTTTAAGTTTACACAATTTTGTCCATATAATTTTTACCAAGATGACATGTATCTTTTTATTTAAATAGTTAATTTATATTTTAAGAATAATATTAACAATAAATTTACTAAATAATTTAGAACTAATTATTATAAATATTAAATCCTATTTATTAAATAAAAAAATTACGAGTGTGGGAAATTAATTTTGACACAAACACATGTAATTCACATAACTCCCTTTTAACCTTAACCACGGTAATTAATTTTAAATGTTTTCACTAATCCGTATAGAAAAATTTACTTTGAACTTTTTATATAGTATAAATTATTATTATTAAAAATGTGGAAATCATTTTCCAAAATCTTTTTAGTGGCATAATTAAACTTAAAAAATAACCCCTCATACATAACGAGAATGAAGGTTTTAAAAGAGAAAATGCTCAAAAGTTTAAAAAGTTTTTATATCCAATTTCAATGTGAAATTGATTTTAATGTCCTAAATCAGATTAATATATGTATAATTAAACTCATTATACTTTAAAACCAATTTAAAATTTAATTTTACTTTATAAATATATTAAAGAACAAGACAGTTTTCAATTAAAATTCAGTATTTTTCACTATTCATAAAAAATGAAACTCTTCAGAAAAAACCAAAAAAATTCAGACTAAACTAATTTTGGTATTATTATTTCAGGATTTTTTTTATTTTTTCAAATAAATTTTACAATTTTTTTAAAAATTAGTTTTAAAATAGGTGCACCATAGAAAGACAATTAAACATATTTCTTAGAAAAATACAGTTTAATGCGTAAAATTAGATTTATTATTATTTTTTTCTAAAAAATACATAAGATGTATATTGAAATTTAGATTGAATATATAATATAAATATTTAATTAATATAATTCCCTAAAATTGAATTTTTTTAATTAATTTATGTAAAACACACTTGTGCGCAAAAAAATAAATTTTTAGAAAAAGGTTTCCATTTATTTTAAAAAGGGTTTTATTTTCATTTTTAATTAATTTGTCACAAAATAATTCATTATATATATTTGGGAAAACAGTATTTCCATAAATTAGTTAATTATATTCATATACACTATTCCAATGGATAACTATTACTATTATATTAAATAATAATATTTTAATAGTATGTCATGTTTTGTTTAAACTCAGTGTTACCTATAACACAAGATAAACTCGATATTATTTATAACACAAGAAAAACATAGTGTTGTTTGTATGGAAATACAAACTTAGTGCTTTTGTGTAATGAAAAATATTGAAAAGGATAAATTAATTCAATTTTTTTTCACAAAATCTTGGGGTGTTACAGAACTCCTATGAATTTCTCCATGGAAGGAGGTTATGGGATTTGGAAAGAAATAAAATATGATCCCTAGGTATATTGGCCTATTTTAAATTCTTGATTGAGTATGGACGATAGCTAATAACTTGGTGCTTCCACTAAACTTCTCTTAAGTTCAAAATATGTTTGATGTATCACTTTTGATGAAGTACATACCTGGTCCTTTATATTTATTGAACTTATAAGTCATACCACTAAAGCATAATATTTCATATGAATAATAATTGTTTTTAAATCTTGGATATTATATATAAAATGCTATGTAACAAGACTACTCACCTAGTTAATGTTTTCTAGAGGAATAATAAATTAAAATAAGCTACTTCAAAAATAGTGTATGTGATGAAATAGGGATACACTCATTTATTTTTACCATTGTAATGTAATTTTAGGGATAAAATTCATTTTACGGGGGGTAGAATGTAACACCATAAGATTTCAGGGTATGATTTTTTAAATAAAAATAATTTGTTCAATATATTTCAATACACATAATCAACAGTCTTAATGAGCAGTAATATAGTATACTATTATAAACTATCTATTAAATTGATGGTTTGAATATGAATAACCATATTCTAAAGATATTTATAATGGTTTTATATAAGAAAAATACATAAGTACTCAATTTTAAATAATGCCATTGAATGTTTTAAAAATACATTTTCCTCACCAATGGTTTTTGTGATAAAATAATATATATAATTTTTCCTAGTTTTAGAATATTAATTTTAAAAAATTATCTTCATTTTTGAAATTAGAATTTCAAAAATAGCTTAGATTATATTTTTTAGAATTTTTGGAATAGTTTTATTTTTCGATGAATAGTAAAAAATATTTATTTTTATTAAAAATTGTCTTTTAGTTTAATGTATATAAAAATTTAATTTTTTTAAAAATGTTTGAAAAGTATATTTAGTTCATTTATATAATTAATAATCCAATTATGATCATTGGAATTAATTTTATGTTAATTTTGGTATAAAACCTTTGTAAACATAAGAAAACATTTTTTTATGGAAAACCATTTTTAATCACGTTTTGTGAGTTTATTTTAAAACTAATTTATAAAAATTTTGGAGACCAAATTTGATAAAATTTATTCCATATTTTTAATTATAATGTAATTTTTTTAATGAGTCCATTTTCATTTTTGGTTATAATGAATAGTAAAAATATTAAAAGATTTCCACTGTATTTAATGTTGAATGTGGTTAAACAAAAACATAAGAGAAAGTTTTCAAATTAAACTTATCGAAATCATCTTTTATTGTGATATTTTGACTTCATAAAATTAAAAATTTTTATATTAATCCATTTAGAAGAATTTAACCTAGGAATGAATTTATTATATTTTACTCCTTTGAGAAATTCCAGGTGTGTCTTCTCCTCCACTTATAAAAGGATTCCCATACTTTTTACTATTTACACAAATTTGAGCATTTTATATTGAAAAAAACCTACCCAAATCTTTTTTAAACTTCACTATCCACGAATTATAGGCTCTTTTATTCTAAAATTACCATTCCAAGGGTTCTTATAAAAGGAGCCAATGGAGGCCAACCGAAGGAGAGGTTATCATCTTACCCGACCTTTTTCAATTTATTTCTTCTTCTACGTATTATAAATATGTGTTATTCATATTAAAAAATAACTTCAGTATCCTTAATATAAAAAATTATTATTATTATTATTATTGAACCACCCATATGCACCTCTGTTTCGTCGAATGGGAAGTGAAAGTATCACTCGTGCGTACATGTGGACTACTATATCCACAAAGTGTTGTGATTAATTTTTCATTTAAACCTTACATGGATAGTCATATGGATATATATAATGAATATATATGATATATATTATATTAAAAAGATTATATAAATTTTAATTAAAATTTACATTTCTTTCATTCCATTATTTGAAAAGTGAAAATAACATTTACGCGTATGTATGACTCACCATCTCCATGAATGGTGTAATTCATTTCTCTGAATATACCCCCTTATGTGTGAATCTAAATTTATATATAATGAATATATATGATATTTAAATAATTAATAAAACTCTATAAATGATATAATCATGATTAATTTATAATGTTTGGAAGTACCAAACAAAAATTCTCATGAAAAATGAAATAGTCAACACTCGAAAATTATGATTTTAATAAGGAATTATTGGTAAATGGGTGTTTTAATGTTATAAATGGACAATATATGATATTATAAGTATGTAAATTATTATTATATAAAATTATACTATATTTAAATTTATTATACATGTGGTTGTATCACCTTTGTATCAAGTGGATCTAGAGGTAAGGGATTTATGTTACAACCTAATTTTTTATCAGGATTATTTTTTATCATGTTTTAAATGATAAAATTTCATGATAATCCCCTCAATATTATCAATATGTTTATTATTATATGTTTATTTCTAGATAATACATACTTTTCATTTATTTTTCTCTATTTACGATCTCAAGATAGTGAAAGAATGTTTTTAAGTAAATTTAACTTTATTTCTCTCGTCTATCAAAATTTCCTTTTCCCCCATGTCTATGTTTTCACTAAATTATTCTATAGAAAACTTTTATATTATTTTATTATTTTTTAAATTATTTTCTAATCAAGTATGAATTTTTAATTTTTTTTAAAAGGAACCTTCTTTTTGTCTTCTAAATGTTGTACTTTTGACTTTTTACCAAAAATGTAAATGAAATATTAGTTTTAACGTATATGGAATGGATCAAATTTCTAACCATAATAAATGATAAATTATTTGAATATTCCTTTAAAATTTTACAAGTTTATTTTCAAATAAAATTTTTCCTATAAAAATTTGGAATTATTTAGATTTTAAATAAGTAATTTCAAAATAAAAGTGTATTTTGTTCAAGAATCATTCCAATGACATTTTGAAGAAATTTCCCTATAATATGTAATAATTTTATTTTATCAAGGATATGATCCAATGATAAAATACTTATTATTTCTCTATATAGTTTATGATTATGATGATGAGACATTTATCAACCCTGTTAATTTTCTATAGGTTATGCTGTGATGAAATTTGTAAATTTTTATGAAACATGTATCATTTTCAGAGGTTATGATATATAGTGAATGGTTTATGGACTTGTAGAACACATATGAATGGGTTAGGATTATGTGATTTTGGCCCAAAATTATATATCCCTCTAATTCATTGGTTAATGATTAATATCTCATGAGATATACATGATTGGAATGGAGACTGAACCTTGTTCAGTAAGGGACTTTTTCCACTTTGATAGTCCTGGGAGTGAAACTTAACAAATATAATGGAATGAGGAGTGAAATAATTCTTCTATGATAGTATCTATAGTGAGATTTAACTACTAAGGAATTATTTTCTATGCTTACATGTATTCTAAAAACTTATGAATTATGATAATGTTATGCTATCATCACTATTGTTCTTTAATTCCTTTATGATTCATGTATTACGAATAGACAAATATTGCACTATTTTTCTTGATTATGATCTAAGATATTATAGTATGATTTTAAAATGTTAAGGTTATGTTTTAATCACCTTATACTCATGTTATGATTAATTTATCATTTATATCTCTCTTTTTTACACTTACTGAGAATCAAATCTCATGCTTTCTTATGTTTACTTTCATAAAGTTATAAAGATAGGTATTAAGTATAAAATGTCTAAAAAGGGTTCTAGTTATGAAGAAATTAGTGGGAGATGATGTTGTTCACTTATGAACCAGTTTCTATTCATGTTTCAAAATAAAATAAACTTATATGGTTCTGGCATTGATGATAATGTTATGTATAATATTCATATAAAAAAGATGTGATATTTATGTTTAAAAATTATTGGTTCATATAACTCCCCATTTTTTCATGATTGTTTCTGGGAAATTACATTTTATAGTAGAAATAGTAGACTTTGCACCCCCAGTATTTTATAGAACTAGAAAAAAACTAGGAACTTAGAACTTATACCTTGATATGTATTCTTCCCGGACACTTTTTTTCTATACTTTATCAAATCCATCCTTATTTTTCCATGGGGAAAGTTATTTTTTTGAAAATTTTCTCTCTCCCTTTTACATAGGAATGAGTCTCTCACTTTTATTAATGGTCTAAGTAGGTTCATATTTAATTTTTCTACCTTTATTTCTTTACTTTTTTTATTCTTATTTTGGTCATTATATTTTCGCCTTTATGAAAATTTTATCCATTTTGATTTTGGTTTTTATGAATTTCATAAATTGACATGTTATTACAACACTCTAGTGCTTTTTTTTCACACTTATAATGACACTAACAATAACCCATGTGTATCCTTCTTATATTTTCTATTTTAATCTTTCTGTATTTCATAGGTTGTGTACCTTATCATTTTTGAGTGAAACCACCCAACTCTTTGACACTTATTAGAGAATGGTTCTTCATACATCTTTTTAAATCCACCCTTGATGTAGTGGGTTTAACAATATTTTTCAGCATCAATAATTCCATTGAATTTGGTTTAAAACTGTATCATCAATTGAAGAAACATTAGTATGAAAAATAGTTTTTTGGTTTATAGTATACCTTCTTCTAATATGTTGTTTCACCTTTATTAGTTGATTATCCAATGATCTTAATACTCTAGTATGAGTCCTCCTAGATCCATGGTTATCAATGGAAATATAATTGAAAACATATTTCTTCTCAATGACTTGGGAAGGTCCAACTTGCATTGATTCATAATTATTTAATCTCACCTTTATATTAGAACATTTTTTGTTAAGAGAGTTATTTTATTATTCAATATATCACATCCTATTTTCCCTATCATTTTTCATCTTCTTTATATATTTTTCAAGCATTTTTATTGATTATTATAATGAATTTTCAAGATACTTGACCCAATCTACTTTAACCTCTAATTGAGTAGCTTTGAAATCCTTAGAAATTTGTTTCATTTTTTCAATTTCATGTAAATATTGTAAAAAAAATAATATTTAAGATATATTTCTCGAAATCATTACTTTGAAATTATTTAATAGCTTCAATACATTGTTAATTGGAAATAGATATTATTCCACCATTTTCTCTCACATGTTTTGTCAAAGTGTTGCATATGCCAAATTTTTTTAGCCAATTACTCTTATATAGAATTATCCTTTTATTCATGGTATAAATTTTCATCTTAAAGACCCTTGATAATTCTAATAGTACAATTTACCAATTATTTGGGAACTTTCTTCAGATGTTATTTGAATTCAGAATGAAGATCAATAAGTGATGCATCATCATCACAACTTAAAAGAGATTCATTACAAGAAACATAATAAAATAATAATTATTAAAACATACACCACTATGATTACCTTTAGTTAGTGTAATTTATACCTTTAATTTTATATTCTTCTTAAACTTCCTAGACTATATTTTCTTCCTATTTTTCTGAGTCTTTGAATAAATATCCTTATTTTTATCATAAAGTGTATCTTACATTTTCTCCATATGTTTTAGCTCACACATTTCCTAAAATATACACTCCATAAAATATATCTTGGATCTTTATAGGTAACCATTCCTATGATACCACATATAGTGCCCCAATCTAGATTGACCACCAGGGGGGTGAATAATTGGTTTAATTTTTGTTAATTATTTCCTTTTAATTAAACCTATTGAACTTGTTAATTTTCTTAATCAACTAAATAATGTATCACAACATAACCTAGAATTAATATAAAACAAGAAAGATCAAAACACACAATATTTACAAGGTTTAGTAAAAAACCTACTTTTTTCCATTTTATTTATAAACCCCAACATGGATTATCCAATACAATTTTATTATTGATTAAAATGGGTAAGGAAAAAAATGTTTATACACCACATTAGTCAATACTCTAGTTGATATTGGTTTTACACTACAACAACCAATTCTTATACCTCACTTGGTTAGACACACCAACCTTATTCCTTCTACTTGACTAGTTAGACACCCAAACCTCAAGCCTTTTCAACAACTAGTTAGAAACCCCAGTCACCAAATCCTCCTCATTCATTGTGTTTTTCGTACATTTGTTGAAATTCATCTTCCTTATTTAGACTGATCATTCTCTATGAGCTTGTAGGATCAAGATTTATCATGCTCACCTTAAAGATATTAAACAAATTATATGAAGAATCTAATTCTTCTTGGAACTCCTTTACACCAGATCTAAAATGATATTGTTCTTGTCATGTTACTAAATACTTAGACATGAAATTATTCTCCTACAAGTATCTTCCAACTTTAGTCTCAAAATATCAAAATATTGAGAATATATATTCTCCCTCTATTAATGAAGTTCCTAACCTTAAATTATTTTTGATATTATTTTATGTAAGATTTAATTTCACAACTTAGATGAACTTATTTTTAATTATCAAATCGAACAATTTAAATTATCAATACAAATTATTTAAATGCACTTTATGCATGCCTGATGTAAAGCATAATGCATGCTGTAAACCCTATCACACCTCATTTATTCATTTTTTTTATTTTCTTGGGTTCCTTATATTTTCATGGATTCAATTGTGCATCAACCTCAACAATACATATAAATGCTCGAGGTATCTCAATGCATGTTCATATATTTCATAATTACATACATGTACTATCAAGTGTTTAAATGTGAAACAATATACAATTGTAGGGTCCTTATCCCTTTACACTACCTATAACTTCACACTAGAGAATGTGTGATCTACTTCTTTACATATACTCAATTCATATTCATGTAATAAGGTACATCTATCACATTCTTCTATTTTTGAAAGTAAAGAGCTTCATGTATACTTAATCTCTTTTGTGTAATAGATTGTGTATATGAGATCTTATTTTCTTCACAAAATCCATGGCTCTTGAGATCCTTATCCTATTTATTAACAAAGCACACATGATTCTTCTCCTCTGTATAAAAAAAACACACAAGTTTATTCTCCTTTACCTAAATAAAACAATTGTGTTTCTTTAAAAAAATATTTGAATGGAATCACATTCAAATATCTTCATTACCTCAGTATTTATTAAAGACTTCAACAATGCCTCTCCTCTATGTTTTATACTGATTTAAGGCCTCATTCTATGATGACATGAAAGTTTATAGGTGGAATACCTTCTTTTTGAATGAATAAATTCATTATCAAGTATTGAAGTTATAGAAAATACATGAACTACTTTTGTTATTTTGGAACGTTATATCATATCAAAATTAAAAGAGCATTAAGAATCACAGACACTAATAACAAAGATATTTAATAGTGATAGTATTAGTAGTTTATATAAAGGGTTATGATAAAGTGAAATTAAAATAGATGGAAGAAGTGATAACCATGACTTGTACGATCATACTTTATAATTCCCATTTATCAAAGTTTCTTAGGGAGATAACATCATTGAGATTTTATCTTAATAAATCCCAAGCTTAGATTCAACAACTAAAGCATGAATGGAACCTTTTATAGGATAAGTTCAAGATCAGTGAGATCAAAACCCAAACCATGTATAGTGAACCACCCCAATAAAATCTCACCATCACACACCTTAGCCTTAAAAAATTTTCTAGTGTAATAGAGGGATATATATATAAACCCTAATAGTATGAATTTTTATATTCTATTTTAATTAAACATTTATTATATTTATCCCTTTTAATATTACTTTTTAAATGATTAAATAACGAGTTTGATAAAAATTAGATTTTGATACGATGAATCACATGTTATTTTATTAGGAAATAAATATAGTTTCAATAAAGACACTCTTTTGATGAAGTTAATAACCTTTTAAGATAAATAATATCTTAATAAAATGCTATTATTAAATATAAATGGTAATATAATTTTATGAAGTCAAATATAACTATTATAAGGGCCATTAAATAGATGTTGTAAAAAACTAGTATTTTTCAATAAATGGGTATTTTGATTTAAAAGTGTAAATTTTGAAATTTAAAGAATTATTTTTATAAAATAGGTAATATTTTTTAAATCACCACATCAATATTATTCGATGTTTTTTTTGACTATTTTTTAAGATATTCAATTTTTCAAATAAAAATTAAATACAGTATAAATATATTGTATGTATTATGACATCATAATGAACAAAAAGTGATATAATGTATTCCATAAAAGGTATCCACAAAAAAAAATATTTTCCCTTAAAATTAATGTGTTTTTTAATTATTTGATTAATTTTATAAACCCTTAACAAATCCTCAAAAACCAATATTATATTTTTTGGTTTTAAAATCAATTATTTGTAAACATGACACAAATCCACATCACCATGGGTATTATTTTAATTATATATATTATTAAAAATTTAAAATATTGAAAAAACTTCACTTTGGCTGAAACCATGGGATGTTTTGGGGTTTTGATTACTTTATCATATAGACTCTGAAACCTAAGTTTGGAAATTAATAAATAATTCTCCTCCCTTTTTATATATAAATCCACCCAAAAACTCATTATTATTAATTAAAAAACCTTATATTTTGAAATTTATCTAACCTTATCTATATAGAGTCATCCAAAGGTTCTATAAGCTCTTTAAATGCACCTCCATAGCTTTTAGAAGAGTCCTCTCATGGTAAGAGATCCTCTCCTTCTCTTCTTTATTCAAGCACATTCTCTGTATTAAACCATTTAATTTCAATTTTTTATGTTGGGTAATTTTATTACATACCCTATTCCTTTAATTATGTTTTCAAAGTGATGATAGAACCCTTTCACTCTCATTTAACCCTTCATGAAACTTTTTATACCCCAGCTTGCTACCGAAATCAACCCATGATTTTCCATTGAAAACATTGTTTGTAGTGAATAACCATTAGCATTTACGCTAAAAGGTATTCACTGAGATGTAAATATCCTTAATTGATTTTTTAATTACATATATGCTTTCCACACTTGATTCATGCTCAAATTTACCCAAGAGTAGAAGGTAGGATGGTCTTTGTAGTCTAGCTTGGGTTGTCGAATCCTCAGAGACATAAGAAGTACCTACAAACACATAAATTATATGGATTGTTTTTGGCTATGAAGTGGCCAACTTGGGTTGATTTAAGATGGTTTCAAAGGATCACTAATATATTTAAGTTAATTCAAATTAAGGTAATGAGTTGATCCCAGGTTATCACTTGGGGTGGATTGGATGAATTCCTTTTTTAATGATGTCAATTTCTTATATTTGAGATGAGTTCATTTTAGAAGATCAAACACAATCATCACTTACTAGTTTAATGCCTAAAAAACATAATAATAATCACCTATTCACTTGAAGGATCAATGTTTTGAGCACTCCAAGGTAAAGGTTCGTATTAGAACTTGAAATATGTGACCTTAAATTCAATAAGGATGAAGAGGTTTTAAAATCATCAAATAAAAATATCATTTAAAAGAAGTGATTAGCCATTAATGGAGTGAGAAATAACATCCAGTCCAGCCACTTTATACTCACTTGGATCAACCCATATAAGTTTTAGCCCTCCATTGATGACATGTCTTCAACAGAAGCGGGAAGTAGACTTACAAGGGTGGAATTGAAGAAGTAAACAACAACAAAAATTGATCAATCCACCATTGTGCAATAAATATCACAAAGTATTGTATGAATTAATTCATACCTCAAACCAATGGTATCAACGTGATATGTAGAAGAATAGAATAAGAGTAAAGGAAGAACTTTTACTAAGAAACTAAGGTGAATTGAACAACTTACATGAGAAAGAAATACGATTACAAACACAATGCGGTAGCATAACACTAAAATGAAACCAAGCACCAAAGATCATCAAATAATCCACCAAAATTTCCTTAAATAGGCATTTTGGGAGCCTTGGGTCGAGATACCAATAGTAAAAAATATTCCACTTGATTATGGTAGGCCTAGGGTGGTGGAAAGTAAGGGAGAAGAGACTTTTCCACCCTTGACCCGAGGTGGCATCCAGATTGCTTCCACCAAATAGACACGTCTAAATGGCCTTCTAGATCGCCGAATTAGAGTGGGCCATAGAAGAATAAAATAAATCTTCGGATGTACAACAGGCTTCTGTAACTTTTCAGCCCAAAATAGTTTATGGTTTACGAGATATGTTTAAAATGGTGGGATGTTTTTCTGGGCCTCAGATTCTGGCCCAGAATGTTATCTCTAAATTGGGATGCCTTAATAACCACAATGGAGGCCGAATTAGCACAAGATTATGAAGAATGATTTATTACTCTATATGTTTTCTAAAATCCCACAAAATTTGGGCTTCATTTGGCCTATATGTTGGGACCCACATTCTCATCAGTGGGATGGTATCCAATCTCCCTTCTCCGGAATTGTTTGCATGAAATCCCATTTTGTTGGTCTTCCAATGTGAATCTTCCAACACTCCACAAGTATGAATTGTTACCAATATAATTATAAACCTGAAAATTAAATATTAAAATAAAATCAAGATCATTGGGTACTTTAAATGATGTTAAAAAATGTACCACATAATAGTGCATTTTAAGAAGGAATTACAAACATAAAGTGAAATGATGTTCAAAGTGTAAAACACACTAAAATGGTGTTTATGAATAATAAAGAACATGAATATTATATATATTAGAAATTAATATTTTACTAATTTAGTGTCTAATCACACCCCCAACTTGAGTTTTTCTAGTCCCAAGCAAAATATATCTCAACAATATGAAATTCGAATTCCCTTTTCCAAACAAATTTTAATACAGAATGATCACCAAAAACACTTATACCAAACAATCATGAAACCTATCAAAATATTTTAATACATGATAGTTTCATAATAAGATCCCAATCCCAAGCCCATTCCTTTGTTCAAATCCACCGCCATATTTTATCCAATATCAATTAAGAGTGATGATGTGTTGTGCATCTCATTAGACATGGGGGTTCATCTTTATTCAAGAGGGAAATGATGGAAGCGCTAGGTGGAATCATATTTCAATATTAAGATGAGTATTCAATTTTTTTTATTGTATTGTTTTTTTTTCTGTTTTTCCGATTTTTCCATGGTAATTGAAATTGCACTCAAAAAACTCAACCCCTTTAGAGAGACTTTTCCAATGACTCCCAATCTCAAAGACCTTAGGGAAACAAGTGAATCCCACATAATTGGGAATCATCTTGAGTTAACTCAGTCAAAAACAAAATCAAATTACCAAAAATAGAGATAAAATTACTAACTCTGGGCCAGACAACTATGGAGTCACGATCCCCATGTGTCGAAAGCCACACATTATGTCATTTCATTGCTATACGCGCAAATTTATTGTTTCTTAATTTTTTTTATTGAATACTCATATTAAAACTAAAATTATTACCAAACCTATGCTATTTATTTGGGGGACCCCATGAACTCAAACTAATACCCCACTATCCAAAGGACGTGCATTGTGATCTTTTTTTATTTGGATGAAAATATAAACGATGAAATATCAAATTAGACAACCACACTTTGCAAAATATATGCTCATGAAATTATACAAGGATTAAAATCAGAATCAGGGCATACTAAATTATATGATATTCAATTTCAAAGTGTGCAATGTGTATTACCATGTTCAAGGTTAAAGAAATTTTTCTTTCCATTAAGGAACAATTTTTTTTTCAAATCATTCATTTTTTTGACACTAAAGCATTTTTTATTTTATCTCCCCCAACATAAAATAACACTATCCCAAGTGTTTAAAGAAAAGAAAATTTACAAGGGGTAGAGGTAGAGAATGAGAGTTCAAAATGGAAATTGAAAATGAGGATCATGGAATGAAGTCACCTGGTGGTTGAAGTTGAAATTCTTACTGCTCCCTTTTAATCCCTTGATCTTGATGTCACTCTGACAGTTCCCCAGTGGAGAAAAAAAAGAAAAAAAAACTATATATATATTTACATAATAATGAAAGTAAAATATAAGTATATATAATAAAATTATAAAATAAGGAAGCACAAAAAGTTGTAGGTCAGTGGTAAGCGCGTGCCCCTGTCTCCCTTCGGTCCCGGGTTCGAGTCCCCGTGGCTTCGCCGGTTGTGACGGGGTTTTCCCCATGACCTATGATGTGGCCTTTTTTTATTATATTTTTATTTATTTTTTGGTATTTTTATTTTAACCTACAAACACATAAAAATAAACTAAAATAAACTGATGATACATTGTCTTCTTTTTAAATATCTGGGTAAGGTATTACTCAAGGATCACACCATGTGAAACGAATGAATATGACACTCTCCTTTCATACCTATCCATAGAAGAATAGGTCAACAGTCTATTTTTTATTATTTTTAAATATAAAAATGATTCATTAATCCTATTTAAAATATAATGTTGATTGAAACAAAAAAATGATTGGAAACTTGAAAACCATGGGTTGCCTCCCATACAACGCCTTGTTTAACGTCATTAGCTCGACTTGGATCCCTAATTGATTAATTATTTTCATCATCTAAGGTAGTCTCACACAATTATTCATCAAATTTATGTTTTTGGAATGGTTCTAAAAATGGGTTGACTCTATGACCATTCACTTTAATGGTTTGACCATAGGTGGGATCTTGAATTTCTACAGCCCCATGGGTGTACAACTTATGCACTTTGTATGGACCTTACCATCTATACCTAAACTTTCCTAGGTTTAAATGAAGTTTAAAACTATAAAAAATAATAGTTTTAACTGGTACAATGTGTTTGGTTTTAAGATTTTGAAATTGGCAGGCTTTTACTTTAGCTTTATTGATCCTTAAATTTTCATAAGCCTCCATCCTAAGTTCCTCAATTTTATTGAGATCAAATTTACTTTTTGTTTTGGAAAATGAGAGGTCATAATTCATTTTCTTAATTGCCTAAAAATCCTTATGTTCAATCTCCACTGGAAAATGGAATGCTTTACCATAAACCAACCTATATAGGGCCATTTCTAAAATTGTTTTATATGCAGTTGGATAGGCATAAAGAGCATCTAAAAGTTTTCTTGACCAATCTTTCCTATATGGATTAACATTTTTCTCAATAATTTGTTTGATTTCTCAATTGGCTAACTCATCTTGACCATTGGTCTGTGGGTGGTAAGTAGTGAACACTTTGTGAGAAATTCGATATTTTTCCATGAGTGATGAGAATGGATGATTGCAAAAATGAGTTCCATGATCACTAATGATATCCCTAGGAATTCCAAATCTAGAGAAGATGTTTTAATTGATAAATCTAATCACAGTTTGATGATCATTGGATTTTTTAGGAATGGCCTCAATCCATTTGGAGACATAATCGACAACTAAAAGAATGTAAATATATCCCCTTGAGTTTGGGAAGGGTCCCATGAAATCAATTCCCCAACAATTAAAGATTTCAACCACTAAGATGGGAGTGAGTGGCATTTGATTCCTTTTTCTGATTGACCCTACTTGTTGACACCTAGGACAACTTTGAAAAAATGTGTAGGAGTCCCTTGAGAGGGTGGTCCAGAAGAGACCACTCTGAAGAACCTTAGCAGAATCTTTCTTAGAGGAAAAGTGACCTCCATATGCCTCACTATGACAGAATTTAAGGATGGACTCTTGTTCAGATTCTGGGACACACCTCCTAATGACTTTGTTAGGGAATAACTTATAGAGGTATGGATCATCAAACACATAGTTACTAACATCATAAAGGAATTTCCTTTGATCTTGAGTCCCTAAGAATTTTTGAATGACTCATGTAACTAGGAAATTGGCTATGTCGGCCTACCAAGGGAAGTCACTCACAGAGTATAAGTGTTCATCATGAAATGAATCAGACAAAGAAAGGTGATTTGAGTTATCTTTGAATTCCATCCTAGAGAGGTGATCAGCTACAACATTTTCAACACCCTTTTTATCCTTTATTGTAAGGTCAAATTCTTGTAAGAGAATAAACCGCCTAATTAGTATAGCTTTAGCATCTTGTTTTTGGAAGTGCTATTTTAGTACAGAATGGTCAGTGAATAGAATAATGGGGGATCCTAAGAGGTAGGACCTAAAATTATCTAAGGCAAACACAATAGCAAGTAACTCCTTTTCAGTAGTGGTGTAGTTGATTTGGGCATCATTTAAGGATTTTCTTGCATAAGAATTAACATAAGGAGTTTTATCACAATGTTGTCCTAACACATCTCCTACAAAAAAGTCACTGGAATCGCACATAAGTTTTAAAGGAATGTTCTAATTTGGATATTTATTAATGGGAGGAGAGGTGAGATAGGATTTGAGGGTTGGTAATGAACCCTCATAGCTTTCTGTCCAAACAAATGGAGCATCCTTTACTAGGAGAGCACAAACGGGATGGGAGATTGAACTAAAGTCCTTGATGAATCTTATATAGAAACCATCATGTACTAAGAAAGACATCACTTCCTTGATAGTTTTGGGTGATGGAAGGTGACGAATGATGTCAAACTTGGATTTATCAACTTCAATCCCCCTACCTAAGACTAGATGGCCTAGTACTAGTCCCTCTTTAACCATGAAATAACATTTTCCCCAGCTTAGGACCAGATTATTTTCTTCACATCTTGATAAGAATCTCTCCACATTCCTTAGACATCCCTCAAATGTATCCCCAAACGTGGAGAAGTCATCCATGAAGACCTCAATAAAATACCCTACCATGTCTGAGAATATTCCTATCATGCACCGCTGGAAGGTTCCTGGGGAATTTCATAACCTGAAGGGAATGCGTTTGAAGGAAAAGGTGCTGAATGGACATGTAAATGTAGTCTTCGCTTGATCCTCTAGGGAGACCTCAATTTGATTATACCCCAAGTACCCATCTAAGAAACAGTATAAGGCATGACCTGCAACTGTCTCAAGGACTTGGTTAATGAATAGTATGGGGAAATGGTCCTTCTTGGTGAATGACTTTAGCTTCCTATAGTCAATGCATACCCTCCATCCACTACTCACCCTGGTAGGAGGAATATCTCCATCCTTATTGGTTATCACTATGATTCCTGGCTACTTGGGAACCACTTGGATTGGGTTGACCCACTCACTCTCAACTATGGGATATATGATACCAGCTTTTAACAATTTCAGAAGTTCTTTTCTCACTACTTCAATGAGATTAGGATTGAGTCGCCGTTGATGTTGACGATATGGTTTTGAATCAGATTCCAGAATAATATTATGAGTCCCAATAAGTGGGATAATCTCAGGAATATCAGACAGGGTCTAACCAATGGATTTCTTATGTTTCCTAAGGACATCTAGAATCATCCTCTCATGTTTGGCTTCAAGAGAAGAAGAAATGAAAATAGGATGTGTTTGATTTTCACCTAGGAATGCATACATGAGTGCAGTGGGAAGTTCCTTCAATTCAATATCAGGTTGGTTCAAAATTTCAATAGAATATTGGGACATTGGATCAAGATCAATTTTATTTCCTAGAGTTTTAGATAGGATTGATTCCCCACATGTAGAAGTTTCAGCTACTAGATTGGGTTGATCAGATTTAGGGAAGGAAGTTGGAGTGGTCTCCATGAAATTGGTTTCCTGAAAGGTTTCACTGATTGTTGGACCTAAGACTTCATCATAAGAGAAATTTGAAAATGATTCAATCCAAGGAGATAAACTTCCTACATGTGAACAAAGAAAATCAATCTCATCCTGACTTAAACATCCATAAAATATTCGTTGATGTTCTATGGATTCATTATCAATAATTTCTATCATGTTTACTTCATGAATGTCCTCGTCATCCCCTATTTGTGATCTTTCATTATAAATGTTCAAGTCTAGACTCATGTTCCCAAAGGTGATGGTCATGTTACCATTTTGGACTCAGATAACAGAGTTGATTTTTTCAAGTAAGGGATGGCCAAGGATAATTGGGGTTTGTTCCTTATTTCCTACATTTGGATGGTTGTCAAGGACAATGAAGTTAGAAGGGTATATGAAGTTTTCAACCTTTACCAGAACTTCCTTTAAAATCCCATTTGGAACCCTAATGCTATGATCAGAAAGTTAAAGTGTGACAGTTGTGGGTTGGTGCTCTTCTAGGCCTAACTAGTAGTACCCAACATAGGGTATGAGATTGACACTAGCACCTAGGTCACACAAGGCCTTAACAACTTTGATCTCTCCTAGTTCAACATTGATGTAAGGGAAACCTGGGTCTTTCAACTTAGGAGGAGTGGTCCCTTTAATGGTGGTACTCACATTAGCAGCCAAAAGTAATTGGTTTTTTTTGTGAAAATTTTATTTTAAAAGTGCACATGTCCTTAAGGTACATTGAGTGGGTAGGTATGGTTTGGATTGAATTGAGAAGGTGAATTTTCAACTTGACTTGTGAGAATATTTCCATCAATGTTTCACTCAATTCAGGCTTGGTTTTCCCCCTCATACATTAAGAAAATGGTGCAGGTTGTGGGGTTGTTTGTTGAAGAGTTTTTTCTTTCACATTTTTATCAGTTTCCTCAGTTTGATCTTGTGGTTCTTTTGAATTTTCATTAGAGTTTGAAGCTTCACATGGTTTTGACTTATTTGTTCCAGTTTATCTATTTATTTCCCACTTCTTAAAACAGTCCCAGCCTTTAGTTGTTCATGAGTTGTTTGAGTACAACTTGACTCTCCCCTTGAAGTTGAGGATGGTACCGTCTGAGTAGGCATGGGTGAATTTCTATTTTTGATGGTTTTAAGTTCTTGTTTTAGTGAAGATACTTCTGAGTTCATCCTTTCCATTTTTTTGTATAGTTGTTCTAGTGGGATTTGTGGAATAGTTTGGTTTGGTGATTGAGAAGATTGGTTTATCCCAGGGGGATATTTTGTAGGTGGGATGGATTGTTGAAAATGGATTGGTGGTTATTGGTATTTGATATTTTGGGTTTAGAATTGGTTATGGGTTTGGTAGTTATGATGGGGGTAAGGATTTTGTCCCTGTGGTTGGATTGGTTTCTGGTTATCTTTCCAGCGGAAGCCTGGGTGGTCATTATACCTTGGGTTGAAGGTGTTTTGATATTGAGGCTTTTGAAAGTTCAAAGCATTTTCGTCTACTGGGGGTCCTCCTAAAAGAACATCCTTTATGGATGGAATGGTTGGGCAGTTGTCTGTCTTATGGTCATGTTTGTCACAAATTTTTCAAACATGGTCTACAGTTTGGATTTCATGGACTTTCCTAAGGTCTATCTCTTCAACCTTCTTAGAGAGTGCTGTGAGTTTAGCCCTAAGGATTTCATCTTCTATAAGTGTATGAATTCAGCTGTTCTTTATGGCTTTTCAGAATAAGGTGATGTTCCCCATGTTTGGTTTTGTTCAGCAAGGCTTTCCAGATACTCATAAGCATCATTTGGGGCTTTGTTTTTAAAATTTACATTACACATCATGTCAATGAATTGTTTGTTCCCCGAACCCAACCCTTCATAGAAAATTCGAACTTGTTCTGGGATTAAATATCCATGGTGAGGTACCATGTTGAGTGTGTCTTTGAACCTCTCCCATGTTTCATAGAATTACTCTCCCTCTTTTTCAAAAAAGTTTTGGATGATCTTTTTAAGTGAAATTGTTTTGTGGTGGGGAAAATATTTTTTTGTAGAGTTCTCTTTGTAGTTGGTCCCAAGAGTTGATGGATGATGGTCTCAAATTTTTTATCCAATTTTTAGCTCGATCCTTTAAAGAAAAAGGAAATAGCCTCATCTTATCTGATTCTATTTGATGTGGGGGACTCATGGTTTCCACAATGTCATTGAACTCCATAATGTGAAGGTAGGGCATCTCGGACTCCATTCCATGGAATGTGGGAAGGTGGATTAAGACATGGGGTTTAAAGATGTAGTTGGAATATCCTAGGGAATTGTGTCTAATGCATGAGGGGGAATTGGTCCAGGAAGGTGTGCGGTAGTCATTCATGGTTTGATCAACTGCATTCCCCAAGTTTGGGGATGCCTCATTTGGGTTTCCATTTTGGTTATCACCCGGGTTTATAAGTTGGTTTCTTTGAAGAACTTCCATTTAAATAGGCTCAATTTTTGACTCTGGAGTATTAGGAAGATTAGGATATAATGGAAAGAGTTCCCTTGGTGTACTTGACTCCCCAAACCTAGGACTATCCACCCTAACTAGATGGTTTTATTGATCGTGGGTGTAGGCAGACATGTGCCAAAAGAAAAAAAAAGAGAAAGGGACAAGAAAAAAGAATTTTGATGAGAAAATAAGAAATGGGGGAGAATAGAATGGGTGTTTAGATGACTTACTTGGGTCCCTGGAAATGCCACCAAAATTTGATTCATGCTCAAATTTACCTAAGAGAAGAATGTAGGACGGTCCTTGTAGCCTAGCTTGGGTTGTCGAATCCTTAGAGACCTAAGAAGTACCTACAGAAATGTACATTATATGGATTGTTTTTGGATATTAAGTTTCCAACTAGGGTTTATTTAAGATGGTTTTAGAGGATCACAAATAGATTTAAGTTAATTCAAAATAAGGTATTTATTTGATCCTAGGTTATCACTCGGGGTGGATTGGATGAATTCCTTTTTTAATGATTTCAATTTCTTATATTTGCGATGGGTTAATTTTAGAAGATCAAACACAATCATCACTTACTGGATTAATTCCTAAAAACCCTAATAATAATCACCTATACACTTGAAGGATAAAATTTTTGAGCACTCCAAGGAAAAGGTTCATATTAGCACTTGAAATGTGTGACCTTAAATTCAATATGGATGAAGAGGTTTTAAAATCATAAAAAAAATATCATCTAAAAGAAGTGATTAACCATTAATGGAGTGAGAAATAATATATAATACAACCCCTTTATACTCCCTTAGATCAAACCATAAATGAGTTATCCCTCTATTGATGAAATTTCTTCAACAGAAGTGGGAAGTAGACTTACGAGGGTGGAATTGAAGAAGTAAAAACAACAACAAAAATGGATCACTCCACCGTTGTGTGATAAATATCAAAAATTATGGTGTGAATAAATTCAAACCATGAAATAATGGTATCAAAGTGATATGTAGAAGAAAATAATAAGAGTAAAGGAAGATCTTTTATTAAGAAACTAAGGTGAATTAAACAACTTACATGAGAAAGAAATGCGATTACAAACACAAAGCGGCAGCATAACACTACAGTGAAACCAAGAACCAAATATCATAAAATAATTCATATAAATTGCCTTAAATAGTAATTTTTCGAGCCTTGGGTTGATATACCAACAGTGAAAAAGATTACACTTGAGTATGGTAGGCCTAGGGTGGTGGAAAGTAATGGAGAGGAGACTTTTCCACCCTTGAGCCGAGGTGGCAGCCAGCTTGCTTCCACCGAACAGACGCATCTGAATGGACTTATCGATTGCCAAATTTGAGTAGGCCATATAATAATAAAATGAATCTCTATATTTCCTCTATCCTTATGTACAGTTTCTTCCCAAAATAGATTATTGTTTACGAGATATGTGTAAAATGGTGGGCTATTTTTTTGGGCCTCAGATTATGGAACAAAATTTTATCTCTAAATTGGGACTCCTTAATAACCATAATGGATGCCAAATTAGCACTGGATTATGAATAATTATTTATTCCTATATATTTCTTCTAGCATCCCACAAAATTTGGGCTTCATTGGGCCGATATGTTGGGCCACACATTCTCATTAGTGGGCTCATGTCCAATCTGCCTTCTCCAGAATTGTTTGCATGAAATCCCATTTTGGTGGTCTTCCAATATGAATCTTCCAACACTCCACAAGTATTAATTGTTCCCAATATAATTAAAAACATTAAAATTAAATATGAATATAAAATCAAGATCATTGGGTACTTTAAATGATATTAAAAAATGTACCACATAATAGTTTATTTTAAGAAGGAATTACAAACATAATGTGAAATGATGTTCAAAGTGTAAAATGCACTAAAATGGTGTTTATGAATAATAAATCACATGAATATTATATATATTAACAATGAATATTAGCCTCATTTAGTGTCTAATCAACACTCCAAAATCATGGTACTAAAATTGATAAAATACATCCTTATTTTTTATGATATATGTGGAACATTTATACATGTACATGATATGAAAGTGATGGGTGGGCCTAAAATTATATAGCCCTCCAACACATTGGGTAATGTTTTAATATCATGATATTCCATGTGTCATGAATAAGAGGATATCCTAAGAACACTATATTATGTTTTATGGGCGGTTAGCCTTGAATTATGTTCATGATTCCATGTTTTAAGTTATTGCCACATTCCTATGTTGCCTTTATGCTATGAGGTCATATCATACCTCACGGTTCAAGATTATGATTATCACCCCTATTTATTACCTTGACATGCCCCTTGGATAAAATTTACTACTTTTACTTATTATATTACTTATTTATTCCCTTACAAGGCATTATAGATCACTTCTTTCTTATGTACATTACCAGGTTATCCTGTATAGTTTTAAAAGAATTATGGAATTTTAGGAGCATGTTAATTTTTTTTCAACAATGTCATTGTATTCATATTTCAAGTTGCGATTCTATGTATCTAATTTCTAAAAGTCACTAGGATTCACAATCTTTTGGGATTGTATTATGTGTACCTTTATGTAATAAATCACGAATTAAAGTGCAGTATAGACGTGGGTTATCATATATTTAATGCTTTGAAGATATCAGAAAATATAAAAGACTTTGAATGACGAAACTATAATATTTTTAAAACTTACACAACACTAAATTGGACCCCAAATCACATAATACCTAATGATTCATGCGAATGAGGATTCCCCTGATGATACCTTATTACAATAACTATTCTTCATGTGATTAATCATAGATAAGAAACCACTTAATACCAAATGCTTCACATGATCAAGTATATTCATGTGACTCATTTTGTTCCTTAGATTTATGCACATTAGTTGTAATATTTTTCAGAATCTTGATCACATTGACATCATATAAACCGTGAAAGAAGGTTTGATGTGTGATAATCACATGGAAATTTCCTCTCAAGCTCGACAAGCCCAAGTAAGTCTCTACTTTGATCCAGCATGGTGTGACATGAAGAATATTTCACACAAAATCCCATCATTAGTCTAACAAGGGAGACGATGATATGGATTCTTGAAAGGTATGATATTTCTCTCAATTGAACAACCCTATTATATATATAACATTTTTAAATGTGTTAATAGTTCCACTACCTCATTATCACACATTGAACTTGCACATGTATGGATGAAAATTAATAACACTTAACACTACACCGATCTATTGATCCATCACCAAGGTCAACACCTATATAAAATTCATACATGACCATCATGATATGTACCACCCCATTTTGTATTCCACCTGGGAACTTACGTGTGTTCTACGTGCGTACTATATTCTCCCTTGTTCACTTCATGTGGGTGATATGCATTCCCTCGTACTCTCACCAACCTCTACAGATGGATAGGTTAATCTAACTCCCTTGTGGTAGACCTATATCGCACATGTTTGATTGAGGTGGGTCCTTGGTTATCCAAGGGCTGGTCAACTTTTTGTATAAGTTTAACTCAAATACTTATTGAAAACTAAGCATGAAATTACAAAAAAATAAATATTTCAAGATATTTATCCCATTATATTCTAATTACCTTTCTCTATAAACCTCAAAAAATATAAATTCCAACTTCTTAAAATTTATTTTAATTATTCTTCTTATAATTTCCTCAAATAATCCTTCAATAATCCTCATGAAAAAGTGGGTTTTAACATGGAATTCAATAAATTCCTTACTTAATTAGTTTTAAAAATAGTGTGTATTCTCCAAACAAATATTGGACATGTTTATAACATTAGGAACTATTCTTCAATCATAAAAATTAATATTTCTACTATGTCTTGAACTTATGTACTTGAATTCTTAAAGCTAGTGGCCTCAAGTTTCTTTTCCATAAACCATGGTAGGACCTCATGGATCTATGGACTTAAATGGATGATTTATCAAGAATAACATCCAATGCCTTAACCATAATCATCCCCTTATTTAATTCTTCCTTGTATATTTAAATTATAATATTATGATGAAAAATTCATCATTTATTTTTCATCATTCACTTATGATCTTAAAATTACTATTCCTTGAGGGTTCGAACTTGTATATACATTCTATGAACATTGTTTAAAATAATAAATCGTTACTAAATTCTCTTATTCATACCAAAGAGAGAATAATTCACATATATTTGGTATAAATTCTTACAAAAGTGGGAAAATATAGCTAATATGTGGGTTACATCACCCCAATAATATCCACAGAGGAAAAACTATAGTAGAGAGGTTTGATATATATATATATATATAACATGTGTAAATCATTTATTATGATAATTTCTTGTCCAAACATCTATATTAAAATAATTTACACAATTTAAAATCGTTTTCCCTTACTTGAAAAGAAAATATAGTGAATTATACATATATGGAATCCACAAACTCAATTCTGTGTTATACAATCCGTGATACAATGTAGAGGATCCAAGATGATGTTCCAAACAAGAAATAAAATGTTTCAAGTTAAATAATAAAGGCTAAATCATTATATTTATAGAATCCATTTACCAATATCACTACCTATATCAGTGTTAAATTTTTTGACCAAAAAATTTCCATCATAATCATGATATTTATATTTAATTCACTTAGAACCATGAAAATTATAGCAACAATGCTACAAAAATTATGAATGATTAGAGAGGTAACCTTCCAAGACATGTGTTGAGCCAAATACTTAATCCTAAGGAAGAAGAATGTTCCACTATAATAGAGTTTTCAATAAAACTAGATCATACAAGAATGAAGATTCAATCACTTCCTTAAAATAAATACAAGTATGAATAACATATAATTATCCTCCCCTTAATATCATTGATAAAAATCTACCACTACAAAGTAGAGAAAAAAAGACCAAAGGACAATGTCAATTTAAAAATCTAGAGGAAAAAGAGAAATTAGGTATTTCATATAATAATAAAATCATATGGTTTCCCAAATCAAGGGGAAAAAATCCACCTTAGGCCTTCCCTAGGGAAAATTTTCATAATATTAGAGAAATATTATAACTACCTAAAATAATGATCCACTAAGGATGTAAAAGCGGGAGGATAGGTAAGATCTTGTGGAAGAGAACCTATTACAAAACATGGTTTAATCAAAATCCAAAGCATTTCACAGGTTTATATTTAGGTTTAAAGTTACAAGATTATCCTCCCATTTAAAAAACACCAAAAATTATACAAAATACTAGGTAGAAGTCCACCAAGTACGTTGTGTCTACAAAAACAACCATTTCAACCCACTAGACACCACTAGGTACCTAGTACAAGTTCACCAAGTACCTGTTTATTATGTATCATTGAACCCATTTCCATTTTCATCATATACATCCCATAACCTTTCACCTTTCATAATATTTCATAAATACCAAATTAATACATAAAGAAGATAAAACTTAATAAGAAAGACTAACTAAAAAGATGAGGTTCATTAAAAACTCCCTGCTATTATGGTTCTTTTCATTATTAAGAATCAAGAATCCTATTAAGGAAATACTATTGGCCATTTAGATTTCAAATTAGCTTACCAATTCTAGTTTTCATCATGTACTTTTTCATGTTACCATAAAATAAACATAAGAGGAATTACACATATTCAAAATTATTTTTTACTTTTTTTGAGAATACATATTGGTTGTTCATGATAGTGACCATATATCTCTAGCTTAACATCATCAAACTAGATTACATGTGTAATATTAGGCACACATTTTCTATATTGTGAATCATGGAAAATATTATGCGTAAAACTGAATTTAGGTGGAAAACTAGTCCAATGGGCCATTATCTGAATTATTTTATGATCTTGAATAGCCCAAAGAACCATATATACAACATCCTTTGTTTTCCTATATATTAGTAACCCAATAAAAGAGAATCTTGGAGTAACACATGATCAAAGATTCCAAATTCCATATATTTCCTCCTTTTATATTTATAATATGTGAAAATTCACTATGTGTTGGTTAACTTATTTTGAATCATCATTACATACCTAGTCATATCCGGAATGATACTAGACTCAACTAAGGATTATTCACAAATTTTAGTACAAAATAATGAAGAGTGGCATGGTTTACCATATAGATCCTCAAAAGGACCCATATATGTAGATTATTGGTAAATACTATTATAGTCAAATTCTATCAATGACAGATGATATTCCCATAAGACACAAAAATAAAGTACAAAAGACTATAACCTATCATCAAGGATAAAAATGGTCATCTCAAATTAAACACCAATCATGGGGTGGTAACTTGTGTTTGGTTTTTCTTGAGTACCAAAATCCATTTAAAACCCTTTCTAAAACTAAAACTTAAACCATGGATCTAGATGAGAAATAATAATAGCCAGTTCTCCTTGAATTTTTACAATTTACCTATTATATATATTTAAGAAATATTATGAAGGGAAGGATTCTCAAATATCTATAAAATATGTGGTCTTATCCAGTTGGTCGATGATCACCTAAATAGTGTCTAGTACAATTGAAGAAAAAATTAACCTATTTATAGGATCCATAATGATCTCATCCAACTTACATACTAGAAGAGACAATTCCTATAAGAAAACAATAGTTTATTAATGTTTTTATTTCACTTGGTTGTAAGTGAAACACCATTAGAAAAAACTGATAATTTCTTTTTCATATTAAGTCTCCAAAATTCCTAAAAATATCACAATAAAAATTTGAAATACTAGGGTGAAAAAACCATCTGAATGAGAGATATTATTATATCATTTCTTTACTTATATTATTAATAACCTAAATCCTTTCTTGAACATAGAGGAAGAAATGATAATCTAGAAAAGAAATTATAATGATATCCATAGGAGTGAGGATTTCTTGATTAATAATATAGTCAATAGTAGATAGTTGGGTGTTTTTATCTTAACCCATAATAGATGATTCATAATAATATGATATCTATGTATTTTAGTCAAATATTCTGAAACATCTATGTTTTATTAAAAAAATATGAATGTTAATCACCACTCGTATTTTTCCTACGGTATTTTTTGAGTAAAATTATTTTTCTTATGGGGATCATCCAAAATGTTTCCCATTATAGGTTCATATAAGAGTTTGAAGATAAATTATTAAAGGTAATATACCTACCAACATTGGATCAGTTTTATATCTCACTATTAATGATATACTTGAGCCTCAATACTAGAAAACAAGCCTATAACAATGATTGTGAACCATGGATACAAGCAAAAAAACTATGTCTATAGCTTATACAAAATATTTTTAGTATCATTGTCATATATACTATAATAATAGCCTTATAGCCATGGTTTTCCAAAACTATGGCTTTAGGGTACCTTATATCCACATTTTACCAAAACCGTGCTTATAGGGTACCCAATAGAAATTATTTTAAATAATGGTTACTACCCTTAAAACCACGCCTATAGGCTTCTAATAAAATTTCAACAGATATATTTGAACCCCATACCTCCACTTTCATACCCAAAATTCTTAACTACTACAATATATTTTTTTGGAATTTTTATGTATATTTTTAATCTATATATATTATAAAAACATTTGAAATAGGTTGTAAATCATGAAGATAGGTCTCCCCTCACCCCTTTCATGGGAATCCTATTGACACAATTTTATAAGAACTGTGGGTACAATATTTTCCAATGCGAATTCCAATAGATAGAATTTTATGATAACTATGGTTATAACTAATTCCAATAACCTATATCCTTGATTTAAAAAAATGGTGGCTATAGGTATGATATATAGCTATAATTTTTCCAAAAATCGTGGATATATACTTGTTTTATAGTAGCATATCTTGGGTTAGTGTATACCATGAACCTCTCATAAAACAGATAACACCTCAAGCATATTAAATCATGTCATTTAGTGACTAATTCTATGTCATAGATCAAAATATTCTTCTTCTGTGGTCAAATATATCTTAATATAGAATCCATATGATGATGATTCAACATCATGAAACAACCAAGACCCACTGAGAAGGTATTATAATAGACCCCCAATCCATTATCTAGATGATGTAAAATCAATTTAAGAGCCACAATTAGCCACTACAATATCTCCTGAAATAAAACCTCATATTTATCTAACTATAAAAATTTGAGTCACTTCATTTTTAGAGATTCACGTTAGTATTAAATTAAGAAAAAACATAAATGAAATGATTATAATAAAAATAATTTCCAAAAAATAATAATATTGAAGATGTTTGAAGTACCATGTGGATAATATAGTCACATTGAGGGGGGGGGGGGGGGGTGAATGAATGTAGAAGAAATTTGAATACATATTTTAACTTAAAATTATGATGCCCTTTTGGTTATTTTAACTTCCATCTCAGTTAAGATGTATGTATCTTTTTATGTACTCTCAACACAAATATTCACATGAAAAAAATACTAATGAAAAATAGGAAAATTAGTATACATGATTTTCACAAGGTTTGGTCAGAATGTTGGTATATAATTTTTATTGTGTTTAGTTATTATCCTAATATATTGATATTTACTATATGACATAAGTGAATATAATAGGCTATATAATGATAATTCTATTCTATCACCTGAAAAGTTCATCATACTTGATCAAAGCAATTTAAAATGAATGGTATTTGGTTTTATTGGTTTCCTCTTATCTTCAATGATCCTTATCGAATCACTCTTGAATATTATTTTTTAAACACATTATTTCTCTAGAAAAACTATAAAATCTTCACCCTCAATAGGAGGTATTTTACTTCCATTAGATAAAAACGGTCAAACACATGCAATTTGGCTTTATACTCTTCTGAATAATCAAAACATGTAACTTCAAAATCAATTTGCTTCTTCCAAATGACCTAAATTCCAAATATTATGTGAGATATATATACTTAGCCTTGCTCACTATTAAATTCTGTTTACTTTATTTCCATTTTCATATGTTTTAGTTCTTTAATTTGGGGTTCTTCAAATTCTATTTCCTTTTATTTCTAGAGCCTTATCAATTTCCTTAGATTCTTTAACATTTTAGAACATATTCATGTTCTTTTATAAACATTGACCATTATCTATATTCTAATATCCAATATACTAGAATTCCCATTGATATCTTTAGAACTTATAGTTACATGTTTCTAAAATATTCAACCCATTTTATCTTTAAAACTTATTGGTTGGACCCTCCCTCTCTTCTTTTGAGTATTTTCTCTCTTGATTAATTAGACATAATCATAATCACAATCATATTTCTATTGAAACGATTAATCCATATTTATATGAATAATTAACATCACACCAATATATTTATGATCCCACAAATCATGGATAACCATTCAATCCTTTGTGACTATGAAATACATGAAAACCTTTATTTGGATACATTAGAAGATTTTCTTAGCCTATTGTGATTTAAAAAATCTCGATGCTTCTCATTCACAGAACAAAAAACATGGTATGAAAAACAATGATTAGGGTGAGATTCCTTCCATTATATAAAATTAAACTTTAAACATTACATCACTCAAATCATGGAATTTATTTAGTTTTCAACCAACTCAAATAACTAGATAATATAACTTCTATTATTCAAAACCTCTAGTTATCAGTACAACAACAACTTCTTCCTCACTAAGTATGTTAATCTTTAGTCACATTTTTTGGGTAATCCAACATCTCAATATAAAACATGATCATGTTATTTTCCAATCATGTTATATTCGAATCATCACAAATTTTTTAACTATCATATTTTCAAGAATTTTTATATATTTATATCTTAATATCTAGTATTAATTACATTAATCCATGGAATTTTCTGATTAGAACAACCTTTGATCCACCTCAAACTCCATCTATTATGCCTCAATTCTTATGAAAATTTAGGATTAAAATATTCTCAGTATCTAGATGTCTATACTTATTGATCACATAGAACACCCATTAAAACCTTCATTACTATGATAATTTGGATTTATATTAACAAAAAATCATTGAAACATTTTAATGAATTAATTTCGGGTGGCCAACTTCTATGATCATAACTGCTACTTCATTGTCTTTAGGCCACCATTATTTCATGATTATATAATAGAATCTGTAATTTATAGGGAAAAAATCTTTACTAAGTCTTGGATCAAATGATATTGGTATCTAGAGTCATTGTGATATTGATTTCATTAATTAAATAACATTTAATCATCTAGCACAACTTCCATAACCTAGGTTTTGGAAAACCTTTGACCTCTCATTTTTCAACTGATGACCTTATAATAATATATTACCTCTCTTAAATTTCTTAGTGAGGGTATTTTAATTTTCCACATTTATTCCACTCTTATAAGTTCATGACCTATCTTTCAAAACCATCTTATTAAGAACCTTCAACTTATCATTTTTCAACAGTCAAACTTTATGTAATATATTGTGACTCTTAAATTTCATAGTGGGAGTAATTTGTTTTTAAATTTATTTTTCTCCTTTAAGTATAAAAATTGTATTCTTTACTCATTTAGGGTTTGGATTGGTCTTTTTTATTCATTAAAATATATTATATTCCATGTAATATTCTTTAATTTTTCCAATATATTCAATGCTTATTAACTTCCAAAGTTTTAGACTACTGAACTTCTTCAACACATTTATCTTGTGATTATTATTTAGTCCAACATACATAGCCTATCTTCTGATATTATTTTAAAATATATTATAATTTATTATCTTTTAGATCAATTTTATTATATATGAACTTCAATATAGTATATTTGAAACATCTTTTGGAAGTTCATCTCCAATAATCACATATTCTAGATAACTTATCTTCAATAATTTCATCTTGTAACTTCTGAGATTATATCTTCTATTATGTGTTATTGTACGAGTACACCCTTTTCAAATATTCAAAATTTCCCAACATATAAATTCAGGATTATAATATCTATAGTTACATATTCTTTAACATATTAAGATATTATTTTAAACATTTCTCTCAATAACCATCAACACTTGTCATGGATTCACACTTAAGTTCATCTCATCAATCATTAGATGTACATTATCATCCATCATCATTACTTATTGTGAATAAATAACTCTATCTTATAGATAAATCATTTATCCTCTAATAGTTTCATATTTCAATATTATAATGGGATTATACCTATTTTACATCAATATAAACCATCTATCCCCTAGTAGTGTTATATTCATTATTTTACCATTGATTTTTCCATCAATAATTTACTTGTGCAACAAGGAATTATTATTTTCATCATTTTTCGAAGATGGAATATTAATTTTCACTTTATAACAATATAAAATCTCATTATTTTGTGATTTTTGTTTATTTTTATCCAATTCAAACTTTTCTAGATATATGGTTAAGAATTCATTAGGTGTATTCTCATCAATATTTTAGTGGGAGGACTCATTTCTTATAAAATATTTTTTATCAGAAGAAGTTGTTGGTTATTTCCCTATTATTTTAAACAGATCTTTATGACTAGGTATCAATTTAATACACTTATTATAATAATTTCCATACAATTTTCACCTTCCACACAACTTTTTTGAAGCATTAGGTTTACCCCTTTTAGGACACATTTTAGGTTCTTTATCAGGAATGTCTTCCACAAAACCTATAATTATATTCATCTCTTGAATTGATTATTACCTTTATGTTATATTTATTCCCACAAAAAATAATTTCCATGGCCCATTTTCAATGTTCTATGGTGTGTAAGTTTCTCCCACAATATAATTATATCCACTTTAGAGTGAAATCCTTTTAAGTTTTCTTTTTGGGAGTGTTTTGAATAACTTTTTTCTTCACCTTCTAACACACCGAGGGTAAATTGTCTTCTTTTAATTTATTCTTAATAGTTTTTGGTATTATAATATTATTATAAATTGAGATATGATTTATTGTTATATAACATCATTCATTAAAATTTTGATCACTTCTATTATAGTATTCACTTAAATTTTCCATTTGTTTAAATCCATTCTTAGTTGATAGACTTCTCTTATTCTATGAATTATTCTTCAATTCAACATGAATTATTTTATATTTATATTTTATACCCCTTAATAAAGGACTTATATGATCTTTATTTATTAAATTATTAAGAAAAAATTCAATTTAATAGTTCCTAAATGTCAAAAAACACCAACAATGGCCAATAAATGTTCACTTTCCTTCAATTATAGTCTGTCCAAATTTAACTTCGTGAAGTTTTTAGAAAAAAAATCTTACCCTTTTGAGTTTTATTTAGTGGTCCCAATATTTTTTTATTATTTTGATCAAAATTGGATAGTGTGATTTATTTCACATAATTTTCATCCACCCTGATTTTTTTTTTCTAGAATCTGATTTTTAACCTGAACTAGAAGATTAAACTATATTAGTGGAAACAGGCTTAACTAGAACATGGGTTACCTTTCTCCAAGATTTTGTTATAGGTTGATTAATATATGATTAAAATATACTATTAACACTATCATTAGACTTTTCAAAAACAATTCTGTCATATTTTTTTTTCTTTGCAATAGTTTTCTTTTTTATGGTTTAGGAAGATTCAATATGTGGATCCTCTAAATTTCTCATCTTGAAAACTTACTAAAGAAAATTCATGTTGATAAAATTTTTATCACGTCCAACTAATATTAATATTTCTTTACATTATTCCATTAACATATTCCATTATTCTTTATTCCAGTTACTAATTTCTTGTAAATAATCATCTCTCTATTTTACCCTTTTAGATTTAATCTCTAATTGAGAATTCTTGACAACCATTGTTGCTCTATGAGATTCTTTAGTAGTATGAAAGTTCTTATAAATAGCTTCTTTGATCACATATTTCTCATAAAAATTTGTTTTCAATTCTTATTCAACCACATAAAACTTTTTTATTCAAAAGTAAAAAAAGGAAATTCCTTTTCTTCAAACTATTTAGTGAGAGTGTTATACTTTTCAACCCTTTTATCCAATGCTTCTTCCATTGCATAATCTTTTAGATCTATCTCTGATTTATCATCTTATATCATTTTTATATTTGTAAGCATATATGTGAATAATTAATCTGGGATGATTTTAAGAAAATACTTAAATTTAATGTAAAAAACACTAAATGATTCATCAGACACATACTATTTATCTTCTTCACAACTTGTACCTGATTATTGGGAATGATTAAAATAATTTTTTTACTAAAATTATACCAATTTTGTACCTTCAATTATTCATTTATCATATATTTATTTTAAATAATTCCTTATCACCTTAACCTATCTTTTATTTAGATTTTTTATAGTATTGGATGAAACCTCTATGTTGGTGAAAACATGAATGTATTATGATTTATCCACTTGATTAATCTCAATAATTTTAAGAAATATTCATTTAATGTAATAAATAAAAAAACTTAGAGGAAATTTTTTAGATCCAACTAGAGTAACCCTTCATTCTGGTATGAATTAAAGCTCCCACTGGATCGTTAAATCATACGGGGGGGGGGGGGGGGTGAATCAGTGAATGACAATTTTACCAAATTCATTGAATTTATAATTATTACCCCATTTTAGTTTTTTAAAACATTATATTCATTAATATGTATGAATCTCTTTATGTACTTATAACACACATAACCACTAAAAAACAATAAAGTAGAAAAATTAGCACACATAATTTTTATAAGGTTAGGTAACAATGTGGTCACCTACAATTAGTTGTATTTTATTATTATCCCAAGCTACCGATATCCACTATATAATTTTTTTTGTCATAATAGGATATCTTAGGATAATCTAATTATATCTCTATATAGATTCATTATAATGCATCTCACTAGTTTACAATGAATGTGATTTTATTATACTAGTTTCATCCACTCGTAAACGATCCTTCTCTATTAAAAAATATTTATTTATCTCTAGGTTGCCACCATATCAACTATATGATCTTCTTTCTCAATGGTAGGTCTTTTATTGCCATTGATTTAACAAGATCAACTATATTAAATTTTAAAAGATAATAAATAAAATCATAAGAAAGTAACAACTAATCATGTTCCAAGTGATCATGTGATGATCAATCCAACATGATCCATAGTCATTACAACTTCAGCTCCCTACCCAAAGGATGATAATAACAAAATTCATGAACTAGAGTTGACTAAAATGTCAGAACCTGTTTCTTATAGTTTTCACAGGGCTAACGACTCTTAGTAGCCACATGGAAATCGAGTCTCATATCATTTCACATGTTCATTAAGCCATTTCATAACCATAGGTTAGAGTACAAGTTCATAGTACTCTATATCTAGTCGGGTCATTACACATGGCCATCATACCCCATATCTACCTCAGGTATAACCCCAAGACTACCATATCCTAGAAATACATTGTGTGAGTTCTTAAGGCCTTTATACCCCTAAATTGTGTCATGGTCCATCCTCATTATAATTGGATGTCTACACACTCCCACTCTTAGTGATAAAAATGCCATGACAGCCAAAAAATCATTTGATACCAGAATAAAAAACCCCAAAGGATATTTTTTTTGAAAAAGTTGGGGCCAAATCCCCATTTTTATTATTAAAGAAAAGAAAATACATACTTTGACTAGTTAGAGGGAGACCCATTACATAGCCTAAAGGCCCAGGGGCATGAAAGCATATTTTTTTAGCCCAAAGGTCCCTCAAGTGAATAGTAATTATAAAATACATGGGCTGCTATAGTACCTGCTATAGTACCCCGCTACAATTCCCGCTACAGTACATCCACCGCTATAGTGTCCCCACCACTATAGTTCTGCTACTAATACAGTTCCCTACTATAGTACTGCTACAATAACCCCAAAATTCGTCCTTGTGCGAAATTGATCTTGGGTCTTTTGGATTCGAAATGATATACAACACACATAACATGGAATAACACATATAAGAACAATAATAATTACAAGAATGAGTATCAATATCCGTATATACACAATTATTATCATTCTCAAACATGATCTTATGGGATACACACACACTCACTTGTTATCAAACACTAAACATGGTCTAAAGCATATTAGTACACAATTTCACATCATGATAAAAATCATATACATGATCTCTATATGGTATGGAACTTCCTACCCCAATAATGTCAATTTCATCACCAATTTTTTCCAAATTTTTCGTCACCTGAGCCATATTCTCACTCCAATTAGAAAAATACCTTGTGCGAATAACTCCAAATATATTCCAAAATCAATTGTATAATCCTAATCTAGTTGGGGGTGGATAAATTCTTCACTGAATGAATATTGAAAAGGGAACAAGGTCTAGGATCCTACAAGTATGGTTCAATACGAAAAACCTCAATCACCTATGATTCATAATTCTCTAATATAATCCTCAAATTCTAGTGCAAAAGACTTTATGAAATCTTGGATTTAATTGACACAGTCTCATGAGTAATTATGATGTTGATTTTACCGATTGATCAAATTATCATTATCTAAAATTACTTATTGGACTCATATTTTGAAAATAATTTGACCTATTAATTTTAAAATAATGATATTTATTTAATATATTTTTACTATTATGCTTTATAGTGAGTGTCTTTGTATTTTTCTACATTCATTCTATTCCTATAAGATGGAATTATCTTCCAAACCCATCTTCCAAAAAACCTTCACCCTTTATTTTTTTAACAAATAAACTTTATAAAGATTCCAAATGTATGCGATGGTTGTATTTTTTGTCAAAATGTGTTAATATGTATATCCTAGTGAATATTGGTGATGGATTATGAATCTATGCACAAAATAAAAAGTAAAATTTTCTCATACATTGATGGGTAAAATGAATAGAAGATCCCATTACATGTCATGTGAATAAACTATCTTATATTTTAAAATAAGTATTGTGGAGTTTCTTATTATTGAGAATCCCTTTAATCATATGATTGTTGAGATTATCTCCTTGGAAAATATAGGTTCTAATTAGAAGGTGAAAGCAATGTCTAATATTGTTTCAAAGGAATGATAATATATATTCTTAAATTAATGATGAAAAACATATAGATTAAGAAAAACAGGGATATTAAAGTGTTGGGATGTGATCTATATTCTCATCACATGATTTAGGTCACCAAATTCAGGTTACCAGATTAAGATCACTAAATTAAAATTACCAGAATTTGGGCAACAAAATTTAAGTTGTCATGGTGTTTAGACAATGACTATATAACTTCTCTAGATGTTAGTGGAACCATCATAAGATTAAATCTTCCGATGGAATAGAGAAGTGTTTTGAAGCTTGGATAATGTAAGTTTCTAGGATTATGTTTCTATAATGGTTAAAAAAAATTAAGTGAATTGAGTAAAAGTGTTATAGAAGATAACTAATCACTTATCAAATAGAGGAATTTCCATGAATGATGGAGGTCAGTACAACTGGGATGAACATATGAGTACTCTAATAAAAGGGAGTGGGAAAAAATGTGAATAGGGAATCCTAAATTAGAAGATTGTATAATGGATTAGTGAATTATAGAAAGGTAATACTCTTTAATTTTATTCTTACTAACTTATTTGTTAGTTGATAGTAATTTCATCTAGTTCTGTTGAATATAATAAAATATATAGTTTTTCTCCCATGCACAAAGAGTTTTTTCTTCTAAATTATATAAATGAAACATGTTAGTTCTTTGTTAGATATTATTGTTTTGGTTGTACATTAATTACTTTTCATGTTTGTGATATTTTATTGATTTGTGTGGGAGGTTGACTTTGTATGGTGGGTAGGGTTTGTTGGCATCATACTTCCAGTATACCCAGTTGATAGAGGGATCTTTGAGAGTATTATTTTTTACACTTTTATAGATTGTTTTGAACTTTTTATGTGTAGTATTATAGTGGATTGAGGATCCTAGTTATGGTGGTTTCATGGAATACCTACCTCCCAAATAATAGTATCAGAGATTATTTTTTTGTTAAGTTCTTAGCACAGTGGAGGTAGATCAAGATATTTTTTCTCTTAACTTGAATTCATTTCGTTTTTAGTGAGAGTTTACTATCAGTTGATGTTATGTCATTAGATGAAAAAAATTTTAAGATAAATAAGTCTAATGGAATGGAATCTAGATTATAGATAATGATTTTGGAGTATCTTACAATTTAAAAGGACCTAGATATCCCAATATTATATGTACATAGAGCTCAAATGGAGAAGGTGGAATAGGAATGGTTGGATAAGAAGGCACTAGAATTAGTGAGGATTTCATTGGCATGGAATGTAACCTTTAATATCTAGGAAAATAAAACTAACATAGATTTGATGAAGGTATTTAAAGATATATAAAGGAAACTAAGGAAATATAATAAGGTATTTATGATGTGACATCTGTTCAGCTCAAGATTATAAAAATTATGAATCATGGAAGATCATGTGAATGAATTCAACATGATTCATGGGAAGATAAAATTAATTAAGGTAACATTCACAGATGATTTATGGGCACTAATTTTATTATCATCACTTCCAGATAGATGAGATATAATGGTGACTGATATTAGTAATTATAGTAGAAAAATATATTTTTTGTTTGAGGATATCCAAAACATAATCTTAAATTAGATTGGTCTTGGTTCTACATGTTGGATGTGTGGTAAGAAATGACACATTAAAAATAACTTCAATAGTCACACAAGGAAAATGTTTTAAGGGAATCAACCCATGGTTGTCCAAAATCCTTTAGTTTAATATAAGGTTGGAAAAAACTAATGTTGGGTGACAATACTCTAGTACAATATTGGATGATTTACTATGTAATATCCTTTCATTCAATCGGTGAATAAAGATACATGTTAAATTATGTATCTATGATATTTGGTAGAGTTCACCTAAGTGATGATAAAGCCTTATAAGTCATCAGAAAAGGATATATAAACATCTAAATAAATAATTAATAATTATTAAAGATCATATATTTTATATACATCCTTGTTCTATGGAAACAAATTATTTTTATTGGAAAAATGATGTGATAGGTTATGGAACTACCTTTACCAGCGGGGCATAAAAAACTACCCAAGGATCATAGGAAGTTGTATAAGGTGTAAAGGATGAAACTATTTACATGAATGGAATTTTCTTTGGAGTTTATTTTCTATAAATATACCTTCCTATGATCCAGAGGTTCAACATTGTAGTCTTGGTTAACTCATTGAAAATAATTTAAAATTACAAATGGAAAAAATAGTAAATCTTTATCACATGGAAATTGGAAGGTGTGAAATGTTTTTGATGGGGAAATAGAGAAGGGAGTCTTTCAACCTAGATTTAGGGAATCCAAAAGTTCATAAAATATAGTTGGTTTAATCATATGTTTGTGGAACTTAGCCTATTGAGTATAATAGAGGATCCCTCTACTTTGTAACTTTGACTGATATTGATAATTATAAATTTAGGGTTTAATTTTTGATTTATAAGTTTGATGTTTTTAGGATTTCATTCAATTGAAATTTATAGTGAAAAGGAAAAATTTATATAATTTGAATTTTCTTTGATCTAAAAATGGAGGTGAATAAACATTCTATAACATCTGGAACTTATTTCAGAAGAATGAGTATGGAATAGGAAGACATTACCTATAATATCATAATATTATTGTGTGTATGAGAGGATGAATCAAATATAAACTAATAAGGGTTTAATTATATGACTACCCTATATAATTTACAAAGTATTTTGGGAAGAGGTAGTCACCATGATGAAATACCTTGTATATATAAGTCAAGCATCGATAGTTGGTCATGATCTTCCGGGGGAAATATAGTTTGTTAAATGAATGAATGTTGGATATATTAAAGTATTCATAAGTTTGGTTTATGTTCATGTTTATTATAAGGATCAATAAAATATAAAAGAAAAATCCAAAGTATGATTTATCATTGGTTATTAAGACCAAAGATTTGGATATCAACAACATGATGATGAAAAGAGACAATTAATCTTGAGTAGAGAGGTTATCTTCAATGCGAATGTTTTTTTGGAAGGGTCAAAACTTGGAATATAATTTCATAGAAGAAAATAAATCAACTATTGATGTCTAGGTATATCTATGTAAGAATAAAAAATGATCAAAAAAATATGTAAAACTCCAATAAGAATGGTGAAAGTACTATAAGTCAAGGAGTAATACCATCAAAAATAAATGCTATAATGTTCAAGAACTATTAAAGAAAGAGTGGGACCACTGAAAGTTAGGCATCCAAAATATTGAGTAGAGATGTGCAGTACAAAATATAAAATTCAGTTGAGGGTATGAAATAGTGTTAAAATATTAGATCAAAGGTTTGGAATTTATTTGAATTTACTACTTTTAGCAGATTCAAGGGAACCTAAATGTATAGAAGGAGTTGTGATACTTAGTGACTCAAATTAATGGAATTAAACAATGGATAAAGAAGTATCTTAATTGTATTCAAACATAACATGGGATATTAATGAATTAATTGAAGGAAAATGAGATATTGAGAATAAATGGGTTTAACATTTTAAGGAAGAAGATGATGGAATGAATAATTTAAATGTTTGGTTGGTGACAAAAGGATTTCAACAGAGGGAATGAGTTGATTTCTCAAAGATATTATCATCAATAGTAAACATGTACGTATCTAGACTATTCTAAACATAGTGGTATTATAATACCTGTACTAGGATCATATGGATGTTAATACTACCTTCCTTAATGGATATTTAGAATAAAAAAATTTACACGAGACAACTAATTGGATTCAAAAAATATGTGAAGAAAAAAATGGTTTATAAATTTTAGAAAATTATTTATGGATGAAGTAAGAACTGATAAAATTAAATAAAAACTTTGATGGGTTTATATTTAAAGAATTATTCATAAGGTGAAAGATAGATCATTTCAATTACCAAAATTAATGATATAATGGAATATTCATCATTTAAATATCTTATATTGATGACATATTACTGGTGGGTTTGATGGTTTCATGAATTCAAGATACGAAGCATACGTTTCATGAAATTTTTGAAATGAAATATTTCAAGATAGCCAAAAAAATATCGGGGATGAAGACTAATAGGTATTATAAATCTAAAAATTTGGTGTTATCCTAGAGAGACTACACTCGAAAGATCATAATTTTTTTTGGAATGGTTGGGTGCAAGCCAGTGTCTACCTATTTTACTAGACACTTCAAATTTTCCAAGATTTAGGCACAGAAAATGAAATTAGGAATCTAATACATTGATAAAGTCCCATTTTCTTAAACTTTTAGTTTCATGATATATGAAATGATTTGTAATTATATGGATATATATTTTGGAGTGACAGTTATAAGTTTATTTATGTTGAACCCCTGACGGGAGCACTGGGAATCCATCAAGTGGATCTTTCACTACTTGAAATGAATCAAAAAAGTTGATATTTGATTTGGGAATAAAGATCCATTATAATGTTTTATTGATGCAGAAATAACTATTTATTAAGACAATTAGAAGAGAATTAATAGTTTTGTATTTACCTTCAGAGGAACATAGATAAGTTGTATGTCACAACTATAGATAATTATTTATCTACGTAAAATAGAAATAGAGTGTGAAGCTGTAATGAAAGTAGAGAAAGAACTGGTTTTGTATAAGTGTTCAATGAAAGAAATTAAAAAAATTTTGGAATGAGAGATTTTATTATTTGATAATCAGAGAAAGATTCACTTGGATTGGAATTTTATGTCCCATGTGAGGACCAAGTAAATATACATAAAGTTTGACTTCATTAGAAAAATACTAGCGGACAAAGTGTTAAATTTTTATAAGATAAATAGATGAAAAAATCTAGTGTGAATGTTCCTAAAACATTATTTCTTGAATGTTTGAGGAAGAATAATACCTCAATGAGATTTGGATGAATGGATGGAGGGTGGAAAATATTACATGTTGTGAACAAAAAATGTAAGGAAGTTCAATTTTAAAATATGATGGAGAATTTTTGAATATTCCCTTAGAAGAGTCTTCAAATGGGAGATTATTGGGATGTGATGTCTATTTAGGTCATCCCACTCAAGTTTCCAGATTCAGGTCACCATATTTAGATCATCAGAAGTTGGGTAGTTGATTTTGGGTCAACTTAGTGTGTAGATAGTGATAATGTAACTTCTCTAGGGGGAAGTGAAATCTTCAATAGTTTAAATATTATGATGGAATTAATAAGGGTTTAGAAAATTGGAAAGAAAGATACAATAGAATACTTTTTATAGAATGGTTTGTTAGAGAAATTAGTCAAAGTAAAAGAGTTACTAGAGATAACTGATAAATTCCCAAATATAGGTATGTGAAATCTATAGGTTAGTGTAACTAGGATGATGAGATGAGTACTCTTATTAAAAGTATCGGGGAAGAATTTGATTATGAAATCCTTAATTAGAATAGTTCACTAGAGAAGTGTACATTGGATTAGTAAATTATATTATGTTAATACTCTGTAATGTTTTCTTTATTAGTATTTTGTAATTTTATTGAAATTTATTGAACATATGGTGAATATAAGTAAATATTCAGTGTTTCTCCCATGAACATTGGGAAAATTTTATGAATAACATCAATCTCATTTTTTTCTTTTCTTTATTTTCATTAATTAGATATAATTATATTTCTTTGAATTTTTATGAGATTTTATTTAGTTGTATAAATGGTTGACTTTGGTGGTGGGTAGGGTGCATTAACTTCCTACTTTCAGTTCACCCAGTTGAGGGAGTGATATTAAAGTAGTTTTTTCCTAATGTTCTAGACCATGCTAAACTTCTAATGCTTGAAGTATTAGGGGATATAGGATCCTAGTTATGGTAGTCACATGACTTTTCCAACTCCCAATATAAATAATTGTAAAGTGATAGATGACGATATGATAAACCATCAAAGGACTTATAGATAAATATTTAAATAGGTTTATTTTGTGAGAAACCATCCAAGTAAGGGTATTTTTGTTAAGACTATTTTTTTCTTTGTTTATCTCTTTTATACATGTTAGTGAAAAATGAAATGAATCTAAAACTTTAAGGAAATGATGATATATTACAATACTCTCATTTGAGTAATCAAATGATTTAAAGTGATTTGGAAACAATCTATATAGATTTTAATTCATTTTGATGATTCATAGAATAATTTGATGACATTATAAGGTGATGAAAAGTGTTTGAGAAGGTTTTGAGACTATTTTAATAAATTTTAAAATGATTTGAAAGCATTATAGAATCAGGGATTTTTATGAAAATGGATAAGTATTAATGTATGTGTGTGAGACATTTTAGAGGAAAAGGTGTATACATATGAGTTATTCTAACTTTGTATACATGTCATTTAGAATTTTCATAGGTGTCATCTTTGAGTCAAGACATCTTTATCAAATTCATTTAGATCTACATACTAGTCATTTTGATCATGAGTCAATGTGAAATTTTTATGAGTCATCTAGAACTCAGTATGATTTATTTAGACTAGCGCATATGTCATGAAGATCTCTGTATGATTCATTTGTTTATGAATCATTTACACATACAAATCCCAAACTTATATAAAAATTTGGGAAGATTTTAAAAATTATATTCTAAATATGAATTATATAAAATAATGTTGATGATTTTCTTTAAGGTTAAAGATATCATGATGTAATTTCTAGCCATGATTAAATATATAAATTAAGGATGACTGAATGAGAAGAAATTGAGAAGATCATTGTTCTATTTATTTTGTGATTTTCAAATGAGAATATTTGAAAATCAATTTTGGTGGTCAAATATGATGTAAATAAAGTGATGCATGTAATGTTATATATTTATCTAAACATCAAAAAATCAATCATGATTCAATATAATTTACTTTTAAAATTAATATAATATCAATATGAATTTTTAAGAAATTAATTAATCTCGAAATGGAAAACTTCTAGGTAAATAAATCACGAAAGTAAAAGTTAATATGCTTGTTTTTTTCTTAATAAATTAAATATATCAAATGAATTTTTGATTCTTTATGAAAATGAGGAATTCAAGATAAGATATAGTTAGTAAATGAATCTAAAAATTACATGATATTTTAGATTTATTTGAGTTTATAAGAATGAGTCATGCTACAAATAATATTTTCTTTATTTTTTTATATAATTATGTAGATATTTCTATTTTTGGGAGTTTTTGGAATGAAATAAGAGAATATTCTTAAATCTCTGTATAGAAATAAATAGGATATTTTTTTAACTAAAGTTAAATGAGAAAGAAAATAAAAGAGGGGAATTTTTTTTAAAATCACTAGAGATAAGCAGTTGTGGAAAAAAGGAAGAATAATTTAGGGAAACACACACATTATTTCCTTGAGAAATATATATGGAGGATTATAGGGATAAAATCATTTAATGTTGTTTATTTTTCTTTCAATGAGATATTTAAAATTTTAAAATATGTGAAATGACCCCAAAATGTAAAATGCGGAACTTGTAATGTTTTTTTGGAACCACTATATTGAATAAAAATACTTATCAAAAAATATAATATGCTAGAATAAGAAACCAATATTTCTTTATGACGATCCACCCTCTATGTATACAAGAACATGGATATGATAACTTGGTTCTCCTGAACAGATCCAATCCATAAAAGCTATTGGATAATAAGAAGTTAAATATTGTATAGAAACCAGATCTTGTGATATATAATATAGTAGTAAAAGGGAGAAATAAAGAAGGAATAGTTGTTTTAGAAGGATTATTTTCATGAAGCATTACCGATCATCTTCATGTAGTTGAAAACCTTGAAATTTTACTGAGTGGCTCTAATGATCAGATTCTAAACATGACCCATTAAGTGAAATTTAAATTAGAGACCAATTTGAAATCTATTGTTCTTGAATATCTAAAGGAAGTCATAGATTATATATTGAGAAGAATAATAACTATATATGTTGAAGTTTTGGAATCCTATTCTAAAATAATATCTACTTCAAGAGGTTCGAATATTTATATACCAGTTTTTATATTGAAGTCTTGTGGGATGTTAGAAAAGAAAAATATCAGTGGGTTTCCATGTGATCAATGGTTCTGAATGATAATATACCCCCTACAAAGTGTAGAGTAGACACTTGGGGTTTAAGATAATCCCATCCCAACACACTTTAATTGATAATAATATTATTAGTGGATAATCTATGACATTTACATATTGAGAATAAGATGGAGTAGGTTTCCTAAGATGAGAAAAACCTTGTAAAAACTCTATTAACTCCCATTTACTTTCTATACTTCATTGCATGTGTGTGTTTGTTATTGTTTAAAGAAAAAAAAATCCATATGTCTTAATTGGAAAGTCATTAAATACCAATGGGTTCAAAATTTTAAATATTTTTTTCAACTTTGTAATAGATTTGGTAAAACCTAATTCAACCCCTCTTTAGTGTTTTCACCAATTAAATAAGACTTTCACATTACATAAGATATTTTAACTCTTATATTTCACAATGGGAGCTTTTTAATTTTTCACATTTCTCCTCCTCCTCTATTCCAAGGATTTAAATTCTAAACTTCTTCAGGGGTTGTCCCAAACTTTTGTATGAATTTTACTATCATGAATTCCATGTAAGATTCTTTCCTTTATTGAATATATTCTTTTCTCATGAACATCGGTGCTCTATCATACTAAAATTATTAAAAATAATTAACTTTTTATTTTTATTCAGTCCTTAGTCAGTGGATTATCATACAATAATATTTATTTAAATATGCACATTATGTATATGCTAGATCACTTATATTCCAAATTAAATTCAAAATAGCATTAGTGACACATCTTCTGGGAGTTCATCTTCCATGAGTACATATTTTGGATCAATTATATTCCATAATATAATCTTGTAACTTAAATGAATATATATACCTTCATGTGTTAAATTTAAGTTTCCCCTGGATATAGTATTGATCATTTACCCACATGTGATTTTCAGACAATAATTCTCAGAGTTACTTATTCTTCAACTTACGAAGACAATGTAATTGACAGTGTTCTCCAAAATATTCATCACTTGTCATGGATTTACATTTAAGATTAGATTATCAATTATATGATATAATTAATCATACATAATCATTAATTATGGTGACACAAGTCTTTTATCATCCCAATAAATCATAAGACATCTTTTAGTGTCATCTTCTGGTAGTTGAACTGGCTGCTACATGTGTTCCATCTTCTAATGAATTTTATTTCATAGTGTTAAATTATGGATAACCGTTAGAGAGTGTTAACAAATGGAACAACCTTAACTTACAAAATACCCTTAGGCATTACCAAATTATTTTTTACTATTACAATTCAGCTTTATCACATATTGAATTTACTTCTCCTTTAAAATAATTATTAACTATTAACAAAAAATAAAACATTCATCATCACAATACATTTTCAATATTCAACATCTTTAAGAAATTTACATGACATAAAAAACTATATCTTCATATAAAAAACTAAAATTAAAACTTTATACACTACATAGCCTAACAATTTTACTTCCCAAATATAAAAAAAATATTTAGAAATTTTATCATAGATTTGATGTTCTCATAGTGAATTGAGAAAATATAAATATGTCTCCCATGATCATATGAAGATTTTGAAAACACAGTTATATCATCCATGAAAACCACCACAATGGAATCCAAGAATGGATTAAATATCCAATTTATTATAGCCATAAACATTATATTTGTGTTATTCAAACTATTAATAATAATTAACTACTCATAATTTCTATATCAACTAAAAATTTATTTTAGGAACATCCATTGGACTTAATCAAAACTGATGATATCTAATGGGTGGGTTAATATTTGAATGAAATTTGGACCCTTTTAACTATTAAAATTAATTATCAACTTGGGTAATAGATATGTTTTTTTATCATTACTTATTTTGGATTCTTATTATTTACACATAACCGAAGGCTTTCATCATATTTTATAGGGAATATTGTTAGAGATCCCCAAGGTGAAGTACTAGGATTAATAAAACACATTCCCTTAATATTATCAAGTTTAATTCTTATCTATCTCAATTTAGTAGTATCCATACGATATAAAGGAATAAAAATTGTCTCTGTCCTAGGTAACATATCAATAGATAACTCAACTAACTATTATAAAGTTTTCTTAAAAAAATATCTAAAATGAAATTTAGAAAGATGTATAAAATTACATAAAAAACCCTTTACACACTCTCCTTAGTTGATTATAGTATTAGGATCAAAATGCATACAATAATTAATCTAAATTGTCTCTAATCGAGTTATTCCTATCTTATAATGAATTCCCATTCTCTGATAAACATGTATTGAAATACCACAAGAGATTAAAATGAAACTTTTATATTGTAACAGTCTATATGAGATTAGAACCGAATAAACTAGTATATTCCCAATATCATATTGATGGAATTTATATAAAGAGTAAAAAATTCCTAATGTTATCCGTAATTTCCCACTACGATAGTGTAAACTAGAAACATAATAATCTATCTCACTTGACTATCCAAGGGTGTATCAATTCTCATCAGTACTAAAGTCTCCACTTCCAATTTCAAAATATAAGCCATATGTTTACATATAAAGGCATAAGAACCTGCTATATGAAATGAGAAATGGGCTAAAGTAAATGATGCTAATATAGTACTTCATATGATAGAAATAACCTTTCCCAAAAAATGATCATAAACTACTTGACTACATATATCCAACCTATACCCTCAGACTAGACCTGAGGTTAGAGACCTTAAGTAGATATATGTAAAATTGACTATTGGATGTGGATACCTCACATACTACCCCTTCAAGAACCACCTAAAAGAGTTTGACTACACCCTTTACTCTATCTTCCCAGATTAGCATGTGATATTTGAGTCTTATAGGATTTTGACTGATATATATTAGTAAAATAAAACTTATGAATTTGGAAATACTGGATATAAAAGTGATATTAATAATCTTCATAATTTTAGTTTGTCTTAATATGACTGAGATGTTAAAATTCGTAGTAATGAACATGTGTTTTTCCATAAGTTGGTAGTAGTAGAAGACTAATTACTAGGACCTACCTTAAAATATCTTCCCCTAATTATTACTTACATCTCTCAATTCCACTAAAATATCCCTAATTTATGTCATGGATTAGAAGTGATATACATACTCCTACATTTCCTTTACATCCTATATAGTGGGAAGGTTAAACATCACCACCTATATCTGTAGTAGTTCCCTCAGCACCATTTCAAACTACATGGATTTTGATTCCTTGCCTCCACTTATCTATGGAGAAAATAGAAGGAATTTAGTAAATATAGTAGAACACTCTATCATTACCAATGACCTTTACTAAAAATCTAAAAATTATTATAATTTGACTTAGTGAAGAGTATCAAGATAGAACTACTCAAAAAAATTCATTAAAACCATTCCAAGATAGATCATAACCCTTATTTTCTTTAGCCAGTACACCCACCATCAATTTCAAGGATCTTTGATCATAAATTATTCTAAATTTACCCAATGTTATTATAGAGTTTCAATGTTCTAAATTATTTTATGGATATGATTCTCCCACTCTTTCGCTTCGTAAAGTGACATGTCATCATGAGACATATATGGTTAATTGAACTATAAATTCTTTATAACATATATGATTGTATGTTTTTATCTAAGTTCTCCCTATCTTTTGGATTGAATCCATTTCACCAACCCCCAAGGACTTGAGGGAAAAAAAGTGGTATATGAGGAGATTCATGTTATCTAACTCCAACCTATAGAGTGGTTGAATGTTTATGTAGTGGAATCCTCTATATTCAAGTAGAGAATAATATTATATTCCCTATCTAAATATGATAAATTCAAAATTCATATTAGTATAGTAATAGGCAAGTCAAAAACTCATACCCTCTCTCATATTTATTCCTTTTAAAAATTTATTTAATGTTTCTAATATAATTTTATTTTTTAAAACAAATTTAATTTTAATGAGGAAATATCTAACTCACCATAATATAAAAAGTAATTTCCATAGAAAGCGATTCATTTAGTAAGATATATTAACCTAATCATCACTAATAAATAAATAAATAAGAAAAAACTATTTATTTATTATTTATGCTTTAGTTTATGTAAAATTTTAAGTGATTCCTGTAATAAAATAACCAAGAACAAGAAAACATATAACATTTTAGGCCATTGTATATATTCCTACCAATATAAATTTATACATGATTCATAAAACTCAAAGAAATAAAACTATATTAAAGATAAAATCAAATTGAACCCAAACTACCCCTTCTAAACCAAAATTCTACTATATTTATACTAGTCATCTCAGAATTTGTTCCCTAGAAGAAATTGACTTTTTATTTTTTATTTCCCAAACAATTATATTTATTATTCTATTATGTTGATTTTTATTTTACATTACATTAATGTGATAATGTTCTTAAAATATTTATCACATGAAAGGTTAATAATAGTTCCATACTATAAAGAGAACCTAAAAATTATATAATAATATTCCTAAATAAATATTCCTTATGGTATTGATATTGTAGGAACCCAGTTCTCCATTTGAGGTATGAGTTTATTTTTTTCGGGTTGTTTTTGAGGGAAAAGGGGAAAAATGGGTTGGTACTGTCTTCAGGCCTATTACTTGATATAACATGGGATTACATGCTGTGTTCCCCTAGTACACATCATGTAATTTCTGGAAGTATAATGCATATACATGGCATGTAGGGATGTCGGTAAAGAAGAGAGGATCATCCAAGTACACATCGTGTACTTAGAAGTACACATCATGTAATCATGTCGTAATGACACAGAAAGAAAGTACAAAAATTTAGCCTAACCAACTATATACACAGAATGTATATTTAATTACATATCGTGTAATTTTTTTTTGAAAAAATGGGAAGTATCCTTGTTTTAAGTTAGAGAGAAGTAGGGTTCAACTGAGTTCGCAAACCAGCAACACCAAAGGAAGAAATCACTCCAGATTCATTGTCCAAACTCTGATTCGAACACTATCAGATCTCTTGGAACCCCATCAGTAATCTCTCAATTCCTCATGAGACATTCTTTATGATTTTTTCTCTCGACCAAGTTATATAGAGTTGAATTTTTATGATTGTTTTATAGATCTAGCCCATTCTAGGATGAATTAGAGGCTGACATTGGATGAGGAGTGTCATACGTGTATGAGGTAGGTGGTTCATACCTTGTTTTGTTTTTTTGCTTACTTTTGGGTGGTGCAGCCTTTGGCACATCTTCAGGTATTTTGAGAGAAACCCCATTATAACTGCTATTGCATATTTAATTGGTTGTTAGACCTATAGGATTCCATTAGAAATTACCTTTACCTAAATTGAATGAGTGAGGCTGGAAGAGAGGTCGTTTTTCATTGGGATATTTTAGTTGGGGGCGCCAAAATTGTTATAATTTATTTTCTTTTTTTTTCTATGATATGTTTAATTTGTAAATCATGATTATGCTCATAAAGGAATTGAAGACCTCAATGTTAATATGTTATAGCTGATAGTTAGTGGAATTCAAACTATTTCAATTGAATTTCTTGATTAAAGTGTTTTAATGTGATTATATATTTGTAATGTTTGGTATTACATGTGCTGAGACACTTGGGGTTGTGATAGTCTTGACCTGAGGTTGGGATGACATGGCCATCGGGATTGAGTGATGATGATCACTGGTTGGGATTGGCCCAAATTTTCTTGGGTGGTTTTGACCTAGGAATTGGGAATCGTGTAAGTTGGTTTGAGGATGTGTGACTGTTAGGTTGGTAAAGTCCATAGATACATAGATAGCCTGGACATTGGATTTGAGTGACATTGTTGTAGGGGAACGAGGTGCCAGAGATGGTGTGGCTTGGGTTTTTATTTTTGTGATTTCTGCTCACCTATGGTGGACAAAGTGCCAATTGAGTTGTGTGCACATAGGTAGAATCCATGAATAGGTGGTTTTGATAGCTCATGTGAGTATAGGACCCCGATAGTTTTGGTTTTGGTAATATTGGTTTGGGGGTTCTTTCTGCAGAAATCCACATGGAAGGTGAGGAGCCTTCAGTGGATAGTGATTATGCTATCAGGTTGGGGGCTGAGGCATTCCATGCTTGAGGTTGTGGGCCATGATATATATTTATTTGAGGAAATTCATCACTGCTCCTCCGGTTGTAATGCCATGAGATATTGTCAGCTTTTGAGTAGGGGTCTGTGGGACTGGGACACTATTGTTTTGGCATGCCTTCGAGATATTGGTACTTTGAGACACAAGGTATCAGGAGGAACATGGTGCCAGGATATGTGATTGGAGTGGAACCTAAGGGTTCATTGGGACTTTCTAACTACAGGAGTACCTTGTGCCCTGGGCCAAGGACTCTCTTTTCTTCTATGATTCTAGTGATGGATGAAAGAGGTGACACTCCCTGGTGGCCGTTGAGCACTAGTAGAGGTTGTGATTGTTTATTGCATCCCCCTGCTTACTTTAATTTGAGATACATGTATGCTTAAACACATATAATAGGTATTCACCATTGGGCGGTATCCTGCTAAGATACATCTCACACCCTACACGGGCCCTTCAGAACATGTTTAGACATTATGGATTTACGTACAGGTAAAGGATTAGCCTCAGGAGCTACATCATAGTACTATTTGGAATAGAGATTAGCATGGACCTCGAGGTTATTCCTAGTCAGAGTTTTACTTTCATTTATATTTCATTCCTGTATCATTATGCTTATTTATATGTAGCTAAAATTGTTACCTATGAGAACCCTTTTGTATATTGACATGTATGACCTGCTACGGATGTATGCCTTATTGTTTTAGTAGTGTCTACAAGTGATGTTTATCATGCTATTTTATTTACTTTATGCTGCACTTGTTTCTATATTGATTCACCTATTTATCTTCTATTGGATGCGATTCCAATCTACGAGTCTGGTTCGAGTCTGCTGATTCATTTATTTTTACTGAATGTGTTATGATTATACTCAGACCAGTGCCTTATATTTTACCCTAAGGGTATATCCTCCCCACTATACCTATTTACACACTCGTTGCTAGTTGGAATCCATTGGAGTTTTGGGAGGTGTGACTAAGGTCAGTGAAACACAGCCCAATAGTATTGTTCGGGTGGTTATTCAGGTATGGTACATTACAAAGTGGTATCAGAGGTGTTTCTTTTTCCTATTTTATTATTATTACTATTTGTGATTATGGTAGACTGGAGATAGGTTGTTTATCGAAACTAGATTTCAAACTCATACTTGGGTGCCTGCTGCCCCATGTACGAGGGATGGATTGAGTTACCTTTGGTGGGAATTGTTGTTTTGTTTTTTATATTATATTTTATATGATTTACACCTTGGTGTCTCACTTGGTTTGTGATGATTATTAGTTTTGATATGTAGCCTTTGACCCAGTACAGTAAGGTAGAATTGGACCTTGACCTAGTAAGGTAAGGTGTGGTTGTTTGGATTTTGATAGACACATTTTTGGGGTATTTCATTTTCATATATTCATGTATGCATTATAAAGTGATAATACCATGTGATATATGTCAATTTCAATGTGAAGAAGGAGAAATTATGGAATGGACTGCTTGTTTTATGCAATGTGATATCCCATTATTTAAATTTATGTAAAATTTCATGTGGCATGTGAATGGGTTTGGATCTTTTGGAGCAGGTAGGTACTATGGTTGGGGTTATTTTGATCACCAGGATTGTGTGACTTGGTTGTTAGATTTAAGCAACATTGGTTGTTGGGACAGGCGTAGCCCATGGATATTGTGATACTTGGCACTATTGAGGGTAGGTAAGGAGGCCATGAGGCCGGGATGCCATGGGGTATGGTTATAGTGTGTAAGAGTGAGGTTAGTGAGGGTTACATTCATTTTAATACTTTCCCTATCTGTGTTATATATATATTTTTATATATCTGGGCTATCTGCCCATTTATGGTAATCAACAAGTTCCTCCTAGACGACTTGATGGAGCGTTAGGTGGGTGATGATAAAATTCCATAGGAGCATGATCAAGTTCATATCCCTAAGGGTCTGTAAGAACATGAGACATATGTATAGGCTCAAGGATAGGATTAGGTTCAGGATGTAGTGTATATAGGGAAACTGTTGGGTTTGACAACATTTGATCCATGGATCAATGAGCAACTCCGATCTAGTCTGGTACTTATTTTACAAGAGATTTACAGAGGTGTTTAGGGAACAAATCCCTATATGGATTACCTTACTCAGGAGTTCCAGTTGCAACACCCCCAACTTTTCAAGGTTAGGGTGGTCCCCAAGAGGCAGATAACTAGATAGAGAGAATGGATATGATCTTTGAGTATCTCAAGACTCCTCTAGGGAGGAGGGTCAAGCTAGTGACACATATTCTCCAGGAACTGAAGAAGCAATGGTAGGATGTGTAAGTTTTGGCTTGCAGACATGAGGGGCTGGACTAGAAGGATTTTGAGGACATATTTTTCAATCACATTTCCCTGATATTCTAAGGAAAGAGAGAGATCGAGAGTTCTTAAGCCTTAAATAGGGTGACATGTCTGTCATAGACTATACATATACTTTCAATGAGCTATCACACTTCTCACCTGGTATGGTAAAATATGACACCTTGAGGGTGAGGTGCTTTGAATATGGATTGCGGAACACTATATGAGTTTAGGTAAACATCTTAAGGAGAGCCTTGTTCTTAGAGGTGGTGAATTTGGAGCTTATAACCAAGGGTAACCTAACAGAGCGGTCTCACATGGGCTAAGAAGCAGCTTCTGGTTATAGTTTAGATGGCAGGAAACAAGGTCGATATGAGTTCTAGTAGGGCAGTCAAGCCAAGGACCCCTCTATACCACCTCTTGGTAGTTCAGAAGTGGTTTCCTTTCAGTGTATGTAGCCAGGGCATGTTTGGGATCAGTGTGGTTGGACTCCAAAGGAATGTCTAGCATATGGATAGGTTGGGAATCTTAAGAGGTTCTATAGGTATCCTTCTTAGACATCCATCAGGCAGGGACCGAGGTAGGCATAGGCTTCAAAAATTGGTTCATAATCGGTACCAGGTGAGGCTAGATGAGGTTCAGATGCATGCAGAGGATGTGGAAGAGAAAGTGGGACCCATATGTGCGGTTAATGGCTAGTTAATGGGGTAGTACTATAAGGAGGAAAATATTCAAGAAGTCGTGTGTTAGTCCAGGAAAACACCATGGAGTTTCTTGGGATTGAGCTGGCAGGTGAGATGATAAAATTCAGAGGTACGCTGCGGGAATGGCCATGATTTATTTTTTCTTATGTTTGGCATGGCCTATTGAGGAATGTTTTCTTTGAGTTCACGAGGTGAACATGATATATATGGACTGGCCAGATGTTGTTTAGTAGGTTTGTACCATCATGAGTGCATTATTATATATATATGAGGTGATTGTAATCCGGAGAATCATTGTATTCGTGTTTTGAGCTGCTTAGGCATTGGGGCATCCGGTGGATGTGGGTTATTTGCGGTTCCTTGGGAATCAGGGCATCAATGATGTATTTTGTGATTGAGGTTGAAGGAACTTGGTTGTTTTGAGCATCCATGGGATGTAGGACCTTGTTGTTCCTTGGGTTCCATGGGCTTGAGGTGGGAACTGATTTGGGGCGGGATATGATTGGGTGTCGAAAGCGATAGGGGAGCACTTGATGAGGTGTAGGGGTGACGATGTGTCACAGTAGGACCATGGTTCAGGAAACAGGTCATTGGACCTTTGATTTATTTGAGCTTTGGGTTGGAGTTTTTTCTAGAGTGTTCCTTCACCACCCTCTGAAGGGAAATTTGGGGGTAAATTTCTTCAAGGGGGAATTTTTTAAGAACCCGATTCTTCCTTTGAGGTACACGTTTCTTTTTTTTGAGTTTTTTTGAGGAAATAGGGTAAAAATGGGGTTTGTACTGGCTTTAGGCTTGTTACAAGGAATAAATTGGTTTTACATGCTGTGTAACCCTAGTACACACCATGTAATGACTAATCTTGTAATGGCCACACCTGGCGTGTAGGGATGTCAGCAAGGAAGAGAGGATCAACCAAGTATATGATGTGTACTTACTAGTACACACCATGTAATAATGTCGTAAAAACCTGGAAAAGAAGTCATGGAATTTGGTTAAAGAAACCATATACACGGTGTGTATATTTAAGTACACATGGCGTACTTTTTTTTGATAAAATGGGATGTAGCCTTGTTTTAAGTCAGAGGGAATTAGGGTTTACCTGGGTTCACAAAATAGTAGTGCTGGACAAAGATATCCCTCCTGATTCATCGTCCAAACTCTGATTTGAACTCTATCAGATCCAATGGAACCCCATTGGTAATCTCTCGATTCATCTTGATCCGTTCTTTATGATTTCTTCTCTCAACCATGTTATCGAGGGTTGAGAATTTTTTTCCTTTTGAAGGTCTAACCTGTTCTAGGATGAATTAGAGGCCAACATTGGGTGAGGAGTGTTGTACCTGTATGAGGTATGTGGTGTATACCTTATTTTGTGTTTTTGTGGAATTTTTGGTGGCGTGGCATTTGGAGTGTGTCTTTGGGTATTTTTAGTGAGACCTCGTTATAACTGTTGTTGCATATTGAATTGAATGTTACACCTATGGGATGTTGTTGGGAATTCCCTATACCAAAATTACTTGAGTGAGGCTGGGTGAGAGGCCTTTAGTCCTTGGGATATTTTGTATGGGGGTTCCCAAATGGTTATAATTGTTTTATTTTATTTTTAACTGGTATATTTAATCTGTTAAAGCATGATTAGTCTTGTTAGAGGCATTAAAGACTTCAATGTTAATATGTTATAGATGATAGCTAGTGCAATTCAAACTGTTTAAATTGAATTTCTTGTTTAAAGTGTTTTAATGTGATTATATATATGTAATGTTTGGGATTACATATGTTGAGAACCTTGGGGTTGTGACGGGCTTGAACTGTGGTTGGGATGGCATGACCATCAGGATTGAGTGATGATGATCACTGGTTGGGCTTGCCCTAGATTTTCTTGGGTGATTTTGACCATGGGATTGAGAATCCTGGATGTTGGTTTGAGGCAGTGTGACTATTAGTGACACCTGACCCAATAAAAATATTTGGGTGGTATTGACCATGGTATTGGGCATCGTGGATGATGAGAACTGGATGGGCATGGACCATATTTACACCCTCACTGATAGTCGACATCCTTTGGAGTTCGGGGAGGTCACCTAAGGTCAGTGACACCCGACCTAGTAGCATTGTTTGGGTGGCTGTTCAGGTCAAGGATGTTACAGATATATCTTCATATTGGGATGATGGTGATGTTTTTCTATCAAATTTTAAATTCATATAAGCACAATGGCTTCTTTTGATGATGTTTGTACTTGGTGATCTCCAAGAAGGGAGGTCATGAGGATAGACCTGCCCATAAAAATTCTATGTGTTTTATATTCAATTGGATATTCCTATTCATGAATGTGTGTATTGGTCATTATACTTGATTTCATTATCAATTTGTATCATGAATTACATACTTTGATGTATAGATGAAAACAATTATTATATATTCTCATGAATAATTGACATTTGTTAGATGCAGAATAAGATAGTTGACATCAATTAAATGGTCAAGAAAGGATTTATCCATTATATATTAATGGAAGATGGCATATCCAACCCTTTTATTGAAATAGAACTACTATATTAAATCTATACCCATGTTAGTATATAAATGATTACATTTTTTAAATTCAAAAAATAATAATAATATAGGGTGATGAAACAAGTATGAATCCTAATTGATAAGATATTGGTTAATAAAGAGACTATATTACATAAAAACATTTACAGGAAGGTAGTTTTTGTTTCTATAGTCACTTATTTCTATATGGGTGTCTTCACATATTGAAAAATGATAATCTTTTACTTTAGGTAAGTTCTACCTATTGAAATTTATAAAGGCTCTTAGAGTGTCAAACATTAATTGAATAAAAAATATCACTAATTCTATTGAAAATAAATTAAGAATAAATACATTCCATGTTTTATGGAATAGTATTTATTATTTTATATGTTTATTGTAGAAATTTAATCATAAGATATTAATGTTTAGAATATGCGATTTGAATTTTATTTCTCATTTAATTATTCATAAGGTAATGAATATAATAATTATTTATTTACAAGTTTAGTGAATAGAGTAAAATAAATATTTTTTAAAGTTACTTGAATATTGAAAATAAATATTTATTTGCAATTTTAGTGAACATACTATTGATTATATTTTATTAAATGAATATTTTTATTATTATTAATGGCTGAATAAGTCCTATGTGATGATATGGATTAAGTATAATGATCTAATGGAAATTATTTATTTAATATAATCTAAGTAAATATTAATTCATTTATTTATGAAATAATATTATAGTTAATTCATTTCATGGGACATAATAATAATAATATTATTATAATTTTGACACTAGGTATTACATATTTTAAAAAATAAGTTAAGGGATTTGTTAAATTATATTTATTTAACCCTAATTATATATAATAAAAAAATATCATTTTCCATGTTAGAAATTGAAAATGTTGGAAATTATTATCTCAAGAGTTAGATATAATTTCTCCTTATTTTCTTCTCTCATAAACCTATAGAGAGAATATGAGAAAATTGTTATGATCAATAGTGAACAAAACTAAGAACTTGTTCTTCTTGGCACTATCACACAGAAGATCAATAACATCCTTTAGAGATTCATGAATCCCATGTGGATACCTTTAGAGGAATCCTTGATTGGATTCTCCATCATAATGTCAAAGTAAAAAGAGTGGTGATGAGAATTTGGTCAATAAGAATACCACAGATATAGTAATTCTATATTTAAATTAATTATAAATTAAGTTTTTATGATCTTATCTATAAGATTTTTGGATGTTTTCATATAGATCTTCATATTTATCAATCAATATTGTTTAGAAAACAAAATTTCGTTCCCACCCAATTCATTAGTTATACCCTATAATCTTCAAGTTGTATTATAGTGGTCACATTCTAATTTAAAATTATTTATAATTAATTTTATTTCTTTCATACATTGGTTTTCATGTATCCATTTCCAAATTTTATTCCTGATTTCAATGTCCATGATGATACATTAATATGATATCATATGGACATGAATAAACTAAAATATATTCAAAGAATCTATCCATATGTGACAATGATATTGGTTAGTCGACACTATAACACAACATTTAGAGAGTTATTTGACATTTTGTAACCTCACACATGGTACATGTCACATTTTGTGCGATACGTCATGTGGTCCAATACATGATATCTTTATATACTATATATTGACTACTTGCATGGAATATTGTTTGAAATAGTCTAAAAATATTTGAGAAGTTTAGTACACTCCATGTAACCCCACATAAGGTACATTTTATGTATTTTATGGTTTTTCATGTTGGTTAACACATGGTTTCATTAAAAGTCATGCATTTTGATACCCGCCCGACACGTAGCTGTATATGGACTACATTCCACATAGTAAGAACACATTGCATGTGACATGTGTCATTTCATGACCCCTCCCTCCAACGGTACACCTCCTAGGTCATAATCAAAGGAATAAATATAATGACAGCTGATTCTGGACTCTAGTAGGTCCTAGGTTAGTGACTAACACTGAGAGTATAAATCTCTCACACATATGAGGATCTACCCTCTATAATAATAGGATTTAGAGATAACATATCAATGATCAATCAAATCCGTGACATATCATAAGATAAAGGAAACCAAAAACATACCAAAATGAATGTATAAATAAAACAGATACAAATAAAAGCCTCTAAATGGATACCTAAATGGAAATAGTAAGATAGTTACACAACAACAACCCTAAAGTTTGATCTTTAAATTTCCAACACGATCCAAGATTTCCTCCTAGAAACCTAAAAACAATTTGTATATACATAGGGTGAGAATACAATTTTAATTAGTAGGATCATACCCATGGTCTCCCATACAAATGTGAAAAGATAATACTAATATACCCATGAGAAAACAGCAGAATCAACAATACCTAAGCAGGTCATCTAACCAATCCCATCCTCATGAGGGAACGCTCCCCAAATAATGAATCCAAGTATAAAAACATAAGTAGAAGAACATCAATAAGGATACCCCACATTTCTTTCCCCTGGTTTTCCACTCTCACACCCCAATATCGTAAAATCTAGAGCTCCAATATCTTATATATAATAACCCTACCCAAAGACACATGAGCCATGACATCACATCACATCTTAGAAAATGACACTTGTGCCATCACCTCACATAACATATCACTCAAAGACACTTGGGATATCACATCACATATTTCTTGAAGATACCTGGTCCACCACATTATATATGTCCATATCCAAAACCAAAATTTTAGTGTATCTTAACATGAAGGACATCAACCTCCTACCCTCCTCCGACCATGCATGACCCCACCATAACCCACCTCATCAAACATCACCACATTGAACTTTTGAATTATAAACATCAAAACCTATATGAAATGACTTTAGTTTTGACCGATAATACTTTAGAATATTTCTAAGAATATTTTTGAATCAAGGTGTTGAGTTAGTGTGCAATTTCAAGGCCTGAAGAGCCCCATAGAAGAGATATTAAAAATATTAAATATATATTTATCACATGCATGTAGTTCCTCTTGAAAAATGGAATACATATCAAGATAATTCTCAGAATAGAATTTTGAGACCACTTTTGAGTTTAGAACATCATGTTTACACTAGGCGCGACATAAAATTTATTGGTGTCAGGTGTTCGACCAATGGTGAGTTGGTGGTGGGGTGTCAAAAAGGGAGTTCATTGATTTAATAAAATTAAATCAGTTATACCCCCTCCATCCTCATTCAGTACGAACATATCAAGAGATGATAAATGTCATGACCCGACCCAACGGGTCTCAAGCCGCGACACCCCAAGCCCACCTCCAATAGGCCAGGGGATGGCATCTAGCACCGAGTAGGATATCACACACATGGGAGGCATTAGCCCAAGGTACCTATACACACACACACCCACATACACCTCCATGAAACAGTGCAGAGATATATAAAACTGAAAAGAAAATGCATGCATACAAATATCCCCAAACCAGAGTACAAAAAAAGTACAAGAGGGGAAAAAAGGGCCCACCAAAAGAAAACTGAAAAGAGTCCAACCTACTCAGAAGGAGGGTAAACACTGCCAAAAAACCTGAAAGTAAACTCCTTGGCACAGCTCTGGTAAACACCCCTGTCAAACCCGCACACTAAGCTCTGCCTGCTCCGGGTCCTCCTGGGACTCCGTCGAAAGGCCTGTGGCCTGCACAAGACACAAACATGTGCAGGCAAATCCCGTGTAGGGGTGAGTTTAACAATACTCAGTAGGCACCCCGGAAACCCAAAACAAAAGAGAGAAACTGAAAGGCAACAGTCCGATCATCCCAGCTAGAGGGAACCCATATGAGAGAGAAACCCCATCTCGTGACCATCCTCGGCTAAACACAATTAGTCAGCTCAGCTTAGGTGTATGCCCATACATACACCTTGAACAATCCAGATATAACCAGATCACAAAACAAGCCACATGAGGTACTGAACTCATCACCAGCAACTTTCCACAACTAGGAGAACACGCTCCACAATCACTATCATCCGAGATGACACTCGCCCGAGAGATACACTCATCGGGGTTCTCACCAACATCTCAGATCTCACCCGAGAGATCCCACCCATCAGATAACATCACAATGGAAACCTTGCTGAAACAACATAAACACCAAACTCCTCAGATAATGGATCGCTCCTAGGGTATGCTAGGGGATACCAGAACCCACACCAGTAGACGAAGATCTCACAGATAGGGGATCACTCCCAGGGTCCGCTGGGGGATACCACGACCTGATTTGGCATTCGTAGATCTCCCAGATAGGGGATCACTCCCAGGATCCGCTAGGGGATACCACAACCCGATCTGGAACTCAAAAAAAAACACATCACTCAAATAGAGGATTTTCACCCATGTCACGACGGGCACGACGATACCAAAACCCTATCTGGTACATCTCATGCTCTAGGGGATCTAATTGATGATACCACAACCCTACCGACACCACGCGCTGAGTAGGGGATCATATAACCAATGATATCACAACCCTACTATAAACCTCATGCTAAGTAGGGGATCATATACCCGACAATTCCACAACCCTACAAAGTATGGACCACCACATAAGGGATCATAATCCTGATGATGCCACAACCCCACGGGGCTAACTAGCTAGATAGGGGATCTCCGCCCATGGATAAGCAATCACAGTGATACCAAGAACCCAATCTAGGGTATAGATGCTAGAGGATCCCGCTTCGGGCCCACCGGAGGGATGCCACAACTCTAACAGATTAAATATGCCATCGAGAGGATCACAAACAAATACTAAGGTTGTGATGGCACACGAACCCTCATAGGAACGAATCAAGGGAGTACCCTCAACCACTGCTGGTCCAACATCGCTATTCCAAGCGACTCGCAACAACGCCACACTACCCACCTCCTAGGCCGACACTGAGGTCACCATCGAGATCCACACGGAAAAACACACTGGATAGGCTATTCACTCACCCGAACCGGACGCCAGATGAAAAATGCACTATTCACCTTGGCTAGCCCATGTGGGGACCACACCATGATCCCATAACTCTTTGAGCGAGGCACACCGGTGCGATCCCCTCAGAAAAAATCACACGATAGACTACTCGCTCGTCCGAAACAGACACCTAGTGAAAAAGGTACTATTCACCAAAGCCAGCTTAGGTGGGGCCCACACCTTGATCCTGAAACTCATTGAACGGATCACACCATTGCGATCCTCTCAGAAAAACACCCATGATCGACTATTCATCCGCCAAAATCAGACTCCTGGTGCGAAAGTAGCTTTTCTCCGCAAACGCCAAAACCCAACCTCATAGGGCCCGCAGCCCAAACTCGGTCTCAACACTCGAAAAACCTCAAGAAATGTCCATCGTATAATCAGGGTCTCAACGCCATTGACGGCACGTCAATCAGACGCTCCGGGTAGAAGATACAACGACCCGAAGATGAATAATAATAAAATATCATTATTTTATACGACGTTTCAAGCTCCCGGGCCATGATCTCAAACCATAAAATTGCCAAACCCACACCGAAAGGTTCACCTCATCACCAGGGTCACGGCACCATAGACGACACGCGAATCCGACTCCCGTATTTAATGAAATGGGGTTTTAAAACCCCCATGTAAAAGAAAAGGGGCCGGACCGGCCTGGACTGGCCCGCCTGGGCCGGTGGCCCTCCGCCACGCCGCGGCCTATGCCACCGTGCTTCAGGCGGGTGCCGCGGCCTTGCTGCGCTAGCCCTCCATGGCCATCCGCCACTCACCGGTGCCGGCTCCGCCGCGCTGGGGCCGCGCCGATGAGTCTTCTGCGGACCGCCGGGACCACCCTGGAGGTCTGTTTTTCGATCTGGAGGCGTTTGCATGACCCTTGGGACCTTATATTCACTAATACAATGAAAAATCAAAGAAAAACGCAGCATAAACGGGATCGGGGGATTAAAACTTATACCACCTACCTCGCGGGTGAAACGCCGACGATCCGCGCTCCAAATCTTCCGATGCACGATCCTGAAGCGTCCGCCGTCGAAATCCGAGCTCGAAACCACCTTGATCGCGTGATTTGGTCGTTGATTCACCATTAGAAGGGGAGGAGAAGGAAGAAGAAGGAGGAGTTCCTCCAGGATGCAAACCACACGTCCAGGGGGGAAGAATAAAGATATTTTTTTTAAATATCTCCGGCTCCCGACTTGCCTCTGCCCGACCACCGATGCAGACAAAGGTAAGGTCACCCTTAGGGCAACCACACCATTTTGAATGCAACAGAGGACTCAGATTTGCGATTTTAGAATCTGTTCAGAAGTTATTTGAGTCGATGCTCAAACATTAACATTTCTACTTATTTATGAAAACGCCCCTGGCGGCGTTTTCCGTAACAGGCTCACGCCCGCAAAGTTTACACCTCGCCTAGGGTAAACGGCATGTTCCAGACGCAACCGTGCTCTCAGATTCCCGTTCTGAGCTACCATTTAGGATATATCACACCCCCTACATGTTCATAGTATAAAAATACTTAATATTTTTATAAAATTAATTCTGAGCACACTGGGCCTTGTAGTTTCACGCCGTCTTCACGCCTAGATTTGGAATTATTCGTAAAAATATTCTAAAGTCTAACAGGGCCAAAACCCGAGTCTCTACATCCTCCCCCCTTAGAAATTTTCGTCCCTAAAAATCCATAAGCACACGGAAAATGAATGGACTCTCAACTAGGTATCCCACGCCAGCAAGTTCACCAAGAAACACCCATGCCCGAACACATAAGTCAGAGGGACTCATCCACTACACTTCAACACTATCCACTTTGGGAAGCACTGAATCTCCCACATGGTTTTAATCGCATCACAAAAACGCGTCTCAGTGGGGGAAGGATCCCTCTTTTCATGCATTCGAAGCACGCCGAACAAAACCCTCACACAGTGTCTTACCAACACCCTGAACAAAACTCGAGCAAGTAACGGAAAGGAAAGAGTACTGTTAAACAGTGTCTATCAAACTACAACAGAAGGTAGAAAGGACACAAGACGTACCTCTATCCATCTGTGGATCCTCCGAGTCAACAGCCTCCAAGACATGCAGCTATCCTCACCCTCGCCCACCAGTTCCCTAAGATTGGCGTGGACCACCTGGGGGTGGGGGTGGTGACAACTGATACTCCCTACCACCTCCTCCTGCTGTACCGGCTCCATCGTCACGTTTTCTGCCCTATGGACCTCCTTGCTTGAGTCGCTACCTCTGCCAAGGTGGTCCATCGACTGGCTCCCTCTCAACAGCACAACGGTTCAAATAGTCTCTAGAAATATGTCCCCGACCGTCGCAAGCGTAACACCGCCTCTCTTATGGCTGACCAAAACTGGTCTGCGAGCCCTGAGTCTCAGATCCTCCATCCTGGGGTCACCTCCTGAAACTTTGGCCACTTCTAGACCCCTGAGTTTATCGTCAGCTACCAGATGCCGATGTCTCCACTCTCGCGTGCCCAGCACTAACAGGGGGGATCTGCTCAGTCAAAAAGCTCTCCACCACCAAAGCTCGGTTCAACACTCCAACATAGGTGGGTAGACACAAGGAAAAAACACCTGCTCATATGTCCCTATGTAATCCCTTCTTGAAGGTCTGATCCCTAAAGAACGGGTCTCGAACCATTTCCAGGGAGTAGCGTGATAGGTCTTTAAACCTTGCTGAGTACTCCGACACAGTCATGCACTCCTGCCGAAGCTGCAGAAGCTCCTGAATCTGCACTGACCTCTGCGTCACCAGATATAACTCTTTCCCGAAGATCCACTCAAACTCTGCCCACGTGAGTGTATCCTTGTCATGGGATTGCATCACTAGGCTCCACCATCACCCGACTGAACCATGCAGAAGGCTCACCGCTAGGACCACCATCTGATCTGGAGGTGTCCTCACCAAGCAGAAAACTCAAGTGACTGCCTCAAGCTAGTCATCAGCTGCCTGAGGGTCTGGACCACCCCGAAACCTCAAAGGTCGCTGCCTCTGGAACTCGTGTAGTGCACTCATCCTACACGCAACATCATCATGCACTGTTGGCACAACCAGCTACTCAACAGGTGGTGGATCAACTGGCGGACCACCTGGAGGTCCAGCCTTAGAACCTGCGTCCTAGTCTACAACCTCTATATGGGGTGGATCGTCACCACAATCCTGCTGTGGAACCCTCACTGGCTGTCGTCATGGAGGCATCCTGAAATACAATCAAGATGCACCATGGTCAAAGAGTATATCTGGAGAGCTGACACAAGATGGAAAAGGAAAACCCAAAACCCAGTCCTATATGATGCATGTATCATTATGTACCTGCGACCAGTTTATGAATGTCCTGAGTCAAAAGGAAGGTTTTCAGAGTCTTGGTAAATGGATACGTCGGCCGCCGCACCAACACTGGAGTCCTTGGCCTGAAAGCCGAACTTGAAACATCCTAACACTGCCGCTATGCAACCCAAACCAAAACTCACATCTAGACCCTCTACGCTCTGAGATCCCAAAGGTGGAACCTCCTTTGATACCACTCTGTCATGATCCGACCCAACGAGGCTCGAGCCACGACACCCCAAGCCCACCTCTAATAGGCCAGGGGCTGGCGTCTAGCGCCGAGTAGGCTATCACACACATGGGAGGCATTATCCTAAGGTACCTTTACACATGCACCCACATACACCTCCATGAAACAGTGTAGAGATATATAAAACTGAAAAGAAAATCCATGCATACAACTATCCCCAAACCATAGTACAACAAAAGTACAAGAGGGAAAAACAAGGCTCACAAAAATAAAACTACAAACTGTCCAACCTACTCAGAAAAAGGGTAAACACTGCCAAAACACCTACCGGTAAGCTCCTCGGCACAGCTCCGGTAAACACCCCGGTCAAACCCGATCACTAAGCTCTGCCTGCTCCGGGTCCTCCTGGAACTTTGTTGAAAGGCCTGTGGTCTCCACAAGACACATACATGTGCAGGAAAAGCCTGTGTAGGGGTGAGTAAAACAATACTCAGTAGGCACCCCAAAAACACAAAAAAAAAGAGAGAAACTGAAAGGAAACAGTCCGCTCATCCCATCTAGAGGGAACCCAGATGAGAGAGAAACTTCATCTCATGACCATCGTCAGCTGAACACAACTAGTCAGATCAGCTTAGGTGTATGCCCATACATACACCTTGAACAATCCAGATATACTTAGCTCACACAACAAGCCACAAGAGGTACCGACCTCATCACCATCAACTTTCCACAACCAGGAGAACACACTCCACGATCACTATCATCCCAGATGACACTCACCCGAGAGATACACTCCATCGGGTTTCTCACCAACATCTCAGATGCTCACCCGAGATATCTCACTCGTCGGATAGCGTCACTGAGAAAACCTCGCTGAAACAACATAAACACCAAACTCCTCGGATAGAGGATCACTCCTAGGGTCCGCTAGGGGATACCAGAACCCACACCGGTAGACGAAGATCTCACAGATAGGGGATCACTCCCAGGGCCCGCTGGGGGATACCACAACCAGATCTGGAATTCATAGATCTCACAGATAGGGGATCACTCCCAGGATCCACTGGGGGATACCACAACTCGATCTGGCGCTCGACAGAAACATGTCACTCAGATAGAGGATCGTCACCCATGTCACGACGGTCACGACGATACGTAAACCCTATCTGGTACATCTCGTGCTATAGGGGATCAAACTGACGATACCAAAACACTACCGCCACCACACGCTGAGTAAGGGATTGTATAACCAATTATACTGCAGCCCTACTATAAACCTCATGCTAAGTAGGGGATCGTATACCCGACGATGCCAAAACCCTACTAAGTACAGCCCACCGCTCAGGGGATCATAATCCCGATGATGCAACAACCCTACGAGGCTAACTAGCTAGATAGGGGATCGCTGCCCGTGGATAAGCGGTCACAGCAATACCAAGAACCCGATCTGGGGTATAGATGCTAGAGGATCCTGCTCTAGGCCCACTGGAGGGATGCCATAACTCTAAAAGATTAAATATCCCATCGAGAGGATCATAAAATGATACTAAGGTTGTGATGCCACACGAACCCTCATAGGAACGAACCAAGGGATTACCCTCAACCACTACTGGTCCAACATCGCTAACCCGAGCGACTTGCAACAACGCCACACTGTGCACCTCCTAGGCCGACATAGAGGTCACCATCACGATCCATGTGGAAAAACATGCAGGATAGGCTATTCACTCACCCGAACCAGACGCCCGGTGAAAAAGGAACTATTCACATTGGCTAGTCCATTTGGGGCCCACACCGCAATCCCATAACTCTTTGAGCGGGGCACACCAGTGTGATCCCCTCAAAAAACACACGCGATAGACTACTCGCTCATCCGAAATGGACACCTGGTGAAAAAGGTACTATTCACCGAAGCTAGCTCGGGATGAGGCCCATGCCTCGATCTAGAAACTCATCGAATGGATCACACCATTGCGATCCTCTCAGAAAAACACACAGGATCGACTATTCATTGCCAAAATCGGACTCATGGTGTGATAGTTGCATTTCTCCGTGAACGCCAAAACCCAGCCTCATGGAACCCGCACCCCAAACTCAGTCCCAACACCCGAAAACACTCAAGAAAAGTCGTCCATATCCTCAGGGTCTCAACACCACTGATAGCACGTCAATCGGATGCTCCGGGTAGAAGATACAACGACCCTAAGTCGAATAATAATAAAATTTCGTTATTTTATCCGACGTTTCAAGATCCCGGGACATGATCCCAAACCTTAAAATTCTAGAACCCACACCAAAAGGTTCTCCTCATCACCAGGGTTGCGTTTCCAAAGACGGAACGCGGATCCGACTCCCAGATTGCATGAAACGGGGGTTTAAAACCCCTGTGTAAAAGAAAAGGGGCCGGAGAGGCCCGCCCTGGCTGGCGACCCTCCGCCGCTTCGCGTCCCACGCCGCCGTGGTACCACGTATTCTCCATGCTTCAGGCTGTCGTCACTGCCTTGCCGCGCTGGCCTGCTGTGGCCGGCCGCCACTTGCCGGCGTCGGTGCTGCCGCGCCGGTGTCGCACCGACGAGTCTTCTGCGGACCGCCGGGACCACCCCTGAGGTCCGCTTTTCGATCCGGAGGAGTCTACACAACCCTTGGGACCTGATCTCCACTTCTACAATGAAAAATTAAAGAAAAACGCTGCATAAATGCTATCGGGGGATTAAAACTGAAATCATCTACCTCGTGGGTGAAACGCCGACGATCCGCGCTCCAAAGCTTCCGCTGCACGATCCTGAAGCGTCCTTCGTCGAAATCCGAGCTCGACGGCACCTTGATCGCGCGATTTGGTTGATGATTCACCGTTATAAGGGGAGGAGAAGTAGAAGGAAGGAGGAGTTCCTCCCGGCTGTGCACCACACGTCCAGGGGGGGGAGAATAAAGATGTTTATTTATTTTTAAAATATCTCCGGCTCCCGACTCGCCTCCGCCCGACGCCCGATGCAGACAAAGGTAAGGTCGCCCTTAGGGTAAACGCACCATTCTGAACACAAAAATGGACTCAGATTTTCTATCCAAGACTCCATTTAGAAGTTATTTGAGCCGACGCTCGGACATTAACTTTTCCACTTATTAATAAAAACGCCCCTAGTGGCGTTTTCCAGAGCAGGCCCGCACCCATAAAGTTTACACCTCGCCTAGGGTAAACGACACGTTCTAGACGCAACTGTGCCCTCAGATTCCCGTTCTGAGCTACCGTTTAGGAGATATCACACCCCCTCCATGTGCATAGTATAAAAATACTTAATATTTTTATAAAATTAATTCCGGGCACACCGGGCCTCGGAATTCCACGCTGTCTTCGCTCCTAGATTTGGAATTATTCAATGAAATATTCCAAAGTCAGACAGGGCCAAAACCTAAGTCGCTACAAGTTTTGTGTGCATGCATATAGGTACTTTATGAAAAGGCTTATAATGTTTTTGATACTCCTACTCGACTCTAGTCTCCAAAACCTTTACTATTGGAGTTGGTATTGGGGTTGTCATAGATTAGAACCTGTTAGGACAGTTCATGACACACTGGTATCAGAGCGAGTTCCAATTTGGGACCACAGTTTCGTGATCTTGGTTTTTGTTTCATAGAGACAATGTTAATGTGTTTCAAGTTCATCACTGAGGCTTGAGGTTCTAGATTTGATATGGTGATCAACATATCCATTCATCAGAACTCTGATAACCTTCATTTCAAATCCTTACATTAGGACACTGGTTTTAGGGAAATAATGTCACAAAAATCATATTGGATTAGGTTGTGGTTTTCCTATCCTTATTAAGCCAGTTCATGAGATATACTATTTGAATGTGGCCCATATTGATTTTGTTTTAGGTATCCACTAAGATGAGAGATATATAGGGTTCCATGGAGGGATTGTGATGATGATTCTCCCCATGTTGTGGATTTAGTATAGATCATTGATCCAGAAGATAGACCTCTGGGTGGTTCGCTAGTTGAGCCACCACTCATCAAGTAGCATGTTGTGTCAACTGTTCTGGATGAGGATGTGCATAGGCTGAGTGAAGTGCATGAGTTTTAGAGGCAGTTAACTTTAAGGTATAGGGTAATTTAGATCCCTAAGAAGTTTATGACTAGATTGAGGTAGTCATTCGTGTTTTCCGCCTTATGGGGACACCTCCCAATAAGATGGTGGTCCTAGTGGTGAGCCTTCGATAGGTTTAGGATGAGCGATATTGGATTCTGGAGATGTAGTCCCATGAGTAGGCAATGATAACTTTGGTGGAGTTTTAATAGATCTTTAAGGAATAGTTTTACCATGCCACATTGAGATTTGTGTGTATCCAAGAACTTATGCAGCATCAGAAGGGTAGCATGACCTTGACAGAGTACCCAGTGGGGATCATAGACCTATCACGTTACTCTCTAGATATGGTTTGAGACTCATTCTTCAGATAATGAACATTAGAATTGGTCCTATGAATAGAAGTTCATGCATGTTTGGTCTCATTGTTCCTTCCATATTATGTGGGGGTGCTGGAGTGAGCTCTGGTAATAGAGAGATTCTTAGTAGAGGGTAGGGTGGATGTGGCCCGTAGTGATGGCCATGAGGCTAAGGCATCTGCAATAGCTGTTAGATGATAAATGACGTTATTTTGGTACAAGAGGCATACCAATTCTCAGAACTAGAATTGTGGGCCTGTAGTGTAAAAGGCACACTGGGGATCAGGTCCGCCACAGGAGAGGCGATGGTATGCCTGTGTTGTCTGGGGAAATATTGAAATATATTTTCTAACTTGCTATGCTTCTGAGAGTGATCCAATCAGTTGATTGCACTGGAAGAGGCAACATTTGGAGTAGGAAGTTCTGCATGATAGTGAACATGGAGGAGGAGTATGTAGAGTAATAGGCAGTGGAAGATAGTTCGAGGTGTCTCCACCACAACCCCTAGGTGGTTTGTGCCAGACTTAGGGAGTTAAAGGATGAGCGAAAGGATATCTACAGTTCATAGATGCCTTTTACCCAAAATATCTGAGGATGATTAGTGGTACACTCCGTGTCCTTTATACTTTCTATAGTAATATCAATAGACTCTTTTGTGAGGTACTCTTTTCTTACTAATTATTTCTTGAGGCTTGTTTGGGGTGAAATGGGGAATCATTTATGACCATATCTTGGTGTTTTTGAAGTTACTTTGGACTCACGAGGAAGAGATATTATTTCCCCTTCAAGATGCGTTTTTATGATGCGATTAAAACTATACGGACCAGTCAGTGCCACCCAAATTTGATAGTTTCAAGGTTTTGAGGAATATTTCCTTGGACTTGGGTGTTCATGTTGAGTTTGGGTGTTGGAGTGTCATAGTAGGACCTAAAATTGCAAGTGGATACTTTTTTCTTGGCCTCTATGCATAACATCCCTAGTGGAAGAGGAGCCTTTATTAGAAATAGTCTATAGCAGCAGAGTTAGAACCTACAATATTTTCGCATTATGTATTGGTTTCCTACTATCCATACCCAGTTGGAATTTCAATAGTGTCTATGTCTATGTTTTTGGTTTGTCAAGCTATGTTACAACTATAGGTTTGCAGAAAAAGGGTCAATAAGACCTAGTATTTACAATCCGGAATCCTTGTGTTGTTCATTGATACCATCATATTCTTAGCGTGAAACTGGTATTAAAGACCATTGATGAGGTCATTGGAAGTTCATCCATAGGTGGATGTGAACTATGAGGTCATGACTATATCTGCGTCAAGTTAGTGAGATGCTTTGCCGCTAGACCCTATGTTTGTAGATAGACCATGGTGATTGGTGTTTTCCACTTGTCTAAGTTGAGTAGATATGTTCCCTATTATTTCATAATGTTGACTTGGTTTGAACTAGATGTGAATGTGTTTTTGCAATGGAAATTACCTTGATTGAATGCTTGTTATAATCATGGGAACCCTTTGTGAGCTCATTGGCTTGGGAGTTCTAGTGGAGTGGTTAGTTTCTTTCCCTTATGCCTAAGATTTCGATTCTTAGTGATGAAAATCCTTATGGTGGGTAGAATGTAATGACTCAAGTTTTAAAATGAAATACTTTTTATCATTTCTAACAATATTGAAAAAGTCGGGTGCTGAGTCGGTGTAGGTTTCAGGGGCCAGGAGATCCTTGGAGCAGTGATATTAAAAATATTAAATATATTTTTATCATGCATGCTCAATTTCTCCTAAAACATGAATAAATACCAAGAGGTTTCATGGATCAAAATTTTGAGACAATATTTGAGTTCAAAATTTCATTTTTACCCTAGGTGTGATATAAAATTTGTTGGTAATGAGTGTTCGACCGAAGTCAAGTTAGTGGTGGGGTGTTAAAAAGAGATTAAATTAATTTAATGAAATTAAATCAAGTATATCCCCTCACTCCCCATTTGGTGCATGCATAGTAGGAGAGGTGAAAACATCATTCCTCTTTAGAGTGATGGAGATACAAGGTCAAATAAAGGTGATAAGATGCTATTGATTCCAGTTTTTTACGCTGATCGTCATCAGATTGAGGGGAAACATGAATTGGACATCGTTTTGGACATGAATCTTTAGTATTTCACCATGAGGTAGGAATATTTAAGTTCTAGTATACATCACCCTTTTTATGCACTGTTTTAAGGATGTAGAGCCCTATTGCAATTATTATAGATACTTTCTAGGTCGATATATAGGTTTTGGGGGAATCCGGGGTGATTTGGTTGGCTCAAAAAGAAATTCTCATATGAATTCCCATTTACACAGTGTGTAAACCAGTGGGAAACACTTTGTGTTCTTCCTATTTATGAAAGATTAGTTTAGGGGACTACACACCATGTAGTGACCCTAGGTCATGTGTCCATGGGTCATGGATTTGTAGAAATACATGACCAAATTACCTGGGTATGGGGTGTCAGACATGGGAACGAGAAAATGATATGGCCAAGTAGCTGTTTATCTAGGACAAGCCATGTACATAGGGTACATGTCATATGTGAGACATAGATTTCCGAACTATGTGAGGAATTACATGGCTGGGGGGACTAGGGTGAGGCACAAAATGCCATGTACATCATGTACACACTATCTAGGCCTTCATGGATAGCCATGCTATGCTAGAAGAGGACATAACTAGGTGCTCGAGCAGGGTCAGACGACATGTGGATCCTAGTGCATGCTTTGTACTTTCTTTTGATCTTCTTTGCATCTTCTGAATTGCATATATCCTTCTCTAGGGATCTGTTTTTGGCTTGTGAGTAGCCTATCTTGAGAGGTTTTTCATGTAGAACGTGGTGGTGGACTCTATTCGGGCTTATGATATATGATCTGTCCTCATTTAATAATGAAACTATAGTATTAGTTATTTACCTTGTGTAGTGATTTGAGTGGGTCATTGAGTTGAATTTAAAGTTAACACCCTCCCTATCATCTCAGGATATGGGACCCATGATGTTTTTAGGTCGGTAGAGTGGTTCTACCCTATGGTATCAGGGTGAGGTTCCCCTACCTATAACAGTGTTACAATTTGAGGTATGATGAGTGTGACACCCATTTCAACGATTCCTGACCGATGCTGTAGATTTGTGTGGTTCTTGGATAGAGATGTTGAGAATTGTTCTCCCCTATAAAATCAGGATGTAGGTTTCCCTTACCTATCTTATTTGGTGGAGATGGAACTCCCTACATCATGGGTGTGGGTTCTCAACCTAAGGTGTAGTTCTTCTGGGTTTGGTACTCCCCTAGAGGACCAAGGCCTAAGTTCCCCATATCTTTAATATATTGGAGACAATGATACCCTACCGTGTTAGGGTGTGGGCCCTATATACTCATAGGATAGATATAGTAGGTACTCCCCTATTGTACCAGGGTGTGGCTCCTCTATCCCTGAAATTAGTACTCCCCTGCCGTGTGAGGGAATGGGTCCTCAATATGTGACATATAGATAGAGTGGGTAATCCATACCATGTTAGGGTGCTAATACTTAACCCTTGGAGGTAGAACTCCCATGTTTCTCTAAGGAGTGGGTCCTCCATACATGTTTTTCCAAAAGAGTTGGTACTAACATGATATATTAGAGAGCAGTTCCTCTATCCTGTGGTCGTTACTCCCCTATCATGTCAGGGTGTGGGTCCCCCATAGTGATCTTACTGGTAGAGTGGTAATCCCCTATCGTACTAGGGTTCGGGACCTCTAGCCACAGAATGGTACCCCTATCATATGACGATGTGATTACTCTATCTACTATGTGGTACTCTTCTTTCTTAGTAGGGTGCAGGTCCTCATCCATTGGGTAGTACTACCCCGTCTTTGAGTAGCATCGGAGACAAAGTCCTACACTAGATTTGGAGATCCCTTGGCTATGGAACATAGTCACAAGGAGCGGGAACCTACAATAGTTATGAGTGATACTTGGTTAGAAGTTAGTGCTCACTCAATGGATTAAGGTGTGGGACACTCTATAGAGGAGAAAAAAAGGTTGCATGTGATGGTTAATAGATTAGTACTCCCTCAACCGTGGGGTAGTGGAAAGGTATGAGACCCTCCGTTCTCTCTCATTAGAGAGGATGTATGTGATTCACATCCTGGAGTAATGCTCCCTCAACTATGCACAGTGGTGGGGGGTAGGCCTCTCCACTTGGGTTCTTATAGCCTTTAACATGGTACATGTTAGTAATGGAAGGACCTCTAGTGTTGGGCACTCGAGTTTGAACTAATTAGTTGTTCCTGATGAAGCATATTCTCTCATACGTAACTTCAAGAATAGTATAGTTTTTCTTTATGGATTGTATCTCTTGAACGAGTTCCAACTAGGATGGAAGATCTCATGATGTGTGTTCTCATAGTAGTGTGTTACCTTTATATCCTCAATTAGAATACTATAGTTGGAAATGAGGTAAAAATATCATTAGACTTGGAGTCTAGGATGAGTATATTTGGGTTATTCTAGGAGTCCTTTAGGTGTTGTCATGTGTCTAGGTTGACACCCCTTTGGGATTGAGCTGAAAAGTTATTTATAGCCAAGGATGGTTTGAGATGGATTTTATCTCTCAATTGGGTTCTCTTTTTCTATGTTGAGTGGACCATTTCCTTTCAGTTTCTCCCATTTCTTTTGGGTTTTGGGGAACCTTATATGTATTTTCATACTCACCCTTGTACTGGATTTTTCCACACATGTTGTGTCTTGTAAGGACCAAAGGCCATGAAACGAAGTCACCAGAGGACATAAAGAAGGAAGATCTTAGCAATATTTAATGACCGAGGTATTTACTAGAGTTGGGTCGAGGAGATTTTTTGAAGATTTATTTGATAGTGATCCCTTCCTTCTGAGCTGGTTGGACACTTATACGATTTTTGGTGGGTTTTCTCCCCATTTTTTTTCTTTTAGTACTTCTATTGTACTCTAGTTTGGGATAGATGTATGCATGAATTTGAGTTTCCAAATTTTTTTATATCTACACTATTTCATGGAGGTGGTTGTGGGTGCATGCATATAGGTAATTTAGAAAATGCCTCCCATATGTGTGATATGCCTACTCGACACTAGTTTCTAGCCCTTGGTCTATTAGAGGTAGGCATGGGGTTGTCATGGATTGGGCCCTATTGGGTTAATTCATAAAACCATGCACGTCAACATTACCTAGAAGAGAGAGTAGTGAAGTCCAGGTAGCTAGTCATCCATACTCACCACCAGGATGTTGAGAAAAACACCCCCAAAACATTTGGTTGTTGGTATAGAGTACTTGAAATGAGTGGGGTGTATATCGAAACCACAAGAGAAATTTAAATATATATATAATATCCACACATAGTCCTAGCCTATGGGTTCACAAAAAAATAACTATCCCTACTCCAAACATCACCACTAAACCTAAAAAAATTTGTTACTTCAGTTGTCACCACTAAATGCACTACTCCCAGAAACAAGACACAAGACACAAACCATATTCCACCTTTCAATTCAAGTTAATCCAACTTTCATACTTCCTGTTACCAAAAAATTATATTTATTAATACCATTAATTATCCTTCCCATCAATTTTCATGTTAAGAAAACCACATTTAACCACACTTCTCATTTTAATTCTATATGTCATTAGACATCTCAACCCATGATATTTAAATTTTAATATTTACATTTAATTCAATTATTATATGGGAATATAACACAAAAAAAAAACAAAAAACCAACATCCTCTTTCCAAAAAACCCACATCATTATGCTTGAACAACCACAAACACTTTTCATATCACAACAATTTTTCCTCATCAGGACCACCACATAACACATGAATTTCTCATCACATCACCACCCCTCATCACAAATAAACATCACCACCCCACATCAAAACCACACATCAATACCCCACATCACAACCACGCAACATAAAACTTTTCACATCACATTGACACAACATTTTTTAGATTTAAAAAGGATCTCTTCATAGCTTCCACTTCTTTATTTTATGGGAATTCCCAAAAAACCCATAATTTATAGGAGAAAAAATTTCATTAATTGGATATAAGTAGTTATAAAATTACATTTTAAGAGATAAAAAACAACCACTCAATAAGTGTTCTATATCATAACAACCATGGACCAAACAAATTCCCCAAAATCCACAAATTTCAGTGATACATCAATCTCGTATAATCAAAATATCAAACAATATTATTGGATATAAAAAAATGTGTTTAAATCCCCCCACCCTTCAATTTTAATTAAACCATTTATTTATATTTATTAATCAAAATTATACTATATTCCCAAAAGATAACAAGAGAATAAACCCTCCAACATGGTAAAACTGAATGAGAAATAATGGACCCCCAACCTCAATTAGAGATTCCTAAACCATTACACATGGATAGAATGAGAGGGAGACCACAACCAAGAACCTAGAAAAAGTATGACACCTTTACTAGCCTAACAAACATCCATACTAATCCATTATCCAAAATATCCTAAAAAAATTTGATTTTCCCCAACACAAAAAATTCTCATATGAAGAACATTAAGAAACTAGGAGAAAACAATAGGAGACTTACCAAAACCAATATGGATAGATCTCCCAAGACCAAGGAATAAATACATTGATAGGGGGATTAAAGGAATCCTTAGGATGCACTTGGATCACCCAAGTAATGAAAATAAGTGGGTAAAGTGATTAGGTTCGAGGGAATTTAAGAATTTATATCTAGTCTGAAAAACACTACATCATGATGAATCCCACAACACAACACCATAGAATTTATTAAAATAAGGTAGAAAATGACGCAATGTAAGGAACCATGCCTCAACCTAGATGTTCAAATATGTGTTTGAGTTTTGTATCCATCTCTATGGAACAAATATAATAAAATAGGGGGACGACCACTACACTTCCAAGACCACTACATCACAAGACCCTAATATGCAGGAAGAGACCATAATGAAACCAAAGATGCTATGCAACATATTCAAAAATACATTAAGGTGGATACGCTGCAACACATGTCTATGAAAAAGTACTCCCAAAATGGAAGATGTGTAATATCCACTTCTAAGCACCTTTATGATGTAGATTAACACTTCACACTAAAAATGATCCTCCTACGGGGAAACTATAATATTGGCACTGAAACTGTTAAAAAATTAGAAGTAGGTCTAAAACAACTCCCCTAGGAACCCAACAATATATCCGGCCTCTAAATGCCACAACAACCACCTCTATGTCACAACCCTAGGATCCACATTGAAGAGGTCCTTCTTTGTTGAACTCTCCCACTATCTCCTCCTTTTTCCCCTCCAAACTATTTGGGACACCCCTGTAAACCTATATTCTTAAAATAACAAGAAATTAATGGGATAGAAGGTCTAGGCTGTTACATGCCTCCTCCCATAAAGCACACATTAATTAATTTTTAGTGTGATGTGTGGGATAACATATGGTGTAATTACTCTCAACATATTGACTTCTAGAAAATGACACATAACTATCTATTACATGCCATATACTATATATGATTTCCAATGGTACATGATGTGTTATAGATTAAATTTCATTTTAAGATCTGTGGAGCATTTGTGGTTATATCTAGAGGAATCCTCGGTTGGATTCTCCATTGGAATTCCAACACAATAAGAACAATGATATAAATTGATTCAACAAGGATACCAAAAGATAAAGAAATTTTAAATTTAATATTAATATAAAATAAATTTGTGTGATTCTATCTAAGATATTTTGGGGAGTTTTTTCTATTTAATTATATTTATCCTTTAAAATTTATTAAAAATCAAAATTTATTTCACACCAAATGCTTCCATTTCACCCCATAATCATCTTAAAATATATATTTCTGGGTTACTTCTTAAGTCTCATTGATTTTATATTATAAATAGTCATATCCCTAATATCCATTGATGTGATTTGATACCTTTTTATAATGAACCCGATCAAGGTGATTGAATAATACATAAATAGGGTCACAAAAATACCTTAATCATAACTATAAATCACTAGATAATTGAATAAAAATTAAGGGAGTGATAAGAATAAATTTGGGTGTTGGTTTTAATTCTTCAAGACTTAAATTAATACTAAAAATATAGTGATGAGAATATGGAATGACTAAAGTTGTAGGATAAATGATAAAAAATGACATGTCTTCCAACAATGGTATTGTACACTGGGGATACCTATTACACCATTATATTATTATATGTAGAAAAATATATAAACACTCAACTTCATATATAAACATTACAAAAATATCAATATAGATCGCTAACCAAGTGAAACCAATTACAACCATTATATACACACCCTAATTGAGAAATAGTAACAAAAAAAGGTCATGGAAAATTTATACATGAGGAAGATATCCTCATAAAACTATGTGGATAACCACAAGGGACATTTCTCAAGCTAATAAAAAAGTACAAAAATTCATATCTAACTCCAAGATCTTATCCCTATGGTTATCCATTATTAAGTACCTTACCTTTTCCTAGATTATAAAAGAATCCTATATATAACCTAAAAATGAAAATTCTAGATTGTGAGTACATCCTAAAAAGTAGTAGGTTACTGACCATCCTCTACAAATCTATCATAAATCTAATTCCAAGTAGTAGCAATAAAAAGAAGGTGATAATTTAAATGATAACATTATCAGTCTTATTATTAATGTTATCTATCAATAATAACCAAAATTAATAACACCCTATATCACGTGGGACCAAACTGGAATATACCTTACCTGAGAATAGGTTATAATTAGAAATTAGTACAACATCCCCATGGATAAAACAAAGGGATGATAATGTACCTATGTTTTTTCTAAATCCTCTTGTATGAGATAAAATATGTATAATAAAGATTCTATATCCTTTCTTATGACTATATAAATAAAATAAATATAAGAAGATATATATATATATATATGTTTAATAAAATTATCTATCTCTCTCATGTTTAGATATCAACCTGTAAATAGGTTACAAAATATCCACTCCCTTACATGACCTTGAAATGAAAAATGTGAAAAATATACATTTAGAGACGCAAAAAACTCAATTCAATGTATCAAAATCTATGATTACATATCAAGGATCTAATATAAAGTATTAAACAAGGCATTAAATGTCTCATGTGAAACAATAGAGGCCAGATCATCGTATAAATTCAACACATTTTTTTAAAATAAAAACCTATGTCATTGTTTAATTTTTACAAAACAAATTTCTTTTATAAATGTGTGATTTATATTTAATTCACTCATCCCAAAAATATTTCTAGATAATAATCTATAGAAAAGATTAATATGTGGAGGCGACTCCTACTAAAACATATATTAAACCCAATCCATAATTCCAAATAAGAATAATATGATTCCACAATATAATTTTCACAAACCAAGATTAGTGAAGAATCCCCATTTAGTATAGAACTTTGAAGAAATAAAAATATTATGAACAAGGAAGTCTCTTACCATAATATCATTGATATCAACCTCCCACCAATAAACATAGGAAGAACCAAAAAAATATAAGGTCAATTTTGTAAATCTAGAGGGTAAAAGAGATTTTTGAATTTATATAGGAGTAAGATATTATAAAAAACTAGTTTAAGAGACAAAGAATCCACCTCTGCTATTCCATAAGGATTCTTCTTATAATATTAGAGAAGGATTATATCCCCTTAATCCATGGATCAACTAATGATGTAGAATAGATGGTGGTTAACACTTTTAAAGGGATACTACAATAAAATAATGATTAATCACAAGGAAAACCATTTTAAAGGTTTATGTTTTGTTTAAAATTTAAAAAATATCCTATTATTAAAACACAAAAAAATATATTTGGTGGTTAGTGAAATTCCATCATGTACCCAGTGACTACATCAATAGTCTTTTTAAGTGACTAAACACCAGTGGGTACCTAGTAAAAGTCTATCAAACATATAGTGATTATTCAGGACTATCCCCCACTTCATTTTATTCATCTCACTCCCATAAACTTTCACCCTTAATAAACATACATAAAAAATATTAAAATATAATATATTTAATATTTAATGGAAAATAATAACGTGAAATATAATGGTCATTTGATGTCATTAAATTTACAAATAAAAACATATTAATTTGGGAAGTGTCTCATATAAAAAGTTTTAGATAGAACTCAATGAGTAATGAAGAAAGTTTTATAACTATATTTATAGGTATATTTAAAATATCATTAGAACATATGGTTTGGGATTTTGTTATCACATTCTTCAACTCAGTACTAAATCTATAGAAATAATTTAGGAAATAAAATTTATAATCAGATGGAAGGTTTATGATTTGAGTAAGATACTTAAATAATATAAAGGTTTCCTTTTCTTTGGAAATGTTACCACTATGAAACTCTTTTTCCACCTTGGGAATCTATAAAGAATAAATATAGTTTTAGAATTACGTTTTACAATGGGATATTGATATGAAAATTATTACACATTTGGTTGTTATTTCTTCATGTGTAGTTTATATTGTAATAAAGAATCTCATTACTCAAGAATTTATAGAAGGAAAATAAATATGAGTGGGATATATCTAACAAATAAAATTTAGTTGAGGATATAACATATTGATCCAGAAGTATTTCAAAACTAGTTTGATGTTCTATAATAAAATTTTTTATTCATATAAAATTAATACTTGAATGATTAGTAAAGCATCTGTGAATCATAAAATACTATATTATTTTCAAATGGAATCATAGTATTATGAGTGTAATCTAGTTATATAATTCAGGTCCCCCCAATAACTTAATTATAAATGGGTGTATTCTGAAAGGTAGAGATGGATATGTTGTTATAAAATGAAAAATTACTCATAAACTCTCAATTAAATAAATAGAAATGATATTGTTTTATTTATTTATATTATGGTTTGAGATATTATTTGTTTGAATTAAATATAAAAATAAAGAACATATGTACCATTTTATTTATAATTAAAATATGTTTTTTCATTTCATGTGTTTGAATGATATCCCATAGAATAAGTAATGTGAATCCTTCCTCTAAAATTATCTATGAGTTTTATTAACATTTAAATTTTCAGTAAGGATTTATTTCACAATCATTGCCTACTAAAATATTTGAGTTAAATAAATCATAAAAAATAAATCAATTTCTCAAAAAGTTTTTCAATGTGGTTAAATCATAAAATTTACACACGATTTATCAAGGATATAATTGCTTTTAAAATTCTTATATGTATGAACCGTCGATTGTGAATAATATCATAAAATTTCATCCATAACCCAATCATTTCACAAATGTTCAGATCATTATATCTATTTTTTATATATGGGACAACATTAAATAAATTATTGATCACTTTAAATGTTATATAAATTGTCTCAAAGACTCTTTAAAAATCACCACACGATGTTATAACTAATACATGATTTCTTATAGTGGATATAAGTAATAATTTAATCATGATTTATCTCATAATTCATTCACTTTCATGAACATAACCATTATGTAGTGTCCTTCATGTTGACATGGTATTTTTAGCACAAACCACAATGTATTTTTTAGTGCACAATTATTTCAATCCCCCACATTATCAAAATAATCATATAATATTTTTCATTTTAACCTTATGTCGCGTTACACATAATGAATTTTTAAATTATATCCAAAATATTTTTTAGATGTACTATAAAACTCCTTTTTGGAGAACCTATAATTACAATCATAATGTTTCATCAAATGAGTATAAAAAATTTATCCTTATTTACACAACTACTATATGACCCAATATGAATTTGTTTCATTGAAAGAAATGAGAAAATATATAATCCATAGTTCTATGCATGGATCACCCTCTAGAAAAGAATCAACAATACTCCATCTATAGAGGGATGTATTATGATATCAATTAGATAAAAATATCTTAATACAAAGGTTTGTTAGATGTATCATATATAACATACATTACATTATAATGCATCTTTATTTAACCTTTAGTGACCATGTGACATAGACATTTCCCCAATAATTTAGGATTACTCATATATTATTGACAATATAGGTAAATATGAAATAAGATAGACAAATACATCTCTCATCATTCATCTATATAGATGAGTACATCACATGTAACTCACCTAAATAGATAATAAAATCACATGTCTTATATCTAAATATATCCATAGACTTAGTATTTTTGAATTCAAGTAATATATGTTATACCAATGGAACAGGTTAACAATTACCATATTTATTAATAAAATCCTACCATATGGTCAAAAACATACCCAAATTCCCAATGATTATCATAGCCTTAAGGGAGACTTCAATATGATTTAAGCATATGATGAATTTAATGTGATATTAATTATTATCATTTTATAATAGAAATTAATATGAAACATGAACCCCTAGTATACTAATGGAATAATATATCATATTATATATAGTAAATGTAGTGCATCATCCAAAAAAATGTTTTTTATTCTTCATGAGTGAAACTAAATATTTTTGTTTGAACACCAACTCATAATAATATTCACATGTCATAACAACCCATAAATCATGATGAAGACCATCGATTAGGGATAACTAAACGTAATAATTTGAGTAATGAAATATTATTTCATTATAAAATTTATTTATCATATATCAAAGTATAATAAATTAGAGATACATTTTTTTAACATGATACATTTTATATATTTTTAAATTCCTTAAAAATACTAATAAAATAATATATAATAGTCAATATTTTCTATTTAAAATATGAAAAGACCCTAAAGACTATATGATTTCTAATTTTTTTAAATCCTAATAGTCCTGTTATACCTTATGTAACATTTTTCACATCTCAATGTCAGAATATGGTAAATACGCCCACTTAACCCTCTTAGATATAACATCAATGAAAAAATTCTTTAAATATTGGTGAGATTTAGGATTCATTATCCTTATTTTCAAAAAATTAAAATTATATTCAAAAATATTTTCTTAACAATATATAAGGTTGTGATGTTAATGACTTTATTTTTATTTTTATAATAGTTAAAATTATTTATTTTATTTATAATATAATCATCTCAAAATGTCAAAATTATGTTAAAATATTCTTTAAAATAATTTGGGAATAGATTTCCATGAAAATATTTATATTAATATGTTTATTTTCTAATACTAAATCACTATAAGATGTAAATCAGATTTCAATATTCTATAAGAATTTATTTATTACCTTTTTAGGTTCTATAAGATTAATTATACTACCACTAACCTATTAAAATAAAATATTAATAACCATTTATCATATGGAAACTTTATTAGTCATAAATAAATACACTTGAAAATAAAATTATGTTTGTTAAAATATACCACTACTGGGTTCCAGAAACCCTTTCCTTGATATTTTTATAGATTAATTTTATTAAATTCGTTTTTTCCTTGAAATCCCCATTATTATTTATTTTTTAAATATGTTATAGATTAAATTAAACTATAAACCATGTGTTATAAAACCATCATATCCCTTTCTTTAATAACAACCATTGTTTTAAAATAACATTCTCAATTCATATAAGAGAAAAAGAGATGAAAACCCATAAAAAGTTTTGTACTATCCAAAATAAATTTAGTTTAAAGTAATATTTAAAATTTTATATCTCAATATTAGTAACTCTTTCTATTTTATTAATTATAAATTCAATATTTATCAATATTTTCTTTACTTTGAACACCTATAAGTTTTCACAATGGGTTTTTAATGTATAATTGGTATCATATACCCTAAAAAACAAATGAATTTATTTCTATAACATTAATACCTAACACAAACTATTCATATATTTTATTACATGCATTTAGTTATTTTGGTTAGTTATATATCCAATGTCAATGATTACCATAATGGAAAAATTACCCCTCCTTTATAACACGTCCTTTAACTTTTTTTGAACCCGGATAACTATTGGACCATTCAATAGTTTTGTTCTTCTTTTGCCTTAAAATTTTACCTTTATGAAATCCCATCACAACACTAATTATTGGATATTCTTTTAACTTATCAAATATCCACAAAATACTGAGACTACCAGGTAAAACTTCATTAAACTAATTAATATTTGGAGTTCACCATAATTTAGTAGAGCCTTTAAAGAAATTATTGTAAAGTGAATTCCATAGATATATGTACCCTCATAAAAGAACCTTGCCTTTATAATTAATTAATTTTTCCAATAATATTTATTAAATAATTTGATAAAATGACATTGAATCCTCATAAAACTCATTATAATATTGGTTTTGATAGAAGCTTTTATTATCATATATCATTTAGATCCCATCCTTATTATCTTTATATTTTTCTAACTTAGGATCCATGGGAAGAAGAATGAAAGTGTATATAAATAAAAATTATTTCTTATTAATTTGATAACATCAAGATCTTATTATTGAAAAAAATTCTTTGTCAATAGTTCAAGAATATATTTATTTAACAGATAATTTTTTTCCTATTTCTGAATACAAATAATCATATTTCTTACTAGTTTCAAAAATCTTTTGTATTAATCTTCTTATTTTATAATATTTATATCAAAGAAAATTTTTATGATTATTATTCCATTTAATATACAATAGAATATCGTATGTAATGAATATCATGTTTTACACAAATTTTAAATTGAATTTTATTAAATACAATCCCTTTAAACTTATACAATCTTTTAAAAAATGTCTTATCTATTAGTGGTTAAAGATCCATATTTCTCTGATGGGGTTTTACCCATTTTTTTATAATTTTTTATCTATTTAAGTAAATAATCAAATCAATTGTATCATATATATGGCTCCTGAATAGTTGAATGAATAAATCCTTACCTTAAAAAATGTTATAAATTATCTCCACCCCATCCATTTTATAGAATAAATTTTAGTGTTTCTAGTATAGTGTAACTTACATATCAAGTTAGACCTTAATCTAATTAGGGATACCAATATTCTAATTCACACAGACAAGATAATTCTTGGGAACCCAACATTAACATGACTTATCCATTTAGATAATATAGGTTCAAAAATATATTTTCCTTCAAAGTAATCTAATTATTTGTATTTTAATGGGGTTTATGAAATAACTATCCTAAATTATGTATTCATTATATGTGTGAATTAATCTAAAAATTTAGTTTTTTTATAATATACCATCAAAAAATTAATATATTTCAAGCATATTTATAAATAATATTTAGAGAACTAAAGATTTATGTTACCCAAAAATAAAATATGATTACAACTACACATATCAAAATTCATTTTATGCATCAAGTTCTTGAAATACATTCATATATTGAGTTTTAATCAAATAGAAAAAAAAATATAATTAATAGTATGTATAGCGTAACTAGTAGTCAAACCTAAAATCTCTAAAACAGAGCCTAACCTCTCATGTTAGTGATAATCCTAACCTAAAGTTCCACTATCCATAAATTAATAGTCTATATTGACCTTAATTTCTATATAATTATAACATCAAATATGTAAAACTCATAAAAAATATATAATGTTTTATTCATCACCCAAAATCACATCAAAATTTTGATTAAATGTACCTAAATCTTATATCATACATTTTATTTAATTACTTATAAGAAAATATGGAATTTATAAGAATTAATTTTAAAAATTTAAACTAAAACATATATTTACTCATAATATAAATAATTGATATTCATTAACATTTAAAAATTTAAATAAAATAATTAATTCATAATTCATATAATTATACAAGTGAAATATATTTATTAATGTTTTCTTAATAAATAAATTGTAGATAATTTATAATTTAAACACACTTTTCTGGAAATTTCTTAATATATAAATGCAAACACTATATATATATCAAAAATATAAATTCACTTTATTTAATCATTTACATAGTTAATAAACCTGTTAATATTAAATATTATGATCCTATAAAAAAAGTAAACATTTATATTCCATAATATATGAAAACTTAATAATAATAATTTAAATAATTTACATTATTTTAATTCAAAATATTTTATATTCATTTGAACCCTTTAAAAAATCCAAAAAACCATTTTTTATGGCTTAAATAAATTTATGAAATAATATATTTTATATGAAAAATTAATAGTAATAACTTTTGAACAATTTATCAAATAATATAAAATATCTTATAATTTTCTATATTTTATAATTTCTGAATTTTTTTTAATTGACATAAAATTTTATCATGTAAAATTTATATTAAAATCCTAACACATATAAATTCTTATTAAACTAAGAAAACATTCCATATTTTTTTGGGTATGGTATAACTCATGATTCAAATTCATCATGCTTATTTCTATATGATAATGAATTTCTGTATGGAGAAGACCACACCATTTGTTTCCAAATGAAACCATTTCAGAAAAAATCATCAAAATTATATCATTTAAACCTTGATGTGGTTTTTCCTAGAAACCCTATAGGTTTTATTTATAGAATTATAATTCACATATAAACCATGACCATTTTCAATTAAAATCCTAAAATAGACATGTGGTTTTATATAGACTATTTTTTGGAAATATTTTATGTGACCTGTTTTTCTAAAAAAAAGACATAATTTTTCAATTTTTCACAATACATTTCCATTTTATATTTAAAGAAGTTTTGTAAATGTATAAAACCACAAACAACAACTATTTTTAGATTAAAAAGTTTTGGTATTGAAAAAACCCATGTTTATATTCATAGTCTATTAATTACATCAATTTAAATGAAATAAAAGTGGATAGAATAACACTATTTAGTTTTAGTGGGGATAAATATTGTGAAAATATAGTGAAAATATCCAATAAAACCTATGCCATAATATATTATCAAATTTTATTTCAATTTAATGTAAAAATAAAGAATATAAACACCTTTTACCTACACATAAATTGAGCTTTTTATTCACCCATGGTTTTAGGAGGTCTATTTGAATTAGCCAAAATGATCCTTCATCCAAATATACACATCAGTTTTTTTAAAATACTAACCAATAAGAAGTATTTCTCCAAAAGTAATGGTATTCTAGGAAATTTGTGGGAAATAAATATAATAAATGATCGTAATAAATCAATGTTTTTTATAGGGATCAAATCGTCACATTCACACACAATTTCAAAATGTTTGACTTTCCCTATGTAGAATTACAGGGATTATCCTTGGATTCCAAATATATTCATAGAAATTTACCTGTAATTCAAATATTTTACAAATGTTCATAATGTTACAATTTTTTTAAACATGCGGTTCAAAATTAATTGGAACATTTAACTATTTAAGAATTTCATAAACCACCATAAAACTTCTTCAAAAATCATAATATAATGTTATAAATTATACATGATATATTATATTTTACGGAAGTAAAAATAATATAATACGTTATCACATAATTCATGCACTATATTTCACATAAAAAAATCCATAATGACCTTCTCCATGGCATGGGTTTCATTAGAAAAAATCATGACACAATGATTTCATCACACATTAGTTTTTCTTTAGTGAATAATCCTTCCAAGAATAGATTCAATTGTGCTTGAGAAGGTTCTAAAAAAAGTGAATTAACTCATTAATTATATAAGAATAACAGAATAAATTTACTATGATATCTTTATAGTTCGATCTATTATAATATAATGTATCATTTATATATAAAACAATTAAATAGTATTTTCTTTTATTTAAATATATAAAATAATTTTATATATTCTGATAGAGAAATAAATTAAGTTGTTGAAGACAAGTAATTGAATTAAATACACCAACTATAAGTTGGAGTGGTATATGGAGAATAATGGTATTATTCTAGGTGTTTTTTAGTTAGGGATCACAAAAAATAATAGAGTAATAGATAGAAGGACTTGAACCATAAAAATATTGTATGATTCTTATTGGTTTCTAGTAAAATGTTTTTGTATTATTAGAAATATCTAGTGGAAAATATTGTTCAAATATATAATAGAGTTATTTTATATATATGGGAAAAAGTAAAACAATATGAACTATAATATTAGACAATTCTAATAGTAAAGTATTTTCATTTTTTTGTACTAATTGTGAAATATTTAATAATAAATATAATAAAAAAATATAGGAACAAAGGTTGCGAAGGAATATCATCGTGTTTTTATTAACGAGAAGACACTTATATATTCCATAATAAAATAATTCACAAGATTATTGAATGTAGGGACTCCATGGTGGATGAAATTAAGGAAGGTTGTTTTGATCAGATGAAAGAAAATTATATTAATATATAAGATAAACATTTTTACCACTGTAGAGATACTCCCAAGGATAATAAAGACTCTATCTTAGAGTCAAATGATTAAGTTGAGATACATGAGAATATAAAACCTTGTATTATTTGTAATAGTACTTATCAATTTTTTATAGAGGAAAGTGTTATGGGAGATATGATCACCTCAATCCATGCAAGGAGAATGAAAAATATTTGAGCTACCCAACTTTTATAACTAGTTGATCTCAAGCGACTTAATTAATATACTAGAGATTATAATTTGAATTGAACCATGTTTAATAATTTTAATAGACAATTAAGAATAATACTTCAAATTTTGTTCTAATTCTAAAAGATATGAATGTAATATTCACTAAAGTATAATAGAAAAACAAACTCAATGAGAATAGAGAACTTGTGAGGCATGAAATTAGTATGGTGTGTATAGTATATAAGGTTACAATGATTTTTTGAGGATCCAACAGTAAGTGGGAAGTGAATAAATATTTGTTACTTTTTACAATTCATTCAATTGACCTTTAATTACTTATTAAAGTAATAATAATCTCTCTTTGAAACAAAATCATTTCCTTAACCGTATATGAAAAATAAATAAAACATTATAGAATAAATGATTTACAATATACAACCCCAATTTAGACTATTACATCATTTTTTACTAATATTACATATGCCACAAATTAATATACTAATATAATAAATTTAATTAAAATGATGTATAAAAATTTATCTTTCTCAACTTAAAATAATAGAATCCCACTATTTTACTAATAATCATATCCATTATTTCATAAAATAATAAATATTATAACAAGTAAGATAACTATATATATTAAGAGTAAAAGAGAATCAGATGATATAGTTTTCCTCACATGTGTAGATATTTAGTAATAAATGTATGATATTTCACCATTTTTGTAGGAACAAAAAATTTCTCTGATGTAACCCTGTACTCATACTATTAGATCATGTGCTATAAGTACATACTTTACACACATACTCTAAGACCAACTAATATGACCTAAAAAAATATTTATTATTTTACATGATTATAAATATTATCTCAATATTAAAACTCTTCCCCAAAATCTGAATGTTTATTATATTAAGAAATTAGCTATATATCCATATTTTTATAAAATATAAAATACATTTATTATGCTACAAAATATTCACACATAAATCTTTCATATACATATCACTGTATAAACAGTCCTAGTTAAATTGGGAAACATAATAAATGTGTGAGTTTAAATGTTCATTAAGTGGAAAAAATATCAATGAATCATAAAGGATTTGTCATTTAATCAAAAACAAGTGAGAAACATGAACATGGGAGAAATTGATTTATTAATGGAATAAGATTATGAGATTATAAAAATTTATCATGGTTCATGATAACATAATCATATATCATACTATATAACCCATAAAAGGATAATTCTAAAAAATATAACATATTCCATGGTATAAGAATGTGAAATTATAAGACAATATTCATTAACCATGGTGACATAAAATAAGAATTTTCAAAATGAAAAATCATAGAAAATCATAAAATATCTCAAGGATATTTTCCCATATCTTCATAAAATAGTGTATTGGGAATAACTATCCATATCCCATAATATACTAGATTGGGAATCACTACCCACATCCCGTAATAAAGAGGATTGGGCCTAACTATCAATGTATCATAGTAATATTTTGACATGAAAAATATTACCCAATGCATTGGAGAGATATATAATTTTGGCCCCAAAAATTACATAAATATATATCTATAAATATGGGTGTTATGTGAATATAAAAATAATCATATATCCATAAAAGATCATAACATGATTTAACAATGAAAATAAAATAGGTTATATAAGGAATAATGTAGAAATATCATCCAAAGAATGAGAGGATATCTAGATAAATAAAATTCAATTAAAATAATGAACTATAAATTTTTAAAACGATATATCATAAAATATTATATAGTATTGAAAATAGATCACCCTAGTCAATCAATATGTATGATTATCTAGAAGAAACCCTCCAATCAGAAGAAGTAAGTATAGAGTACTCACAATGGAAATTAATTGGTAGAAATGTTATCTATAAGTGTAGTTGATTATTAAGAAATATAAAGGTATTAATGGATGAATCTAATGAAAAAAGGAAAATGAGATATAAATCCTAAAAAACAATTTTCTAACTTTTTGGGTAACATTTTCATAAAACCAATGGAATAAGTTACTTTTTGAATCATTTTTAAAAATAGAAAAAACATTTAAAAATTTATTTTAATAATAAAAATATTTATATTAGAACCTTGAAAAAAATATAAATTTGAATAAACATGAATGGAACGATAAGAAATGATATGGAAGACTAAGAAATAATTTTTAAAATTTTTTAATGGTTCAAAGAAACTCATATTGAAAATAAATGTGTAAAATTTCCATTGAAATTGGATACAAGAGAAGTATGAGAGTTAAAAAATAAAATATATATTGATCCGTAAAAATAATTAAATAATGGGTTATAATAAAAAAATAGGTGATTAAGTGAAATACTAAGAATAGATACTAAAAATTATCCTTTTTAATTACATATTTTATGAGATAAATATTAAATGAAAAAATAGTTATTCATAAGGAAATTTAATTTATATAGAAAAGAATTTAATTTATATTATGGTAAAGTAAATGGGTAGAATATACCTAACATATTATAAAATATTCATAGAATAAATGGTATGACTGAATGAAATCACATTGATTCAAGAAATCCCTTATGAACATTACACCAAATGATGGATGAATTCATCAAATAAGATGAAGTTTTCAAATCTTGAAAATGAATAGAATATAATAAATAAAAGTTTTTATATGTAATTAATAGAGAAATACTAGAAGAAAAAAATTAGACATTAAGAATCTGAAATAGAAAAATTGATTGATAGAATAACCACTTATAAAGATCAAAATTTATATTGTATTAAAATTCAATCAAAATTGGATACTAGAAGTAATATATATCCCATAATAGGGATTTAAATTGATAAATAAACATCTAAAGACAAAAATTTATAACATGTAAGAAAATATAGTAAAGAAGAAGGAATAATAATCACCAAAGAAAAGGTTGAGAAAGTGGAACCCTTATGAACATTGTATGTATGAATTATGAAAAAATATATTGAGGGATAAAGTGTCAAATGATTAGGAATATATGTTCTACTTAATGTAGTGATGGTACAATACTCATATTATTCTTTAATTTTCACGACCTTTCCCCCGAGGCCTATGCTATGACTACCTCAAGCCCGCCTCTCAAAGCTCAGAGGATGGTGACTAGCACCAAAGATATTATCCTGTAAATGGGAGACATTTTCCATTAACTATACACATGCACAAAAATCCCAACCAAAGGTATTATAAAGTAAAATCCAAGAAAACCATGCATGTAATCCACTAATTAAAACACAACTAGAGTACAATGGAAAGTAAAGTACATGGTGGCACATCGGGCCAGTATACAAGCCCACAAAAATAAAAACAAAACAAAAATAATACTCAAAGTATATGAAGCTCATTCGTCAGGAAGCCTACCAGAAGGGTAGGTGAAGGGTAGCTACCTGTAGCTATATAAGTACATCATGTATATCTAATCACAATAAACACCACTAGGTCCTGGTCCTTATTGGACCCCGTCAAAGCATCAGTCATCTGTACAAGACACGACATGTGCGGGCATAGACTGTGCGTGGGTGAGTAAAATTGTAGAGACCCAAAGCTTGATGTACATGGACATTAAATTACTTTTGCGGAATACTTAGTACATAACAAAAATAGACACACAAGGACCGTAATAGTTTAGTGTCTTTGGAAACTTGGAACTTAATCTTCTAATTGTGGTGAAAGATCTTCAACATCTCCCATAAAGATCTTCCCCCTTTTTTTCTTACCTAAAACCTTAGTTTATATCCTAGGGAAAAGAAAACATAAAAAGGGTGAGCTCAAATTCTCAGTAAGGGTAATCATGGAGAAAATAAAACAAACCATATACATTTGAACATAAAAACATGAACATAATGTTTAAACATCAAAATCTTGAGCAATGACATAAAACATGGCAGTACGTAAGGCATAGATCAAAATAGAACATCAATCATGATAAAATATCTTGTAAATAAAACTTATAATTGTGGAAAAACATTAATCACATGATATGATTTCCATATTATCCAAGGCATTGCTGCCAAGACCATCTTAGTGGACAAAGTCCCTTTCTGAATCGAGTTCACTCCTCGTTCCAGTCCTGTATTACTAAACCTGATTAACTTATTGTTTCAGCCATGTCTATATCGTGAGATATAATTCTTTACCCAATTTATTGGAGGGAGATATAGGTCCCAACATTCTCATAATGAAATCATTCTTACTTGTGCCACAAAATAAGCATACATCATTTATAATAACCCAATGAATAAAATGAGTTTCATAAACATTATCCCATCATCACATAATCCATATAAAAGAAATGGATGTAATTTCATAATAAGAATTGTTAAACCGTGTAAATCATAGAGACATTATACTTGATACATACACATATGAAATAATGTCATCTTAGATGAAAAAATGGTTTTGATAAAACACTTGAAATGAATTCTTGAAGAAAATATCCTTTCTTATTCAAAACCATTTTCTTTTCACAAAATGTCATTAAATTTTAAAAGAAAAGGATTTTTTTGAAAATAGTCATGAAATATTTTTGAGGAAGCTTCATTAAAATAAGGCTTTATAAAACCATAAAAATCCTTTCATTCCGTATAAGTTAAAAAAACATTCTTCTCGTACTTTTTCCGGAAAAGTAAAAAAAGTACCTCATAACGTAAATAAAAGAAAGATTCCTTACATACCATGTAGTAAAAGTCAAAAATGGGTAAAAAGAACTTTAAACATACATGAAAACATTTTTATAAAACTTTGACATGGATGATAAATACAACCCCAGTAAATACTTACGTATAATCAATCTCCGATAGAAAACAATTGAGATTGCAAAATTATCCCTTACCTTACGTCTGATATGCTTCGTATGTATCCGAAACTCTTGTATAAGGATTTAAATAATGTCATTGACTTATTAAAAAATCATATTAATTGTTATGATATCATATATGGTTCACTTATGACTTTATATTACCTTTTCTTTTGTAACTTCCATATTAAAGTAGCGTTTTTGGTAAAATCGTTTTATTTATCGTTCATGTTTGGACTTGTTGTTCTTGATATTATTACTTATATCCTGATTTAATTAATTAGAGAATGTAAAACATGATTTATATGTAATATATATTCAGTATAAACATATATATATATGATAGATCGATAAATGTAATGAAATACACCGTTCATGGAGACGGTAGGCCGTACGTACGCATGGATGCTGTTTTCGTTTCCTTATTGAATTGAATGGAATTAAGTAGATGAAACACACATATATATATATACAAAAATCCAGTATCATTATTATGTCATATATTTCATTATTATTCATTATATATTCTTTATAATCATTCATGAATGGTTAACATGGAGAATGAATCTCATCGCGTCGTGGAGACGGTAGTCCGTACGTATGCACGAGCGATGATATCATTCCCATGATCGTGGAATTGTATTGAAGTGTATATATAATATTTCATAATCAATATCACTTTACAATAATCATATATAGTTATTTATTTACACCATTATTCCTATCCATGTAAGGTGGTGGTCGAAAACAGATTACACCACGACGTGGAGACGATATTCCGTACGAACGCACGCACGATGATTTCATTTTCCGTAGGATGGATAGATGGTGAAATAAATTTGTTTCATATTTATAATAACATATAAGTATATAAGTAAAACTGATGTTATTAATTTATAATGAGACAACTAAATAAGAAGAAGTAGAAGAAGGAAGAAACTTGAGAGAATCGGAAGAAGAGATTACCTCTTCTTCGACGCACCTCCTTTAAGAATTCTCTTAAGGAAGTAGAGTTAGTCTTTTGAGAATACCAGAACCTACAGAATGTTGATAGGGAAGTGGATAAGATTAATGGGTAGGGGTTGGAAGATATTCAAGGCTCAAAATGGTGTGATGAGAAGTGGGAAGGGGTTCCCTTTTTATAAGGGAGGGGAGGGGCACCTTTGGAAATATTAAAAATATTAATTTATAATAAATCTAACCCCAATTAAAAACCTCAATAAATGACTCATATTAGAAGATAAGATGTGATAGGGTTGTAATCTCATCAACCAATAAAATTTATACGTCTAGGGAATTTATTTTAAACATTATCAACTTGATTTATCCTTATTTAATCTATTAAATTTTATTTGTGGTAATAAGATTCTAAATTTTAAATTGTTATAAATAATTACTTATGTGCTGTGAATTATCCATAATTATATAATTTATAAAATTTTAGACTATATAAATTTCAATTTATAATTTTTAAATATTTTTGTGATTTTAAAACAATTTAATAATATGTTATTTTTATAAAATAACAATAGTGTCAATTTTTACACTATTCATTTATTTGAATTTAAATTAAATCCACACAAAGGATATATTCAAAATAAAATATTAAATAGGTTTATAACATGTCATATTAATATATAAAATTAGTTTATCACATTAAATAGTTCATACAATATTTATTTTTCTATTTGTAAAACTATTTATTTGATATTTCTCTTAATATAATAATTACTACAACATTTTTGTATAATTATTAAATATACTTATTTTTTGCATAAAAATTAAAAATAAAATACTATGATGAAGATAAATCTTATATATTTCATAATAATACATTTAGTCGGATTTATCTTCTAAAACACCCAAATTTTTAAATGTTATATTTATTAAATTATGAAGGTGACAACTTTGACATCATATAAAATAAAATAATATAAGTGTCATAATCACTTTTATAAGACTCACAATGGTCATATATTAGGTCATGGAATGATTATGGTGTATATATACACTAAAAATAAGTTTTTTTCAGGTTTTGGAGCCCTTTAATATGTATTACTGTTTCAATAAAAACAATATTATTGATTTTTTACTAAATAAATAATTTCTGCATCATTAATGTATAAACTAATAAGGTAATTAAATAACTCTTAATAATTAAAAATAAATTACCATGATAAAGAAAAAAAAATTTATCTTCCAAATGATTATTTATAACCTAATTTATATTATGTATAACCTTATATTAAAAATACTTTAATTATTAAAGTTTGAGTGAGACATATTTCACTTTCCTTTAAATAATATAAACTAAAGGTCTTAATCACCTACAAGTGGGTTCTAATGGATTAAATTTCGACTCAAATATTAATTAGGATAAAATATAATCATACAATTGTATTAAGAAAAATGTTTGGGTAATTTTATAATATTATATTTACCCTTAATTACCCGATTTACCTTTAACTATGGTAAATAAAATTTACCGTAGTTACTATTAATAATGAACAAAAATAAAAAGTAGTCTATTAATATAAGTTGGAACCACTGATTCCAAATATGGAAACCATTTTTCCAAATTCAATACACAGAAGTTGCAGAAATTAAATTAAAATTAATCCCGTTGTCGAAAGAAAACGGGTTTTTGTTTAAAACATTGCAAAATATTAAAATGATTTTACATATGAATTCAATGTAAAATCAATGCTAATGACATACATTATATTAAATGGTAAAAATATATTATATTTATACTTTAAAACCATTCAATATTATAATTTAACCATATAAATTATTAGGATGAAAAAAGTTGTTTTTAATTAAAATATAGCGTGTTTTAACTATTCATTAAAATATGAAAGTTATCAGAATAATATAATACTTTTATCCAAAGTAAATTTTTATATCTTAATCACAAAGAAGAATTTTATTTTGTCAAATTAAACTTATAAAAATGTCAAAAACTAGATTTAAAGTGGGTGCGCCATCAAAAGGCGGCAAAACTGGATTTTTTGAAAAATACTTATTTTACCCGAAAAATTTATTTTGTTCACATAACATGTTTTAGAAAATGTGTAAGATGAATAATAATGTTATAAAATTCAAAATTTAGTTAATACTATTCAAAACGGCTAGTCCATAATAATATTATAACAATATATCATTGTTTAGTGAAACCCGGTATTGCGTACTACACACGCTATCGAGGCAGGTCGCGATTGCGTGTAATGCAAGCCAAGTCAGGGTTGCATGTAGTGAAAGAATCTTTTGTTATTTCGTATAAAAAAATCCAACCATATTTCATTTATACATTGAATATATATATATATATACACTCAATGTTGTGTATAATAACTACTATCATACAAACTTGCAATTGTGTGTAACACAATCCAAGAATAGTGTTGCGTATAATGCAAGCTAATATGGTGTTGAATATAGTACAAGATAATCTTGGTGTACTGTATAATAGAAGACATCAAATAAATTAAAAAGAATAATTCACATAAAATCTTGGGTTGTCACATTCTACCCCCCTTAAAATGAATTTCGCCCTCGAAATTCATCGGGGTTATAAATGGTTTACTACTGGAAAGTTTCTTACATAGAAACCCACATCGTAAAAAGGAATACTAGAACTTCATTTTAAAAAGGAAAGTTAGAAACGTAATGGTTACCTAGATTAACTCATCATTTGGTTTCCACATAGGAGAACATAGGTGGAAATATGGATATGGAAGAAAAATCTAACCATCATGTTCTGATGCAAAGTGGTTGAGGACATTGCTATGAAAAAGCCAACAATCACAAAGCCATAAATTTGTGATGATATAAGGTACCATCTGATTCATCAGATATGAGGTCACTAGGACAACTTTTTTAGTTTTCAAGATCATTTCTCTAATGTTGAATAATTTTTGAATCGAAAGAAATACTTACTTGATTTTGGTACAATCTCACCATTGTTCATGTCTTGAACAATTTCCACTTCATATCTTAAAGAAATGAAGTTGAATTTGTAATTCGTGAAGTGTCATCAGATCATGTGATAGAATGATGAGTCATTCCATCTGTTTCAAACAAAAAGGTTAGAAAAAGTTATCAAATATACATAAGTCCATCTATGGTGAGGTTAATCGTACATGGTTCCAAAAATGGACTTATACTTCATCTATCATACCAGGTAATAAAATAAAACTAATTTCTACAAACCAAGGACTTCATGTAGGCCAGTGGTAGGCGATAAAGGCCTGTCACACTTCGGTTGTGGGTTTGATTCCCGCAACCTTGTCTGACGCGATGGGTTGTCGCCCGTATTACATGTTTTCCTTTTTTATAAAACTATACTATCATAATATCAAAAAGATATATCCTTAAACAATACTATCTGATGTCCAACATAATCCATTCCAACCTTTAGGCTTATCCAAAATACTTCTGCCCATGCTCATAGTATAACGAAAACAATTACTAGAAATGTCATCAACCGAGCATGTGAATACCATCATTTATCCCCCATATATCATACGATATATCTTGTTGGTCACATTCCAAACATGTGAATACATTAATCATGTATTCTCTTGAAAAATGAATACCCATTGAACCTTAGTGAAAACATGAATTCTGTCAAAAGTTAACTCTTTCCACATACCAAAATCAAAAATAAAATCTATATACTCAAATCATGATATCACTTTGTCCTTTTATCAGCCATGATATCATGAATACTGTCAAACATATTATTTTCTCCTTATACCTTCATTTTGTGCATATAATATTCTTTCCAAAAATATCTGAATAACCTTTCATGGTTACCTATACTATTCAACATATACTTTCAAATACTTTAGAAAAAACAATAGTGTAACAATCCTCAGATGATTCATTATTCCATAGTACCATACATTATTCTTGCTAAACATACTATTATTCCAATAACTTCTTAAACCACTGACTGAGCTTCATCATTTATTTCATCTCATATTTAATTTATAGTCTCTTCATCATCATCCACATAAATACTACCCATATGACAATGCTGATTCTCTTCATGAGATTTTCCCTTAGGGCATTGGTTTGCATAATGCCCATACATTCCACATTTAAAACATCTAATCATTGTTGATGTTGTAGAAATACCATTATCCTTGTCCATGGTGTTAACTGGACCTTTTCCTTTGCACTTACTGGCCTTTTGTCCTTCTTTCCCACACCCAAAGCATCTTCCAGTTCTTTTGAAACAATCTCCCTGATGCCTCTTCACACATGATTTACATGAGGCAAATTGAACTTTCTTTCCTATATGATCATCATGAAATTCCATCTTTCACTTATTATTTGAGTTAGGAAACTTACCAAAGTTGAGATTATTGATCATATTATGAGATTGATGATTAGGCATAATAACGATGTTTAGACTTCCAAATCCCGTTTCATTTAGTTTCTCATGAAGAATATCATTCCATTGTCCATCATATCCTCTATTATTGTGAATATTCCTGTTTCCAGCCATTTTCTAAAACCCAAAAAGAATAGTGTGAGTGGAAAAATCATTATAGGGAAAACAACATAGTAAAGTGGGAGTACCTTCAATATCTAACATCTTAGGTTAAATTCTATGATCGTTACTATAGTTCTAGGACTATATCCTATACGTATACATATCCTTAGGGACATCCATAGACATACCTTAGAAATATCTCTAGGGATCTCACTAACGTTTTTGCATCCTAGTTTCCAAAGGTTAACTAAACCTTTCCTCTAATAACAAATGTAGAGACCTGAAGCTTTACGTACATAGACATTACATTACTTCTACAGAATACTTATTACATAACAAAAATAGACACATAAGGACTGTAATAGTTTAGTTTCTTTGGAAACTTGGAACGTAATCTTCTAATCGTGGTGAAAGATCTTCAACATCTCCCATAAAGATCTTCCCCCTTTTTTTCTTACCTAAAACTTTTCTTTATATCCTGGGGAAAATAAAACATAAAAATCGTGAGCTCAAATGCTCAGTAAGGTTAAGAATGGAGAAAATAAAACAAACCATATACATTTGAACATAAAAGCATGAACATAATGTTTAAACATCGAAATCTTGAGCAATGACATAAAACATGGAAATACGTAAGGCATAGATCAAAATAGAACATCAATAATGATAAAATAGATTGTAAATAAAACTTTTAATTGTGTAAAAACATTAATCACATGATATGATTTCCATAGTAGCCAAGGCATTACTTCCAAGACCATCTTAGTGGACAAATTCCCTTTCTGAATCAAGTTCACTCCTCATTCCAGTCCTGTATTACTGAACCGGATTAACTTACCAATCCAGCCATATCTATCTCATGAGATATAAATCTTTACCCAATTAATTGGAGGGATATATAGGTCCCACCCTTCTCATAATGAAATCATTCTTACTTGTGCCACAAAATAAACATGCATAACCCAACGAATAAAATGGGTTTCATAAACATCATACCATCATCACATAATCCATATAAAAGAAATGGATATCATTTCATAATAAGATATGTTAAACCATGTAAATCATAGAGACATTATACTTGGAACATAAACATATGAAATTATTTCATCTTATATGGAAAAATGGTTTTTATAAAACACTTGAAATGAATTCTTGAGGAAAATATCTTTTATTCTTCAAAATAATTTTCTTTTCACAAAATGTCATGAAATTTTAAAAGAAAAGGATTTTGGTGAAAATAGTCATGAAATATTTTGGATGAATCTTCATGAAAATAAGGCTTTATAAAACCATAAAAATCCTTTCATTCCGTATAATTTAAAAAAAGATTATTCTCGTACTTTTGCCGGAAAGGTAAAAAAAGTACCTCGTAACATTAACAAAAGAAAGATTCCTTACATACCATGTAGTAAAAGTAAAAAATTGGTAAAAAGGACTTTAAAAAAACATGAAAACATTTTTATAAAACTTTGACATGGATGATAAATACAACCCTAGTAAATACTTACGTATAAGAAATTTCGGATAGAAAACAATTGAGATTCCAACATTATCTCTTACTTTACATTTGATATGCTTCGTATGTATCTGAACCTACTGTATAATGATTTAAATAATGTCATTGACTTATTATAGAATCATATTCATTTTTATTATATCATATATGGTTCACTTATGACTTTATATTACCCGTTCTTTTGTAAGTTCCATGTTAAAGCAACGTTTTGGGTAAAATCGTTTTATTTATCGTACATGTTTGGACTTGTTGTTCTTGATATTATTACTTATATACTGATTTACATAATTAAAGAATGTAAAAAATTATTTATATGTAATATATATTAAGTATATACATATATATATGATAGATCTATAAATGGAATGAAATACACCGTTCATGGAGACGGTAGGCCGTACGTACGCATGAACGCTGTTTTCATTTCCTTATTGAATTGAATGGAATTAAATAGATGACATACATATATATATACATAAATCCTGTATCATTATTATGTCATATATTTCATCATTATTCATTATATATAATTTATAATCATTAATGAATGGTTAACATGGAGAATGAATCCCACCACGTCGTGGAGAAGGTAGTCCGTACGTACGAACGAGTGATGATATCATTCCCATGATAGTGGAATTGTATTTAAGTTTATATATAATATTTCAGAATCAATATAACTTTACAATAATCATATATAGTTATTTATTTACACCATTATACCCATCCAAGTAAGGTGGTGGTCGAAAACAGATTACACCACAGCGTGGAGACGGTATTCCGTACGTACGCACGCGCAATGATTTCATTTTCTGTAGGATGGATAGAAGGTGAAATAAGGTTGTTTAATATTTATAATAACATATAATTATATAATTAATACTGATTTTATTACTTTATAATGATACAACTAAATAAGAAGAAGTAGAAGAAGGAAGAAACTTGAGAGAATCGGAAGAAGAGATTACCTCTTCTTCGACACACCTCCTTTAAGCCTTCTCTTAAGGAAGTAGAGTTGGTCTTTTAAGAAGACCATAACCTTCAGAATGTTTCTAGGGAGGTGGAGAAGAGTAATTTGTAGGGGTAGGTCGAGCTTAAAGGCTCAAAAGGGTGTGAAGAGAAGTGGGAAGGGGTTCCCTTTTTATAAGGGAGGAGATGGGCACCTTTTGAATTCTTAAAAATATTAATTTATAATAAATCTAACCCCACTTAAAAACCTCCAAAAATGACTCATATATGAATATTAGATGATATAGGGTTTTCATATCATCAAACAATAAAATGTATACATGTATGGAGTTTATTTTAAACATTATCAACTTGATTTATCCTTATTTAATCTATTAAATTTTATTTGTGGTAATTAGATTCTAAATTTTAAATTGTTATAAATGATTACTTATGTGCTGTGAATTATCCATAATTAGATAATTTATGACATTTTAGACTATATAAATTTCAATTTATAATTTTTAAATATTTTTGTGATTTTTAAACAATTTAATAATATGTTATTTGTATAAAATAACAATAGTGTCAATTTTGACACTATTCATTTATTTGAATTTAAATTAAATCCACACAAAGGATATATTCAAAATAAAATATTTAATAGGTTCCTAACATGTCATAGTAATCTATAAAGTTAGTGGAGCACATTAAATAGTTCATATAATATTTATTTTACTATTTTTAAAACCATTTATTTGATATTTCTCTTAATAAAATAATTTCTACAACATGTTTGTATAATTATTAAATATACTTATTTGTTGCATAAAAATAAAAAAAATAAAAAAACAGGATGAATATAAATCTTATATCTTTCATAATAATACATTTAGTCAGATTTATCTTCTAAAACATCCAAATTTTAAAATGTTATATTTATTAAATTATGAAGGTGACAACTTTGACATCATATAAAATAAAATAATATAAGTGTCTAATCACTTTTATAAGGCTCGAAACGGTCATATATTTGGTCATTGAATGATTATGGTGTATATATACACTACCCATAAGTTTTTGTCAGGTTTTGGATCCCTTTAATATGTATTAATATTTCAATAAAAACAATATTATTGATTTTTTTACTAAATATATAATTTCTGCATCGTTAATGTATAAACTAATAAGGTAATTAAATAACTCTTAAAAATTACAAATAAATTACCATGACAAATAAAAATATTTTATCTTCCAAATGAGTATTTATAACGGAATTTATATTCTGTATAACCTTATATTAAAAATACTTTAATTATTAAAGTTTGAGTGAGACATATTTCAATTTCCTTTAAATAAAATAAACTAAAGGTCTTAATCAGCTCCAAGTGGGTTCCAATGGATTCAATTTCAATCCAAATATTACTTAGGATGACATATAATTATCCATTTTTATTAAGACAAGTGTTAGGGTAATTTTATAATATTATATTTACCCTTAATTACCTGATTTACCTTTTACTATGGTAAATAAAATTTACCGTAGTTACTATTCATAATGCCCAAAAATAAAAAGTAGTCTATTAATATAATTTGGACCCACTGATTCCAAATATGGAATCCATTTTTCCAAATTCAACACACAGAAGTTTCAGATATTAAATTAAAATTAATCCCGTTGTTGAAAGAAAATGGGTTTTTGTTTAAAACATTGCAAAGGATTGAAATTATTTTACCTATGAATTCAATGTAAAATCAATGCTAATGACATACATTATATTAAATGGTAAAAATATATTCTATTTATACTTTTAAACCATTAAATATTATAATTTAACCATATAAATTATTACGATGAAAAAAGTTGTTTTTCATTAAAATATAGTGTGTTTTTACTATTCATTAAAATGTGAAAGTTATCAGAATAATATGAGAATTTTATCCAAAGTAAATATTTATATCTTAATCACAAAGAAGAATTTTATTTTGTCAAATTAAACTTATAAAAATGTCAAAAAATATATTTAAAGTGGGTGTGCCATCAAAAGGCGGCAAAACTGCATTTTTTGAAAAATACTTATTTTACTCGAAAAATTTATTTTGTTCACATAACATGTTTTAGAAAATGTGTAACATGAATAATAATGTTATAAAATTAAAAATTTACTTAATACTATTAATAACAGCTATTCCATAATAATATTATAACAATATATCGTTGTTTAGTGAAACCCGGTATTGCCTACTACACACGCTATCGAAGAAGGTTGCGATTGCGTGTAATGCAAGCCAAGTCAGGGTTGCATGTAGTGCAAGACTCCTTTGTTGTTGTGTATAACAAAATCCAACCATATTTCATTTATACAGTGGAAATATATATATATATATACACACTCAATGTTGCGTAGAATAACTACTATCAAACAAACTTGAAATTGTGTGTAACACGATCCAAGAATAGTGTTGCGTATACTGAAAGCTAATACGGCATTGCATATAGTACAAGATAATATTGGTGTAGTGTATAATAGAAGATATCAAATAAATTAAAAAGAATAATTCTCATAAAATCTTGGGTTGTTACAAAAATGATACTCAGTAGGGGACCCCAAAATCACAAAGGTTAAGCACAATAGAAAAACCATAAAGGAATGTAGAGTTAGCTATAATTAGGTATATTCCCAAACATATACCTTGAACATCCATATATACTCGTTTTAGCCACTGAGGAAACATGTGGTCCCAACCACACTGCCAACTTCATGATTTTCATCTAAGGCTCAAGTCATAACACACAAACCAGGAGATCACACTCTACGAGATCAACTATCCCTGATGGAACCTGTTTGAGAGATTCAATATATTAGTTAAAATACTACCACTCTAAATGGTACGTCTGAGAGAACATGCTCCATCTGGAACATTATACTTGGTCTGACTCTAGTGTTCGGAACTGGATGTCTAGTCATCAAAACTTTGTGCCTGATACAAGACTATGGAAACCTAAGTGAAGAGGTATGATCCTCATCACTGGGCTAATTTGAGGGAGCACTGCTCCCGAATAATCTACGATACCTCAGTCGCTCCTATAAGGAGTGGCCCGTGCCTCAGTCTATTGAGGGAGAACTAGATCTTATATGGGTATCAAAATATTCATGTGGAGGGGCCCAATCCTCGTAACAATGTCCTATAGTCAAGGGAGCTCCAACTCATATGGAGGACCTTGTCCCTATCACTACTCAATGATAGGGGAGTACGACTCCATAAGTGAGGACCCACACCCTGGTTCCACCAGGGGAGTACTACCCATGAAGGAACCCCACCCTAAATCGGTAGGGGAGTATAACTTCATGTATCAAGGACCCACACCCTACCTGATAGGGGAGTAAAACTCAGTGACTAGAGGACCCACACCCTGGTAATATAGGGGAGTATTGAGTCTGTTAGTTTTTTCGCTGTGGGGGACCCGCACCCTAGTACGTTAGGAGAGTATCGACCTTAGGCTAGAGGACCCGCTCCCCAGAATGACAGGGGAGTACCATATCTATTAGTTTGTTCTCTATGAGTATTCACACCCTTGTACATTAGTGGATCACCGACCCTAGTCTAGAGGACCCACTCCCTAGTATGGAAGGGGAGTACCAACTCTGCCGTAGCAGTATATAAGTAGGACCCGCACCCTTGAACGACATGGGAGTACTATCTCCTACAATAGAGGACACGCTCCATACCCAGTAGGGGAGCACCGACTCTATATCCATTATGTGTGGATGACCCACATCCAAGTCTAATAGGGGTGTTCCAACTCCAATGATAGAGGACCCACTCCCTGGAACGACATGGGAGTACCGACTCTTCCTTTACAAACTTCTCTGAGAACCATCCCCCTAATCCTACAGAGGAGTAACACTGTTGGAGGAAACCACTCAAAGGAAAATGAACCCAAACCTAAAAATGTGTGGAGTACCATCTCTACCAAATAATAGGAAAAATGAGTAATGGTTCCTTGATTCATTAAGTGAGTAACCATCATAACATCCCGTCATAAGAATCACCTCAATTCTTCCCAAAGTCTACTCATATCGGGAGAGCCTACTCTTCACACCAAATAGGATATCCTCTAAAATTATTAAAAACACACTTAGAGTAAATCAAAATTACCATCTCATTACAAGGGTCCCAACGCCACATTAGGATCATGAAACGGATGCTCTGTTTAGAAGTTCTGACTATTTTAGCGAAATAGGGACCGATTGGGATCTAACCTGACCCAGCCCCGACCCCAATCCGACATGGCTCAATGGGCCTGACCTGGACCATTTGGCCCAAGCCCGACCTACTGGGCTTAGCCCACCTGGCTTGGTGCAGAAGGCTAGAACCATACCAGCCCACTACGGCAGGCCAGTTTCCTCAGCTTGGACGCGACAAAGGCTTCATCGAGTTTCTCTTTAGGCGGCGCCATATGGTACCGTTACTTGAACCGGTCCACATAGAGGAACGGTTCTTTTGAAAATACCCATTGAAAATCTGCAGGGTCCATCTCATGCTGTGGAAGGGGGTCATGGATTCCTCTAAATAGCAGCTGAGCTGCTGCCCCCGTCCGCTTCACTGTGGTGCGCCGCCCTGTCATCCGACACACAGCTGGCGACACCGCGGTGCACCGCCCTGCCATCTGGCTTATGGCTAGAACCACCACAGCTCACCGCCCCACTGTCTGACACATGTCCAATGCCACCGATAGTGCCGATGACCTGATAAAATATTTCGTGGACCACCAGTTGTGCTCTGGTGGTCCGTTCTTTAATCCAAAGGGTGTTTCGGAACCCTTGGTTTTCGTTCTTCACTGCCTGGGTCTCAAAAATCCATTACAACCACTTTCTACAGAAAGCGCTCGATTTCCAGTATATCACGTGCCACTTTGATCCACCTAACATAATTTTGATTACACCAACTTCATGCTATGTCTGTCTATGATCCATGACATCAAATCGCTGCGACGCAAGGTGGATGTGCAATGATCGTTCATTCATAGCCCCATGGAGAACTAAGAAAATATGGGGATAAAGAGGGAGGCACCACAAGATAACAACCTTAGGAACAATCTTCGACCATTTTTCATTACAACATTGATTAACTCCTATTAGAAGGATCAAGAACGAAACAAAATCATCCTGCAAGAATGTAGAGACCCGAAGCTTGACGTACATGGACATTACATTACATTTGCAGAATACTTAGTACATAACAAAAACACACACTAAAGGATCGTAATAGTTTAGTGTCTTTGGAAACTCGGAACGTAATCTTCTAATCGTGGTGAAAGTTCTTCAATATCTCCCATAAAGGTCATCCCTTTTTTCTACCTAAAACCTTTCTTTATATCCTGGGGAAAAGAAAACATAAAAGGGTGAGCTCAAATGCTCAGTAAGGGTAAACAAAAGAAAAATCAATCACATCATATACATAGCTTTTGGAAATCTTAACCTGCAAAAGAGCTCATAATATCATAACATGGGATATATCATAGAAGTGAAATGTAATCCCAATAATCATAACTTAAAACATGAAACTTTGTGGCATACACACATAATCATAGAAAATCATTTCTTGTTAGTCAAGACTCAATGCCAAGACTATCTTAGTGGACAAAGTCCCTTTCTGAATCGAGTAACCCTCGTTTCAGTCCTGTTTCACTGAACCGGTATAACCTACCATTTCAGCCATGTCTATCTCATGAGATATAAAATCTTTACCCAATGCATTGGAGGGAGATATAGGTCCCACCCGTCTTATAATGAATCCTTTCTTATGTGTGCCACATAATCATAAAACATACATCATCACATAACACATGTAACAAAAATGGGATTCTTGAAACATCATGACATCATAAATAAATTCATATAAGATAAAGGAATTCATAAAAATAATTCCATCACAACATGATAAAATCAATGTAATAATAGGGATAAAAACAGAACCCTTTATTATCTTAGATGGAAAATAATTTTGATAAAACACTTGAATTGAATTCTTGAGGAAAATATCCTTTCTTCTTCAAAATCAATTTCTTTCCACAAAACATCATGCAATTTTAAAAGAAAGAGATTTTATTGAAAATAGTCATGAAATATTTTGGAGGAAGCTTAATGAAAATAAGGCTTTATAAAACCATAAAAATTCGTTCATTCCGTTTAAGTTAAAAAAAAAACATTCTTCTCGTACTTTTGTCGGAAAAGTCAAAAAGTACCTCGTACGAAAAAAAACGACAAAAGATTCCTTTCATATTCTTTACTAAAAACTCACCAAAGGGTAAAATTGGATTTAAACTATTGTAAGTGGATGGAAACAATATTACATATTGAGGGAACATGGATGTGGATGATAAAATACACCCCAGTAAATGCCAAAGTATAAACAATCTCGGATAAAAATGAGATTGTGATATTTCCCTTACCTTAGGTACGACTTGCTTTGTAAGTGTCCGAACCTCCTGTATAATGATTTAAATCATGTTATTGACTTATTACAGAATCATATTCATTGTTATGATATCATATATGGTTCACTTATGACATTATATTACCCGTTCTTTTGTAAATTCCATGTTAAAGAAGCGTTTTGGGAAAAATCGTTTCATTTATCTTAGGTGTTTTGACTTGTTGTTCTTGACATCACTATTACTTATATCATGATTTACTTACTTCCATAATATAAAATATGATTTATATATCATATATATTCAGTATATATATATATATAATAGATAGATGAAAAACACCGTTCATGGAGACGGTAGTCCGTACGTACGCATGAACGCCGTTTTACTTTCCTTATTGTCTTGAAATGGAAGTAAGTAGATGACATACATATATATATATATATATATATATATACATAAATACAGTAGCTTTATAATGTCATATATTTCATTATTATTTCTTATATATACTTTATAATCATTCTTTAAATGGTTAACATGGAGAATGAATCTCATCGCGTCGTGGAGACGGTAGTCCGTACGTACGCATGAGCGATGATATCATTTCTATAAATATTGAATTGAATTGGAGTGAATTATACAATATATCAGAATCAATATGATGTTGTAATAACTATGTATAGTTATTCTTTACACCATTATACCCATCCATGTAAGGTGGTGGTGGAAAATAGATTACACCACGGCGTGGAGACGGTATTCCGTACGTACGCATGCGCGGTGATTTCTTTTTCCGTAGGATGGATAGATGGTGAAATAGGGTTGTTTCATACTTATAATAACATATCAGTATATGAGTGATACTGATGTTATTACTTTATAATGAAACAACCTAAGAAGAAGAAGTGGAAGAAGAAATAAAGATGAAAGAATTGGTAACGGTAATTACCTCTTCTTTGAAGTGCCTCTTTGAGACCTCCTCTTAGGGCACTAGAATTGGTCTTTGAGGAAGACCAGAACCTCTAGGATGTTTCTAGGGAAGTGGAGAGGAGAAAATGGCAGGGGTTGGCCGAGCTTGAGTGCTCAAAGTTGTGTGAGGAGGAGGGGGAGGAGGTGTCCTTTTATAAGGGAGGAGAGGGGCACCTTAGGAATATCTCAAAATATTATTTTATATTAAAGTCAAAATCGGATTATAATGGTTCCAAAGGGTCTTATTTCAAAGATAAGGTGGGGAGGGGTCGAAATACTATCAACCAATAGAATTTAGACAAGTTTAGGATATTATTTTAACCTTATCAATTAAATTTAACTCTAAGTTAAATAGTTTAACTTTTACCATGTCTTTTTGTTTTCTTTCACTATATGGTTAATAAACTTACTATAACATGCCCAACGAACCCCAAATTGTTTATTATTAATATATATATCCTTATCTAAGTCATTTGGCCGAAACTTAGATTTTTAGGAATACAATAACAATTAATAATATAATATTTGATTTAAAAACTATTTTGTGTCAATTTTGACACTATTTGATATATGATTTTTGTGAAAGTCATAACAGAATTAAATGTTCGAACCAAGTTGATTAAATCAACATTAATATATCATAGTAACCTAGAGAATTAGTGGAATTCATAAAAAAGCTCAAATTACATTTATTTTGGTGTTTATAACATCAATTATGTCAATATTTCATTAATAAGATAATTACTGCATCATCTTTGTGTCATAAATAAATTATATTATTTGATGTCTAAAAATTACAAATAAAATACCATCATGTAGGAAATCTTTTTATCTTTCTAATGAATATTTATAGTCGAATTGATATTATGTATAACCCCATATTAAAAATGATTTACTTATTAAACTTTGATTTTAACTATTTTAACCCTTCTTTAAATAAATTAATAATAAATGTCCTAATCTAATCCAAGTGGGCCTAAATGGTCATATTTTATTCCTAAGTTTGTTTTTGGTCGAATTACACTTGTCCAATAGAATTAGGACATGTGTTAGGGTAATATTAATATCATATTTACCCTTAGTTACCCTATTTACTATTAACCGCGGTAAAAAAAAGTAAAAAGTTACTATTCACCAAAAATTATTTTCATCTCATTGAACCACATTTTAGTCCTTGATATTAACCGTGTCTCTCAGATTTTCGAAATTCCATTCACAAAAGCGGTAAAATTAAGTTTTATGAAAAATTCAGTTTTTTTAACTACCACTTAGTAGTTTCACTATTCATCAAAAAATGAAGGTTTTCAGAAAAATGCCAAAATTTCATCCTAAGCTATATTTAATATTCCGAATTCAAAAATGAAGTCTATTTTACCAAATTCATAACATAGAAGTTGCATTAATTAATTTTATAATTAAATCCCGCTGTTAAAACAAATAGCGTGTTTTTAAGAAACAATATCTATTAAAAGATTGACACTTGTTTATGTCTGGTTTAAATGTGCAATTACATCCAATGACCAACATTGTATTAAATTGTAAAAATATATTCTAAATATACTTTAAAACCATTCAAATTAATGATTTATCACTATTAATTATTTCGATTAAAAAAGTTGTTTTTAATTATAATTTAGTAATTTTCACTATTCATCAGAATATGAAAGTTATCCGAAAAGTAAAAAAATTTCACCTTAGGCTAAATTCGATACTCCGAATCCATAAATGAAGTCCATTTTAAAAAATAAAATTTACAAAATTTCAAAAAGTGGTTATTACTATTCACAACAGCTAGTTTTAATAATATCTTAATAGCATATCGTTGTTTAGCGAAACTTGGTGTTGCGTACAACACACGCTATCGAGGAAGGTCGCGATTGCGTGTAATGCAAGGCAAGTCAAGGATGTGTGTTGTGCAAGCTCTTTTTGGTGTAGCGTACAACACAAGACATTAATAAAATTAAAAAGAATATTTTTTATAAAATCTTGGGCTGTTACATTCTACCCCCCTTAAAATGAATTTCGCCCTCGAAATTCATCGGGGTTATAAATGGTTTACTATTTGAAAGTTTCTTTAATAGAAACCCACATCGTAAAAAGGAATATCAAAACCAGTCTTTAAAAACAAAAGTATGAAACGTAACGGTTACCCAAATAAACTAATCACTGGGTTTCCACATAGGTGGAAATATGGATATGGAAGAGAAATCTAACCATCATGTTCTGATGGAGAGTGGTAGAGAACATGGCTATGGAAAAGCCAGTAATCACAAATCCATAAATTTGTGACGATCTAAGGTACCATCTGATTCATCAGGTATAAGAGAACTAGGACAACATTTTTGGTTTTCAAGATCATTTCCCTAAAGTTAAAGAATTTGAATTAGAATAAATACTTACTTTATTTTGGTACAATCTCACTGTTGTTCGTGCCTTTAACAATTTCCACTTCATCTCTTAAATAAATGAAGTTGAATTTGTTATTCGTGAAGTGTTAGCAGATCATGTGATAGAATGATGAGTCATTCCATCTGTCTCAAACAAAAGGTTAGAAAAAATTATATACATAAGTCGATCTATAGTGAGATTAATCACATATGGTTCCTAAAATGGGCTTATACTTCATATATCATACTGCTTAATATAATAAAACTAGTTTCTACTAAACAGGGACTTCCTGTAGGCTAGTGGTAGGCGATAAAGGCCAGTCGCACTTCGGTTGTGGGTTCGATTCCTACAGCCTTGTCCGAAGCGATGGGCTGTCGCCCGTCCTGCAGGTTGTCCTTTTTTCTAAAACTACGTTACTATAACATCCCATCAATAATATCGAAAATCTTCTATCCTTAAACAATACTAACTTATGTCCAACATAATCCAGTCTAATCTTTAGGCTTATACATAATACTGCAGTCCACTCTCATAATATAGTGACATCGATTACCAGAGATTTAATACTGTCGTTGATCCCCACATATCATAAGATATGTCTTGTTGGTCACATTCCAAACATTCAAAGTCCTTAATCGTGTATTCTCTTTAATACCTTAGTGAAAACATGAGTGCAGTTAAAAGTTAACACTTTCCACATACCAAAATCCTCAAAATTCTATATACTCAAACCATGATATCACTTAGTCCTTATATCAATCATGAGCTCATGAATACTATTAAACATTTCATTTTCTCGTCTTCATTATGCGCATATCATCTTATTTCCAAAAAATATCTCAATCACTTTGAATACCACATCAATAAATATTGCAATACTCAATGATACAACATTATTTTGGAATCCCATTACATAAACACTTAATCATTCCACCACATCGTTGTCATATTCAACATTGCCAATAGTGATCGCATGTGATTTCCCTTTGTCCTTTGCCTTCAGTGGTTGCTCATGTTGATCATCACTAAACCTTGGATTAGGGCAATTATTAGCATAACGACCCATTTCCTTGCACTTGAAGCATTGAAGTGTTGGCGGTGCGTTCTCTGCAGTGTTTTCTTTATCATTAGAAACCCTTTTTCCATTACTTCGACACTCAGCTGCTCGATGACCTTCTTTTCCACACTTAAAACATTTTCTAGTCCCTTTTAGACAATCTCCACCATGCTTCTTTCCACACTTTGTGCATAAGGAAACATTCATCTTCTTTTCACCATTATTCTGAGATTTCTCCTTGAACTCCATCTTTCGTTTCTTGTCAAAACCATGAGATGGATATGTAACACCAACTTCCATTTCTACCTTGATAGCACAACGCACAATTTCTTCATAGCTACTGAAGTCTCTTATAGCTAATGCCCTTCGAAGACTTGGTTTTAAGCCACTGAAAAATCGATCAACTTTACTTTCAGGTTGGATGATAATTCCAAAAGCATACCTTGCAAGTCTTGTAAAATTTGCTTCATAGGTACCAACAGATTCATCGTCCCTTTGCTTCAGTTCAAGAAACTCTTTCTCCATCTTTGTTCGAAGAATACGAGGGAAGTACTTATTGAAAAATAAGTTCTTGAACTCATCCCATTCCATAGACTCAATTTCATCCCTTTGCCTTGTATTCTTAATAAGATTCCACCATTGATCAGCATCTCCTTCCAAACGATACACTGCTAGGATGACTTTATCATGTTCAGAACATTGATGAACTGAAAATATCTTTTCAGTAGTACTAATCCATTGTTCAGCAACTAATGGATCAGTAGACCCACTGAAAGAAGGTGGACGCTGCCTCATGAAGGATTCAACAGAATGTTGCTCCTTCCTTTGCTCGTTTGGAAGTCCTACATGATTCATAGCTTGAGAAAGTTGTGTGAGCATGGCTACAAGATTTTGCATTCCAGCTCCTATATCGTTTGGTTGCTCAGGGGTACAATCATTGCATTGCCCATCACATTCCGCATTAACACGGTTCCTTCGGGTTCCAACCATCGTCTAAAACCCCAAAAGAATTGTGTGAGAGGCAAAAATCATGCTAGGGAAAACAACATAATAAAGGGTTAGTATCCTCAATATCTAGCATCTTAGGTTAAATTCGAAGATCGTTAGCGCAATTCTAGGACTATAACTTATACGTATACTTAACCTTAGAGACATCCCTAGACATACCTTAGAAATATCTCTAGGGATCTCACTAAAGTTCTCGCATCCTAGTTTCCAAAGGTTGACTAAACCTTTCCTCTGATACCAACTGTAGAGACCCGAAGCTTGACGTACATGGACATTACATTACATTTGCGGAATACTTAGTACATAACAAAAACACACACTAAAAGATCGTAATAGTTTAGTGTCTTTGGAAACTTGGAACGTAATCTTCTAATCGTGGTGAAAGTTCTTCAATATCTCCCATAAAGGTCATCCCTTTTTTCTACCTAAAACCTTTCTTTATATCCTGGGGAAAAGAAAACATAAAAGGGTGAGCTCAAATGCTCAGTAAGGGTAAACAAAAGAAAAATCAATCACATCATATACATAGCTTTTGGAAATCTTAACCTGCAAAAGAGCTCATAATATCATAACATGGGATATATCATAGAAGTGAAATGTAATCCCAATAATCATAACTTAAAACATGAAACTTTGTGGCATACACACATAATCATAGAAAATAATTTCTTGTTAGTCAAGACTCAATGCCAAGACTATCTTAGTGGACAAAGTCCCTTTCTGAATCGAGTAACCCTCGTTTCAGTCCTGTTTCACTGAACCGGTATAACCTACCATTTCAGCCATGTCTATCTCATGAGATATAAAATCTTTACCCAATGCATTGGAGGGAGATATAGGTCCCACCCGTCTTATAATGAATCCTTTCTTATGTGTGCCACATAATCATAAAACATACATCATCACATAACACATGTAACAAAAATGGGATTCTTGAAACATCATGACATCATAAATAAATTCATATAAGATAAAGGAATTCATAAAAATAATTCCATCACAACATGATCAAATCAATGTAATAATAGGGATAAAAACAGAACCCTTTATTATCTTAGATGGAAAATAATTTTGATAAAACACTTGAATTGAATTCTTGAGGAAAATATCCTTTCTTCTTCAAAATCAATTTCTTTCCACAAAACATCATGCAATTTTAAAAGAAAGAGATTTTATTGAAAATAGTCATGAAATATTTTGGAGGAAGCTTAATGAAAATAAGGCTTTATAAAACCGTAAAAATTCGTTCGTTCCGTTTAAGTTAAAAAAAAACATTCTTCTCGTACTTTTGTCGGAAAAGTCAAAAAGTACCTCGTACGAAAAAAACGACAAAAGATTCCTTTCATATTCTTTACTAAAAACTCACCAAAGGGTAAAATTGGATTTAAAATATTGTAAGTGGATGGAAACAATATTACATATTGAGGGAACATGGATGTGGATGATAAAATACACCCCAGTAAATGCCAAAGTATAAACAATCTCGGATAAAAATGAGATTGTGATATTTCCCTTACCTTAGGTACGACTTGCTTTGTAAGTGTCCGAACCTCCTGTATAATGATTTAAATCATGTTATTGACTTATTACAGAATCATATTCATTGTTATGATATCATATATGGTTCACTTATGACATTATATTACCCGTTCTTTTGTAAATTCCATGTTAAAGAAGGGTTTTGGGTAAAATCGTTTCATTTATCTTAGGTGTTTTGACTTGTTGTTCTTGACATCACTATTACTTATATCATGATTTACTTACTTCAAGAATATAAAATATGATTTATATATCATATATATTCAGTATATATATATATATAATAGATAGATGAAAAACACCGTTCATGGAGACGGTAGTCCGTACGTACGCATGAACGCTTTTTTACTTTCCTTATTGTCTTGAAATGGAAGTAAGTAGATGACATACATATATATATATATACATAAATCCAGTAGCTTTATAATGTCATATATTTCATTATTATTTCTTATATATACTTTATAATCATTCTTTAAATGGTTAACATGGAGAATGAATCTCATCGCGTCGTGGAGACGGTAGTCCGTACGTACGCACGAGCGATGATATCATTTCTATAAATATTGAATTGAATTGGAGTGAATTATAAAATATATCAGAATCAATATTATGTTTTAATAACTATGTATAGTTATTCTTTACACCATTATACCCATCCATGTAAGGTGGTGGTGGAAAATAGATTACACCACGGCGTGGAGACGGTATTCCGTACGTACGCACGCGCGGTGATTTCTTTTTCCGTAGGATGGATAGATGGTGAAATAGGGTTGTTTCATACTTATAATAACATATCAGTATATGAGTGATACTGATGTTATTACTTTATAATGAAACAACCTAAGAAGAAGAAGTGGAAGAAGAAATAAAGATGAAAGAATTGGTAACGGTAATTACCTCTTCTTTGAAGTGCCTCTTTGAGACCTCCTCTTAGGGCACTAGAATTGGTCTTTGAGGAAGACCAGAACCTCTAGGATGTTGCTAGGGAAGTGGAGAGGAGAAAATGGCAGGGGTTGGCCGAGCTTGAGTGCTCACATTTGTGTGAGGAGGAGGGGGAGGAGGTGTCCTTTTATAAGGGAGGAGAGGGGCACCTTAGGAATATCTCAAAATATTATTTTATATTAAAGTCAAAATCGGTTTATAATGGTTCCAAAGGGTCTTATTTCGAAGATAAGGTGGGGAGGGGTCGAAATACTATCAACCAATAGGATTTAGACTAGTTTAGGTTATTATTTTAACCTTATCAATGAAATTTAACTCTAAGTTAAATAGTTTAACTTTTACCATGTCTTTTTGTTTTCTTTCACTATATGGTTAATAAACTTACTATAACATGCCAAACGAACCCCAAATTGTTTATTATTAATATATATATCTTTATCTAAGTCATTTGGCCGAACCTTATATTTTTATGAATACAATAACAATTAATAATATAATATTTGATTTAAAAACTATTTTGTGTCAATTTTGACACTATTTGATATATGATTTTTGTGAAAGTCATAACAGAATTAAATGTTCGAACCAAGTTGATTAAATCAACATTAATATATCATAGTAACCTAGAAAATTAGTGTAATTCATAAAAAATCTCAAATTACATTTATTTTGGTGTTTATAACATCAATTATGTCAATATTTCATTAATAAGATAATTACTGCATCATCTTTGTGTCATAAATAAATTATATTATTTGATGTATAAAAATTACAAATAAAATACCATCATGTAGGAAATCTTTTTAGCTTTCTAATGAATATTTATAGTCTAATTGATCTTATGTATAACCCCATATTAAAAATGATTTACTTATTAAACTTTGATTTTAACTATTTTAACCCTTCTTTAAATAAATTAATAATAAATGTCCTAATCTAATCCATGTGGGCCTAAATGGTCATATTTTATTCCTAAGTTTGTTTTTGGTCGAATTACACTTGTCCAATAGAATTAGGACATGTGTTAGGGTAATATTAATATCATATTTACCCTTAGTTACCCTATTTACTATTAACCGCGGTAAAAAAAAGTAAAAAGTTACTATTCACCAAAAATTATTTTCATCTCATTGAACCACATTTTAGTCCTTGATATTAACCGTGTCTCTCGGATTTTCGAAATTCCATTCACAAAAGCGGTAAAATTAAGTTTTATGAAAAATTCAGTTTTTTTAACTACCACTTAGTAGTTTCACTATTCATCAAAAAATGAAGGTTTTCAGAAAAATGCCAAAATTTCATCCTAAGCTATATTTCATATTCCGAATTCAAAAATGAATTCTATTTTACCAAATTCATAACATAGAAGTTGCATTAATTAATTTTATAATTAAATCCCGCTGTTAAAACAAATAGCGTGTTTTTAAGAAACAATATCTATCAAAAGATTGACACTTGTTTATGTCTGGTTTAAATGTGCAATTACATCCAATGACCAACATTGTATTAAATTGTAAAAATATATTCTAAATATACTTTAAAACCACTCAAATTAATGATTTATCACTATTAATTATTTCGATTAAAAAAGTTGTTTTTAATTATAATTTAGTAATTTTCACTATTCATCGGAATATGAAAGTTATCCGAAAAGTACAAAAATTTCACCTTAGGCTAAATTCGATACTCCGAATCCATAAATGAAGTCCATTTTGAAAAATAAAATTTACAAAATTTCAAAAAGTGGTTATTACTATTCACAACAGCTAGTTTTAATAATATCTTAATAGCATATCGTTGTTTAGCGAAACTTGGTGTTGCGTACAACACACGCTATCGAGGAAGGTCGCGATTGCGTGTAATGCAAGGCAAGTCAAGGATGTGTGTTGTGCAAGCTCTTTTTGGTGTAGCGTACAACACAAGACATTAATAAAATTAAAAAGAATATTTTTTATAAAATCTTGGGCTGTTACAAAGAATGAACAAACCGCGAGTCCATATGTTCATGTGTTGATCCACAATTTTTATTCTAAAACCAAGAATTGGGGAATTTATAACTCAAATAACAACCCCTACCTAAATCTTCGATTGCTTGAAGGCGTAGATTGAATTTGCATCACCACGTCATTCCTCGTTCCACCAACATTCGTCGATCGTCAATTATCGACGTCTGGTTCGATCCCATTCATTTATCCCACCATTGTTGGTCGTTCTCCAACAAATTCATCAAGGATTCTCAAAAATATAAATCATCTTCCCCTCCGACCTTGGATCCTTTCTAATCCATTAAGTTGAGAGTCATGATTCAGTGTTTTATGTTATGCTGTGTTAAAAAGTTGTTACACTATTTCATTAATGCAACGATATTTTGATTTCATTGTGTTACACATCATTTTTCTGCAACGGTCTCGAGAGTTCAAAACAAAAATAAAATAAAAAAGTTTATTTTATTTTAATTTTTCTTAAAATTTCTAAAAAATATTTTTTCTGATTGACCCACATTGGTCAAAGATAAGTCCTTTCTAGGTGAATCCCTCCATTCTGAGTTCAATAATGTTCTAATATTTTCAATCCGAGTACCGGTTCAAAATAAAGAAAAAACCACTCTCCTAAATTTAATTAATAAACTTAAAAAAAGTTAAAAAATCCATTCCTCCCACTCCGGGTGTTAGAATATGTGCCGTCTCAAATCCCAGTCTCATTAAAATCCCATTTAAATTTTACAAAAAAATCAATGGAATTCTAAGACATTACCTAACTTTATTTTATCAATTAATGAAATTTCACAAATCAGATGAACTTATTTCTAAATTCTTAACTCGGACACTTTGATTTCTTAATCCAAATTATTTAGATGCACTTTATGCATGCATTATGTAAGTAATTGGGAATGTGGTAAACTATAGAACACTTCATTTAATTATATTATTATTTTGTTTTCCTTTATTGGGTTGCATATATTTTCTTGGACTCACTTGTGTCTCAACCTCAAAAATCATTGTAAATTATTGAGGTATCTTAATGGATGTTCATATATCTAAAGATTAAATAAATGTATTGTTAAGTGTTTCCATGTTCAAGGGTGTACAAGTGCAGGATCCTTACACCTTTAGACTACCCATGCCTTTCCCTAGTGAGTTTGAGATCTAGTTCTTCACACAGAATTGATTCATATTCATATAAAAAGTTACACATATCACCTTCTTTTCATCAAAAAAATAGAACTTCATGTATACTTTAGATCCTTCATGTAAAAGAGTGTGTACATAAGATATTAGTTTCTCCACGAAATATATTGCTCATGGGATCTTTCTCTATCATATAAACAATGCCCAATGGGTTTTTTCTCTTCCACCTGAACAGAATACATGAATTTATTCTTGTTCACATGAAAAATGTGCTTGGGTTTATTCTAAAAAATATATGAATGATAGTCCATTAAATTCTTGTCTCTACCTCAGAATTTATAGAATACTTTACCACCGCCTATCCTATAAGTTTCATTCAATGTCACATCCTTATTGAAGGATCAAAATATTATAAAAATTCTCAAAGATTTTAAATGATGAGACTCTACACTTCCTGAAACTTAGGTGACATTTAAGTAGATACATGATCACCTAATCCCTAATGATTCATGAAACCAAGGTTGTAAATGATGAAAAATTATCATGGTATTTGTTCTTTAATTGATGGCTTAGAGATTCATGATTGGATTATTCCATAGGCTTCACATGATCAAGGCCATTCATGCTACAATTTTTATTTTTTTACTTCATGAACTGTTGTTAAAGGTTTTTTTCTAACTCTTGATCACATGCACATCATAGAAACCAGGCAAGAAGGTTTGATGCAAGATCATCACATGAACATCTCCTCCTGAGCTTGACATACCCATGGTATTATTTTATTTGATCAATCATGGTGTGGAATGAATAATTAAATGTGCATAATCTCTTTATAAGTAAAATAAAGGCGAGGATAATATAGTGTCTTGAGAAGTATCATATTGATTTTGACCGAACACTCATGTTATAATAGTAACATTTTAAAACAGATGAATAGTGACACTATCTCATTTTCCCGTGTAGAAAATTCACTAATATGAGCACTAATTAATAATAATTTATGATTAAAACACATATTGACTTGATACTATAGTTTTCACCTATATAATCTTCATTCACACCCATCATGGGTGGCACTACCCCCTTGGACGGTCCACCCAAGCACTCACATGCGGTCTGTGTGTGCATTCTATGATCCCTCATGCACTTTATATGGGAACTATGCATGACATCATACTATCACATTCCTCTATGGATATATATCTTGATCTATCTCCCACCTAGTAGAATTAGGTCCCACATGTGTGGATGAGGTGGCTCCTTGGTTGGCCAAGGGCTGGCCAATTTTCTATATAAGGAAAACTAAAATACTTAGTGAAAAATAAGTATGAAATTTCACCAAAATAAATATTACATTCCATTTTATCACCTTTAATTCTTATTAATTTTATATACAAACCTCCTAAATATAAATTCTACCTTCTGAAACCTTATTTTAATTATTATTCTTCTAATGTCCTCAAATAATTCTTCAATTCTCATTAGAAAAAAAGATATCATTTTTACATGAAATTAAATCAATTCATAACTTAATTAGTTTTAAAAACAATATTCAATTACCAAAAAACTTTATAAAATATTTATTACATTATGAAAAATTCTTCAATAATAATAATTAATATTGTTATTATGTCTTAAACTTCTCAACTTGGATTATTAAATCTTGAATACCATGTTCCAATTTTATAGACTATGATAGTACCACAATCAACCTATGAACTTACATGGACCCTTTATCAATCAGTAAACCCAATTCCTTAAGCACCATTATCTCATTAATTAATTAATTCTCATATATTGACATTATAATATATTGATAATAAATACAACATTCATTCTTCAACCATTAACTTATTCTCTTGAATTTACATCTTTGAATTTATTATTGATATTTATTCACTTTACGAAGTCATTAGTCTTCTATACAATATTGAAAGTAAATAAAGAGGTATAATCTGGGAATTCTCATCTCCTTGGGGAACCCTCTTTTACTTCATTCATTTAAGGAATCATTCTTAGATACTTGTGAGATAAGGATGGCATCACATGTTTTTTTATTGGAAATCCAACTATATGTATACATGGGAAAACCCTTTATAGAAGAAAATAGTTTATAACCCAAGTGATCAATGATATACATAAATTATTATTAATGTGATTCCAAAATCAAAGAACTCGCTTCTTAATGTTTAAGGCTTGCTAAAACATTAAAATCATGAAATATAGTAAAGATTGAAAGTATATCAACATACACATAAAAAAGTTCAAGTAAAAAAAGATATAACTCCACCTTCATAGATCAATATTAAACCATACTTAATAATAGTTATAGATTATTTTAGAATGAAGACATGACATTGATTATCATACCTCATGTTCCAATTTTAAAAATCTTTTCAGAAGTTCTACATTCACTATTTAGTGAATATAAATAGATTTGAACCATAAATTCTCACCTTAAATGGATACATACATATCCATAAATTCCATTCATGTAAGTGAATATATATATGTAAGGGAATAAGGAGGGACCCTTTTGTTTTCTAAAAATAGAACTCAGGCTGAATATTTCCTAGCAGCATCACCTTATTCATCTTCATTTTGATCTCATATTTTGAGGTAATTTTCTTCCTATTGTCATAATTTGATGGTTTCATACATACATTTTCTTAAGAAAAACTCCATCATGTGGAGTGGTATTGTCCATATTATATGTAAAAGTAATTTATTTTCCTTTTGATTGCATGATCCTCTTCCCACTCTCTTCCTGGGCTGGTTGGATTAACATGAAATTATTCATCTCATTCCCACTTTTTCCAAACCTTTCAAAAAGTCTCTTTTGAACCTCCAATTCATCACTAGTTTATTGATTTATATTACATTCAACCTCTTATTTTGAAATCACCTTCTTAACCTTAACTATTTCATCTATTTGAGCTTTCTCTATTTGTTTAGGAAATTTCAGTTGATATAACCTAACTATCAAACATTACTTCTTTTTTATGTTCCAAATTTTTGGGTGTCTGGCATTTATTCTCAAATATACATAACTTATACTATTTTTTTTCTATGTTTCGTTCCCATTCATATTTCAGGGAACCCCTCCAGACAATTTTTTCATGTGTACGTCAACTCTATGACCTTCTAATCAGCATCTACCATGCAATTATTTAAAGAATTATTACATATTTTGTATTGGTAGCTTGGTTGGATTTATATTCACTAATTTATTAATTTGATATTTTTTTACATCTATTCACCAGGACTCCTATAACAGTTTAGGATTTTATTATATATTTTGTAAAATTAGTTTACTTTCTTTGATTGATTTCGATATATAAAACCCAAAGTCTAAATGAACCATAATATAGGATATCATTATAACCTAGAAATTAAATTAGTGGGATGAATGTGAATAAAAATATTTTAAAAATATTTCCAAAGGTTTGAAATAATGAAAATACATAAGTACTCAATTTTTAATAAATTCATTTTATGTAGTAAAAATAAATTTTCCGCAAAAATGGGTTTTTTGAGAAAATAATATATTTACTTCCTGAAAGTTATCATTTTTTTCATTAATTAAATTAATTTTTGAAAATAAATTTTCAAAATTATATTATGTTTAATTTTTAAGAATTTTCTGAAAGAATTAATTTTTCGATGAATAGTGAAAAATACTTATTTCTTTTTTAAACTACCCTATGATTTAAAGTATATTGAAAGTGTCATTGTTTTAAAATGGTTTTAAAAGTAAAATTTGTTCACTAATATTATTAATAATCCAAATATTATAATTGTAATCAATTTTATATGAATTTTTGTATAAAAACATAATATAATTAATAAAACATTTTTTCTTAAAAACAATTTTTTGTCCCATTTTGCGAGTCTATATTTTAAATCAGAAATCAAAATTTTTGAATGAGTTCGCATTAATTTTTTTTTCATAATGAGTATTAAAAAGAGTAAACATTTATCACTACAATTAAGGTCAAAATGGGTTTACCAAGAGATTAAACCAAAATATAAGGGTGACTATTCTAATTAAACTAGTATAAATACTATGTTATAGAGCTATTTTGACCAAATATTGTCCAAAATTATAATCTATTTCTATTTTAATGATTTTTTTGAGAATTACATTATTATATTTTATTTCCTTATGAAATTCCAACTATGTCCTCCCTCCACTTATAAAAGGACAACCCTCCTTTCTCTTCCTTACTCGAGATTGAGCATTATAGCTAAAAAACAGGATTTAATCTGTTATAAAATTCCCCTTCCATTAATTGGTGGTTCTGATCTTCTTAAAATATCAGTCTAAGGGTCTTTAAGAAAGGATCTATGTGAGTACAGCTGAAGGAGAGGTAATCATCATACATGACCTTTTTTAGATTATTTGTTCTTTTACTTCATATAAATATGTGGTATTCAATATAAAATAATAAATTTAGTATAATCAATATAATTAAATATTATTATTATTATGGAGACACCCATATTTATCTATATTCCAATAAATGATAAATAAAATTAATGCTCGTGCATATGTGTGGACTACTACCACTACGAAGCAATGTGATTCATTTTTCAATTCCATTTTAAATAGATGATAATAAGGATAAATATAATAGAAATATAATATATATATGATATATTAATTATTCTGTAAATTTGAATTAATTTTTTCTTTTCATTTATTCCCTCCATTGAAAAGTGAAAACTGATTTCATCCGTATATACAACTTACCATCTCCATGAATAGTGTAATTAATTTGTCAAAATCTACCTTTTATAAAAGAATATAAATATTTTAATAATGAATATGTATGATATTTAAATTATTCATATAATTCTGTATATTATTTAACCAAGATAAATATAAAAGGAACATTACTTCCAACCCATAATTCCTATGAAAAATGAAATAGTTAACACAAGAAAATGATGATTTTCGTAAGGAATTATTAATAAATGGGCATTGAATTTTATAATAGAAGCATATATGATATTATTAGTATGTACATGATTCTAGTATATAATTATAATAAATTTAAAATAATTATACATTAGTTTAGATTTATTTCTAGGAAAGTGGAACTTAAGGTTAGGGATTTATGATATAATATCTTGGTTTATAGGGATTATTTTTTATCATGCGTACGATGATGAAATTTCATGATCTACCCATCAAGAATTTCTTGATTTTTTTTATTATAGAGTATTTTTTATTTAATAAATGATTTCCATTCATCGTCCTCTCTTTAATAACATAAGTAACCCAAATAATATTTTGTAGGAAAATAGTCATTTTTTCTCTTTTATTGAAAATATTTTTCTATCCATGTTCATGTTATTTAAATTATTTTTTCAAAAATGTTTAACTATTATTTAATGATTATTTAAAGTTAATTTTAACCATGTTTGATATAAGGCCCGGACCTTAAACCTTATATAATCTTGAGTTAAGTCAATAATTCGACTTTTAATCACATCAAGGATCTTTTTAGGTTTAGAGATTTAGAGAATTAGGTCATAACTTGTACATATAAACTTAAATATTACATGTAGATACTTTTATTCACTATCCATTTTTTTTCATAAAACTGACTATTTTTAAAAAGAAAAATGGTTCGTTTCTTGTTTAAAACACATGCCTTTTCCTTGATCCCATCATTGAATATATTATTCTTTAAATCCTATGAAAAAACCATTTCAAAACTTGGGATGAGAATAAAAATCTTAGTAAGGGATACATAGGGAATGTAAACTATTAGTATTGTAAAATCATGTAAACCATGAACACTTTATCATAAAGTAATACCTTTCACCTTTATAAAGTAGCAAAAAAACTTCACTTAATATAAGCTCATTTATTACCCTTTTTGTAACCAAAATATTACCATAAATCTCATAGAAAGTAATTTATAACATATACAGGTAAATTGGGACATAAACATACTTAAATGGAATAACCATATAGTCGACTTCCACACATATCACTAAATATAATAGCCATATGGCCGAATTCCATACCCAATGCATTGGAGGTTATAATGTTACCACCCATCCATGGTTTATCACAGAAACAAAAATATTTGGTTTATCACATAACCACCCATTATTGGTTTATCACAAAACCATCCATCAATGCTTTATCGCATAACCACACATCAAATTTCCAAGTACCATTATACAATCATAACACATAAAACAAACATAATAAAAAAATAACATTTACACATTGCAATAACAAGAGATAATTTAAAGATATTGACATACACAATCCTTTATAAAAACCATTTTCAATTACAGAATACATAAAAAAGGAATATGGTTTTTACTTTACTTTTTAAAAACATTACAGCTTTTTGAGGAAGCCAAACACCAAATAACAGTCACAACGACAAAAATGTCATTGTCACCATGTACATTAAAAAAAATTCCTTGTTTTCATTTAGTAAAATGAATAATAGTAAAATATTCCTTTTTAATGAAATTAAAATTCAAAGGGGATAATTATATACTGTATAAAATAAGGCGTGTATATTATCAAAATATGCCTTAATGAATGGAGATTGAGAGGAAGCCCCTTGCCTTGAGTCCGACTCATCACGTAAAATAATTATATTAATGAATAATAAACTTAGGTTAATTTATACATTATTGAGAACCTTTTTCTATTTGATTATTCCCTTTATATAACTTATTTCCATGTTATAAAAATTACAATGTTTTTTATGTTCATATTGGTCATTTTTTCAATATTTGGTACTTGAGTCGAAAATGAACTTGTCTTGATGTAAATTATTCATGTAGTCAAAATTACATCATCTAAAAAATGTTATTCATGATTTAAATATCATATATATCTAGTATATATGTATTTATAATATCTGTTATTTTTTGAGATAATAAATGAAATGCACCATTCATAGAGACGGTATGTCATACGTATGAATGGCCACTACTTTTATTTCTTTGTCAAAATAAAAGAATAATAAACAACTGATATAAATGTATATTATAATACCAGTATTATATTTATGTAATTTATGTCTCATATTTTCAATAAAACAATCCTTTATACGTTCCATGAATAATGGGAAATAGTCACATCAATTTGAGGTGGTGGTAGTCTACACTTCCTGAAAAAAAATTATCATATTAAAACAACATGGAAAGTATAAATGTATGTTATAAATAAAAATTAAATAAGAATAAATACAATATAAATATAATATATTTCATATATAAATAAAGTTCCATCATAATGGACACCATTAGAGGTGGTAGGAGAAAATTAAACAATCATTATTTCATGAGGCAGTAGTTCTCCATAAACCGAAACAATATGTTCTATATCCATTAGATAGAGGTGTGTGTTAGAGTATGTAAAAAAAGTATCTTAAAAACATCATAGTATATTTATTAATCTGTTGTTGTTATAAAATAATGGAATAAATAGAGATTAGGGGGTTGGAGAATGGAAATAAATGAAAGTATCTTTAGAGAAGACGTTAGCTTTAAATCGGGAAACTCCATTTTATTTGATCCAAAATGATTACTTGCGTTGCCTTCTTACCAAGGTAAGGAATCTAGAAGTAAGGGAGGAGTATTTGGAGATTATTTGAGTAGAATTTGGGTTAGTCAAGGGGCTTTAGAGGTGTGAGTAAGTTGGTATATGTGGTGGCCTTTTATAATAGGCAAGAGGGGTACTTTAGGAAAGTCTTGAAATATTATTTTATTATAAATTGATTTTAAAATTATAATAGTTCCAAAGTGATATATTTATGAGGATACAATTATTATGGGTCGAAATACTATCAACCAATATGTTTTAGATATGCTAAGGTCACAAATTAAACCTTATCATTTATATTTAATCCTTAGTTAAATAAATTAACTCTTACCAAGTCTTCTGGTATTTTTACACTATATGGTAAATATGTTTAATATAAAATTCCAATAGAACCTAAAGTGAATAATTAATGAAATTTTTAACATTATATAAGTCATTTTTCCAAATATAATATTTTTATGACTATTATATCATTTAATAAAATAGTATTATTTTTAGAAACTCATTTATGTCAATTTTGACACTATTTAGTAGTTGATTTTTTTTAAAGTCATAAAAACATGATTTATTCGAAAAAACTAAATTAACTCAAATATAAAAAGTCATAATCATACATAAAATCCATGTATGGCATAGAAATGTTAAAATTTAATTTATTTTAATATTTATATTATCAATTCTATGAATCTTTCATTAATAAGGTAATCACGACATCATCATTGTGTCATAAATAAATTTATTTATTTAATGTATAAAAATTATAAATAAAATACCATGATGTAGGAAATATTTTTAGATTTATGATAAATATTTATAGTCAAATATATCAGTTATATAACCCCAAATTAAAATCATTTTATTAAAGAGATACATGTTTATGTTATATTTCTCTTTATATTAAATGAATTGATATAACATGTCATTATCACACCCAGTGGCTTCAAGGAGTCCTAAAATCAACTCAGGGATGTTAATGGTCAGCCATTTATCATCCAATTGCATTAGGACACATGTTAGGGTAGTTTTATATTATTATAATAATATTTTTACCCTTATTTACCTGATTTACCATTTAACCATGGTGAATAAAAATAATTATTGAAGTTACTATTCATAATGTCCAAAAAATAAAAGGTACATATTTACCAAATTTAGAACTTTTGATTCAAAATATGGAATAAAGTTTTCTAAATTCAAGACACATAATTGGAATAAATTAATTTAAAATTATTTTCCATTGTTAAAACTAGAAAATGAGTTTTTAAGAAGTAAAAATTATCAAAAGATTAACATGTGTTTATTTCTAATTTCAACCTGAAATTACATCCAATGATCAATATTGGATTAAATTATAAAAACATAATACAATTAAACTTTAAAACCAATTAAATGGACAATCTAACTATATAAATAAATTATATGAAAAGGCATTTTTGAATTAAAATTTATTATTTTCACTATTCATTAAAATATGGATTTTATTAGAAAAATACCAAAATTTCAGTTGAAGTAAATTTTGATGCCCCTTTTATAATGTAGATGTTTGTTTCATCAAATATAGTATATAAAAGTGACAAATACAAGATTTGAAAAGGGTTCTCCATCAAAAGGTGGTAAAATGTCAATTTAAAAATATTGGTGTATTTTGTGCTTAAAATTGGATTTATTCTCATTTTAAGCCTCTAAAATTTACTGGATAAATGTAAACACATTTAAAAAACATGCGTAATCATATTTTAGTCAGTTCTATTCATTCTGGCCAATACAACATCTAGGATCTAACTACCATTTTAAATAATAATAATATTAATGTATTATTTTTTGTTATAACTCAATGTTGTGTGCATCGTAAGATGTTGGAGAAATCCATTGTTGCGTGTCGAGTATGCTATTATAAAAGTTTCCTCTTTTACAAAAAATTAATATATTATGTATAAATATTATTATATATGAAAATGTATTATTATATAAATACCTGGGATGTTACATCCTTCCCTCTTTTGGAAATTGCATCCTCACAATTTTAAAATATGGCTCAGTAACTTCATTGAAAACCCCACATCGAAAAAAGTGTCAATAGAACTACCAATTTAAAAGGATAAAGGTGAAGTAAAAATGTTACCCAAGATAAAACATACTAGGATTATATGTAAGAAAACATAAATATGGAAGAAAAACTAACTATCTTGTTCTGATGGAGAGTAATAGAAAACATGATCAAGAGGAATTTAAAAATCATAAAACCACGAACTTGTGATGGGTTAAACGGTATTTGATTTTGTATTAGGAAGAGTAGTTTTAAAACATTTTTCATTTAAGGTCATTTTTATAAAGTTGAAGAATTTATTTACGATCTTGACTAAGAACATAAGGAAACATACTTACTTGTCAAGTATAATTTCATCCTGTAATTAATTTCTACCACAATATCATATTTTATCTAAAAAATGAGCATTCAAGATGAATTGGTCGCACATAAAGAACTAGAATAAACTTCTAGAGGATCATATAATCAAAAAAAGATTAACTATCTATTCATCCTCTCTTAAAACATTAACCAGAACCAAAATGATTAAGATAAGATAAGATAATTCCCCCAAAATAATAATAATTTATATGAAAAAACTACTTTTAATCTCCAAAATTCAACATTAATAACCAATGTTCAACATATAAAATTAAAAAAACAATTTTACATATAATTCCTCAAATATAATCCAAACTAAGTTTGAAACCCAAAATTGAGAAGGCTTTGATAACATATTATTCCAAGATAATTTTTAACATTTATCTCCAAATAACATCAACCACTATTAATGAATCATACCAAAAATTAATTTCCAAAATCACATATTCTCTTAGGTAAGATAATCATTTCTATAAAGATCCCAAATCTCCAGAAGTCCATAATTAAATCATAGATTTCTCCAAAAATAATTCAACTTTTATTACTCAAAATAAAATTCTATAGTATTCTATTTAACTTTATTTTAAAGGGCTCCCAAAATAGTAAATGTATTCCAAAATAACATTTATCACTTAATCTGAAAATCATTTTCCAAAACCAAGGGTATACATTCGATAAAACAAAATTTCCCAAAATCAACTTATTCATACACTTCAACTCTCTTACCTAAAAGGAAAATACATACTAACTAGGTACTTCACATAGGTCGGTGGTGGGCGATAATGCCTTGTCGCACTTCAGTTGAGGGTTCGATCCCCATGGCCTTGTCCCACGTGATGGGTTGTCACCCAACCAGTGGGTAGTACTTTTTTCTTAAGATATATAATTTATATAGAATTCCCAAAATGAGATAAAATCTTTAAAAATAACCATAACCAATTTTAATCTCAAATCCTATCTCATGTACTTCATTTTTCATCTGCAAAAGTAATATGTCATAATTACCTTAAAATAAAAGGTCATATAAAGGTTATCCATTAATTTATAATTTTTTCCACAAAATAAAAAATAATTCTTCCTCCAATTACAGTCTCACATAACAAACTACAGGGATACACATACTAGAAAAAGTCTTCCAAAGTAATCCCATCATCAAAAGAGCATTAATAATTTTAAATATTTTATCATCCAAAAATATACCATAACTCATTAATCCATTATATAGAAACTTCTTAATCATTCATTGTTTTTTATGATAACCTAACCTGGGTTTTCTATATTATTACTTAATACTTATTTCTGAAAAATAAAAAACATGAATCATGTCCTAAGATTCAATATTTTCAAAACATGAGATAAGAAATAATCCATACCTTTCATATGTCATTTTCAGTTTTGGCATCTTCAATTGGTAAACATATATTTTTCGGGTTCTGTTGAAACTATTCCCAAACCTTATTCATTAGACATCTATTTTCATAATGACCATAATCCCTACATTTAAAAAATTCAATTTATAACTCTGAAAGAACTTATTCTCCTTTCCTGGAGTACACTAAACACTTCCTTTTTTACTTGGTAGGACATTTGTTTATGACCATCATTGCCACATATATAACATCTTGTTATCCCTTTAAAACATTTCCCTATACGTTTTATTCCACATCCTTGACACATAGGTTGTTGAATATACTTATATTTATGATTATTACCTAAACTTCCATTGGAATTCGTTTCTCCGATATATGATGCCTTAGAAAAATCACTAAGTTTAAAGTGGTCAATCATAACTCCAAATAGTTGGTTTAGAATAACCACAAGAGTTCTCATTGAAGCTCCCATTTCATTCAGTTTCTTATTCAGAAAACCACAACAGTTTCTTTCACATCCATCACTACATTAGTTCCCTCTAGATCCAACCATTTACTAAAAAAAATCTTGGTGTGAGTATATCATATACTATCGTATGAGGAAGATAAAAACTAAGATATACTATTCCATGTGATATTAAACTCATTCAATTTTTCTAAAATAACTATGAATATTTCTAACATGTAAACCATTATGGTTATATAAATCTTTTCACTTATACTTAAATAACACCCTTACCTCTAAAGTTATCTAAACCGAACTCTAATACCAACTATAAGGCCCCTACCAAAAACATTAAAAAATCTTGAGTTAGGTCAATAATTTGAATTTTAATTACATCAAGTATCTTTTTAGATTTATAGATTTAGAGAATTAGGTCATAAATCATACTTAACAACTTAAATATTACATGTAGACACTTCTACTCACTATCCAATTATTTTCATAAAATCCAATATTTTTAAATAGAAACATTGTTCCTTTCATGTTTAAACAACATGACTTTGCCTTGATCCCATCCTTGAACATATTCTTCTTTAAGTATGGTGAAAAAACATTTCAAAACATGGGATGAAAATAAAAATCTTAGCAAGGGATACATAATGAATGATAACTGTCGGCCTTGCAAAAACATTTAAAACATGAATAATTTATCATAAAGTAATTCCTTTTACCATTAAGATGTAACAAAAAAATTACCTAAATATAAGCTCATTTCTTACCCATTTTGTAACAAAAAGATTATGATAAATCCCATAGAATGCAATATCTAACATATAAAGGTAACTAGGGATATAAGCATCATTAAATGGAATAACCTTACAATCAACCTCCACACATATCACTAAATTGAATAGCTATATGACCAACTTGCATACCCAATGCATTGGAGGTTATAACGCAACCACCTATCCATGGTTTATCAAGAAAACACTAATCTTTGGATTACCACGTAACCACCCATATTTGTTTTATCACATAACCACCCATTTTTGGTTTATCATGTAACCACCTGTCAAATTTCCAAGTACCATTATATAATCATAACACATTAAACAAGCATAACAAAAAAAAGCATTTCCACACTACAATCACAAGAGATCATTTCAAGATATTGACATAATCAATCCTGTATAAAAACCATTTTCAATACCAAAATATTGAAAATAGGAATATGGTTTTTACTTTTCTTTTTTAAAATCATTACGACTTGTAGAGGAAGCCAAATACCAAATAACAGTCACGACGGTGGAATGGTCATTGTCACCGCATACATTTCGAATATTCCTTTTTATTTTTTAGTAAAATAATTCATAGTAAAATATTTATTTTGAATGAAATTAAAATCCAAAAGAGATAATTATACACCGTATGAAATACGGTGGTGTATATTATCGAAATATGACTCAATGAAAGAAGATTGAGAAGAAATCTGTTACCTTAAGTCAGACTCGTCACGTTCAATTATTATGTTCCGGAATAATAAACTTAGGTTAGTTTACAATTGATTGAAAAATATGTAAAATTTATTATTCCTCTTATATAACTTATGACCATTTTATAAAAATTACATAATTATTTTTGTTCATATCTATCATTTTGTCGATATTCTGTACTTGAGTCAAAAATGAACTTGTTGATGTAAATTATCTATGAAGTAAAAATTCCCTCATCTCTAGAATATTATTCATGATTTAAATTTAATATATATCTAGTATTTATGTATTTATAACTTCCACAATTTTTTAGATAATAAATGAAATGTACAGATCATGGAGACGGTAGGCCGTACTTACGCATGAATGCTATTTTCATTTCATTGTCATATTAAAAGAATAATAATAAAATGATATAAATGTATATTATAATACCAGTATTATATTTATGTAATTTATGTCTCATAATTTTAACAAAACTATCTTTTATACGTCCCATGTATAATGGGAATGAGTCACATCGCTTTGAGGGGACAATAGTCCACACTTCCTCAAACGAAATTATAGTATTTAGACAACATGTAAATCCTAAAGGTACATTCTAAATAAAAATTACAGAAGAATAGAGACAATATAAATATAATATATATAATATATAAATATATTTACATCATAATTTTTACTATGAGAGGTGATACGAGAAAATTGAACAATCATCGTTTCGTGAGGCAATAGTTCACCATACACAGAAACAATAAGTTCTATATCCATTAGATGGATGTGTTTGTAAGTGTAGGTAAAACCCTTAGTATAAAAACATCCGAGTATATTAAAGATATTATTTTTTTTATCAAATAATTTAACAAAAATAGTTTAGGGGGTTGTAGAAGGAAAATAAATGGAAGGAGTTTGAGAGAAGACGTTACCTCTAAATCGGGTAAATCCTTTTGTTTTGAGCCAAATGACATCCTTGAGATGTATTATAACCAAGTTAAGGATTCTAGGATTAAGTGAGGTAATTTTGTAGAATATATGAGCATAATTTGGGTAAGCCAAGGGGATTTAGAAGTGGGAGTAAGTGGGTAAAGTTGGTGGCCTTTTATAAGAGGGAGAATGGGCACTTTAGGAAAGTCTTGAAATATTATTTTATTATAAATTGATTTTTGAATTATTATAGTACCAAAGTTATATATTTCGAGACTAAGATGATTTTTGGTATAAATACACTTAGTAAATGGGTTTTAGAAAGGTTTAGGTCCCAAATTTAACATTATAGTTTGGCTTTAACCCTTAGTTAAATAAATTAACTCTTACCAGGTCTTCTCTTATTTTTACATTGCATGGTTAATATGGTTACAATAAAATTCCAAGAGAACATAAAGTGGATAATTAATGACATATTTAATATTATATATGTTATTTTTCTGAATATAATAATTTTATGACTATTATATTATTTAATAAAATAGTATTTGTTTTAAAAACTCATTTATGATGATTTTGACACTATTTAGTAATTGATTTTTTTTTCAAAGTCATACAAACGTTATTTATTCAAAACAAAATACATTAACTCCAGCATAAAAAGTCATAATAATATAAAAAATTATTGTATGGCATAGAAATGTTCAAATTACATTTATTTTAATATTTATAATATCATTTATTTGAATCTTTCATTAATAACGTAATCACTACATCATAATTGTATCATAAATAAATAAATTTATTTAATTTATAAAAATTATAAATAAAATACCATGATGTATGAAATATTATTATCTTTATGATTAATATTTATAGTCAAAGATATAATTTATGTAATCCCACATTAAAATCGTTTTAATAAGTGATACATGTTTATGTTAGATTTCTCTTTACTTTAAATTAATTATTATAACAAGTCATTTTCACATCCAAGTGGATCTATGGGGTCCTAAAATCGACCCAAGAATGATCATGGTCAGCCATATCTCATAAAATAGTATTATTACACGTGTTTAGGTAGTTTTATATTATTATAATATTATTTTTTACCATTATTTACTTGATTAAACCTTTAACCATGGTAAATAAAAAAAATTACTGAAGTTACTATTCATAATGTCAAAAAATAAAAGGTACCTATTTACTCAATTTTTACCTTTTGATTCCAAATATGGAATCCATTTTTCCAAATTCAAAACAAATAATTGTTATATGTTAATTTAAAATTAATTCCCTTTGTCAAAACTAGAAAGTGGGGTTTTAAGAATTAAAAACTATCAAAAGATTGACACGTGTTTATCTCCAATTTCAATGTGAAATTACTTAAAATGGACAAAATTGGATTAAATGATAAAAAAATAATCTAATTACTCTTTAAAACTAATTAAAAGGACAATATAACTATATAAATAAATTTTATGAAAAGATAATTTTGAATTAAAATGCAGTATTTTCACTATTCATTAAAATATGGATTTATAAGAAAAACCCCAAAATTTCGACCAAAGTAAATTTTTATGTCCCTATTCTAAATAAGATGTTTATTTGGTCAAATAGGACATATAAAAGTGACAAAACTATATTTAGAAAGGGTCCACCATCAAAAGGTGGTAAAACAACCATTTAAAAATATGAGAATATTTTATGCTTAAAATTAGATTCATTCTCATTATAAGAGTCTAAAATTTATTGGATTAATATGAAAAATTTTAACAAACATTTCAATTCATATTTTAGTTAGTTATGTTCATTTTTTCTAATACAACGACTATGCATTAACTACCATTTAAAATAATAATAATATTACTATATTTTTTTCCAGTATAACTCAATGTTGTGTGCAAAGTAAGATTATGGAAAATCCCATTATTCCGGGTTGTGTAAGAAATCGAAAAACTTTCCCCCTTTAACAAAAAATTAATATCTTATTCATAAATATTATTATATATGAAAATTTATTATTCTATAAATACCTGGGATGTAACATTTGAAATTTTTAATTTTTTTTAAAATGAATATTCTTATAATTTTCCAAACGAGTTACCTTTTTTACATTTAGCAAAAACATGAATGGAATGTTTTTTAACTCAAAAGGCATCAACATAATTTCCCACCATCATGAATGATCAATTATTTGAAAATTATTCTACATGTTTCTAATGTTCTTTTCAAAGAAAAATGTTTTCTATAATATTTTTTTTATTTTTATATATTTTAAATAAGTAATTTCAAATTTAACAGTTCATTTTACTCAAGAAATGTTCAGTGGTATTTTAAAGTTACTTCTATCAAGGATGAGATCATTTGGTGTTATGTATGATTTAATGGGGATATGATCCGATGCTACCATCATTATTATTTCTGTATATGTTTTATTAATATGATTATGAGAGGATTATGAAACATATTATTTATTTTCCAAAATTTATGTTATGATGAAATGTTGAGATGTTTATGAAGCTCAGTTACTTTCTAAAAGTTATGATACATGATGAATGTGTTATGATATTTTGGAACAAATATTAATGGAATATAAATATGTGATAGGTGGGCCTAGAATTATATATCACACCAATTCATTGGGTAAATATGGATATCCCATGTGATATATATGACTGAAATGGGGAGTAAATCTAGTTCAGTATGGGAATTTTTCTATGTTGTAGTCCTGGGGGTGAAGCTTGAGTAAGACGATTGAATGGATAGTGAACCCAATACAATATTATGGTCTTATAATTTATCCTAAAATAATAAGGTAATTATTTTATATGTTTATGTGTATTCCAAAGAGTATTTTGTTGGACTCATCATGTGTTAATCATGTTTTAATGATCACAAATCTTATTACTGTTAATTAATCTCGATCTTCAGTGCACATCTTTCTAATGCTCTTCAATCTCTATAATAACTACTCATCATGTTTTAATGATAACAAATCTTATGGATTTTAATTACTCTCTTTATTATTTACAAGTCTCATGCATGATCACAAATCTAACATATATTATCAAGCCTTTATGTTTGTGATTCAAGTTCTCTTACTCTCTAATGGTTATACTTAATCCATATTCTGCATATTACTGTCTAAGTCCAAATACAGATATTTTTCTAAGGACTCACTGTGACCTAGACACCGTGAAGGACTCACTGTGACCCAGACACCGTGAAGGACTCACAGTGACCCAGACACCGTGAAAGACTCACCGTTACCCAGACACCGTGAAGGACTCACCGTGACCCAGACACCGTGAAGGACTCACCGTGACCCAGTCACCGTGAAGGACTCACCATGACCCAAACACCGTGAAGGAAAAACTGTGATCCAGAAACCGTGACATGGTCATACCGTGAAGCTCATACCGTGAATCTCATACCGTGAAGCTCATACCGTGAAGCTCATATCGTGAAGAAGAAACCGTTTACTTAATCACTGTGACACCATTTCTTAACATTTTTTCAATATTATTTAAATAATGAAAACGGTCATATTTGATGTTTTTAATGCAATTAATGTTATTTAATGATAGTTGTTGGCATGTCAGGAATCCGTATCTCGTACCTACGAAAAGGGAATCATTCCTACCGCCAGAACTCGTGGAATATAAGGAAGATTATGATGCAGTACACAAAGATAATGGAAGTGAGGCGTGCAAGTGTGAATATACAATGAGAAGAACTTACATACACCCGACAACACTGTGCTGAACAAGAAGAACAATCCTGAGCAAGAAAGAGATTGCCAGACTTTAAAAGAATTCTCATAAATGCAATCCAACACCACTGAAGAACACACGACGAATCAAGAGATCATTTTCATTCATGTAGAAGACAAGCTGACTACGACACTCTGTTTTTCATCAGAAAAACCAGGGAAGAACTCAGAAGCATTCCTGCTGAATCCAACGAGTCCAGAGTTGCATTGATAATCACTAGAGCTTTCTAAACTCTTATCTACTCTCTGTAAGTGATTTATTTATTAAATTTCGAGCAGTGTGGTGTAATCTGTATTTCTTATACACACACTGTCTCCAGCACTGAACTGGAGGATATCAAAATCCTCACTCCAAATCTCTTATCACTTGTTTAGCCACGTCAACTGTGGAAGAGGTCCTTGTGTGGCCGGTCTTTATTTTTTTCCCACGAAGAACAGTGGTATAGGTCCCTGCATGGCCTGGACAGTTTTGTAAACTATTGTTAACCCCGATCCAGGGTGTGGATCAAATTTTATATAAATTTTAGAGGACTAAGTCTCGGCTTGAGACTGCACCTCTTGTTATATCTGATGTTCACTTTTAGTTTAAGTTCAAAGTTTACTACATATATCTTATTTATTCCGCTGCTGTTACTTTGGAATAGAAAACTATTTTAAATCTACTTTGATAGTTAAATTAGAAAGTGTTTACACTTATTGTAATTCAATAGGTTAGTTTAAAAAGTTAGTTTAATCTTGTGGTTAAATTAACTGAGACCTAATCAATCTTTGAGAAGCTAAGTGAAAAGTTACAATCTATATAAATTCACTACAGTTTAACTTGTTTTATAAATTGGGGGATTTTAAATAGACAATATTTTAACAGAAATTTTTATTGGAACTCAATTCACCCGCCTCTTGAGTATCCACTCCAACCAACATTTGGTATCAGAGGATTTGTTTTTGTTTAAGGATTTTTGAAATACTATATTTTTCAACTATGATTTTAGTTGCATCTTTAAAGATCTTAAATTTCTTTTAGTTCTAAATTTTATCTCTTTAAATTATCTTTCTAAAATCCAGCTATGGACAATAGACTAGAGGGTGCTGCTACTAACATGACACCTTTCTTCAATGGTACAAACTATGCTCAGTGGAAACTTAAAATGAAAATTCATTTAGAAAGCATGGGTTTTGATATCTGGACTACTATAGAGTCACAATATAAAATTTCAGAAACTGAAAGAATAACGTGGGATGAACCTACAAAGACTGCCTACAATAATAATTTTAAAGCTATGAATGCCCTGTACTGTGCTCTAGGAGATGAAGAGTTTTATTGAATTTCTGCTTGCAAAACTGCTTTTGAAATATGGGATACTTTGGGTGTTTCTCATGAGGGAACAACCAATGTTAAAGAAATGAGATTAAATACTTATACTATTAAATATGATAATTTTAAAATGAAGACTGATGAACCTATTTCTAATATGTATCTCAGGTTTAATGAGATAGTCAATTCAATTAATTCACTCAGAAAGGCTGTTCCAGCAAAAGAACAAATTATGAGAATCTTGAGATATTTACCAGACCGATGGAGAGGCACATCTGTTTCAATCAGAGAGTCATGTGACATTGCTGCTCTACCTGTAAAAGAACTCATTGGTATGATTATGATGTATGAGGAAGAACTCAAGGTGAATAAATAGGAAGATGATGAACCTAAGAGAAAATATGTGGCTTTCAAGACTACTGCTTTAATGAGTAAGGACAAAGATAAAGCTAAAATACAAACTGACAGTTCAACCAGTGAAAATTCAGACTCTGGTTGTGATGTTGAAATGGCTCAAATAGCCTGAAGGTTTATGAAATTTTACAGGAAGAAGAAGTTTTTCAGAAAATCAAATTAAAAAGGTAAGTATGACAATAAGGGACACTAGAAAAAGGACTGGAAGGAATCTGAAAAATCTGATGAAGTTGTCTACTATGAATGCAAAAGAAAAGGACATATAAAAGTAGACTGTACAAAGCTGAAATACAAGAATAAATATGAGTATAAGGATAATAAGTATAATAAAGACATGAAGGCTACGTGGAGTGCTTATGAGGATAGCTCCAGTGAATCTGAAGCTTCTGAGGATGAAAACAGAAATAAGGAAAACATGTGTTTTATGACAAACACTTCTGAGGTAACATCTGAAACTCCTGCTTTAAATTCATATTATTCTGGAGATGATTCTGATTCGGAAAATATGTCAAAATATGAACTATTTGAACACTGTGATATGTTGGAAGAAACCTATAATGAACTGAAAGACAAATACAAAGGTTTAAAGAAACATTATGCTTTAACTGTTAAACATAAATCTGATCTTGACATAGAAATAGAAAATAATGCTCAGTTTATTAAAGAAAACATTGAACTAAAAATTTCTAATGAGCAACTTAGATAGGACTTAGAGAAATTCACAAATGGAAAAGATACACTAACTCAAATTTTAGGAAAGAAAGTTGCACCAAAATACACTACTGGAATAGTATACAAACCTGGACAGAGACAGATTACCAAAAATAGATTTATTCCCAAATCTGGAAAGAATACGGTTAGTTCTAGTTCTAGACATTTATATTCTTCAACTAGTTATTCTCTTAGTTATAAATCTAATAGAGTTTATCTTTCAAATTTTTTTGATTCTGTAAATTATATGAGACCCATAAGACAAATGTGGGTACCGAAAGCTTTGATTGCTAACCTGTCTGGACCCAAGAAGATTTGGGTACCAAAATTATTTACTATTTAAATCTGTTTTGTAGGAAACCTTCTTGAAGAGTTCCCACAAGAAGACACGGTATCTGGACAGTGGATGTTCAAGACATATGTCTGGGGATTACTCATGTTTCAAAAGTTTAATGAAGGTTGATTGAGGTCATGTCACCTTTGGTGATAATTCTAAAGTAAAGATCATCGGCCTAGGTCAAATTGGTAACACTGATTTAGTTTTAATTTCTAAAGTTTTATTTGTTGATGGACTTAAATATAATCTGTTAAGTATTTATCAATTATGTGATGATGTTTTTAATGTCAAATTTGAAAATGATTCTTGTAATGTTTTTAATTCTAAAAACGTTTTAGTATTTTCTGCTCTAAGAAATGAAAATGTTTATGCTGTTGATTTAAATTCCTTAGCTAAGAAAAATGTTACCTGTTTAAATGATTTTTATAAAGAGTCCTGGTTATGGCATAGAATATTAGGGCACTGGAACATCCATTCGTTTAGAAAACTAACTAGGAAAAAGTTAGTTAGAGACCTACCTAAACTTGAGTTTCCAAATGACAAAGTTTGTAATCGATGTCAAAAGGGAAAGCAACATAAGGTTGCTTTTAAATCAATGAAAGAAGTTTCAACTTCTAAACCTCTCGAGTTGGTTCACATGGATTTGTTTGGACCATCTAGAGTTTCTAGATTAAATGGGAATCACTATGTCTATTTCCTTGTAGATGACTTTTCTAGATATAATTGGGTATACTTATTAGCTCACAAAAGTGAAGCTTGTTCTTACTTTGTTAAATACTCCAAATCTGTAGAAAATCTCAGTGGAATTAAGATTAAAACCCTAAGAAGTGATCATGGCTGTGAGTTTGAGAATCATGAGTTTGAATCCTACTGCTCACACAATGGCTATAGTCACAATTTCTCTGCCCTTAGGACACATCACCAAAATGGTGTAGTAGAAAGGAGGAATAAAACCCTGAAAGAAATTGCTAGAAAAATAGTTAGTGAATATGACCTGCCGGTTTATTTTTCGGCTGAAGCTGTCAATACAACTTGTTATATTATTAATAGAGTCTTAATTAGACCTGTTCTTAAGAAGAACCCATATGAGTTGTGGAACAATAGAAAACCTATAGTTATTTACTTTAGAGTCTTTGGCTGCAAAGTCTTTGTTCTCAATACAAAAGATAATCTTGATAAGTTTGCTTCTAAGAGTGATGAAGGAATATTTTTAGGATATTCTTTAACCAGCAAAGACTATAGAGTCTTTAATAAGAGAACCAAGTGCATGAAAGAATCTGTTCACATCAAATTTGATGAAACTGATCCACATGAGCCTAAAACCTCTCTTGAAAATCTTGAAGAAGATTTATCTGTTCTAGACCTTAATGACAAATCTAATGAACCAGATATAAAAACAACCAGTTCTGGACTTATTCCAGAATTTTTTCCTAATGAACCTGAACCTAGAGAAGAACATGAAATTTCTAGTCCTACGTTTACTAGATCAACTAGAAATCTAAAGAATCATCCTTTAGATGCTGTTGTAGGAAATATTGATAGAGGGACACAAACTAGAGCTTCTCTTAGAGATCAGGTTGAACATCAAGCCTTCTTGTCACAGATTGAACCTAAAAACATTAATGATGCTATTAATGATGAATTTTGGGTAATTTCTACGCAAGAAGAACTCAATCAATTTGAAAGAAATAAAGTTTGTAATCTTGTTGAAAGGCCTAAAGACACTTTCACAATAGGCACTAAATGGGTGTTTAGAAATAAAGTAGATAAATCTGGAAACATAGTTAGAAATAAAGCTAGGCTAGTTGCACAAGGCTATAGTCAAGAAGAAGGTATTGACTATGAGGAGACTTTTGCTCCAGTATCCAGATTAGAAGCTATTAGGATTTTACTTGCTTATGCTGCTCATCTAAATTTCAAACTATATCAAATGGATGTCAAGAGTGCATTCTTGAATAGATATATTGCTGAGGATGTTTTTTTTGAACAACCACCTAGATTTTCAAACCCTCGTTTTCCAAATCATATTTTCAAATTATCAAAAGCTTTATATGGTTTAAATCAAGTTCCAAGAGCTTGGTATGATAGATTAAGTACTTTTCTAATTTCTAAAAGTTTTACAAAAGGAATTGCTGATCCTAATCTGTTTATAAAAAAAATTTCTAAAGATTTTTTAGTTGTACAAATTTATGTAGATGATATTATTTTTGGATCTTCAAAAACTACATTATGTACTGATTTTTCCAAAATGATTCAAAATGAATTTGAAATGAGTTTAATGGGTGAACTTAAATTCTTTCTTGAATTTCAAATCTTTCAAAATTATGATGGAATTATTTTAACTCAAAGTAGATATACTAGAAATATTTTAAAACGTTTTGGATTGGATAACACAAAAAGTAGTGACACTCCCATGACTACCACCTATAATATGGATCTTGATGAAAATGGTAAATCTGTTGATCAAACCACTTATAAAGGAATGATTGGAAGTCTACTCTACCTAACTTCTAGTCATCCTAACATTATTTTTAGTGTGTGTATATGTGCTCATTTTCAAGAAAACCCTAAAGAGTCACATTTAAATGCTGTAAATAGAATTTTCAAATACCTCAAACATACTCCCAATTTAGGACTGTTCTATCCAAAAGGACAATCATTTGAATTAGTTAGTTATTCTGATGCTGATTTTTCTGGATATAAGCTAGATAGAAAAAGAACCTCTGGAACATGTCACCTCTTAGGAAAGTCACTAGTATCATGGTGTTGTAATAAAAAAAATTATGTTGCATTATCTACTGCAGAAGCTGAATACATAGCTGCTGGCAGTTGTTGTGCACAAATTTTTTGGATGAAACACACATTACTAGACTATGGATATCAATTCAGACATGTCCCAATAAATTGTGACAACACAAGTTCTATTAACATTTCTAAGAATCTTGTTTCTCATTTTAGGAAAAAATATATTGATGTAAGACATCACTTTTTGAGGGATCATTATCAAAAAGGTGATATCACTTTAGAATTCATTGGTACTGAATATCAACTTGCTGATATATTCACTAAACCATTAAATTATGAAAGATTGGACTACATCATACATGATCTTGGTATTATTAATCCAAAGTAAATATCTCATTGATCTTAATGTTTAATACTTTACTATATTTTACTTTACGGTTTCATGGTCACTGTTTCTAAGTTTCTGTTTTATGTTCACAGTCTCACCGTCAAGACTTTATGCTCACGGTCTGTCAACTTACTGTCTCACCGTGACTACACAGAATGCTCACTGTCTCACCGTGACGACTACCAACTGTCTCACCATGATGACTAGTTTTCATGACACCATAACGCCTACTCACAGTCTCATCGTGAAGATTATTTATATTCTTATTTTAACCCGTATCGCGTAATTTTTTACTTTACCGCTATTGATTTCCAGAATTTTTGTTTTTATGACGTTTGACATTCCCAAATGATAAAACTTAAGGGTTTTATTCGATTCCTTACCTGAACTCTCTCCTGAACCTTCTCTTCCCTCTCGCCCGAACCTTCAGTGGATGCCAAGGATGAAGCGTCCATATTCACCCTTATCTGAGAAGCGCCGCTCTAAGAAACAGAAGAGTATACCGAGGATAGCTACCGAAGGACCTCTAAACACAAACCTGGTAAGCCGTACAGTTGTACCTGAAACAGAGGTTTGTGTAGAGTGGTTCCTGTCTAGAAGATCTTTAGTTTTGAAAGTTTTAAGAGAACAAGGATGGCTTGGATGGTTCACTAGATAGAATAGACTGATTTACCTGAGATTGGTATCTCAATTCTATCAGTATGTAAAGTTTTCTTTTGAGTTTGGAGAAAGATTTATGGTGAAAAGCTGGATAAATGGTCAAAAGTGCTCTTTCTCTTTGAGGATTTGGGCTGTATGCCTAGGGATTCCCCATGAAAGAGTTTGTGAGGATTACCAGAGAGACCCTCCTCCAACAACTGACATCTTTGACCTGGATACTACTTTGGAAAACCTGACTGGAAATGGAACCAAGCGAAGGGCCATAGCTGCTGAATTAGACGGGGAGACTAGACTTCTGTTCAAGTTTGTTCAAAATTTGATTAGCCCAAGAAAAGGATATTTTGCTGTGATGAAGTATCAGGATGTGTTCCTGATTCATCTGTTAAATAATGGACATAAGATAAACCTATGCAAGTATGTTATCAACCATATCTGTGAGCTGATCAAAGTCACTTCCAAATCCACCTCCTTGTTTTACTCAAGGATGATTTCAGCTATGTTAGTTGCCAAAGGGATGGTTGGACCGAGTGAAGAAAAGTTAGAAGACCTTGATTTCTTCCTATCCATGCCTATCATCAGAAGGATGAAGATTAGCTGGAACCCCCGGAAGAAGCAGTGGGTTGAGGATAATGATCATGTGTATAAAAGGTTTAATCTTGTTGAGAAAATTGTCTCCACTCAACCTTTTCCAGTGACTCAGTTAATTCAAGAAGATGCATCAATTATATTGGAAAATATTATCTTTCATATTCAACCAAGGATGATATGAGAAATTCAAGAAGTCAGAGTTGAGAATAATATTCTGAGTGTTGATGTTGCAAATATGAAAAATATGATAGCAAATTTCTAGAATGAGTTATCTTTGAGATCAGAGGATGCTCTTGTTTCTGCTCCTACACCTGTTGTTACTTATACTGAGACATCTGATTCCCTCTTTTCTAGGGAGATTGTGTCTCAAGTTCATCCATACCTACTTTATTTTGATGAAAAGATTGGAAAAAGACACACTAAGATGCTGGAACGCTGAGAGAGCATGTGGAAAATCTGAATAAGCTTACAGATGAATACACTGGATGCCTGCAAAAAGTGTTGAAACAGCTCAAAGTTCTAACCGAAGCTATCAAGCCTTCACCTGCTTCTGGTCAGACCTCCACATCTTCTTTGGACGATTCTATGCTGAGATCCATATTCAAGGAATAACTTTAGAGTGACTTTAGTGGCTTGGATATATCTTCTTTGTCAGAAGTGGTTAAGAACAGTGATCGAGCTTTGGACTTGGTTAGGATTCATTCTAAAATAGCCAATGATGCTCAAAAATAGATCACCATGAAAATAGATCTTTATCTCTCTAGTATTTTCTCTAAAAGTGATATGACAAATCACTTAAGATATCTTGTTAAAAATTTGATAATCCCTCCAGTGACTCAAGATTTTAAAGCTCAAGTTCAGAAACTTACAGAGTTCACCAGATTGTTGGACAAGTTTATGGAGAATAAGGATGATTTTGAAAAGGCTATGCAATATGGTGGTGAAATCATTACTGATTTCATCAATCTTTTGAATCTGTATCTTCATGTTCAGAGTACTGCTATAGTTTCTCCAGCTGCTGCAGCCCTTAGACCTGGTCTACCTGCCTTAGCTTCAACTGACATGACAGTCGGCCAAGCTCTTTCTCAGATCCGGCCAGTCATTCTTGACCAACCTAAGCCTAGATCTTCTACTACTCCCACTTTGTCTCCATCTATTTTTGAAGGTCTAGCCTTACCCTCTTTTTCTACTTCATCTATGACTTCTTCTACTTTAACACCATCTCCTGCTGCTGATAAAGGCAAGGAAAAGATGGATCCCTGAAGAGTCTAGAAACTTTTTTCTTTTTGATGGGATGTATTTTCTTGTTTATTGTTTTTAATTATCCTATATGTTCTATATTGAACCCTTTGTTTAATGAAAAATTCCGAGTTTCATTTCATTTTCTATACTTTTTGATAATCCCAAAAGGGGGAGAAAACTCTACAAGTATAAATGGGGGAGAAAAACTACAAGTGTCAGTTCTATAATGTTTTTTTCTATGCTAGTATCTTTAATGTTACATTTCATTTATATTCTTCCCATATTTGATTTTTGATCATCAAAAAGGGGGAGATTGTTGGACTCCTCATTTGTTAATCATGTTTTAATGATCACAAATCTTATTACTATTAATTAATCTCGATCTTCATTGCACATCTTGCTAAGGCTCTTCAATCTCTATAATAAATACTCATCATGTTTTAATGATAACAAATCTTATGGATGTTAATTACTCTCTTTAATATTTACAAGTCTCATGCATGATCACAAATAACACATATATTATCAAGCCGTTATGTTTATGATTCAAGTTCTCTTACTCTCTAATGGTTAAACTTAATCCATATTCTGTATATTACTGTCTAAGTCCAAATACAAATATTTGTCTAAGTAATGACTCATAGTGACCCAGACACTGTGAAGGACTCACCGTGACCCAGACACCGTGAAGGACTCACCGTGACCCAGACACCGTGAAGGACTCACCGTGACCCAGACACGGTGAAGGAATCACCATGACCCAGACACCGTGATGGACTCACCATGACCTAGTCACTGTGAAGGACTCACCGTGACCCATACACCGTGAAGGACAAACTGTGATCCAGACACCGTGACATGGTCATATTGTGATTCTCATACCGTGAAGCTCATACCGTGAAGCTCATATCGTGAAGCTCATACCGTGAAGAAGACACCGTTTACTTAATCACTATGACGTCGTTTCTTAACATTTTGTCAATATTATTTAAATAATGTTAATGGTCATATTTGATGTTTTTTAATGAAATTAATGTTATTTAATGATACTTGTTGGCATGTCTGGAATCCTTATCTCGTACCTATGAAAAGGGAATCATTCCTACCGCCAGAACTCATGGAATATAAGGAAGATTAAGATGCAGTACACAAAGAGAACAGAAGTGAGGCGTGCAAGTGTGAATATACAACGAGAAGAACATACATACACCCGAAATAACTGTGCTGAATAGGAAGAACAATCCTGAGCAAGAAATAGATTGCCAGACATTCAAAGAATTCTCATGAATGCAATCCAACACCACTGAAGAACACACGACGGATCAAGAGATCATTTTCATTCCTGTAGAAGACAAGATGACTATGAAACTCTGTTTTTCAACAGAAAAACCAGAGAAGGACTCAGAAGCATTCCTGCTGAATCCAACGAGTCCAGAGCTGCATTGATAATCACTAGAGCTTTCTAAACTCTTATCTTCTATCTCTAAGTGATTTATTTATTAACTTTCGAGCAGTGTGGTGTACTTTGTATTTCTTATACACACACTGTCTCCTACACTGAACTAGAGGATATCAAAATCTTCACTCCAAATCTCTTATCTCTTGTTTACCCACGTCAACTGTGGAAGAGGTCCTTGTGTGGCCTGGTCTTTGTTTTTTTCCCACGAAGAATAGTGGTAGAGGTCCCTGCATGGCTTGGACAATTTTGTAAACTGTTGTTAACCCTGATGCAGGGTGTAGATCAAATTTTATATAAATTTGAAAGGACTATGTCTCAGCATGATACTGAACCACTTGTTATATCTGCTGTGCACTTTTAGTTTAAGTTCAAAGTTTACTACATATATCTTATTTATTCCGCTGCTGTTACTTTGAAATACCAAACTATTTTAAAGCAACTTTGATAGTTAAATTAGAAAGTGTTTACACTTATTTTAATTCAGTAGGTTAGTTTCAAAATTTAGTTTAATCTTGTGGTTAAATTAACTGAGACCTAATCAATCTTTGAGAAACTAAGTGAACAGTTACAATCTGTATAAATTCACTACAGTTTAACTTGTTTTATAAATTGGGGGATTTTAAATAGACAATATTTTAACAGAAATTTTAATTGGAAGTCAATTCACCCCCCTCTTGAGTATCCACTCCGACAAACATATTTGTTATGAAAATGTTATTATTCCATGTCTCATGTTCATTGATTCATTTATGATTCATGTCTTATGAACTTCCATGCTTTATTTGATGATTCAAGATTACGATATATGATATGCTAGGTATGGTTTTCAAATGTGAAGATCATGTTTTTGTACTTTTATTCTCATGTTATTCATAAGTTATCATTTCTCTATCCCTTTTTACCCTCACCAAGAATCTGATATAACCCTTTCTTATATTTCCTTTCTCTATGTTCTGAAGAAATGTATTAAGTTTGATATGTCAAAGAAGGATACTAGTTATGAAGAACTCAGTGGGTGATTATTTAGTTTAATTATAATCCAATTATTATCTATGTCTCAAAATATACTAAACCTATATTAAACTAGTGTGGATCATATTATTATGTAATGAATATTTATCTAAAAATATGTGATATTTACTTATGAAAATTATGGATTACTATAGTTTTTATCAGAGTAGGTATTCGTTACATTTGAAAACTCTGATGAGAAAACATTAGTATGAATCCTAAATAAAATTATATTTTTATGATAAAATCCTTTTTTATGTTAAATAATAGATTGTGGGATTCCTAAAAAACATACATTTTTGGATACTATAAGTAGAAATGGTTTTGGTACTATATCATATTATGCTAATATCCCCAAAAAGAGTTTTTTGAGGGTATATTGGCCATCATTTTGGTGAAAGATGAGTGTAAAATTACTACACACATAATTTTACACTCTCAGTGGGATATTCATGTATAAATTACATTTTCTTTATGAACCATTTTGAAGGATTTGAATAGATGATCACCATGAATGACCCATGTTAAACATAATGTGTCATAGATTGAAAAGAAGGTTACATGATTTAGACATATTATTAATGACTTTTCAAGATAATATGGTTTCCCACTGTTATTATTATTTATAAAAACAATTATTTATGGTTTTATTCAATGGATAAAACACAAATAAATCATGATAATGATCAATGTGATAGATAATGAAATGTTTTTACTCTTGAGAAACCAAATTTTATGGGATTCAGAATGAAATATATTATTTCAATGCTTATGAAAATTTCTCAAGATATGAATTATGATGATATTTCAAATGATAAAAGTAGGGAATAGAATTATCTTGTGTACTTAATGTGGAAATATCCATCTTCTTTAGTGAGTTTTCTAATCCAAATGTTGCAAATAAATTGACCAGTATCACTTAAAAAGATATTTTCTATTCTCTAGTATTTAAAAAATGAAATTTTTTTTAGTTATTTATCATCTATAAGGTGAAGTGGATCAATGGTGGAATATTACCAAGAATATGAGGAAATACTAAGATATTTACTCCATTGAGTGGGATGACTATAGGAGCTTAAATTTCAATTAGAACAATCCTTTTATTCTTGATATGAAAATAGAGAAGGAATACCTTGAGCTAAAACAGAAGGATAATGGATATGCCAATACCTATGAGTAAACTTTTTAAAGCCTTATTAGGTATGATTAAGGTATTATCACCCAACATGAATATATAGTTGATCAATTTTTTAGTGTCTTAAACCCAAGTCTCTAAACGGAGTTATCCACAAGGGACTTCAGTTGCTATGAAGACATAATTCAATGTACTATCAAGGTGGAAATTTGTAACTCCCTGGTTAAATAGGTATGATCTCTTTTAGTGTTTTAGATCCTATTTTTGGATTTAGAGGGATTCAAGATATTTTTGAGATATTTTGAAGAATCTGATCTATGTATAGTCTGCAGGACACATTCACATTGTGAATTACATTTATGATGTGATTATGTCATTGAGTAGATGACATGAGTTCAGCACAATCCATGAATTTTCACTGGGAATGAAAATAGAAATTGGTTTAAAGTGTGAAATAATTTAGAACATGAATTGAATTCACATCATGAATTCATCCACTGGGTTCTTTTTTTTCTAATGCGATTCCTTTCTCAGTGTACTCATGACTAAGTTGATTCATTTAATGAATCAAGGATTCACAATAGGAATTGTTTGAGACCCACATTTTTAATTGATTTATGCACATAATTTACCCCTAATCTCATTTTGGCTCGATATAGACTTTCCCAATTCTCTATAAGCTCCATCCCTTGATTTATAAGAAGAGTCATTTTGTTCTAGATGGATCTCTTTAAGGTATGTTGTATTTTGATGCAGTTTCTCCTTTCCTTTGATGATCCTCAGTATATCTCTTCTCCACTTTTCCCATTCAGACCTGAATGGGCTATGCATGTTGGATCTAATGGGGTTTAAAATGATTTTATATTGTTTCATAGAGATCTAGGATCCCGAGGACTTAGTCTTCTCATTTCCAATCTCAATTTTTGAAGGATACTAGGTTTCCTCCATTCTTTAGGTTGGTGTCTCTATAAAAGGATTAAATTCATGAATTTCTATATGATCTAGTCAACTACTTAGGGATATTCATGAAAAAAGAATGATTTGATATTAGATGGTATTTTTTGGAATATATACATGTTTTTAATGGGGTTCTGTTTAGAAATATATTATTTTGCACTGAGTGTTTGATTAAATACTTTGAATGGTGGTTCTGATATGAAAATAGGGTTTCAATCCTCAAGGTGAAAAAAAATTATGTGAATTTTTTTATTAATTGTGAACATGGTAACTCAATAGATTTTGGCAAACATAGCACATTGGATAACCTTGGGTGCATTTAGAAAACGATTTTTTACTATTTGTGTGTGTATTGACACAAGAGGTTTTATGTCACTTTTGTGTGTTTAATTAAACAAGAGGTTACATTGGTTTTATCCACCATAGGCCTGGGTTGGGGATTTAATTTCAGGTCTAGTACTTATTCCCATGGGTTAGAGCCTAAATGGAACAGTTTTTCATTTATGATTGGTTTATCACATGATTTTATATTTCATGGTTAGTTTATCACATGATTACTTATGGTGTATCTAAGGTTCATTTTTTATATGATTTCATACTATATTTCATGTTATTTAGATATCCCAAGAGTTGGTGAATTCTTTATGTTTTTATAAAAACCAAAGGAAAATTTACAAAATGTTGTTTTTTATGAAAAATACTTGTAAAATGGATTTTTTTAAAGATATAGATACTATATTCTTGATATTAGAATTTGTATAGATTTTTTGGTGAAATACTTATGATCTTTTTTCCCACACCCTACATTTTCCTTGGGTGACTATAGATATTTTTTAATGGACTCAAGTATAGGTAAGAAAATGATGTAGCATAACATTTTCTCTTGTTGTCATCATATTTATAAGAGGATGTTTTAGAGGTGATAGTTGGATATATGGTGACTTTTGGACTTCTATTATTATACTTTTTAGGTTCATTCATACTGGATTTCTTTTGTATGTCTCATGGATATTTTTACTTTCTTCAACTATGTGCCTTGTTGGTTCACCTCTTTCATTAATTATATGAGAAATTATTCTTCCTTTTTTTTACTTCCCCATGTGACACACCACATTGGGTGACTTGTTCAGTTGACCCACATTGTCACACCCCGACCTTGGAAACTCTTTTATTTTATTCTTCTCATCACCTCACATTATTTAGAAAAATTTTGTTTTGGGGTCACAATTTGAAATTATTGAATTTTAATAATATTGATGGGGTTCAGACCGGTGCGTGGGCCTTGCACGGTTGGCGGTAACTGTGCAATTGGCCCAGTTTCCCTTGCGGTTTCCCACCGTTTAAGAAAATAAAATCTTATGTGAATAAAATGGGATAAATACTTAAAACATTACAATAATGATAATAATATTATTTTGTAGATATTATTATTATTATAATAATTTAGAGAACTGTTAATAATATTATTATCATTAAAATTTTGGTTAATATATTTATTATTTAATTGTTATTAATTTAATGATGATTTGAAATGAAATGAAAGAAATTATTATATTATTGGTATTATTATTATCATTAAGAAAATTAATGATGTTATGATTATATAATTATTAATATTAAAAATTAAGAATAAAATAATAATAATAATAATTATTATTATTATTGCATTTTTTTTCATTATTAATATTACAACTATTGTTATTATCAAAATTTATATTAACATTTTTATTTAGTTTTTATTTTTATTTTGTTTTAATTCTTTTTTGGATGAGAGTAACCTAGGGGTGAATCCCCCTTCTTCATCATCATGGATCATTCCCCCTCCTCTAGTCTTTTTCCCCTCACACCATCCCTATCCATCCTCCCCTTCATTGGGATTTTGTCTAGTTCCTCATCTGATGCCGTCCTCCTCGCACCTCCCTCTTTCTGATGCACCATCTCCCAGTGGCCCATCCCCCTTACACACACCCTATTCAGAACGTGACTTGAAACAACCTCCTCCCATGGTGAGGTGCGATGGACCCCTTCCAGGTCCCCTCTCTACAGGACAGTTCCTCTAGATTTCTTTAGGAATTCTCTCCAGTTCCTCCATGTAAGGCTTTCTCCATCTCTCTCCATCTTTGCTTCGGCCTATTCATTGCTCTATGGATCGTCCAAACCTTAGGGTTGGGGTTAACTGATTTTTTTCTTTGTTTATTATGATGTTATGTTGTGTGGAAGTCCCATAATGTTCTTTTTGTGTGATTTTCAGTGTTATCCGCATAAGGTGAGGTGTTTTCGGTTGTTTTAGTTCACTGCCACTATTCGTGGTGAGGTATTATTCTTGTTTTATGGATTTTCACCATCCAATTTAGTGTCTTATAGTGTATATGAGTCCCTGGTAAATTAATTAGATGTTAGTTGGTATTTTATGCATTAATTATGGGTAATTTTTTATGTCAAAGTGAATTTTTGGTCAACGACAGTGGGCGCACATGCATATACATAAAAAAGGTTTTAAATTGTTTATATATTTATACCCATGTGTGTTCATTCCCTTTGGATTTGGGTAATTTTCATTTTCCTTCAAACTTTTCATGTTGGACATGTTGGGTGGTTTTTTCTTACAGAATTTTTTTGTGGAAGTTTATTGGCTTGGTTTGGTGAGTTTTATAAAACTTGGTGTTTTAGTGTAAATGGATATTTTTGATAATAAATGGTGTGTGTGTGGTTTCTTTAAAAATGGTTGGGAAAATACCACTTGTACTATGGCATTGGATGTGGGAACTTCCATGGGTACACAGAGTGAACCCATAGATGGGACTACAAATGATGAAAACATTTGGAGCGACTCTTCTCTCAAACCTTAGTTTTCTAAACAGGACCTCTGTCTTCTCTATCAATATTCTTTGGATAAATGGATCCATGGTTTACAAAGTGACTTAAGGCCTATTTAGAACCTTTTCATGTGTTGTTCATGTTTCAAACTCTTTTTTTGTAGTAACATGGATTTGAGGTAAGGGACTCTTTGGAAAATATGACATGTTTGGGTGTGCATTTTAAACTTGAAGGCCGAATGGTAATGGAATAGTGGAAATAAGATCTCTATTTTTTTGGAAATTTTTTTCTTAAAGTGTTTTGGTAAATGTACCTTGGATGGTTAAATATAAAGGCCCGGTTGTCACTTTTGGTTTGATTACTTGGAAAGGGTTTGATATTTAAAAACCATATGAGGCCTATTTGGCATCTTTGAGATGGTTTTTATAAAACACCTCTTGAGTTAGGTCTTTTGACTCGTTGGTTGATTATGAGATGGAAGGGTCCATGGTATGGGACTTCTTTGAATTGAAACTATTTTGAGGAAAAGGAAAAAACCCTTGAGGTGGGTGGGGTTGTGCTAGATTGTGTGGTTTGTTGGATTATATGTATGTGTCTTGTTTTTTAATTACATAGAAAACCCCTCCAGGAAATATACTGGGGAACCTAGCATAAAAAATAGGTTTATCGAGAACTATTTCTGCTCTAGTTAGATTTAGCACTTCTAGTGGTCCATAGCAGGTGGATACTTGTGTTTATTTCTATGGGGTTAGGCCCCTCGTCTTGTACTCGGTTTGGGTGGACGAGAATTTGGGTGTTATGAAATAATCATGTAGGGAATGCATTCAGGATGAGTCACATGTACTAATATGTTATGGTCTTCCTATGAGTTCTTAAGATTTCCCATGTTTCCCTATTACAAGTATTACTAGTGTAGTTTCCCTCGTCGTGTAGAGTCCTTTTCCTTGTACATGGTTTTGGTTATTTATTTGGAAAATTGTGAATGTTTGGTTGGTTTAAAAATATTTCTAAGTGGATGTTTTAAAAATAAATCCCAATTCTCCATTTTCCTTCTTGTGCGTTGTTTTGAAACATGAGGGTAATGGATCATGTTGCTTATTTGTTTTTAAAATGAAACATATGCATAAAAATCTATTTTTTTAAAAATGTATTTCAAACTTGTATCAATGGAATTTTTTGGGAAAATATGGAATGTATTCCATGATTATTATCCTACTGAGAATTATGGTGATCACTCCTACTATATCATTTTAGTTTTAGGTTCTATTAGTGCTAGATCACTATCAAATCGATCTTGGTTTAGTGTTGGCTGGTGACCTAGGAGGTCACATAGTATGTGCAATTTAACTACTTTCTACTTCTAGTTTTTATTTGTTACTATTAGTATTTATTTATTTATTTTTCTTTTATTTATGGTCCAAAGAATTCCCTCTTATATGTTTTGATTCTCGACACTAGTTTTCAGCCTATGGGGACCGAGAAGTCCCTTTGGGCCTTACCGCAGATCGACTTAGGTGGCCAGTTTGTGGATGACCTGGGTTGGTTCGTGACACATGTAGGTTTTTTTAAAATTGGTATCAATGTTAATACCTATGATAAATTACTTTAACACTTCATGGGTTAGGACTGGTGTCTTTGGTAAACTAAAGATAAGACCATCAAAATTCTGATAGTAAGTGTGGGAGGGTTCCTAGACAGCTCACTTCTATATCTAAATCTGAGTTACCATGAGTGGTCAGAGACTTTTTCCATCATTTGACACAGTCTTTCATTTTGTTTGAATAAAATGGATTTAGGGTTTTTTAAATTAACTTGAACCTTCTTAAATCATTTTTCACTGCTCTTAGAATTCATAATTGTTTTAAAATCTTGTTATTTTAAAGAATTAATATGGATTTTTGGAAGTTGGTCCTATGATTTTTGGCATTTTTACTTAAACTAATTGGTCATTGTATTTTGTTTTATTGAAAAAGAATATAATCATATATCTTATGAATCTGAGAGAAGAAGATGTGAGATAATTTGAGTAGTAAAATACTATAGTGGACCCTTCTTAAGTGAAATTTGTAATCCACACCATTCAAAATATGGGTCAAGTGGGTGCTGGGAACCTGAGATGAGTGGTGGAACATGGTTCATAAATTACTAAGTAGAATCCACCTATATTCTATAGTGAAAAAGGTCCCCAATAATTATAGGAATATATTGAGCATATTAATAGGATCTAAAACACTCCAAATACCCCTAAGTAATATAAGGTGGGTTTTTCCATATAAATGATTGAGGGAATGAGAATGAGATTGTGAGACTCTATTGTGAAGGCTATGTTACATGAAGATCTTTCCTAGGCTTCATCTAAGAAAATATTAAACTATAAGTATTATCCTAATATGTTACATGTGGCATAGAACTTGGAGTTTATATGCTTTTAGAAAAGGGAACATACTATACTTGAGTTTTCCAATAGCTTTTTTCGTTGGTTCACTTAGAACTAGTGCTTATTATAAATGGTTACCTAAAATCTTGGAGGTTCGAAATGCGGATAAGGGATGATATTTATTCAATATCATTTATCATGCACCTTTATAATTTTGTGAAGGTTGTCAGTAAAGGGGATATGGAATATGGATACATAGATTGAATACCATTCTTAGGTGGATATTTCATTGGTATATTTGTGGTCCATAGTGTGTCTTCTAGCCATAAAAGTAAGCACAAATGAACTATTTTTCTATAGGAACAATTTTTGGGGATTCAATAGGAGAGAAGAATTTGTAAAAATATAATTTTGGAGGCCTACTCATTCCAATCCAAACTATACAGAGGCTCCCATGGCTTCTCATTGATGTGGAAAATATGATCATCTTAGAATTTTTTGTGGATGTATGTCCGAAAGAAGTAAGGATCGATCCACTCTCACCATGGTTTTGTAGGTTCATTAAAATGTTTACAAGGATGGTGGATCTAAACCTTAAGATAAGTGAGATTTCCATGAGATAGGGAAAGATCAATTAAGAGTTGAGGGTACACTTCTTTATACAGTGGAAAATATTCAAGAGAAATTTGAAGTATGACTGACTAATTTTAAAGGTATTTCATTTATTTCATCTTACATGGTGAAAGATTAGTTTTATATAATATAAAATTATTCTTTTATAATGTCAATGTCATTTGATGAATGGGGATTAGGTTCGGAGATTATTCCATTCTTATTACATCATTACATGTCTTTGGGAACGAGGTTTGAATAAAGTTACATATAACACCCTATGAGTTTATGGTATGTATCCTTTTAAATAAATTCAATTCATTTGATAGATTAAATTTCACAGAAAATTATTTCATATAATAAAAATCATATAAAATCACATAGAGAACACAAAAAAACTCTATAAATTAATAATGAATTAAATAAGAGTCTTTTTCTAGAAATTAAGGAATATATACCAATGAAATAGTAACTTGACCTTTGGAATAGTAATATAACCCTTAGGAATAGTAATTTGAACAAAATAATAGTAACCTCACCCATAAAAGTATAAATAAAATTTAGTAATCTTATAAATGAAAACATAATATAATTATATCATAGTATAAGTAAATAAATGTTTTGAAAATGATAAATTAAGCATTGATATTTTTGATACACATAAATGTTAATTTTTAATTTTATAATTAATATAATTATTTAAAAGAAAGTTTATTTTCATAAAATTTATTCATAAATTAATATATTTATTTCTTATTTTGATAAGATAATTTTATGAGACCTAATTAATTTTTCAAAGTTTTATAAAATCACTTATAATTTTTAAATTTTTATTCTCCAAGTAGATGACGTTTCTAATTAAAAATTAAATTGATTATATTTAGAAAATTATTTTCATAAAACGGGGTTCATTTTTAATTCTATATGTTAAAAAATGGTTAGGGTGATGTTTTGGTATTTTTCTAAAATACTTGAATTTTTGGTGAATAGTAAAATACTGTAATTTACAGTATATATACATTATAAGTTAAATACACTATTCCTTAAGTCATTACTGATGTAATCACCGTTAGATAAAACTAACATTCACTAGTTATTGTATTTATTCATGTAATCATCACTATTTCTTGTCTTGATCCAAAATAATAAATTAATGATTAGAATAATAAACAATACCCCTCTCCTCCACTATAAAAACTACACCTCACCATCCCTTATCCCCACACTTCAAAATCCTTCAATCTTGCTTATAATCTTCCCATTACCTCTCCACCATGTTATGGTATTATTGGTCTCACCAAAAGATAACTTCCGAGACCCTTAAGGAGGTTCTCAAAGAGACGAATTCAAGAGGTAATTCTTTTTTCGTTCTCTTTCAATTTCAATTAATTTCTTTTATTCTTATTCCATAACCCCCTCAAATACTCTATGAAAACATTCATGATAACTATACTATCTGATATATACTATATATTTTTTTATTTCAATTTAAAATACCATCACATCTCTTTTCTTTTTTCTTTTCTTTCTAAAAATTAAAACAACTTCCGTGATGTGCCGATTTACCGCCTTCATGGATGACATGTATTAATTTTTCAATTCATACTTCAAGGATGGTAATAAAAATATTTATATGGATAAAAAAGAATATAATTTATTTATTATAACTTATTTAGTATTCTATAATAAGTATATATATATAATACTAATTTTTAATACAAAACTAGTTCTTGATGATCGAAATAAACGCCAAAATAATCTAAATGATTATCACTAATATTTTATCTAATGATTCATCCTCATTCCATATAAATGAATTAAATATATATCCATTTAATATTATGGAATTTAATTAATTATATATAATTTCAATTATTAGAAAACTATTCTCAATTTATATGATTTTCCATACATGTATACAAGTAAACTGATCATGAAATCTAAGGAAATGAATGCTCCCTAATTATAAAATTGTATCTTACAAATCATCAAAAAGAAAAAAAATGAAATTAATAAAATTATAAAAAATAAAATACAGGTAGAAAAGGTTATGAATTAATTAATTAATGGATTTAATCTAATTATCAAGAACATTATGATCAAATGAATAACACATTCAAACATAAGGCAGGAGACATCATCTAAATTTATATTTTGTTGAGACTTACTTGGTATTGTTAACTTAATCATTTTCATGTGGATTATATACTATACCTTTGAGATTATTTTCTAATTTTATATTATATATCCATATTCTTGTTTCATGAATATGATTATTTTCTTATGTGTATTCTATATTATATACAGTGTTTATTTTAAAAGATGTTTTAAGTGAGAAAATATTGGTGAATCAGTATCCTCAACTCAATATAGATATTTTGATAAGTAATATTGTTAATTAATTTCATCTATGTCTTAAGAATTATTTGTAATTTCAGTGATGGGTGGGGCCTGCTATAACCCCTCGATAAATCGACAAGTCTCATGAGACAAAAAAATTTGCGATAAACACTTAATGTGTGTTTCCTAACAGAATTAGGTGAGTTTCTACCCACACACTTAAACTATCTTGATGGTATAATGGATCATTTTATCGATACATGAAGTCCAATAAATAATCATTTTATTCATTCATTATTTTGTAATTATGTTCCATGAGATTTTCGCTATGAAAAAAATATGGGTCATTTTTCATTCACAATTTACTGATGGAATGTGTTTTTAGATTATTTACCTTACCATAATATCTATGACTTATATAATTTTCTTCTCTTATTATTGTTTTATATAACCCTTACTGAGTGTTTTAGCGCACCCTTATTATGTTTCCTTCCACCAGGTTATGAAGAGTAATCATTTGAATGAGTTTGAGGGATGATGTTTATTTAATTTTACTATGAATCATATTTATATATTATATATTTCCCAATATACTATGGGTATCATATATGAAATATGATATTAAAAAAATGATAAACTAATTGTTCCTTCGGGATTTGATTCCTTTTAATCATGCCAAAGTAATAAAATAATGCACCATGTTTAGGATTTTGGGGTCGAGGTGTTATAGTTGGTATCAAAAGAAGTTTATCATCAACCTTGGGAACTAGATTTAGAAAAAATATATTAGAGAACATAACCCTAAGATAGAATTTTAGGAAAAGTATATAAGAACATCCAATGATTTTGGTAAGGTTTAGATTATACGGGTCTTATTATAATTACATCCCTGTCTTGAAACTACAAATAAACGTGGTTCTACCCCAAATTTTCCTTGGGGTAACAACTCTGAGATGGTTTCCCAGGCCAGACTCAGGGTATCTTGGTACACGAAAATGGGCCTTACTACACACCTGGCTTGAAACTCCTAGGGGATATTCTTAGGATAATTCCCATTTTCTTTACAAATCATTATGAAGGGTTTAAAAGTAAATATGACCCTAAAGATACCATGTTTATGATTATGAGATAAGTTATGCATAAATTTTCAATTTATGTTAAGTGTTTTTCTAGTTTGAAATTATGAATTATGATTCATAACCTAATTTTATTTATTCCATTGATTTATTGATGGAGCCAAATATAATAAAGGGGATCAATACCTCTAGAAAATGTAGGGATTTCCCCACTGAGAGAGTAAACACAATTAGTGTTGGAGCTGATGAGATCATAACCATATTAGGCAAACATACTCAGGTTAGGTTGAATAACCATACTACAAATATGCTAGATCATTTCATGCGTAAAAATCCCCCATATTTTAGTGGGACTACTAATCCAGTGGTAGATGAGCAGTGGATTCGATCCCTTGAAATGATATTTATATAATTGGGTTGTAATGAAAATTAAAAGGTAGTACTGGAAGTATATTATCTCAAGGGATATATTGATCAATGGTAGCCATTGATCCAAAATACTATGGAGGAAGATGAAATAGAATGCATGAAATGTATTATTTTTAAATAAAAATTCTTCAAAAAATACTTCTATCTTGAGAAATGAAATGAAATGAATAGAAAATTTCTTATCTTAAAGAAAAGGGAAGAAGGGAGTGTTGTAGCGTATGAGGATACATTCAAAATACTAGCCAGGTATGATATAGATTGCGTACATGATTCAGAAGAAAATATTAATCATTTCTTTTAAGGTCTTATGTCAAGTCTCTTAAGGGAACTAACTTGTCAAAAATATTTCATTATATGATGATATTGTATTAAGTACCATGAAAATAGAGAAGAAATTGTCTAGATCCTATTTTTTCAAGGGGAATCAAGAGAAGGAGATGTCTTTAGATAACCATGTAATAGGTAATGGGTCAAAGAAGAAGAAGGGGATAAAGAAACTCCCATTATGATAAAACTGTGGAGTGAATCATCATGGAAAATGCTTGAAAGGCATGAGAATTTCTTATAAGTGTGGAGAAGAGGGTCATTGAGCTAATAAATTCTATGGGAAGAGAAAAATCAATGATTTTAAATGCTAAAATTGTTGTGATCTAGGACACTATGCAAATCATTTCCCTAAGAGTAAAGGTAACTTACCTCATAAAAGGCCATGGAAGCAGGGACATGCTTATAAAATCACAATGTCTAGGGTTGAAGTTCCTAATGATGCTGTGATAAGTACATTTACCATCTCTTAAAATGTAGATAAATATTTATTTTATTCTGGATTATCACATTCTTTCATATCTTCCTAGTTTTAATTAAAAATTAGATATTTCCAATTCCCCTTAATAAGGGATTTTTTAGTTTAAAATCATAGTGCAAACCTTACCATGAGGCTAAGGCATCTGTAATAGCTGTTAGATGATATATGACGTTATTGTGGTACAAGAGGCATACCAATTCTCAGAACTAGAATTGTGGGCCTGTAGTGTAGAAGGCACACTAGGGATCAGGTCAGCCACATGAGAGGCGATGGTATGCCTGTGTTGGCTGGGGAAATATTAAAATATATTTTCTAACTTGCTATGCTTCTGAGAGTGATCCAATCAGTTGATTGCACTGGAAGAGGCAACATTTGGAGTAGGAATTTCTTCATGATAGTGAACATGGAGGAGGAGTATGTAGAGTAATAGGTAGTGGAAGATAGTTCGAGGTGTCTCCACCACAACCCCCAGGTGGTTTGTGCCAGACTTAGGGAGTTGAAGGATGAGCGAAAGGATATCTACAGTTCATAGATGTCTTTTACCCAAAATATCTGAGGATGATTAGTGGTACACTCCGTGTCCTTTATACTTTCTATAGTAATATCAATAGACTCTTTTGTGAGGTACTCTTTTCTTACTAATTATTTGTTGAGGCTTGTTTGGGGTGAAATGGGGAATCAGTTATGACCATATCTTGGTGTTTTTGAAGTTACTTTGGACTCACGAGGAAGAGAGATTATTTCCCCATCAAGATGCGTTTTTATGATGTGATTAAAACTATACGGACCAGTCAGTGCCACCCAAATTTGATAGTTTCAAGGTTTGGAGGAATATTTCCTTGGACTTGGGTGTTCATGTTGAGTTTGGGTGTTGGAGTGTCAGAGTAGGACCTAACATTGCAAGTGGATACTTTTTTCTTGGCCTCTATGCATAACATCCCTAGTGGAAGAGGAGCCTTTATTAGAAATAGTATATAGCAGCAGAGTTAGACCCTACAATATTTTCGCATTATGTATTGGTTTCCTACTATCCATACCCAGTTGGTATTTCAATAGTGTCTGTGTCTATGTTTTTGGTTTGTCAAGCTATGTTACAACTATAGGTTTGCAGAAAAAGGGTCAATAAGACCTAGTATTTACAATCCGGAATCCTTGTGTTGTTCATTGATACCATCATATTCTTAGCGTGAAACTGGTATTAAATACCATTGATGAGGTCATTGGAAGTTCATCCATAGGTGGATGTGAACTATGAGTTCATGACTATATCTGCTTCAAGTTAGCGAGATGCTTTGCCGCTTGACCCTATGTTTGTAGATAGACCATGGTGATTGGTGTTTTCCACTTGTCTAAGTTGAGTAGATATGTTCCCTCTTATTTCATAATGTTGACTTGGTTTGAACTAGATGTGAATGTGTTTTTGCAATGGAAATTACCTTGATTCAATGCTTGTTATAAGCATGGGAACCCTTTGTGAGCTCATTGGCTTGGGAGTTCTAGTGGAGTGGTTAGTTTCTTTCCCTTATGCCAAGGATTTAGATTCTTAGTGATGAAAATCCTTATGGTGGGTAGAATGTAATGACTCAAGTTTTAAAATGAAATACTTTTTATCATTTCTAACAATATTGAAAAAGTCCGGTGCTGAGTCGGTGTAGGTTTCAGGGGCCAGGAGAGCCTTGGAGCAGTGATATTAAAAATATTAAATATATTTTTATCATGCATGCTCAATTTCTCCTAAAACATGAATAAATACCAAGAGGTTTCATGGATCAAAATTTTGAGACAATATTTGAGTTCAAAATTTCATGTTTACCCTAGGAGTGATATAAAATTTGTTGGTAATGAGTTTTCGACCGAAGTCAAGTTAGTGGTGGGGTGTTAAAAAGAGATTAAATTAATTTAATGAAATTAAATCAAGTATATCCCCTCAATCCCCATTTGGTGCATGCATAGTAGGAGAGGTGAAAACATCATTCCTCTTTAGAGTGATGGAGATCCAAGGTCAAATCAAGGTGATAAGATGCTATTGATTCCAGTTTTTTACGCTGATCATCATCAGATTGAGGGGAAACACGAATTGGCCATCGTTTTGGACATGAATCTTTAGTATTTCACCATGAGGTAGGAATATTTAAGTTCTAGTATACATCACCCTTTTTATGCACTGTTTTAAGGATGTAGAGCCCTATTGCAATTATTATAGATACTTTCTAGGTCGATATATAGGTTTTGGGGGAATCCGGGGTGATTTGGTTGGCTCAAAAAGAAATTCTCATATGAATTCCCATTTACACAGTGTGTAAACCAGTGGGAAACACTTTTTGTTCTTCCTATTTATGAAAGATGAGTTTTTGGGACTACACACCATGTAGTGACCCTAGGTCATGTGTCCATGGGTCATGGATTTGTAGAAATACATGACCAAATTATCTGGGTATGGGGTGTCAGACATGGGAACGAGAAAATGATATGGCCAAGTAGCTGTTTATCTAGGACAAGCCATGTACATAGGGTACATGTCATATGTGAGACATAGATTTCCAAACTGTGTGAGGAATTACATGGCTGGGGGGACTAGGGTGAGGCACGACATGCCATGTACATCATGTACACACTATCTAGGCCTTCATGGATAGCCATGCTATGCTAGAAGAGGACATAACTAGGTGCTCGAGCAGGGTCAGACGACATGTGGATCCTAGTGCATGATTTGTACTTTCTTTTGATCTTCTTTGCATCTTCTGAATTGCATATCTCCTTCTCTAGGGATCCGTTTTTGTCTTGTGAGTAGCCTATCTTGAGAGGTTTTTCATGTAGAACGTGGTGGTGGACTCTATTCGGGTTTATGATATATGATCTGTCCTCATTTAATAATGAAACTATAGTATTAGTTATTTACCTTGTGTAGTGATTTGAGTGGGTCATTGAGTTGAATTTAAAGTTAACACCCTCCCTATCATATCAGGATATGGGACCCATGATGTTTTTAGGTCGGTAGAGTGGTTCTACCCTATGGTATCAGGGTGAGGTTCCCCTACCTATAACAGTGTTACAATTTGAGGTATGATGAGTGTGACACCCATTTCAATGATTCCTGACCGATGCTGTAGATTTGTGTGGTTCTTGGATAGAGATGTTGAGAATTGTTCTCCCCTATAAAATCAGGATTTAGGTTTCCCTTACCTATCTTATTTGGTGGAGATAGAACTCCCTACATCATGGGTGTGGGTTCTCAACCTAAGGTGTAGTTCTTCTGGGTTTGGTACTCCCCTAGAGTACCAAGGCCTAAGTTCCCCATATCTTTAATATATTTGAGACAATGATACCCTACCGTGTTAGGGTGTGGGCCCTATATACTCATAAGATAGATATAGTAGGTACTCCCCTATTGTACCAGGGTGTGGCTCCTCTATCCATGGAATTAGTACTCCCCTGCCGTGTGAGGGAATGGGTCCTCTATATGTGACATATAGATAGAGTGGGTAATCCATACCATGTTAGGGTGCTAATACTTAACCCTTGGAGGTAGAACTCCCATGTTTCTCTAAGGAGTGGGTCCTCTATACAAGTTTTTCCAAAAGAGTTGGTACTAACATGATATATTAGAGAGCAGTTCCTTTATCCTGTGGTCGGTACTCCCCTATCATGTCAGGGTGTGGGTCCCCCATTTGATCTTACTGGTAGAGTGGTAATCCCCTATCGTACTAGGGTTCAGGACCTCTAGCCACAGAATGATACCCCTATCATATCACGATGTGATTACTCTATCTACTATGTGGTACTCTCCTGTCTTATTAGGGTGCAGGTCCTCATCCATTGGGTAGTACTACCCCGTCTTTGAGTAGCATCAGAGACAAAGTCCTACACTAGATTTGGAGATCCCTTGGCTATGGAACATAGTCACAAGGAGTGGGAACCTACAATAGTTATGAGTGATACTTGGTTAGAAGTTAGTGCTCACTCGATGGATTAAGGTGTGGGACACTCTACAGAGGAGAAAAAAAGGTTTCATTTGATGGTTAATAGATTAGTACTCCCTCAACCGTAGGGTAGTGGAAAGGTATGAGACCCTCCATTCTCTCTCATTAGAGAAGATGTATGTGATTCACATCCTGGAGTAATGCTCCCTCAACTATGCACAGTGGTGGGGGGTAGGCCTCTCCACTTGGGTTCTTATAGCCTTTAACATGGTACATGTTAGTAATGGCAGGACCTCTAGTGTTGGGCACTCGAGTTTGAACTAGTTAGTTGTTCCTGATGAAGCATATTCTCTCATACGTAACTTCAAGAATAGTATAGTTTTTATTTATGGATTGTATCTCTTGAACGAGTTCCAACTAGGATGGAAGAGCTCATGATGTGTGTTCTCATAGTAGTGTGTTACCTTTATATCCTCAATTAGAATACTATATTTGGAAATGAGGTAAAAATATAATTAGACTTGGAGTCTAGGATGAGTATATTTGGGTTATTCTAGGAGTCCTTTCGGTGTTGTCACGTGTCTTGGTTGACACCCCTTTGGGATTGAGCTGACAAGTTATTTATAGCCAAGGATGGTTTGAGATGGATTTTATCTCTCAATTGGGTTCTCTTTGTCTAGGTTGAGTGGACCATTTCCTTTCAGTTTCTCCCATTTCTTTTGGGTTTTGGGGAAGCTTATAAGTATTTTCATACTCACCCTTGTACTGGATTTTTCCACACATGTTGTGTCTTGTAAGGACCAAAGGCCATGAAATGAAGTCACCAGAGGACATAAAGAAGGAAGATCTTATCAATATTAAATGACCGAGGTATTTACTAGAGTTCGGTCGAGGAGATTTTTTGAAGATTTATTTGATAGTGATCCCTTCCTTCTGAGCTGGTTGGACACTTATACGATTTTTGGTGGGTTTTCTCCACATTTTTTTCTTTTAGTACTTCTATTGTACTCTAGTTTGGGATAGATGTATGCATGAATTTGAGTTTCCAAATTTTTTTATATCTACACTATTTCATGGAGGTGGTTGTGGGTGCATGCATATAGGTAATTTAGAAAATGCCTCCCATATTTGTGATATGCCTACTCGACACTAGTTTCTAGCCCTTGGTCTATTAGAGGTAGGCATGGGGTTGTCCTGGATTGGGCCCTATTGGGTTAATTCATAAAACCATGCATGTCAACATTACCTAGAAGAGAGAGTAGTGAAGTCCAGGTAGCTAGTCATCGATACTCACCACCAGGATGTTGAGAAAAACACCCCCAAAACATTCGGTTGTTGGTATAGAGTACTTGAAATGAGTGGGGTGTATATAGAAACCACAAGATAAATTTAAATATATATATAATATCCACACATATTCCTAGCCTATGGGTTCACAACAAAATAACTATCGCTACTCCAAACATCACCACTGAACCTAAAAAAATTTGTTACTTCAGTTGTCACCACTAAATGCACTACTCCCAGAAACAAGACACAAGACACAAACCATATTCCACCTTTCAATTCAAGTTAATCCAACTTTCATACTTCCTATTACCAAAAAATTATATTTATTAATACCATTAATTATCCTTCCCATCAATTTTCATGTTAAGAATCAACCACATTTAACCACACTTCTCATTTTAATTCTAGATGTCATTAGACATCTCAACCCATGATATTTAAATTTTAATATTTACATTTAATTCAATTATTATATGGGAATATAACACAAAAAAAAACCAACATCCTCTTTCCAAAAAACCCACATCATTATGCTTGAACAACCACAAACACTTTTCATATCACAACCATTTTTCCTCATCAGGACCACCACATAACACATGAATTTCTCGTCACATCACCACCCCTCATCACAAATAAACATCACGACCCCACATCAAAACCACACATCAATACCCCACATCACAACCACGCAACATAAAACTTTTCACATCACATTGAAACAACATTTTTTAGATTTAAAAAGGATCTCTTCATAGCTTCCACTTCTTTATTTTATGGGAATTCCCAAAAAACCCATAATTTATTGGAGAAAAAATTTCATTAATTGAATATAAGTAGTTATAAAATTACATTTTAAGAGATAAAAAACAACCACTCAATAAGTGTTCTATATCATAACAACCATGGACCAAACAAATTCCCCAAAATCCACAAATTTCAGTGATAAATCAATCTCGTATAATCAAAATATCAAACAATATTATTGGATATAAAAAAATGTGTTTAAATCCCCCCACCCTTCAATTTTAATTAAACCATTTATTTATATTTATTAATCAAAAGTATACTATATTCCCAAAAGATAACAAGAGAATAAACCCTCCAACATGGTAAAACTGAATGAGAAATAATGGACCCCCAACCTCAATTAGAGATTCCTAAACCATTACACATGGATAGAATGAGAGGGAGACCACAACCAAGAACCTAGAAAAAGTATGACACCTTTACTAGCCTAACAAACATCCATACTAATCCATTATCCAAAATATCCTAAAAATATTTGATTTTCCCCAACACCAAAAATTCTCATATGAAGAACATTAAGAAACTAGGAGAAAAAATAGGAGACTTACCAAAACCAATATGGATAGATCTACAAAGACCAAGGAATAAATACATTGATAGGGGGATTAAAGGAATCCTTAGGATGCACTTGGATCACCCAAGTAATGAAAATAAGTTGGTAAAGTGATTAGGTTAGAGGGAATTTAAGAATTTATACCTAGTCTGAAAAACACTACATCATGATGCATCCCACAACACAACACCATAGAATTTATTAAAATAAGGTAGAAAATGACGCAATGTAAGGAACCATGCCTCAACCTAGATGTTCAAATATGTGTTTGAGTTTTGTATCCATCTCTATGGAACAAATATAATAAAATAGGGGGACGACCACTACACTTTCAAGACCACTACATCACAAGACCCTAATAACCAGGAAGAGACCACAATGAAACCAAAGATGCTATGCAACATATTCAAAAATACATTAAGGTGGATACGCTGCAACACATGTCTATGAAAAAGTACTCCCAAAATGGAAGATGTGTAATATCAACTTCTAATCACCTTTATGATGTAGATTAATACTTCACACTAAAAATGATCCTCCTACGGTGCAACTACAATCTTGGCACTGAAACTGTTAGAAAATTAGAAGTAGGTCTAAAACACCTCCCCTAGGAACCCAACACTATATCCGGCCTCTAAATGCCACAACAACCACCTCTATGTCACAACCCTAGGATCCACATTGAAGAGGTCCTTCTTTGTTGAACTCTCCCACTATCTCCTCCTTTTCCCCTCCAAACTCTTTGGGACTCCCCTGTAAACCTATATTCTTAAAATAACAAGAAATTAATGGGATAGAAGGTCTAGGCTGTTACATGCCTCCTCCCATAAAGCACACATTAATTAATTTTTAGTGTGATGTGTGGGATAACATATGGTGTAATTACTCTCAACATATTGACTTCTAGAAAATGACACATAACTATCTATTACATGCCATATACTATATATTATTTCCAATGGTACATGATGTGTTATAGATTAAATTTCATTTTAAGATCTGTGGAGCATTTGTGGTTATATCTAGAGGAATCCTCGGTTGGATTCTCCATTGGAATTCCAACATAATAAGAACAATGATATAAATTGATTCAACAAGGATTCCAAAAGATAAAGAAATTATAAATTTAAATTTAATATAAAATAAATTTGTGTGATTCTATCTAAGATATTTTGGGGAGTTTTTTCTATTTAATTATATTTATCCTTTAAAATTTATTAAAAATCAAAATTTATTTCACACCAAATGCTTCCATTTCAGCCCATAATCATCTTAAAATATATATTTCTGGGTTACTTATTAAGTCTCATTGATTTTATATTATAAATAGTCATATCCCTAATATCCATTGATGTGATTTGATACATTTTTATAATGAACCCGATCAAGGTGATTGAATAATACCTAAACAGGGTCACAAAAATACCTTAATCATAACTATCAATCACTAGATAATTGAATAAAAATTAAGGGAGTGATAAGAATAAATTTGGGTGGTGGTTTTAATTCTTTAAGACTTAAATTAATACTAAAAATATAGTGATGAGAATATGGAATGACTAAAGTTGTAGGATAAATGATAAAAAATGACATGTCTGCCAACAATGGTATTGTACACTGGGGATACCTATTACACCATTATATTAGTATATGTAGAAAAATATATAAACACTCAACTTCATATATACACATTACAAAAATAACAATACAGATCGCTAACCAAGTGAAACCAATTACAACCATTATATACACACCCTAATTGAGAAATAGTAACAAAAAAAGGTCATGGAAAATTTATACATGAGGAAGATATCCTCATAAAACTATGTGGATAACCACAAGGGACATTTCTCAAGCTAATAAAAAAGTACAAAAATACATATCTAACTCCAAGATCTTATCCCTATGGTTATCCATTATTAAGTACCTTACCTTTTCCTAGATTATAAAAAAACACTATATATAACCTAAAAATGAAAAGTCTAGATTGTGAGTACATCCTAAAAAGTAGTAGGTTACTGACCATCCTCTACAAATCTATCATAAATCTAATTCCAAGTAGTAGAAATAAAAAGAAGGTGATAATTTAAATGATAACATTATCAGTCTTATTATTAATGTTATCTATCAATAATAACCAAAATTAATAACACCCTATATCACGTGGGACCAAACTGGAATATACCTTACCTGAGAATAGGTTATAATTAGAAATTAGTACAACTTCCCCATGGATAAAACAAAGGGATGATAATGTACCTATGTTTTGTCTAAATCCTCTTGTATGAGAGAAAATATGTATAATAATGAATCTATATCCTTTTTTATGACTATATAAATAAAATAAATATAAGAAGATATATATATATATATATATATATGTTTAATAAAATTATCTCTCTCTCATGTTTAGATATCAACCTGTAAATAGGTTACAAAATATCCACTCCCTTACATGACCTTGAAATGAAAAATCTGAAAAATATACATTTAGAGATGCAAAAAACTCAATTCAATGTATCAAAATCTATGATTACATATCAAGGATCTAATATAAAGTATTAAACAAGGAATTAAATGTCTCATGTGAAATAATAGAGGCCAGATCATCGTATAAATTCAACACATTTTTTTAAAATAAAAACCTATGTCATTGTTTAATTTTTAAAAAACAAATTTCTTTTATAAATGTGTGATTTATATTTAATTCACTCATCCCCAAAATATTTATAGATAATAATCTATAGAAAAGATTAATATGTGGAGGCGACTCCTACTAAAACATATATTAAACCAAATCCATAATTCCAAATAAGAATAATATGATTCCACAATATAATTTTCACCAAACCAAGATTAGTGAAGAATCCCCATTTAGTATAGAATATTGAAGAAATAAAAATATTATGAACAAGGAAGTCTCTTACCTTAATAACATTGATATCAACCTCCCACCAATAAACATAGGAAGAACCAAAAAAATATAAGGTCAATTTTGTAAATCTAGAGGGTAAAAGAGATTTTTGAATTTATATAGGAGTAAGATATTATAAAAAACTAGTTTAAGAGACAAAGAATCCACCTCTGCTATTCCATAAGGATTCTTCTTATAATATTAGAGAAGGATTTATCCCCTTAATCCATGGATCAACTAATGATGTAGAATAGATGGTGGTTAACACTTTTAAAGGGATACTACAATAAAATAATGTTTAATCACAAGGAAAACCATTTTAAAGGTTTATGTTTTGTTTAAAATTTAAAAAATATCCTATTATTAAAACACAAAAAAATATATTTGGTGGTTAGTGAAATTCCATCATGTACCCAGTGACTACATCAATAGTCTTTTTAAGTGACTAAACACCAGTGGGTACCTAGTAAAAGTCTATCAAACATATAGTGATTATTCAGGACTATTCCCCACTTCATTTTATTCATCTCACTCCCATAAACTTTTACCCTTAATAAACATACATAAAAAATATTAAAATATAATATATTTAATATTTAATGGAACATAATAACGTGAAATATAATGGTCATTTGATGTCATTAAATTTACAAATAAAAACATATTAATTTAGGAAGTGTCTCATATAAAAAGGTTTATATAGAACTCAATGAGTAATGAAGAAAGTTTTATAACTATATTTATAGGTATATTTCAAATATCATTAGAACATATGGTTTGGGATTTTGTTATCACATTCTTTAACTCAGTACTAAATCTATAGAAATAATTTAGGAAATAAAATTTATAATCAGATGGAAGGTTTATGATTTGAGTAAGATACTTAAATAATATAAAGGATTCCATTTATTTGGAAATGTTACCACTATGAAACTCTTTTTACAACTTGGGAATCTATAAAGAATAAATATAGTTTTAGAATTACGTTTTACAATGGGATATTGATATGAAAATTATTACACATTTGGTTGTTATTTCTTCATGTGTATTTTATATTGTAATAAAGAATCTCATTACTCAAGAATTTATAGAAGGAAAATAAATATGAGTGGGATATATCTAACAAATAAAATTTAGTTGAAGATATAACATATTGATCCAGAAGTATTTCAAAACTAGTTTGATGTTCTATAAGAAATTTTTTTATTCATATAAAATTAATACTTGAATGATTAGTAAAGCATATGTGAATCATAAAATACTATATTATTTTCAAATGGAATCATAGTATTATGAGTGTAATCTAGTTATATAATTCAGGTCCCCCCATTAACTTAATTATAAATGGGTGTATTCTGAAAGGTAGAGATGGATATGTTGTTATAAAATGAAAAATTACTCATAAACTCTCAATTAAATAAAGAGAAATGATATTGTTTTATTTCTTTATATTATGGTTTGAGATATTATTTGTTTGAATTAAATATAAAAATAAAGAACATATGTACCATTTTATTTATAATTAAAATATGTTTTTTCATTTCATGTGTTTGAATGATATCCCATAGAATAAGTAATGTGAATCCTTCCTCTAAAATTATCTATGAGTTTTATTAACATTTAAATTTTTAGTAAGTATTTATTTCACAATCATTGCCTACTAGAATATTTGAGTTAAATAAATCATAAAAAATAAATCAATTTCTTAAATAGATTTTCAATGTGGTTGAATCATAAAATTTACACACGATTTATCAAGGATATAATTGCTTTTAAAATTCTTATATGGATGAACCGTCGATTGTGAATAATATCATAAAATTTCAGCCATAACCCAATAATTTCACAAATGTTCAGATCATTATATCTATTTTTTATATATGGGACAACATTAAATAAAATATTGATCACTTTAAATGTTATATAAATTGTCTCAAAGACTCTTTAAAAATCACCACACGATGTTATAACTAATACATTATTTCTTATAGTGGATATAAGTAATAATTTAATCATGATTTATCTCATAATTCATTCACTTTCATGAACATAACCATTATATAGTGTCCTTCATGTTGACATGGTATTTTTAGCACAAACCACAATGTTTTTTTTAGTGCACAATTATTTCAATCCCCCACATTATCAAAATAATCATATAATATTTTTCATTTTAACCTTATGTCGCGTTACACATAATGAATTTTTAAATTATATCCAATATATTTTTTAGATGTCCTATAAAACTCTTTTTTGGAGAACATATAATTACAATCATAATGTTTCATCAAATGAGTATAAAAAATTTATCCTTATTTACACAACTACTATATGACCCAATATGAATTTGTTTCATTGAAAGAAATGAGAAAATATATAATCCATAGTTCTATGCATGGATCACCATCTTGAAAAGAATCAACAATACTCCATATATAGAGGGATGTATTATGATATCAATTAGATAAACATATCTTAATACAAAGGTTAGTTAGATGTATCATATATAACATACATAACATTATAATGCATCTTTATTTAAACTTTAGTGACCATGTGACATAGACATTTCCCCAATAATTTCGGATTACTCTTATATTATTGACAATATAGGTAAATATGAAATAAGATAGACAAATACATCTCTCATCATTCATCTATATAGATGAGTACATCATATGTAACTCACCTAAATAGATAATAGAATCACATGTCTTATATCTAAATATATCCATAGACTTAGTATTTTTGAATTCAAGTAATATATGTTATACCAATGGCACAAGTTAACAATTACCATATTTATTAATAAAATCCTACCATATGGTCAATAACATACCCAAATTCCCAATGATTATCATAGCCTTAAGGGAGACTTCAATATGATTTAAACATATGATGAATTTAATGTGATATTAATTATTATCATTTTATAATAGAAATTAATATGAAACATGAACCCCTAGTATACTAATGGAATAATATATCATATTATATATAGTAAATGTAGTGCATCATCCAAAAAACTGTTTTTTATTCTTCATGAGTGAAACTAAATATTTTTGTTTGAACACCAACTCATAATAATATTCACATGTCATAACAACCCATAAATCATGATGAAGACCATCGATTAGGGATAACTAAACGTAATACTTTGAGTAATGAAATATTATTTCATTATAAAATTTATTTATCATATATCAAAGTATAATAAATTAGAGATACATTTTTTTTAACATGATACATTTTATATATTTTTAAATTCCTTAAAAATACTAATAAAATAATATATAATAGTCAATATTTTCTATTTAAAATATGAAAAGACCCTAAAGACTATATGATTTCTAAATTTTTTAAATCCTAATAGTCCTGTTATACCTCATGTAACATTTTTCACATCTCAATGTTAGAATATGGTAAATACTCCCACTTAACCCTCTTAGATATAACATCAATGAAAAAATTCTTTAAATATTGGTGAGATTTAGGATTCATTATCCTTATTTTCAAAACATTAAAATTATATTCAAAAATATTTTCTTAACAATATATAAGGTTGTGATGTTAATGAATTTATTTTTATTTTTATAATAGTTAAAATTATTTATTTTATTTATAATATAATCATCTCAAAATGTCAAAATTATGTTAAAATATTCTTTAAAATAATTTGGGAATAGATTTCCATGAAAATATTTATATTAATATGTTTATTTTCTAATACTAAATCACTATAAGATGTAAATCAAATTTCAATATTCTATAAGAATTTATTTATTACCTTTTTAGGTTCTATAAGATTAATTATACTACCACTAACCTCTTAAAATAAAATATTAATAACCATTTATCATATGGAAACTTTATTAGTCATAAATAAATACACTTGAAAATAAAATTATGTTTGTTAAAATATACCACTAATGGGTTCCAGAAACCCTTTCCTTGATATTTTTATAGATTAATTTTATTAAATTCGTTTTTCCTTGAAATCCCCATTATTATTTATTTTTTAAATACGTTATAGATTAAATTAAATTATAAACCATGTGTTATAAAACCATCATATCCCTTTCTTTAATAACAACCATTGTTTTAAAATAAAATTCTCAATTCATATAAGAGAAAAAGAGATGAAAACGCACAAAAAGTTTTGTACTATCCAAAATAAATTTAGTTTAAAGTAATATTTAAAATTTTATATCTCAATATTAGTAACTCTTTCTATTTTATTAATTATAAATTCAATATTTATCAATATTTTCTTTACTTTGAACACCTATACATTTTCACAATGGTTTTTTAATGTATAATTGGTATCATATACCCTAAAAAACAAATGAATTTATTTCTATAACATTAATACCTAACACAAACTATTTATATATTTTATTACATGAATTTAGTTATTTTGGTTAGTTATATATCCAATGTCAATGATTACCATAATAGAAAAATTACCCCTCCTTTATAACACGTCCTTTAACTTTTTTTGAACCCGGATAACTATTGGACCATTCAATAGTTTTGTTCTTCATTTGCCTTAAAATTTTACCGTTATGAACTCCCATCACAACACTAATTATTGGATATTCTTTTAACTTATCAAATATCCACAAAATACTGAGACTACCAGGTAAAACTTCATTAAACTAATTAATATTTGGAGTTCACCATAATTTAGTAGAACCTTTAAAGAAATTATTGTAAAGTGAATTCCATAGATATATGTACCCTCATAAAAGAACCTTGACTTTATAATTAATTAATTTTTCCAATAATATTTATTAAATAATTTGATAAAATTACATTGAAACCTCATAAAACTCATCATAATATTGGTTTTGATAGAAGCTTTTATTATCATATATAATTTAGATCCCATCCTTATTATCTTTATGTTTTTCTAACTTAGGATCCATGGGAAGAAGAATGAAAGTGTATATAAATAAAAATTATTTCTTATTAATTTGATAACATCAAGATCTTATTATTGAAAAAAATTCTTTGTCAATAGTTCAAGAATATATTTCTTTAACAGATAATTTTTTTCCTATTTCTGAATACAAATAATCATATTTCTTACTAGTTTCAAAAATATTTTGTATTAATCTTCTTATTTTATAATATTTATATCAAAGAAAATTTTATGATTATTATTCCATTTAATATACAATAGAATATCGTATGTAATGAATATCATGTTTTACAAAAATTTTAAATTGAATTTTATTAAATACAATCCCTTTAAACTTATAAAATCTTTTAAAAAATGTCTTATCTATTAGTGGTTAAAGATCCATATTTCTCTGATGGGGTTTTACCCATTTTTTTATAATTTTTTATCTATTTAAGTAAATAATCAAATCAATTGTATCATATATATGGCTCCTGAATAGTTTAATGAATAAATCCTTACCTTAAACAATGTTATAAATTATCTCCACCCCATCCATTTGATAGAATAAATTTTAGTGTTTCTATTATTGTGTAACTTACATATCAAGTTAGACCTTAATATAATTAGGGATACCAGTATTCTAATTCACACAAACAAGATAATTCTTGGGAACCCAACATTAACATGACTTATCCATTTAGATAATATAGGTTCAAAAATATATTTTCCTTCAAAGTAATATAATTATTTGTATTTTAATGGGGTTTATGAAATAACTATCCTAAATTATGTATTCATTATAATATACCATAAAAAAATTAATATATTTCAAGCATATTTATAAATAATATTCAGAGAACTAAAGATTTATGTTACCAAAAAATAAAATATGATTACAACTACACATATCAAAATTCATTTTATGCATCAAGTTCTTGAAATACATTCATATATTGAGTTTTAATCAAATAGAAACAAAAATATAATTAATAGTATGTATAGCGTAACTAGTAGTCAAACCTAAAATCTCTAAAACAGAGCCTAATCTCTCATGTTAGTGATAATCCTAACCTAAAGTGCCACTATCCATAAATTAATAGTCTATATTGACCTTAATTTCTATATAATTATAACATCAAATATGTAAAACTCATAAAAAATATATAATGTTTTATTCATCACCCAAAATCACATCACAATTTTGATTAAATGTACCTAAATCTTATATCATACATTTTATTTAATTACTTATAAGAAAATATGGAATTTATAAGAATTAATTTTAAAAATTTAAACTAAAACATATATTTACTCACAATATAAATAATTGATATTCATTAACATTTAAAAATTTAAATAAAATAATTAATTCATAATTCATATAATTATACAAGTGAAATATATTTATTAATGTTTTATTAATAAATAAATTGTAGATAATTTATAATTTAGACACACTTTTCTGGAAATTTCTTAATATATAAATGCAAACACTATATATATATCAAAAATATAAATTCACTTTATTTAGTCATTTACATAGTTAATAAACCTGTTAATATTAAATATTATGATCCTATAAAAAAAGTAAACATTTATATTCCATAATATATGAAAACTTAATAATAATAATTTAAATAATTTACATTATTTTAATTCAAAATATTTTATATTCATTTGAACCCTTTAAAAAATCTAAAAAACCATTTTTTATGGCTTAAATAAATTTATGAAATAATATATTTTATATGAAAAATTAATATTAATAACTTTTGAACAATTTATCAAATAATATAAAATATCTTATATTTTTCTATATTTTATAATTTCTGAATTTTTTTTAATTGACATAAAATTTTAACAAGTAAAATTTATATTAAAATCCTAACACATATAAATTCTTATTAAACTAAGAAAACATTCCATATTTTTTTGGGTATGTTATAACTCATGATTCAAATTCATCATGCTTATTTCTATATGATAATGAATTTTTGTATGGAGAAGACCACACCATTTTTTTCCAAATAAAACGATTTCAGAAAAAATCATCAAAATTATATCATTTAAACCTTGATGTGGTTTTTCCTAGAAACCCTATGGGTTTTATTTATAGAATTATAATTCACATATAAACCATGACCATTTTCAATTAAAATCCTAAAATAGACATGTGGTTTTATATAGACTATTTTTTGGAAACATTTTATGTGACCTATTTTTCTAAAAACAAGACATAATTTTTCAATTTTTCCCAATACATTTCCATTTTATATTTAAAGAAGTTTTGTCAATGTATAAAACCACAAACCACAACTATTTTTATATTAAAAAGTTTTGGTATTGAAAAAACCCATGTTTATATTCATAGTTTATTAATTACATCAGTTTAAATGAAATAAAAGTGGATAGAATAGCACTATTTAGTATTAGTGGGGATAAATATTGTGAAAATATAGTGAAAATATCCAATAAAACCTATGACATAATATATTATCAAATTTTATTTCAATTTAATGTAAAAATAAATAATATAAACACCTTTTACCTATACAGAAATTGAGCTTTTTATTCACCCATGGTTTTAGGAGGTCTATTTGAATTAGCCAAAATGATCCTTCATCCAAATATACACATCAGTTTTTTTTAAAATACTAACCAATAATAAGTATCTCTCCAGCAGTCATGGTATTCTAGGAAATTTGTGGGAAATAAATATAATAAATTAGAGTAATAAATCAATGTTTTTTATAGGGATCAAATCGTCACATTCACACACAATTTCAAAATGATTGACTTTCCCTGTGTAGAATTACAGGGATTATCCTTGGATTCCAAATATATTCATAGAAATTTACCTATAATTCAAATATTTTACAAATTTTCATAATGTTACAATTTTTTTAAACATGCGGTTCAAAATTAATTGAAACATTTAACTATTTAAGAATTTCATAAACCACCATAAAAATTCTTCAAAAATCATAATATAATGTTATAAATTATACATAATATATTATATTTTACGTAAGTAACAATAATATAATACGTTATCACATAATTCATGCACTATATTTCACATAAAAAATCCATAATGACCTTCTCCATGGCATGGGTTTCATTAGAAAAAATCATGACACAGTGATTTCATCACACATTAGTTTTTCTTTAGTGAATAATCCTTCCAAGAATAGATTCAATTGCGCTTGAGAAGGTTCTAAAAAAAGTGAATTAACTCATTAATTATATAATAATAACAGAATAACTTTACTATGATATCTTTATCGTTCGATCAATTATAATATAATGTATCATTTATATATAAAACAATTCAATTGTATTTTCTTTTATTTAAATATATAAAATAATTGTATATATTCTGATAGAGAAATAAATTAAGTTTTTGAAGACAAGTAATTGAATTAAATACACCAACTATAACTTGGAGTGGTATATGGAGAATCATGGTATTATTCATGGTGTTTTTTAGCTAGGGATCACAAAAAATAATAGAGTAATAGATAGAAGGACTTGAACCATAAAAATATTGTATGATTCTTATTGGTTTCTAGTAAAATGTTTTTGTATTATTAGAAATATCTAGTGGAAAATATTTTTCAAATATATAATAGAGTTATTTTATATATATGGGAAAAAGTAAAACAATATGAAGTATAATATTAGACAATTCTAATAGTAAAGTATTTTCATTTTTTTGTACTAATTGTGAAATATTTAATAATAAATAGAATAAAAAAATATAGGAACAAAGGTTGAGAAGGAATATCATCGTGTTTTTATTAACGAGAAGACACTTATATATTCCATAATAAAATAATTCACAAGATTATTGAATGTAGGGACTCCATGGTGGATGAAATTAAGGAAGGATGTTTTGATCAGATGAAAGAAAATTATATTAATATATAAGATAAACATTTTTACCACTGTAGAGATACTCCCAAGGATAATAAAGACTCTATCTTAGAGTCAAATTATTAAGTTGAGATACATTAGAATATAAAACCTTGTATTATTTGTAATAGTACTTATCAATTTTTTATAGAGGAAAGTGTTATGGGAGATAGGATCACCTCAATCCATGCAAGGAGAATGAAAAATATTTGAGCTACCCAACTTTTATAACTAGTTGATCTCAAGCGACTTAATTAATATACTAGAGATTATAATTTGAATTGAACCATGTTTAATAATTTTAATAGATAATTAAGAATAATACTTCAAATTTTGTTCCAATTCTAAAAGATATGAATGTAATATTCACTAAAGTATAATAGAAAAACAAACTCAATGAGAATAGAGAACTTGTGAGGCATAAAATTAGTATGGTGTGTATAGTATATAAGGTTACAATGATTTTTTGAGGATCCAACAGTAAGTGGGAAGTGAATAAATATTTGTTACTTTTTACAATTCATTCAATTGACCTTTAATTACTTATTAAAGTAACAATAATCTCTCTTTGAAACAAAATAATTTCCTTAACCGTATATGAAAAATAAATAAAACATTATAGAATAAATGATTTACAATATACAACCCCAATTTAGACTATTACATCATTTTTTACTAATATTACATATGCCACATATTAATATACTAATATAATAAATTTAATTAAAATTATGTATAAAAATTTATCTTTCTCAACTTAAAATAATGGAATCCCACTATTTTACTAATAATCATATCCATTATTTCATAAAATAATAAATATTATAACAAGTAAGATAACTATATATATTAAGAGGAAAAGAGAATCAGATGATATAGTTTTCCTCACATGTGTAGATATTTAGTAATAAATGTATGATATTTCACCATTTTTATAGGAACCAAAAATGTCTCTGATGTAACCCCGTACTCATACTATTAGATCATGTGCTATAAGTACATACTTTACACACATACTCTAAGACCAACTAATATGACCTAAAAAAATATTTATTATTTTACAGTATTATAAATATTATCTCAATATTAAAACTCTCCCCCAAAATCTGAATGTTTATTGTCTTAAGAAATTAGCTATATATCCATATTTTTATAAAATATAAAATACATTTATTATGCTACAAAATATTCACACATAAATCTTTCATATACATATCACTGTATAAACAATCCTAGTTAAATTGGGAAACATAATAAATGTGTGAGTTTAAATGTTCATTAAGTGGAAAAAATATCAATGAATCATAAAGGATTTGTCATTTAATCAAAAACAAGTGAGAAACATGAAAATGGGAGAAATTGATTTATTAATGGAATAAGATTATGAGATTATAAAAATTTATCATGGGTCATGATAACATAATCATATATCATACTACATAACCCATAAAAGGATAATTCTAAAAAATATAACATATTCCATGGTATAAGAATGTGAAATTATAAGACAATATTCATTAACCATGGTGACATAAAATAAGAATTTTCAAAATGAAAAATCATAGAAAATCATAAAATATCTCATGGATATTTTCCCATATCTTCATAAAATAGTGTATTGGGAATAACTATCCATATCCCATAATATACTAGATTGGGAATCACTAACCACTTCCCTTAATAAAGAGGATTGGGCCTAACTATCAATGTATCATAGTAATATTTTGACATGTAAAATATTACCCAATGCATTGGAGAGATATATAATTTTGGCCCCAAAAATTACATAAATATATATCTATAAATATGGGTGTTATGTGAATAAAAAAATAATCATATATCCATAAAATATCATTACATGATTAAACAATGAAAATAAAATAGGTTACATAAGGAATAATGTAGAAATATCATCCAAAGAATGAGAGGATATCTAGATAAATAAAATAAAATTAAAATAATGAACTATAAAGTTTTAAAATGATATATCATAAAATGTTATATAGTATTGAAAATAGATCACCCTAGTCAATCAATATGTATGATTATCTAGAAGAAACCCTCAAATCAGAAGAAGTAAGTATGGAGTACTCACAATGGAAATTAATTGGTAGAAATGTTATCTATAAGTGTAGTTGATTATTAAGAAATATAAAGGTATTAATGGATGAATCTAATGAAAAAAGGAAAATGAGATATAAATCCTAAAAAACAATTTTCTAACTTTTTGGGTAACATTTTCATAAAACCAATGGAATAAGTTACTTTTTGAATCATTTTTAAGAATAGAAAAAACATTTAAAAATTTATTTTAATAATAAAAATATTTATATTAGAACCTTGAAAAAAATATAAATTTGAATAAACATGAATGGAACGATAAGAAATGATATGGAAGACTAAGAAATACTTTTTAAAATTTTTTAATGGTTCAAAGAAACTCATATTGAAAATAAATATGTAAAATTTCCATTGAAATTGGATACAAGAGAAGTATGAGAGTTAAAAAATAAAATATATATTTATCCTTAAAAATAATTAAATAATGGGTTATAATAAAAAAATAGGTGATTAAGTGAAATACTAAGAATAGATACTAAAAATTATCCTTTTTAATTACATATTTTATGAGATAAATATCAAATGAAAAAATAGTTATTCATAAGGAAATTTAATTTATATAGAAAAGAATTTAATTTATATTATGGTAAAGTAAAGTGGTAGAATATACCTAACATATTATAAAATATTCAGAGAATAAATGGTATGACTGAATGAAATCACATTGATTCAAGAAAGCCCTTATGAACATTACACCAAATGATGGATGGATTCATCAAATAAGATGACGTTTTCAAATCTTGAAAATGAACAAAATATAATAAATAAAAGTTTTTATATGTAATTAATAGAGAAATACTAGAAGAAAAAAATTAGACATTAATAATCTAAAATAGAAAAATTGATTGATAGAATAACCACTTATAAAGATCAAAATTTATATTGTATTAAAATTCAATCAAAATTGGATACTAGAAGTAATATATATCCCATAATAGGGATTTAAATTGATAAATAAACATGTAAAGACAAAAATTTATAACATGTAAAGACAAAAATTTATAACATGTAAGAAAATATAGTCAAGAAGAATGAATAATAATCACCAAAGAAAAGGTTGAGAAAGTGGAACCCTTATGAACATTGTATGTATGAATTATGAAAAAATATATTGAGGGATAAAGTGTCAAATGATTAGGAATATATGTTCTCCTTAATGTAGTGATGTTACAATACTCATATTATTCTTTAATTTTCACGACCTTTCCCCTGAGGCCCATGCTATGACTACCTCAAGCCCGCCTCTCAAAGGCCAGAGGATGGTGACTAGCACCAAAGATATTATCCTGTAAATGGGAGACATTTTCCATTAACTATACACATGCACAAAAATCCCAACCAAAGGTATTAGAAAGTAAAATTCAAGAAAACCATGCATGTAATCCACTAATTAAAACACAACTAGAGTACCATGGAAAGTAAATTACTTGGTAGCACATCGGGCCAGTATACAAGCCCACCAAAATAAAAACAAAACAAAAATAATACTCAAAGTATATGAAGCTCATTCATCAGGAAGCCTACCAGAAGGGTAGGTGAAGGGTAGCTACCTGAAACTATGTAAGTACACCATGTATATCTAATCACAATAAACACCACTAGGTCCTGGTCCTTATTGGACTCCGTCAAAGCATCAGTCATCTGTACAAGACAGGACATGTGCGGGCATAGACTGTGCGTGGGTGAGTAAAATTGTAGAGACCCAAAGCTTGATGTACATGGACATTAAATTACTTTTGCGGAATACTTAGTACATAACAAAAATAGAGACACAAGGACCATAATAGTTTAGTGTCTTTGGAAACTTGGAACTTAATCTTCTAATTGTGGTGAAAGATCTTCAACATCTCCCATAAAGTTCTTCCCCCTTTTTTTCTTACCTAAAACCTTTATTTATATCCTAGGGAAAAGAAAACATAAAAAGGGTGAGCTCAAATTCTCAGTAAGGGTAATCATGGAGAAAATAAAACAAACCATATACATTTGAACATAAAAACATGAACATAATGTTTAAACATCAAAATCTTGAGAAATGACATAAAACATGGCAGTACGTAAGGCATAGATCAAAATAGAACATCAATCATGATAAAATAGCTTGTAAATAAAACTAGTAATTGTGGAAAAACATTAATCACATGATATGATTTCCATAGTATCCAAGGCATTGCTGCCAAGACCATCTTAGTGGACAAATTCCCTTTCTGAATCTAGTTCACTCCTCATTCCAGTCCTGTATTACTAAACCAGATTAACTTATTGTTTCAGCCATGTCTATCTAGTGAGATATAATTCTTTACCCAATTTATTGGAGGGAGATATAGGTCACACCATTCTCATAATGAAATCATTCTTACTTGTGCCACAAAATAAACATACATCATTCATAATAACCCAACGAATAAAATGAGTTTCATAAACATCATCCCATAATCACATAATCCATATAAAAGAAATGGATATCATTTCATAATAAGAAATGTTAAACCGTGTAAATCATAGAGACATTATACTTGAAACATACACATATGAAATAATGTCATCTTAGATGAAAAAATGGTTTTGATAAAACACTTGAAATGAATTCTTGAAGAAAATATCCTTTCTTATTCAAAACCATTTTCTTTTCACAAAATGTCATTAAATTTTAAAAGAAAAGGATTTTGTTGAAAATAGTCATGAAATATTTTTGAGGAAGCTTCATTAAAATAAGGCTTTATAAAACCATAAAAATCCTTTCATTCCGTATAAGTTAAAAAAACATTCTTCTCTTACTTTTTCCAGAAAAGTAAAAAAAGTACCTCGTAACGTAAATAAAAGAAAGATTCCTTACATACCATTTAGTAAAAGTCAAAAATGGGTAAAAAGAACTTTAAACATACATGAAATTTTTTTTATAAAACTTTGACATGGATGATAAATACAACCCCATTAAATACCTACGTATAAGCAATCTCCGATAGAAAACAATTGAGATTGCAAAATTATCCCTTACCTTACGTCCGATATGCTGCGTATGTATCCGAACCTCTTGTATAAGGATTTAAATAATGTCATTTACTTATTAAAAAAATCATATTCATTGTTATGATATCATATATGGTTCACTTATGACTTTATATTACAGTTTCTTTTGTAACTTCCATGTTAAAGTAGCGTTTTGGGTAAAATCGTTTTATTTATCGTTCATGTTTGGACTTGTTGTTCTTGATATTATTACTTATATCCTGATTTACTTAATTAGAGAATGTAAAACATGATTTATATGTAATATATATTCAGTATAAACATATATATATATGATAGATCGATAAATGGAATGAAATACACCGTTCATGGAGACGGTAGGCCGTACGTACGCATGAATGCTGTTTTCGTTTCCTTATTGAATTTAATGGAATTAAGTAGATGACACACACATATATATATACATAAATCCAGTATCATTATTATGTCATATATTTCATTATTATTCATTATATATTCTTTATAATCATTCATGAATGGTTAACATGGAGAATGAATCTCATCGCGTCGTGGAGACGGTAGTCCGTACGTACGCACGAGCGATGATATCATTCCCATGATCATGGAATTGTATTAAAGTGTATATATAATATTTCATAATCAATATAACTTTACAATAATCATATATAGCTATTTATTTACACCATTATTCCCATCCATGTAAGGTGGTGGTCGAAAACAGATTACACCACGACGTGGAGACGATATTCCGTACGTACGCACGCACGATGATTTCATTTTCCGTAGGATGGATAGATGGTGAAATAATTTTTTTTCATATTTATAATAACATATCAGTATATAAGTAAAACTGATGTTATTACTTTATAATGAGACAACTAAATAAGAAGAAGTAGAAGAAGGAAGAAACTTGAGAGAATCGGAAGAAGAGATTACCTCTTCTTCGACGCACCTCCTTTAAGCATTCTCTTAAGGAAGTAGAGTTAGTCTTTTGAGAATACAAGAACCTCCAGAATGTTGATAGGGAAGTGTATAAGATTAATGGGTAGGGGTTGGTAGAGATTCAAGGCTCAAAATGGTGTGATGAGAAGTGGGAAGGGGTTCCCTTTTTATAAGGGAGGGGAGGGGCACCTTTGGAAATATTAAAAATATTAATTTATAATAAATCTAACCCCAATTAAAAACCTCAAAAAATGACTCATATTAGAAGATAAGATGTGATAGGGTTGTAATCTCATTAACCAATAAAATTTATACATCTAGGGAATTTATTTTAAACATTATCAACTTGATTTATCCTTATTTAATCTATTAAATTTTATTTGTGGTAATAAGATTCTAAATTTTAAATTGTTATAAATAATTACTTATGTGCTATGAATTATCCATAATTATATAATTTATGAAATTTTAGACTATATAAATTTCAATTTATAATTTTTAAATATTTTTGTGATTTTAAAACAATTTAATAATATGTTATTTTTATAAAATAACAATAGTGTCAATTTTTACACTATTCATTTATTTGAATTTAAATTAAATCCACACAAAGGATATCTTCAAAATAAAATATTTAATAGGTTTCTAACATGTCATATTAATATATAAAATTAGTTTAGCACATTAAATAGTTCATACAATATTTATTTTTCTATTTGTAAAACTATTTATTTGATATTTCTCTTAATATAATAATTACTACAAAATTTTTGTATAATTATTAAATATACTTATTTTTTACATAAAAATTAAAAATAAAATACTATGATGAAGATAAATCTTATATATTTCATAATAATACATTTAGTCGGATTTATCTTCTAAAACACCCAAATTTTAAAATGTTATATTTATTAAATTATGAAGGTGACAACTTTGACATCATATAAAATAAAATAATATAAGTGTCATAATCACTTTTAGAAGACTCAAAACGGTCATATATTAGGTCATGGAATGCTTATGGTGTATATATACACTACAAATAAGTTTTGGTCAGGTTTTGGAGCCCTTTAATATGTATTACTATTTCAATAAAAACAATATTATTGATTTTTTTACTAAATAAATAATTTCTGCGTCATTAATGTATAAACTAATAAGGTAATTAAATAACTCTTAATAATTAAAAATAAATTACCATGATAAAGAAAAAAAATTTATCTTCCAAATGAGTATTTATAACCTAATTTATATTCTGTATAACCTTATATTAAAAATACTTTAATTATTAAAGTTTGAGTGAGACATATTTCACTTTCCTTTAAATAAAATAAACTAAAGGTCTTAATCACCTACAAGTGGGTTATAATGGATTAAATTTCTACTCAAATATTAATTAGGATAAAATATAATCATCCAATTGTATTAAGAAAAATGTTTGGGTAATTTTATAATATTATATTTACCCTTAATTACCCGATTTACCTTTTGCTACGGTAAATAAAATTTACCGTAGTTACTATTAATAATGAAAAAAAAAAATTAGTCTATTAATATAAGTTGGACCCACTGATTCCAAATATGGAAACCATTTTTACAAATTCAATACACAGAAGTTGCAGAAATTAAATTAAAATTAATCCCGTTGTCGAAAGAAAACGAGTTTTTTTTTAAAACATTGCAAAATATTAAAATGATTTTACATATGAATTCAATGTAAAATCTATGCTAATGACATACATTATATTAAATGGTAAAAATATATTATATTTATACTTTAAAACCATTCAATATTATAATTTAACCATATAAATTATTACGATGAAAAAAAGTTGTTTTTAATTAAAATATACCGTGTTTTAACTATTCATTAAAATATGAAATTTATCAGAATAATATAATAATTTTATCCAAAGTAAATTTTTATATCTTAATCACAAAGAAGAATTTTATTTTGTCAAATTAAACTTATAAAAATGTCAAAAACTAGATTTAAAGTGGGTGCGCCATCAAAAGGCGGCGAAACTGTATTTTTTGAAAAATACTTATTTTACCCGAAAAATTTATTTTGTTCACATAACATGTTTTAGAAAATGTGTAAGATGAATAATAATGTTATAAAATTCAAAATGAAGTTAATACTATTCATAACGGCTAGTCCATAATAATATTATAACAATATATCGTTGTTTAGCGAAACCCGGTATTGCGTACTACACACGCTATCGAGGCAGGCCGCGATTGCGTGTAATGCAAGCCAAGTCAGGGTTGCATGTAGTGAAAGACTCCTTTGTTGTTGCGTATAAGAAAATCCAACCATATTTCATTTATACATTGAATATATATATATATATATACACTCAATGTTGCGTATAATAACTACTATCATACAAACTTGCAATTGTGTGTAACACAATCCAAGGATAGTGTTGCGTATAATGAAAGCTAATATGGTGTTGCATATAGTACAAGATAATCTTGGTGTAGTGTATAATAGAAGACATCAAAAAAATTAAAAAGAATAATTCACATAAAATCTTGGGTTGTCACATTCTACCCCCCTTAAAATGAATTTCGCCCTCAAAATTCATCAGGGTTATAAATGGTTTACTACTAGATAGTTTCTTACATAGAAACCCACATTGTAAAAAGGAATACTAGAACTTCATTTTAAAAAGGAAAGTTAGAAACGTAATGGTTACCCAGATTAACTCATCATTTGGTTTCCACATAGGAGAACATAGGTGGAAATATGGATATGGAAGAAAAATCTAACCATCATGTTCTGATGCAAAGTGGTTGAGGACATGGCTATGAAAAAGCCAACAATCACAAAGCCATAAATTTGTGATGATATAAGGTACCATTTGATTCATCAGATATGAGGTCACTAGGACAACTTTTTCAGTTTTCAAGATCATTTCTCTAATGTTGAATAATTTTTGAATCGAAAGAAATACTTACTTGATTTTGGTACAATCTCACCATTGTTCATGCCTTGAACAATTTCCACTTCATATCTTAAAGAAATGAAGTTGAATTTTTCATTCATGAAGTGTTATCAGATCATGTGATAGAATGATGAGTCATTCCATCTGTTTCAAACAAAAAGGTTAGAAAAAGTTATCAAATATACATAAGTCCATCTATGGTGAGGTTAATCGTACATGGTTCCAAAAATGGACTTATACTTCATGTATCATACCAGGTAATAAAATAAAACTAATTTCTACAAACCAAGGACTTCATGTAGGCCAGTGGTAGGCGATAAAGGCCTGTCACACTTTGGTTGAGGGTTTGATTCCCGCAACCTTGTCTGACGCGATGGGTTGTCGCCCATACTACAGGTTGTCCTTTTTTATAAAACTATACTATCATAATATCAGAAAGATATATCCTTAAACAATACTATCTGATGTCCAACATAATCCATTCCAAACTTTAGGCTTATCCAAAATACTTCTGTCCATGCTCATAGTATAACGAAAACAATTACTAGAAATGTCATCGACCGAGCATGTGAATACCATCATTTATCCCCCATATATCATACGATATATCTTGTTGGTCACATTCCAAACATGTGAATACATTAATCATGTATTCTCTTGAAAAATGAATACCCATTGAACCTTAGTAAAAACATGAATTCTGTCAAAAGTTAACTCTTTCCACATACCAAAATCAAAAATAAAATCTATATACTCAAATCATGATATCACTTTGTCCTTTTATCAGCCATGATATCATGAATACTATCAAACATATTATTTTCTCCTTATCCCTTCATTTTGTGCATATAATATTCTTTCCAAAAATATCTGAATAACCTTTCATGGTTACCTATACTATTCAACATATACTTTCAAATACTTTAGGAAAAACAATAGTGTAACAATCCTCAGATGATTCATTATTCCATAGTACCATACATTATTCTTGCTAAACATACTATTATTCCAATAACTTCTTAAACCACTGAATGAGCTTCATCATTTCTTTCATCTCATATTTCATTTATAGTCTCTTCATCATCATCCACATAAATACTACCCATATGACAATGCTGATTCTCTTTATGAGATTTTCCCTTAGGGAATTGGTTTGTATAATGCCCATACATTCCACATTTAATACATCTAATCATTGTTGATGTTGTAGAAATACCATTATCCTTGTCCATGGTGTTAACTGGACCTTTTCCTTTGCACTTACTGGCCTTTTGTCCTTCTTTCCCACACCCAAAGCATCTTCCAGTTCTTTTGAAACAATCTCCCTGATGCCTCTTCACACATGATTTACATGAGGCAAATTGAACTTTCTTTCCTATATGATCATCATGAAACTCCATCTTTCACTTATTATTTGAGTCGGGAAACTTACCAAAGTTGAGATTATTGATCATATTATGAGATTGCTGATTCGGCATAATAACGATGTTTAGACTTCCAAATCCCGTTTCATTTAGTTTCTCATGAAGAATATCATTCCATTATCCATCATATCCTCTATTATTGTGAATATTCCTATTTCCAGCCATTTTCTAAAACCCAAAAAGAATAGTGTGAGTGGAAAAAATCATTCTCGGGAAAACAACATAGTAAAGTGGGAGTACCTTCAATATATAACATCTTAGGTTAAATTCTATGATCGTTACTGTAGTTCTAGGACTATATCCTATACGTATACATATCCTTAGGGACATCCCTATACATACCTTAGAAAAATCTCTAGGGATCTCCCTAACGTTTTTGCATCCTAGTTTCCAAAGGTTAACTAAACCTTTCCTCTAATAACAAATGTAGAGACCTGAAGATTGACGTACATGGACATTACATTACTTCTGCAGAATACTTAGTACATAACAAAAATAGACACATAAAGACCGTAATAGTTTAGTGTCTTTGGAAACTTGGAACGTAATCTTCTAATCGTGGTGAAAGATCTTCAACATCTCCCATGAAGATCTTACCCCTTTTTTCTTACCTAAAACTTTTCTTTATATCCTGGGGAAAATAAAACATAAAAAGGGTGAGCTCAAATGCTCAGTAAGGTTAATAATGGAGAAAATAAAACAAACCATATACATTTGAACATAAAAACATGAACATAATGTTTAAACATCTAAATCTTGAGCAATGACATAAAACATGGAAATACGTAAGGAATAGATCAAAATAGAACATCAATAATGATAAAATAGCTTGTAAATAAAACTTTTATTTGTGGAAAAACATTAATCACATGATATGATTTCCATAGTAGCCAAGGCATTACTTCCAAGACCATCTTAGTGGACAAATTCCCTTTCTGAATCGAGTTCACTCCTCGTTCCAGTCCTGTATTACTGAACCGGATTAACTTACCAATCCATCCATATCTATCTCATGAGATATAAATATTTACCCAATGAATTGGAGGGATATATAGGTCCCACCCTTCTCATAATTAAATCATTCTTACTTGTTCCACAAAATAAACATACATCATTCATAATAACCCAACGAATAAAATGGGTTTCATAAACATCATACCATCATCACATAATCCATATAAAAGAAATGGATATCATTTCATAATAAGAAATGTTAAACCATGTAAATAATAGAGACATTATACTTGGAACATACACATATGAAATAATTTCCTCTTATATGGAAAAATGGTTTTGATAAAACACTTGAAATGTATTCTTGAGGAAAATATCTGTTATTCTTCAAAATAATTTTCTTTTCACAAAATGTCATGAAATTTTAAAAGAAAAGGATTTTGGTGAAAATAGTCATGAAATATTTTGGAGGAAGCTTCATGAAAATAAGGCTTTATAAAACCATAAAAATCCTTTCATTCCGTATAATTTAAAAAATATTATTCTCGTACTTTTGCCGGAAAAGTAAAAAAAGTACCTCATAACATTAACAAAAGAAAGATTACTTACATACCATGTAGTAAAAGTCAAAAATTGGTAAAAATGACTTTAAGAAAACATGAAAACATTTTTATAAAACTTTGACATGGATGATAAATACAACCCTAGTAAATACTTACGTATAAGCAATATCGGATAGAAAACAATTGAGATTGCAACATTATCCCTTACTTTACATTTGATATGCTTCGTATGTATCTGAACCTCCTGTATAATGATTTAAATAATGTCATTGAATTATTATAGAATCATATTCATTTTTATTATATCATATATGGTTCACTTATGACTTTATATTACCCGTTCTTTTGTAAGTTCCATGTTAAAGCAACGTTTTGGGTAAAATCGTTTTATTTATCGTACATGTTTGGACTTGTTGTTCTTGATATTATTACTTATATCCTGATTTAAATAATTACAGAATGTAAAACATGATTTATATGTAATATATATTAAGTATATACATATATATATGATAGATCTATAAATGGAATGAAATACACCGTTCATGGAGACGGTAGGCCGTACGTACGCATGAACGCTATTTTCGTTTCCTTATTGAATTGAATAGAATTAAATAGATGACATACATATATATATGTATACATAAATCCATTATCATTATTATGTCATATATTTCATCATTATTCATTATATATACTTTATAATCATTAATGAATGGTTAACATGGAGAATGAATCCCACCATGTCATGGAGAAGGTAGTCCGTACGTACGAACGAGTGATGATATCATTCCCATGATAGTGGAATTGTATTTAAGTTTATATATAATATTTCAGAATCAATATAACTTTACAATAATCATATATAGTTATTTATTTACACCATTATACCCATCCAAGTAAGGTGGTGGTCGAAAACAGATTACACCACAGCGTGGAGACGGTATTCCGTATGTACGCACGCACAGTGATTTCATTTTCTGTAGGATGGATAGAAGGTGAAATAAGGTTGTTTAATATTTATAATAACATATAAGTATATAAGTAATACTGAATTTATTACTTTATAATGATACAACTAAATAAGAAGAAGTAGAAGAAGGAAGAAACTTGAGAGAATCGGAAGAAGAGATTACCTCTTCTTCGACACACCTCCTTTAAGCCTTCTCTTAAGGAAGTAGAGTTGGTATTTTAAGAATACCATAACCTTCAGAATGTTTCTAGGGAAGTGGAGAAGAGTAATGGGTAGGGGTCGGTAGAGCTTAAAGGCTCAAAAGGGTGTGAAGAGAAGTGGGAAGGGGTTCCCTTTTTATAAGGGAGGAGAGGGGCACCTTTTGAATTCTTAAAAATATTAATTTATAATAAATCTAACCCCACTTAAAAACCTCCAAAAATGACTCATATACGAATATTAGATGAGATAGGGTTTTCATATCATCAACCAATAAAATGTAGACATGTATGGAGTTTATTTTAAACATTATCAACTTGATTTATCCTTATTTAATCTATTAAATTTTATTTGTGGTAATTAGATTCTAAATTTTAAATTGTTATAAATAATTACTTATGTGCTGTGAATTATCCATAATTAGATAATTTATGACATTTTAGACTATATAAATTTCAATTTATAATTTTTAAATATTTTTTTGATTTTTAAACAATTTAATAATATGTTATTTGTATAAAATAACAATAGTGTCAATTTTGACACTATTCATTTATTTGAATTTAAATTAAATCCACACAAATGATATATTCAAAATAAAATATTTAATAGGTTCCTAACATGTCATAGTAATCTATAAAGTTAGTGGAGCACATTAAATAGTTCATATAATATTTATTTTACTATTTGTAAAACCATTTATTTGATATTTCTCTTAATAAAATAATTTCTACAACATTTTTGTATAATTATTAAATATACTTATTTGTTGCATAAAAATAAAAAAATAAAAAAAAAGGATGAAGATAAATCTTATATCTTTCATAATAATATATTTAGTCAGATTTATCTTCTAAAACATCCAAATTTTAAAATGTTATATTTATTAAATTATGAAGGTGACAACTTTGACATCATATAAAATAAAATAATATAAGTGTCTAATCACTTTTATAAGACTCAAAATGGTCATATATTCGGTCATTGAATGGTTATGGTGTATATATACACTACCAATAAGTTTTGGTCAGGTTTTGGAGCCCTTTAATATGTATTAATATTTCAATAAAAACAATATTATTGATTTTGTACTAAATAAATAATTTCTGCATCGTTAATGTATAAACTAATAAGGTAATTAAATAACTCTTAAAAATTACAAATAAATTACCTTGATAAATAAAAATATTTTATATTCCAAATGAGTATTTATAACCGAATTTATATTCTGTATAACCTTATATTAAAAATACTTTAATTATTAAAGTTTGAGTGAGACATATTTCACTTTCCTTTACATAAAATAAACTAAAGGTCTTAATCAGCTCCAAGTGGATTCCAATGGATTCAATTTCAATCCAAATATTACTTAGGATGATATATAATTATCCAATTTTATTAAGACAAGTGTTAGGGTAATTTTATAATATTATATTTACCCTTAATTACCTGATTTACCTTTTACTATGGTAAATAAAATTTACCGTAGTTACTATTCATAATGCCCAAAAATAAAAAGTAGTATATTAATATAATTTGGACCCACTGATTCCAAATATGGAATCCATTTTTCCAAATTCAGCACACAGAAGTTTCAGATATTAAATTAAAATTAATCCCGTTGTTGAAAGAAAACGGGTTTTTGTTTAAAACATTGCAAAAGATTGAAATTATTTTACCTATGAATTCAATGTAAAATCAATGCTAATGACATACATTATATTAAATGTTAAAAATATATTCTATTTATACTTTTAAACCATTAAATATTATAATTTAACCATATAAATTATTACGATGAAAAAAGTTGTTTTTCATTAAAATATAGCGTGTTTTTACTATTCATTAAAATGTGAAAGTTATCAGAATAATATGAGAATTTTATCCAAAGTAAATTTTTATATCTTAATCACAAAGAATAAATTTATTTTGTCAAATTAAACTTATAAAAATGTCAAAAAATATATTTAAAGTGGGTGCGCCATCAAAAGGCGGCAAAACTGCATTTTTTGAAAAATACTTATTTTACTCGAAAAATTTATTTTGTTCACATAACATGTTTTAGAAAATGTGTAACATGAATAATAATGTTATAAAATTCAAAATTTACTTAATACTATTAATAAAATCTAGAACATAATAATATTATAACAATATATCATTGTTTAGTGAAACCCGATATTGCCTACTACACACACTATCGAAGAAGGTTGCGATTGCGTGTAATGCAAGACAAGTTAGGGTTGCATGTAGTGAAAGACTCTTTTATTGTTGGGTATAACAAAATCATACCATATTTCATTTATACAGTGGAAATATATATATATATATACACTCAATGTTGCGTAGAATAACTACTATCAAACAAACTTGAAATTGTGTGTAACACGATCCAAGAATAGTGTTGCGTATACTGAAAGCTAATACGGCATTGCATATAGTACAAGATAATATTGGTGTAGTGTATAATAGAAGATATCAAAGAAGTTAAAAAGAATAATTCTCATAAAATCTTGGGTTGTTACAAAAATGATACTCAGTAGGGGACCCCAAAATCACAAAGGTTAAGCACAATAGAAAAACCATAAAGGAATGTAGAGTTAGATATAATTAGGTATATTACCAAACATATACCTTGAACATCCATATATACTCGTTTTATCCACTGAGGAAACATGTGGTCCCAACCACACTGCCAACTTCATGATTTTCATCTAAGGCTCAAGTCATAACACACAAACCAGGAGATCACACTCTACGAGCTCAACTATCCCTGATGGAACCCGTTTGAGAGATTCAATATATTAGTTAAAATACTACCACTCTAAATGGTACATTTGAGATAACATGATCCATCTGGAACATTCTACTTGGTTCGACTCTAGTGTTCGGAACTGGATGTCTAGTCATCAAAACTTTGTGCCTGATACAAGACTATGGAAACCTAAGTGAAGAGGTATGATCCTCATCACTGTGCTAATTTGAGGGAGCACTGCTCCCGAATAATCTACGATACCTCAGTCGCTCCTATAAGGAGTGGCCCGTGCCTCAGTCTATTGAGGGAGCACTAGATCTTATATGGGTATCAAAATATTCATGTGGAGGGGCCTAATCCTCGTAACAATGTCCTATAGTCAAGGGAGCTCCAACTCATATGGAGGACCTTCTCCCTATCACTACTCAATGATAGGGGATTACGACTCCATAAGTGAGGAGCCAGACCCTGGTTCCACCAGGGGAGTACTACCCATGAAGGAACCCCACCCTAAATCGGTAGGGGAGTATAACTTCATGTATCAAGGACCCACACCCTACCTAATAGGGGAGTACCACTCAGTGACTAGAGGACCCACACCCTGGTAATATAGGGGAGTATTGAGTCTGTTAGTTTTTTCGCTGTGGGGGACCCGCACCCTAGTACGTTAGGAGAGTATTGACCTTAGGCTAGAGGACCCGCTCCCCCGAATGACAGGGGAGTACCATCTCTATTAGTTTGTTCTCTATGAGTATTCACACCCTTGTACATTAGTGGATCACCGACCCTAGTCTAGAGGACCCACTCCCTAGTATGGAAGGGGAGTACCAACTCTGTCGTAGCAGTATATAAGTAGGACCCGCACCCTTGAACGACATGAGAGTACTAACTCCTACAATAGAGGACACGCTCCCTACCCAGTAGGGGAGTACCGACTCTATATCCATTAGGTGTGGAGGACCCACATCCAAGTCTAATAGGGGTGTTCCAACTCCAATGATAGAGGACCCACTCCCTGGAAAGACATGGGAGTACCGACTCTTCCTTTACAAACTTCTCTAAGAACCCTCCCCCTAATCCTACAGAGGAGTAACACTGTTGGAGGAAACCACTCAAAGGAAAATGAACCCAAACCTAAAAATGTGTGGAGTACCATCTCTACCAAATAATAGGAAAAATGAGTAATGGTTCCTTGATTCATTAAGTGAGTATCCATCATAACATCCCGTCATAAGAATCACCTCAATTCTTCCCAAAGTCTACTCATATCGGGAGAGCCTACTCTTCACACCAAATAGGATATCCTCTAAAATTATTAAAAACACACTTAGAGTAAATCAAAATTACCATCTCATTACAAGGGTCCCAACGCCACATAAGGCTCATGAAACGGATGCCCTGTTTATAAGTTCTGACTATTTTAGCGAAATAGGGACCGATTGGGATCCAACCTGACCCGGGCCTGACCCCAATCCGACTTGGCTCAATGGGCCTGACCTGGACCATTTGGCCCGGGCCCGACCTACTGGGCTTAGCCCACCTGGCTTGGTGCAGAAGGCTAGAACCATCCCAGCCCACTACGGCAGGCCAGTTTCCTCAGCTTGGACGCGACAAAGGCTTCATCGAGTTTCTCCTTAGGCGGCGCCATATGGTACCGTTACTTGAAGCGGTCCACATAGAGGAACGATTCTTTTGAAAATACCCGTTGAAAATCAGCAGGTTCCAGCTTATGCTGTGGAAGGGGGTCATGGATTCCTCTAAATAGTAGCCGAGCTGCTGCCCCCGCCCGCTCCACTGTGGTGCGCCGCCCTGTCATCCGACACACAGCCGGCGACACCGCGGTGCACCGCCCTGCCATCTGGCTTATGGCTAGAACCACCACAGCTCGCCGCCCCACTGTCTGACACATGTCCAATTCCACCGATAGTGCCGACGACCTGATAATATATTTCGTGGACCACCAGTTGTGCTCTGGTGGTCCGTTCTTTAATCCAAAGGGTGTTTTGGAACCCTTGGGTTTCGTTCTTCACTGCCTAGGTCTCAAAAATCCATTACAACCACTTTCTACAGAAAGCGATCGATTTCCAGTATATCACTTGCCACTTTGATCCACCTACCATAATTTTGATTACACCAACTTCATGCTATGTCTGTCTATGATCCATGACATCAAATCGCTGTGATGCAAGGTGGATGTGCAATGATCGTTCATTTATATCCCCATGGAGAACTAAGAAAATATGGGGATAAAGAGGGATGCACCAATAGATAACAACCTTAGGAACAATCTTCGACCATTTTTCATTACAGCACTGATTCACTCCTATTAGAAGGATCAAGAACGAAACAAAATCATCCTGCAAGAATGAACAAACTGCGAGTCCATATGTTCATGTGTTGATCCACATTTTTCATTCTAAAACCAAGAATTGGGGAATTTATAACTCAAATAACAACCCCTACCTAAATCTTGGATTGCTTGAAGGCGTAGAATGAATTTGCATCACCACGTCATTCCTCGTTCCACCAACATTCGTCGATCTTCAACTATCGACGTCTGGTTCGATCCCATTCATTGATCCCACCATTGTTGGTCGTTCTCCAAAAAATTCATCAAGGATTCTCAAAAATATAAATCATCTTCCCCTCCGATCTTGGATCCTTTCTAATCCATTAAGTTGAGAGTCATGATTCAGTGTTTTATGTTATGCTGTGTTAAAAAGTCGTTACACTGTTTCATTAATACAAAAATATTTTGATTTCATTGCGTTACACATCATTTTTCTGCAACGGTCTCGAGAGTTCAAAACAAAAAGTTTATTTTATTTTAATTTTTCTTAAAATTTCTAAAAAATATTTTTTCTGATCGACCCACATTGGTCAAAGATAAGTCCTTTCTAGGTGAATCCCTCCATTCTGAGTTCAATAGTGTTCTAAGATTTTCAATCTGAGTACCGGTTCAAAATAAAGAAAAAACCACTCTCCTAAATTTAATTAATAAACATAAAAAAAGTTAAAAAATCCATTCCTACCACTCCGGGTGTTAGAATATGTGCCGTCTCAAATCCCAGTCTCATTAAAATACCATTTAAATTTTACAAAAAAATCAATGGAATTCTAAGACATTACCTGACTTTATTTTATCAATTAATGAAATTTCACAAATCAGATGAACTTATTTCTAAATTCTTAACTCGAACACTTTGATTTCTTAATCCAAATTATTTAGATGCACTTTATGCATGCATTATGTAAATAATTGGGAATGTGGTAAACTATAGAACACCTCATTTAATTATATTATTATTTTGTATTCCTTTATTGGGTTTCATATATTTTCTTGGACTCACTTGTGTCTCAACCTCAAAAATCCTTGTAAATTATTGAGGTATCTTAATGGATGTTCATATATCTAAATATTAAATAAATGTATTGTTAAGTGTTTCCATGTTCAAGGGTGTACAAGTTCAGGATCCTTACACCTTTAGACTACCGATGCATTTCCCTAGTGAGTTTGAGATCTACTTCTTCACACAGAATTGATTCATATTCATATAAAAAGTTACACATATCACCTTCTTTTAATCAAAAAATAGAAATTCATGTATACTTTATATCCTTCATGTAAAAGAGTGTGTACATAAGATATTAGTTTCTCCATGAAATATATTTCTCATGGGATCTTTCTCTATCATATAAACAATGCACAATGGTTTTTTTCTCTTTCAGATGAACAGAATACATGAATTTATTCTTGTTCACATGAAAAATGTGCTTAGGTTTATTATAAAAAATATATGAATGATAGTCCATTCAATTCTTGTCTCTGCCTCAGAATTTATAGAATACTTCACCACCACCTATCCTATAAGTTTCATTCAATGTCACATCCTTATTGAAGGATCAAAATATTATAAAAATTCTCAAAGATTTTAAATGATGAGACTCTACACTTCCTGAAACTTAGGTGACATTGAAGTAGATACATGATCACCTAATCCCTAATGATTCATGCAACCAAGGTTGTAAATGATGAAAAATTATCATGGTATTTGTTCTTCAATTGATGGCTTAGAGATTCATGATTGGATTATTCTATAGGCTTCACATGATCAAGGCCATTCATGCTACAATTTTTATTTTTTTACTTCATGAACTGTTGTTGAAGGTTTTTTTCTAACTCTTGATCACATGCACATCATAGAAACCAGGCAAGAAGGTTTGATGCACGATCATCACATGACCATCTCCTCCTGAGCTTGACATACCCATGGTATTATTTTATTTGATCAATCATGGTGTGGAATGAATAATTAAATGTGCATAATCTCTTTATAAGTAAAATAAAGGCGAGGATAATATAGTGTCTTGAGAGGTATCATATTGATTTTGACCGAACACTCATGTTATAATAGTAACATTTTAAAACAGATGAATAGTGACACTATCTCATTTTCCCGTGTGGAAAATTCACTAATATAAGCACTAATTAATAATAATTTATGATTAAAACACATATTGACTTGATAATATAGTTTTCACCTATATAATCTTCATGCACACCCATCATGGGCGGCACCACCCCCTTGGACGGTCCACCCAAGCACTCACATGCGGTCTGTGTGTGCATTCTATGATCCCTCATGCACTTTATATGGGAACTATGCATGACATAATACTATCACATTCCTCTATGGATATATATCTTGATCTATCTCCCACCTAGTAGAATTAGGTCCCACATGTGTGGATGAGGTGGCTCCTTGGTTGGCCAAGGGCTGGCCAATTTTCTATATAAGGAAAACTAAAATACTTAGTGAAAAATAAGTATGAAATTTCACGAAAATAAATATTACATTCCATTTTATCACCTTTAATTCTTATTAATTTTATATAAAAACCTCCTAAATATAAATTCTACCTTATGAAACCTTATTTTAATTATTCTTCTTCTAATGTCCTCAAATAATTCTTCAATTCTCATTAGAAAAAAAGATATCATTTTTACATGAAATTAAATCAATTCATAACTTAATTAGTTTTAAAAACAATATTCAATTACCAAAAAACTATTTAAAATATTTATTACATTATGAAAAATTCTTCAATAATAATAATTAATATTGTTATTATGTCTTAAACTTCTCAACTTGGATTATTAAATCTTGAATACCATGTTCCAATTTTATAGACTATGATAGTACCACAATCAACCTATGAACTTACATGGACCCTTTATCAATCATTAAACCCAATTCCTTAAGCACCATTATCTCATTAATTAATTAATTCTCATATATTGACATTATAATATATTGATAATAAATACAACATTCATTCTTCAACCATTAACTTATTCTCTTGAATTTACATCTTTGAATTTATTATTGATATTTATTCACTTTACGAAGTCATTAGTCTTCTACACCATATTGAAAGTAAATAAAGAGGTATAATCTGGGAATTCTCATCTCCTTGGGGAACGCTCTTTTACTTCATTCATTTAAGGAATCATTCTTAGATACTTGTGAGAGAAGGATGACATCACATGTTTTTTTATTGGAAATCCAACTATATGTATACATGGGAAAACCCTTTATAGAAGATAATAGTTTATAACCCAAGTGATCAATGATATACATAAATTATTATTAATGTGATTCCAAAATCAAAGAACTCGCTTCTTAATGTTTAAGGCTTGCTAAAACATTAAAATCATGAAATATATTAAAGATTGAAAATATATCAACATACACATAAAAAAGGTCAAGTAAAAAAAGATATAACTCCACCTTCATAGATCAATATTAAACCATACTTAATAATAGTTATAGATTATTTTATAATGAAGACATGACATTGATTATCATACCTCATGTTCCAATTTTAAAAATCTTTTCAGAAGTTCTACATTCACTATTTAGTGAATATAAATAGATTTGAACCATAAATTCTCACCTTAAATGGATACATACATATCCATAAATTCCATGCATGTAAGTGAATATATATATGTAAGGGAATAAGGAGGGACCCTTTTGTTTTCTAAAAATAGAACTCAGGCTGAACATTTCCTAGCAGCATCACCTTATTCATCTTCATTTTGATCTCATATTTTGAGGTAATTTTCTTCCTATTGTCATAATTTGATGGTTTCATACATACATTTTCTTAAGAAAAACTCCATCATGTGGAGTGGTATTGTCCATATTATATGTAAAAGTAATTTCTTTTCCTTTTGATTGCATGATCCTCTTCCCACTCTCTTCCTGGGCTGGTTGGATTAACATGAAATTATTCATCTCATTACCACTTTTTCCAAACCTTTCAAAAAGTCTCTTTTGAACCTCCAATTCATCACTAGTTTATTAATTTATATTACATTCAACCTCTTATTTTGAAATCACATTCTTAACCTTAACTATTTCATCTATTTGAGCTTTCTCTATTTGTTTAGGCCATTTCAGTTGACATAACCTAACTATCAAACATTACTTCTTTTTTATGTTCCAAATTTTTGGGTGTCTGACATTTATTCTCAAATCTACATAACTTATACTATTTTTTTCTGTGTTTCGTTCCCATTCATATTTCAGGGAACCCCTCCAGACAATTTTTTCATGTGTACGTTAACTCTATGACCTTCTAATCAGCATCTACCATGCAATTATTTAAAGAATTATTACATATTTTGTATTGGTAGCTTGGATGGATTTATATTCACTAATTTATTAATTTGATATTTTTTTACATCTATTCACCAGGACTCCTATAACAGTTTAGGATTTTATTATATATTTTGTAAAATTAGTTTACATTCTTTGATTGATTTCGATATATGCAACCCAAAGTCTAAATGAACCATAATATAGGATATCATTATAACCTAGAAATTAAATTAGTGGGATGAATGTGAATAAAAATATTTTAAAAATATTTCCAAAGGTTTGAAATAATGAAAATACATAAGTACTCAATTTTTAATAAATTCATTATTTGTATTAAAAATAAATTTTCCGCAAAAATGGGTTTTTTGAGAAAATAATATATTTACTTCTTGAAAGTTATCATTTTTTTCATTAATTAAATTAATTTTTGAAAATAAATTTTCAAAATTATATTATGTTTAATTTTTAAGAATTTTCTGAATGAATTAATTTTTTGATGAATAGTGAAAAATACTTATTTCTTTTTTAAACTACCCTATGATTTAAAGTATATTGAAAGTGTCATTGTTTTAAAATGGTTTTAAAAGTAAAATTTGTTCACTAATATTATTAATACTCCAAATATTATAATTGTAATTAATTTTATATGAATTTTTGTATAAAAACATAATATAATTAATAAAACATTTTTTCTTAAAAACAATTTTTTGTCCCATTTTGCGAGTCTATATTTTAAATCAGAAATCAAAATTTTTGAATGAGTTCGCATTAATTTTTTTTCATAATGAGTATTAAAAAGAGTAAACATTTATCGCTATAATTAAGGTCAAAATGGGTTTACCAAGAGATTAAACCAAAATATAAGGGTGACTATTCTAATTAAACTAGTATAAATACTATGTTATAGATCTATTTTGACCAAATATTGTCCAAAATTATAATCTATTTCTATTTTAAAGATTTTTTTTGAGAATTACATTATTATATTTTATTTCATTATGAAATTCCAACTATGTCCTCCCTCCACTTATAAAAGGACAACCCTCCTTTCTCTTCCTTACTCCAGATTGAGCATTATAGCTAAAAAACAGGATTTAATCTGTTATAAAATTCCCCTTCCATTAATTGTTGGTTCTGATATTCTTAAAATATCAGTCTAAGGGTCTTTAAGAAAGGATCTATGTGAGTACAGCTGAAGGAGAGGTAATCATCATACATGACCTTTTTTAGATTATTTGTTCTTTTACTTCATATAAATATGTGGTATTCAATATAAAATAATAAATTTAGTATAATAAATATAATTAAATATTATTATTATTATGGAGACACCCATATTTATCTATATTCCAATAAATGATAAATGAAATTAATGCTCGTGCATATGTGTGGACTACTACCACTACGAAGCAATGTGATTCATTTTTCAATTCCATTTTAAATAGATGATAATAAGGATAAATATAATAGAAATATAATATATATATGATATAATAATTATTCTTTAAATTTGAATTAATTTTTTCTTTTCATTTATTCCCTCCATTGAAAAGTGAAAACTGATTTCATCCGTATATACAACTTACCATATCCATGAATAGTGTAATTAATTTGTCAAAATCTACCTTTTATAAAAGAATATAAATATTTTAATAATGAATATGTATGATATTTAAATTATTCATATAATTCTGTATATTATTTAACCAAGATAAATATAAAAGGAACATTACTTCCAAACCATAATTCCTATAAAAAATGAAATAGTTAACACAAGAAAATGATGATTTTCGTAAGGAATTATTAATAAATGGGCATTGAATTTTATAATAGAAGCATATATGATATTATTAGTATGTACATGATTCTAGTATATAATTATAATAAATTTAAATTAATTATACATTAGGTTAGATTTATTTCTAGGAAAGTGGAACTTATGGTTAGGGATTTATGATATAATATCTTGGTTTATAGGGATTATTTTTTATCATGCGTATGATGATGAAATTTCATGATCTACCCATCAAGAATTTCTTTATTTTTTTTATTATATAGTATTTTTTATTTAATAAATGATTTCCATTCATCGTCCTCTATTTAATCACATAAGTAACCCAAATAATATTTTGAATGAAAATAGTCTTTTTTTCTCTTTTATTGAAAATCTTTTTCCTTCCATGTTCATGTTATTTAAATTATTTTTTCAAAAATGTTTAACTATTATTCAATGATTATTTAAAGTCAATTTTAACCATGTTTGATATAAGTCCCGGACCTTAAACCTTACATAATCTTGAGTTAAGTCAATAATTCGACTTTTAATCACATCAAGGATCTTTTCAGGTTTAGAGATTTAGAGAATTAGGTCATAACTTGTACATATCAACTTAAATATTACATGTAGATACTTTTATTCACTATCCAATTTTTTTTTCCTAAAACTGACTCTTTTTAAAAAGAAAAATGGTTCGTTTCTTGTTTAAAACACATGCCTTTTCCTTGATCCCATAATTGAATATATTATTCTTTAAATCCTATGAAAAAACCATTTCAAAACTTGGGATGAGAATAAAAATCTTAGTAAGGGATACATAGGGAATGGAAACTATTAGTATTGAAAAATCATGTAAACCATGAACACTTTATCATAAAGTAATACCTTTCACCTTTATAAAGTAGCAAAAATACTTCACTTAATATAAGCTCATTTATTACCCTTTTTGTAACCAAAATATTACCATAAATCTCATAGAAAGTAATTTATAACATATACAGGTAAATTGGGACATAAACATACTTAAATGGAATAACCATATAGTCGACTTCCACACATATCACTAAATATAATATCCATATGGCCGACTTCCATACCCAATGCATTGGAGGTTATAATGTTACCACCCATCCATGGTTTATCACAGAAACACAAATATTTGGTTTATCACATAACCACCCATTATTGGTTTATCACAAAACCATCCATCAATGCTTTATCGCATAACCACACATCAAATTTCCAAGTACCATTATACAATCATAACACATAAAACAAACATAATAAAAAAATAACATTTACGCATTGCAATAACAAGAGATAATTTAAAGATATTGACATACACAATCCTTTATAAAAACCATTTTAAATTACAAAATACATAAAAAAGGAATATGGTTTTTACTTTTCTTTTTAAAAACATTACAGCTTTTTGAGGAAGCCAAACACCAAATAACAGTCATAATGACAAAAATTTCATTGTCACCATGTACATTAAAAAACATTCCTTGTTTTCATTTAGTAAAATGAATAATAGTAAAATGTTCCTTTTTAATGAAATTAAAATTCAAAGGGGATAATTATATACTATATAAAATAAGGCGTGTATATTATCAAAATATGCCTCAATGAATGGAGATTGAGAGGAAGTCCCTTGCCTTGAGTCCGAATCATCACGTAAAATAATTATATTAATGAATAATAAACATAGGTTAATTTATACATTATTGAGAACCTTTTTCTATTTGATTATTCCCTTTATATAACTTATTTCCATGTTATAAAAATTACAAAGTTTTTTATGTTCATATTGGTCGTTTTTTCAATATTTGGTACTTGAGTCGAAAATGAACTTGTCTTGATGTAAATTGTTCATGTAGTCAAAATTACCTCATCTAAAAAATGTTATTCATGATTTAAATATCATATATATCTAGTATATATGTATTTATAATATCTGTTATTTTTTGAGATAATAAATGAAATGCACCATTCATAGAGACGGTAGGTCATACGTATGAATGGCCACTACTTTTATTTCTTTGTCAAAATAAAAGAATAATAAACAACTGATATAAATGTATATTATAATAACAGTATTATATTTATGTAATTTATGTCTCATATTTTCAATAAAACAATCCTTTATACGTTCCATGAATAATGGGAAATAGTCACATCAATTTGAGGTGGTGGTAGTCTACACTTCCTGAAAAACAATTATCGTATTAAAACAACATGGAAAGTATAAATGTATGTTATAAATAAAAATTAAATAAGAATAAATACAATATAAATATAATATATTTCATATATAAATAAATTTCAATCATAATGGACACCATTAGAGGTGGTAGGAGAAAATTAAACAGTCATTGTTTCATGAGGCAGTAGTTCTCCATAAACCGAAACAGTATGTTCTATATCCATTAGATAGAGGTGTGTGTTAGTGTATGTAAAAAAAGTATCTTAAAAACATCATAGTATATTTATTAATCTGTTTTTGTTATAAAATAATGGAATAAATAGAGATTAGGGGGTTGGAGAATGGAAATAAATGAAAGTATCTTTAGAGAAGATGTTAGCTTAAAATCGGGAAACTCCATTTTATTTGATCCAAAATGATTACTTGCGTTGCCTTCTTACCAAGGTAAGGAATCTAGAAGTAAGGGAGGATTATTTGGAGATTATTTGAGTAGAATTTGGGTTAGTCAAGGGGCTTTAGAGGTGTGAGTAAGTTGGTAGATGTGGTGGCCTTTTATAATAGGCAAGAGGGGTACTTTAGGAAAGTCTTGAAATATTATTTTATTATAAATTGATTTTAAAATTATAATAGTTCCAATGTGATATATTTATGAGGATACAATTATTATGGGTCGAAATACTATCAACCAATATGTTTTAGATATGATAAGGTCACAAATTAAACCTTATCTTTTATATTTAATACTTAGTTAAATAAATTAACTCTTACCAAGTCTTCTGGTATTTTTACATTATATGGTAAATATGTTTAATATAAAATTCCAATATAACCTAAAGTGGATAATTAATGAAATTTTTAACATTATATAAGTCATTTTTCCAAATATAATATTTTTATGACTATTATATCATTTAATAAAATAGTACTATTTTTAGAAACTCATTTATGTCAATTTTGACACTATTTAGTAGTTGCTTTTTTTTAAAGTCATAAAAACATGATTTATTCGAAAAAACTAAATTAACTCAAATATAAAAAGTCATAATAATACATAAAATCCATGTATGGCATAGAAATGTTAAAATTTAATTTATTTTAATATTTATATTATCAATTCTTTGAATCTTTCATTAATAAGGTAATCACGACATCATCATTGTGTCATAAAAAATTTTATTTATTTAATGTATAAAAATTATAAATAAAATACCATGATGTAGGAAATATTTTTAGATTTATGATAAATATTTATAGTCAAATATATCAGTTATATAACCCCAAATTAAAATCATTTAATTAAATAGATACATGTTTATGTTATATTTCTCTTTATATTAAATGAATTGATATAACATGTCATTATCACACCCATTGGCTTCATGGAGTCCTAAAATCAACTCAGGGATGTTAATGGTCAGCCATTTATCATCCAATTGCATTAGGACACATGTTAGGGTAGTTTTATATTATTATAATAATATTTTTACCCTTATTTACCTGATTTACCATTTAACCATGGTGAATAAAAATAATTATTGAAGTTACTATTCATAATGTCCAAAAAATAAAAGGTACATATTTACCAAATTTAGAACTTTTGATTCAAAATATGGAATAAAGTTTTCTAAATTCAAGACACATAATTGGAATAAATTAATTTAAAATTATTTTCCATTTTTAAAACTATAAAATGAGTTTTTAAGAAGTAAAAATTATCAAAAGATTAACATGTGTTTATTTCTAATTTCAACCTGAAATTACTTCCAATGATCAAGATTGGATTAAATTACAAAAACATAATACAATTAAACTTTAAAACCAATTAAATGGACAATCTAACTATATAAATAAATTATATGAAAAGGCATTTTTGAATTAAAATTTATTATTTTCACTATTCATTAAAATATGGATTTTATCAGAAAAATACCAAAATTTCAGTTGAAGTAAATTTTGATGCCCATTTTATAATTTAAGTGTCTGTTTCGTCAAATATAGTATATAAAAGTGACAAATACAAGATTTGAAAAGGGTTCTCCATCAAAAGGTGGTAAAATGTCAATTTAAAAATATTGGTGTATTTTATGCTTAAAATTGGATTTATTCTCATTTTAAGCCTCTAAAATTTACTGGATAAATGTAAACACATTTAAAAAACATGCGTAATCATATTTTAGTCAGTTCTATTCATTCTGGCCAATACAACATCTAGGATCTAACTACCATTTTAAATAATAATAATATTAATGTATTATTTTTTGTTATAACTCAATGTTTTGTGCATCGTAAGATGTTGGAGAAATCCATTGTTGCGTGTCGAGTATGCTATTATAAAAGTTTCCTCTTTTACAAAAAATTAATATATTATGTATAAATATTATTATATATGAAAATGTATTATTATATAAATACCTGGGATGTTACATCCTTCCCCCTTTTGGAAATTGCATCCTCACAATTTTAAAATATGGCTCGGTAACTTCATTGAAAACCCCACATCAGAAAAAGTGTCAATAGAACTACCACTTTAAAAGGATAAAGGTGAAGTAAAAATGTTACCCAAGATAAAACATACTAGGATTATATGTAAGAAAACATGGATATGGAAGAAAAACTAACTATCTTGTTCTGATGGAGAGTACTAGAAAACATGATCAAGAGGAATTTAAAAATCATAAAACCACAAACTTGTGATGGGTTAAACGGTATTTTATTTTGTATTAGGAAGAGTAATTTTAAAACATTTTTCATTTAAGGTCATTTTTATAAAGTTTAAGAATTTATTTACGATCTTGAATAAGAACATAAGGAAACATACTTACTTGTCAAGTAGAATTTCATCCTGTAATTAATTTCTACCACAATATCATCTTTTATCTAAAAAATGAGCATTCAAGATGAATTGGTCGCACATAAAGCACTAGAATAAACTTCTAGAGGATCATATAATCAAAAAAAGATTAACTATCTATTCATCCTCTCTTAAAACATTAACCAGAACCAAAATGATTAAGATAAGATAAGATAATTCCCCCAAAATAATAATAATTTATATGAAAAAACTACTTTTAATCTCCAAAATTCAACATTAATAACCAATGTTAAACATATAAAATTAAAAAAACAATTTTACATATAATTCCTCAAATATAATCCAAACTAAGTTTGAAACCCAAAATTGAGAAGGCTTTGATAACATATTATTCCAAGATAATTTTTAACATTTATCTCCAAATAACATCAACCACTGTTAATGAATCATACCAAAAATTAATTTCCAAAATCACATATTCTCTTAGGTAAGATAATCATTTCTATAAAGATCCCAAATCTCTAGAAGTCCATAATTAAATCATAGATTTCTCCAAAAATAATTCAACTTTTATTACTCAAAATAAAATTCTATAGTATTCTATTTAAATTTATTTTAAAGGGATCCCAAAATAGTAAATGTATTCCAAAATAACATTTATCACTTAATCTGAAAATCATTTTCCAAAACCAAGGGTATACATTCGATAAAACAAAATTTCCCAAAATCAACTTATTCATACACTTCAACTCTCTTACCTAAAAGGAAAATACATACTAACTAGGTACTTCACATAGGTCGGTGGTGGGCGATAATGCATTGTCGCACTTCAGTTGAGGGTTCGATCCCCATGGCCTTGTCCCACGTGATGGGTTGTCACCCAACCTGTGGGTAGTACTTTTTTCTTAAGATATATAATTTATATAGAATTCCCAAAATGAGATAAAATCTTTAAAAATAACCATAACCAATTTTAATCTCAAATTCTATCTCATGTACTTCATTTTTCATCTGCAAAAGTAATATGTCATAATTACCTTAAAATAAAAGGTCATATAAAGGTTATCCATTAATTTATAATTTTTTCCACAAAATAAAAAATAATTCTTCCTCCAATTACAGTCTCACATAACAAACTACAGGGATACACATACTAGAAAAAGTCTTCCAAAGTAATCCCATCATCAAAAGAGCATTAATAATTTTAAATATTTTATCATCCAAAAATATACCATAACTCATTAATCCATTATATAGAAACTTCTTAATCATTCATTGTTTTTTATGATAACCTAACCTGGGTTTTCTATATTATTACTTAATACTTATTTCCGAAAAATAAAAAACATGAATCATGTCCTAAGATTCAATATTTTCAAAACATGAGATAAGAAATAATCCATACCTTTCATATGTCATTTTCAGTTTTGGCATCTTCAATTGGTAAACATATATTTTTCGGGTTCTGTTGAAACTATTCCCAAACCTTATTCATTAGACATCTATTTTCATAATGACCATAATCCCTACATTTAAAAAATTCAATTTATAACTCTGAAAGAACTTCTTCCCCTTTCCTGGAGTACACTAAACACTTCCTTTTTTCCTTGGTAGGACATTTGTTTATGACCATCATTTCCACATATATAACATCTTGTTATCACTTTAAAACATTTCCCTATATGTTTTATTCCACATCCTTGACACATAGGTTGTTGAATATACTTATATTTATGATTATTACCTAAACTTCCATTGGAATTCGTTTCTCCGATATATGATGCCTTAGAAAAATCACTAAGTTTAAAGTGGTCAATCATAACTCCAAATAGTTGGTTTAGAATAACCACAAGAGTTCTAATTGAAGCTCCCATTTCATTCAGTTTCTTATTCAGAAAACCACAACAGTTTCTTTCACATCCATCACTACATTAGTTCCCTCTAGATCCAACCATTTACTAAAAAAAAATCTTGGTGTGAGTATATCATATACTATCGTATGAGGAAGATAAAAACTAAGATATAATATTCCATGTGATCTTAAACTCATTCAATTTTTCTAAAATAACTATGAATATTTCTAACATGTAAACCATTATGGTTATATAAATCTTTTCACTTATACTTAAATAACACCCTTACCTCTAAAGTTATCTAAACCGAACTCTAATACCAACTATAAGGCCCCTACCAAAAACATTAAAAAATCTTGAGTTAGGTCAATAATTTGAATTTTAATTACATCAAGTATCTTTTTAGATTTATAGATTTAGAGAATTAGGTCATAAATCATACTTAACAACTTAAATATTACATGTAGACACTTCTAATCACTATCCAATTATTTTCATAAAATCCAATATTTTTAAATAGAAACATTGTTCCTTTCATGTTTAAACAACATGACTTTGCCTTGATCCCATCCTTGACCATATTCTTCTTTAAGTATGGTGAAAAAACATTTCAAAACATGGGATGAAAATAAAAAGCTCAGCAAGGGATACATAATGAATGATAACTGTCGGTCTTGCAAAAACATTTAAAACATGAATAATTTATCATAAAGTAATTCCTTTTACCATTAAGATGTAAAAAAAATTTACCTAAATATAAGCTCATTTCTTACCCATTTTGTAACAAAAAGATTATGATAAATCCCATAGAATGCAATATCTAACATATAAAGGTAACTAGGGATATAAACATCATTAAATGGAATAACCTTACAATCAACCTCCACACATATCACTAAATTGAATAGCTATATGACCAACTTGCATACCCAATGCATTGGAGGTTATAACACAACCACCTATCCATGGTTTATCAAGAAACCACTAATCTTTGGATGACCACGTAACCACCCATATTTGTTTTATCACATAACCACCCATTTTTGGTTTATCATGTAACCACCTGTCAAATTTCCATGTACCATTATATAATCATAACACATTAAACAAGCATAACAAAAAAAAGCATTTCCACACTACAATCACAAGAGATCATTTCAAGATATTGACATAATCAATCCTGTATAAAAACCATTTTCAATACCAAAATATTGAAAATAGGAATATGGTTTTTACTTTTCTTTTTTAAAATCATTACGACTTGTAGAGGAAGCCAAATACCAAATAACAGTCACGACGGTGGAATGGTCATTGTCACCGCATACATTTCGAATATTCCTTTTTATTTTTTAGTAAAATAATTCATAGTAAAATATTTATTTTGAATGAAATTAAAATCCAAAGGAGATAATTATACACCGTATGAAATACGGTGGTGTATATTATCGAAATATGACTCAATGAAAGGAGATTGAGAAGAAATCTGTTACCATAAGTCAGACTCGTCACGTTCAATTATTATGTTCCGGAATAATAAACTTAGGTTAGTTTACAATTGATTGAAAAATATGTAAAATTTATTATTCCTCTTATATAACTTATGACCATTTTATAAAAATTACATAATTATTTTTGTTCATATCTATCATTTTGTCGATATTCTGTACTTGAGTCAAAAATGAACTTGTGTTGATGTAAATTTTCTATGAAGTAAAAAGTCCCTCATCTCTAGAATATTATTCATGATTTAAATTTAATATATATCTAGTATTTGTGTATTTATAACTTCCACAATTTTTTAGATAATAAATGAAATGTACAGATCATGGAGACGGTAGGCCGTACTTACGCATGAACGCTATTTTCATTTCATTGTCATATTAAAAGAATAATAATAAAATGATATAAATGTATATTATAATACCAGTATTATATTTATGTAATTTATGTCTCATAATTTTAACAAAACTATCTTTTATACGTCCCATGTATAATGGGAATGAGTCACATCGCTTTGAGGGGACAATAGTCCACACTTCCTCAAATGAAATTATAGTATTTAGACAACATGTAAATCCTAAAGGTACATTCTAAATAAAAATTACAGAAGAATAGAGACAATATAAATATAATATATATCATATATAAATATATTTACATCATTATTTTTACTATGAGAGGTGATACAATAAAATTGAACAATCATCGTTTCGTGAGGCAATAGTTCACCATACACAGAAACAATAAATTCTATATCCATTAGATGGATGTGTTTGTAAGTGTAGGTAAAACCCTTAGTATAAAAACATCCGAGTATATTAAAGATATTATTTTTTTATCAAATAATTTAACAAAAATAGTTTAGGGGGTTGTAGAAGGAAAATAAATGGAAGGAGTTTGAGAGAAGACATTACCTCTAAATCGGGTAAATCCTTTTGTTTTGAGCCAAATGAAATCCTTGAGATGTATTATAACCAAGTTAAGGATTCTAGGATTAAGTGAGGTAATTTTGTAGAATATATGAGCATAATTAGGGTAAGTCAAGGGGATTTAGAAGTGGGAGTAAGTGGGTAAATTAGGTGGCCTTTTATAAGAGGGAGAATGGGCACTTTAGGAAATTCTTGAAATATTATTTTATTATAAATTGATTTTTGAATTATTATAGTACCAAAGTTATATATTTCGAGACTAAGATGATTGTTGGTATAAATACACTTAGTAAATGGGTTTTAGAAAGGTTTAGGTCCCAAATTTAACATTATAGTCTGGCTTTAACCCTTAGTAAAATAAATTAACTCTTACCAGGTCTTCTCTTATTTTTACATTGCATGGTTAATATGGTTACAATAAAATTCCAAGAGAACATAAAGTGGATAATTAATGACATATTTAATATTATATATTTTATTTTTCTGAATATAATAATTTTATGACTATTATATTATTTAATAAAATAGTATTTGTTTTAAAAACTCATTTATGATGATTTTGACACTATTTAGTAATTGATTTTTTTTTCAAAGTCATACAAACTTTATTTATTCAAAAAAAAAATACATTAACTCCAGCATAAAAAGTCATAATAATATAAAAAATTCGTGTATGGCATATAAATGTTCAAATTACATTTATTTTAATATTTATAATATCATTTATTTGAATCTTTCATTAATAAGGTAATCACTACATCATAATGGTATCATAAATAAATAAATTTATTTAATTTATAAAAATTATAAATAAAATACCATGATGTATGAAATATTATTATCTTTATGATTAATATTTATAGTCAAAGATATAATTTATATAATCCCACATTAAAATCGTTTTAATAAGTGATACATGTTTATGTTAGATTTCTCTTTACATTAAATTAATTATTATAACAAGTCATTTTCACATCCAAGTGGATCTATGGGGTCCTAAAATCGACCCATGAATGATCATGGTCAGCCATATCTCATAAAATAGTATTATTACACGTGTTTAGGTAGTTTTATATTATTATAATATTATTTTTTACCATTATTTACTTGATTTAACCTTTAACCATGGTAAAAAAAAAAATTACTGAAGTTACTATTCATAATGTCAAAAAATAAAAGGTACCTATTTACTCAATTTTTACCTTTTAATTCCAAATATGGAATCCATTTTTCCAAATTAAAAAAAAAATAATTGTTATATGTTAATTTAAAATTAATTCCCTTTGTCAAAACTAGAAAGTGGGGTTTTAAGAATTAAAAACTATCAAAAGATTGACACGTGTTTATCTCCAATTTCAATGTGAAATTACTTAAAAGGGACAAAATTGGATTAAATGATAAAATAAATAATCTAATTACTCTTTAAAACTAATTAAAAGGACAATATAACTATATAAATAAATTTTATGAAAAGATAATTTTGAATTAAAATGCAGTATTTTCACTATTCATTAAAATATGGATTTATAAGAAAAACACCAAAATTTCGACCAAAGTAAATTTTTATGTCCCTATTCTAAATAAGATGTTTATTTGGTCAAATAGGACATATAAAAGTGACAAAACTATATTTAGAAAGGGTCCACCATCAAAAGGTGGTAAAACAACCATTTAAAAATATGAGAATATTTTATGCTTAAAATTAGATTCATTCTCATTATAAGAGTCTAAAATTTATTGGATTAATATGAAAAAAATTAACAAGCATTTCAATTCATATTGTAGTTAGTTATGTTCATTTTTTCTAATACAACGACTATGCATTAACTACCATTTAAAATAATAATAATATTACTATATTTTTTTCCAGTATAACTCAATGTTGTGTGCAAAGTAAGATTATGGAAAATCCCATTATTTCGGGTTGTGTAAGAAATCGAAAAACTTTCCCCCTTTAACAAAAAATTAATATCTTATTCATAAATATTATTATATATGAAAATTTATTATTCTATAAATACATGGGATGTAACATTTGAAATTTTTAATTTTTTTTAAAATGAATATTCTTATAATTTTCCAAACGAGTTACCTTTTTTACATTTACCAAAAACATGAATGGAATGTTTTTTAACTTAAAAGGCATCAACATAATTTCCCACCATCATGAATGATCAATTATTTGAAAATTATTCTACATGTTTCTAATGTTCTTTTCAAAGAAAAATGTTTTCTATAATATTTTTTTATTTTTATATATTTTAAATAAGTACTTTCAAATCTAACAGTTCATTTTACTCAAGAAATGTTCAGTGGTATTTTAAAGTTACTTCTATCAAGGATGAGATCATTTGATGTTATGTATGATTTAATGGGGATATGATCCAATGCTACCATCATTATTATTTCTCTATATGTTTTATTAATATGATTTTGAGAGGATTATGAAACATATTATTTATTTTCCAAAATTTATGTTATGATGAAATGTTGAGATGTTTATGAAGCTCATTTACTTTCTAAAAGTTATGATACATGATGAATGTGTTATGATCTTTTGGAACAAATATTAATGGAATATGAATATGTGATAGGTGGGCCTAGAATTATATATCACACCAATTCATTGGGTAAATATGGATATCCCATGTGATATATATGACTGAAATGGGGAGTAAATCTAGTTCAATATGGGAATTTTTCTATGTTGTAGTCCTGGGGGTGAAGCTTGAGTAAGACGATTGAATGGATAGTGAACCCAATACAATATTATGGTCTTATAATTTATCCTAAAATAATAAGGTAATTATTTTATATGTTTATGTGTATTCCAAAGAGTATTTTGTTGGACTCATCATGTGTTAATCATGTTTTAATGATCACAAATCTTATTACTGTTAATTAATCTCGATCTTCAGTGCACATCTTGCTAATGCTCTTCAATCTCTATAATAACTACTCATCATGTTTTAATGATAACAAATCTTATGGATTTTAATTACTCTCTTTATTATTTACAAGTCTCATGCATGATCACAAATCTCACATATATTATCAAGCCTTTATGTTTGTGATTCAAGTTCTCTTACTCTCTAATGGTTATACTTAATCCATATTCTGCATATTACTGTCTAAGTCCAAATACAGATATTTTTCTAAGGACTCACCGTGACCTAGACACCGTGAAGGACTCACCGTGACCCAGACACCGTGAAGGACTCACAGTGATCCAGACACCGTGAAAGACTCACCGTTACCCAGACACCGTGAAGGACTCACCGTGACCCAGACACTGTGAAGGACTCACCGTGACCCAGTCACCGTGAAGGACTCACCATGACCCAAACACCGTGAAGGAAAAACTGTGATCCAGAAACCGTGACATGGTCATACCGTGAAGCTCATACCGTGAAGCTCATACCGTGAAGCTCATACCGTGAAGCTCATACCGTGAAGCTCATATCGTGAAGAAGACACCGTTTACTTAATCACTGTGACACCGTTTCTTAACTTTTTGTCATATTTGATGTTTTTAATGCAATTAATGTTATTTAATGATAGTTGTTGGCATGTCAGGAATCCATATCTCGTTCCTACGAAAATGGAATCATTCCTACTGCCAGAACTCGTGGAATATAAGGAAGATTATGATGCAGTACACAAAGATAACGGAAGTGAGGCGTGAAAGTGTGAATATACAACGAGAAGAACTTACATACACCCGACAACACTGTGCTGAACAAGAAGAACAATCCTGAGCAAGAAAGAGATTGCCCTACATTCAAAGAATTCTCATGAATGCAATCCAACACCACTGAAGAACACACGACGAATCAGGAGATCATTTTCATTCCTGTAGAAGACAAGCTGACTATGACACTCTGTTTTTCATCAGAAAAACCAGGGAAGAACTCAGAAGCATTCCTGCTGAATCCAACGAGTCCAGAGTTGCATTGATAATCACTAGAGCTTTCTAAACTCTTATCTACTCTCTCTAAGTGATTTATTTATTAAATTTCGAGCAGTGTGGTGTAATCTGTATTTCTTATACACACACTGTCTCCTGCACTGAACTGGAGGATATCAAAATCCTCACTCCAAATCTCTTATCTCTTGTTTAGCCACGTCAACTGTGGAAGAGGTCCTTGTGTGGCCGCTCTTTATTTTTTTCCCACGAAGAACAGTGGTAGAGGTCCCTGCATGGCCTGGACAGTTTTGGAAACTGTTGTTAACACCGATCCAGGGTGTGGATCAAATTTTATATAAATTTTAGAGGACTATGTCTTGGCTTGAGACTGCACCTCTTGTTATATCTGATGTTCACTTTTAGCTTAAGTTCAAAGTTTACTACATATATCTTATTTATTCCACTGCTGTTACTTTGGAATAGAAAACTATTTTAAATCTACTTTGATAGTTAAATTAGCAAGTGTTTACACTTATTGTAATTCAATAGGTTAGTTTAAAAAGTTAGTTTAATCTTGTGGTTATATTAATTGAGACCTAATAAATCTTTGAGAAGCTAAGTGAAAAGCTACAATCTGTATAAATTCACTACAGTTTAACCTGTTTTATAAATTGGGGGATTTTAAATAGACAATATTTTAACAGAAATTTTAATTGGAACTCAATTCACCCAACTCTTGAGTATCCACTCCAACCAACATTTGGTATCAGAGGATTTGTTTTTGTTTAAGGATTTTTGAAATACTATATTTTTCAACTATGATTTTAGTTGCATCTTTAAAGATCTTAAATTTCTTTTAGTTCTAAATTTTAGCTCTTTAAATTATCTTTCTAAAATCTAGCTATGGACAATAGACTATAGGGTGCTGCTACTAACATGACACCTTTCTTCAATGGTACAAACTATGCTCAGTGGAAACTTAAAATGAATATTCATTTAGAAAGCATGGGTTTTGATATCTGGACTACTATAGAGTCACAATATAAAATTCCATAAACTGAAAGAATAACGTGGGATGAACCTACAAAGACTTCCTACAATAATAATTTTAAAGCTATGAATGCTATGTACTGTTCTCTAGGAGATAAAGAGTTTAATAGAATTTCTGCTTGCAAAACTGCTTTTGAAATATGGGATACTTTGGGTGTTTCTCATGAGGGAACAACCAATGTTAAAGAAATGAGATTAAATACTTATACTATTAAATATGACAATTTTAAAATGAGGACTGATGAACCTATTTCTAATATGTATCTCAGGTTTAATGAGATAGTCAATTCAATTAATTCACTCGGAAAGGCTGTTCCAGCAAAAGAACAAATTATGAGAATCTTGAGATATTTACCAGACCGATGGAGAGGCACATCTGTTTCAATCAGAGAGTCATGTGACATTGCTGATCTACCTGTAAAAGAACTCATTGGTAAGATTATGATGTATGAGGAAGAACTCAAGGTGAATAAATAGGAAGATGATGAACCTAAGAGAAAATCTGTGGCTTTCAAGACTACTGCTTCAATGAGTAAGGACAAAGATAAAGCTAAAATACAAACTGACAGTTCAACCAGTGAAAATTCAGACTCTGATTATGATGTTGAAATGGCTCAAATAGCCAGAAGGTTTATGAAATTTTACAGGAAGAAGAAGTTTTTCAGAAAATCAAATTAAAAAGGTAAGTATTACAATAAGGGACACTAGAAAAAGGACAGGAAGGAATCTGAAAAATCTGATGAAGTTGTCTACTATGAATGCAAAAGAAAAGGACATATAAAAGTAGACTGTACAAAGCTGAAATACAAGAAGAAATATGAGTATAAGGATAATAATTATAAGAAAGACATGAAGGCTACGTGGAGTGCTTCTGAGGATAGCTCCAGTGAATCTGAAGCTTCTGAGGCTGAAAACAGAAATAAGGAAAACATGTGTTTTATGACAAACACTTCTGAGGTAACATCTGAAACTCCTGCTTTAAATTCATATTATTCTGGAGATGATTATGATATAGAAAATATGTCAAAATATGAACTGTTTGAACACCGTGATATGTTGGAAGAAACCTGTAATGAGCTGAAAGACAAATACAAAGGTTTAAGAAACAGTATGCTTTAACTGTTAAACATAAATCTGATCTTGACATAGAAATAGAAAATATTGCTCAGTTTATTAAAGAAAACATCGAACTAAAAATGTCTAATGAGCAACTTAGATAGGACTTAGAGAAATTCACAAATGGAAAAGATACACTAACTCAAATTTTAGGAAAGAAAGTTGCACCAAAATAAACTACTGGAATAGGCTACAAACCTGGACAGAGACAGATTACCAAGAATAGATTTATTCCTAAATCTGGAAAGAATACTGCTAGTTCTAGTTCTGGACATTTATATTCTTCAACTAGTTATTCTCTTAGTTATAAATCTAATAGAGTTTATCTTTCAAATTTTTTTGATTCTGTAAATTATATGAGACCCATAAGACAAATGTGGGTACCGAAAGCTTTGATTGCTAACCTGTCTGAACCCAAGAAGATTTGGGTACCAAAATCATTTACTATTTAAATCTGTTATGTAGGAAACCTTCTTGAAGAGTTCCGACAAGAAGACCTGGTATCTGGACAGTGGATGTTCAAGACATATGTCTGGGGATTACTCATGTTTCAAAAGTTTAATAAAGGTTGATTGAGGTCATGTCACCTTTGGTGATAATTCTAAAGTAAAGATCATCGGCCTAGGTCAAATTGGTAACACTGATTTAGTTTTAATTTCTAAAGTTTTATTTGTTGATGGACTTAAATATAATCTGTTAAGTATTTATCAATTATGTGATGATGGTTTTAATGTCAAATTTGAAAATGATTCTTGTAATGTTTTTAATTCTAAAAACGTTTTAGTCTTTTCTGCTCTAAGAAATGAAAATGTTTATGCTGTTGATTTAAATTCCTTAGCTAAGAAAAATGTTACCTGTTTAAATGATTTTCATAAAGGGTCCTGTTTATGGCATAGAATATTAAGGCACTGGAACATCCATTCGTTTAGAAAACTAACTAGGAAAAATTTAGTTAGAGACCTACCTAAACTTGAGTTTCCAAATGACAAAGTTTGTAATCGATGTCAAAATGGAAAGCAACATAAGGTTGCTTTTAAATCAATGAAATAAGTTTCAACTTCTAAACCTCTCGAGTTGGTTCACATGGATTTGTTTGGACCATCTAGAGTTTCTAGATTAAATGGGAAGAACTATGTCTATGTCCTTGTAGATGACTTTTCTAGATATAATTGGGTATACTTCTTAGCTCACAAAAGTGAATCTTGTTCTTACTTTGTTAAATACTCCAAATCTGTAGAAAATCTCAGTGGAATTAAGATTAAAACCCTAAGAAGTGATCATGGCTGTGAGTTTGAGAATCATGAGTTTGAATCCTACTGCTCACACAATGTCTATAGTCACAATTTCTCTGCCCCTAGGACACATCAGCAAAATGGTGTAGTAGAAAGGAGGAATAGAACCCTGCATGAAATTGCTAGAAAAATAGTTAGTGAATATGACCTGCCGGTTTATTTTTCGGCTGAAGCTGTCAATACAGCTTGTTATATTATTAATAGAGTCTTAATTAGACCTATTCTTAAGAAGAACCCATATGAGTTGTGGAACAATAGAAAACCTATAGTTAGTTACTTTAGAGTCTTTGGCTGCAAAGTCTTTGTTCTCAATACAAAAGATAATCTTGATAAGTTTTCTTCTAAGAGTGATGAAGGAATCTTTTTAGGATATTCTTTAACCAGCAAAGACTATAGAGTCTTTAATAAGAGAACCAAGTGCATGAAAGAATCTCTTCACATCAAATTTGATGAAACTGATCCACATGAGCCTAAAACGTCTCTTGAAAATCTTGAAGAAGATTTATCTGTTCTAGACCTTAATGACAAATCTAATGAACCAGCTATAAAGTCAACCAGTTCTGGACTTATTCCAGAATCTGTTCCTAATGAACCTGAACCTAGAGAAGAACATGAAATTTCTAGTCCTACCTTTACTAGATCAACTAGAAATCTAAAGAATCATCCTTTAGATGCTGTTGTAGGAAATATTGATAGAGGGACACAAACTAGAGATTCTCTTAGAGATCAGGTTGAACATCAAGCCTTCTTGTCACAGATTGAACCTAAAAACATTGATGATGCTATTAATGATGAATTTTAGGTAATTTCTACGCAAGAAGAACTCAATCAATTTGATAGAAATAAAGTTTGTAATCTTGTTGAAAGGCCTAAAGACACTTTCACAATAGGCACTAAATGGGTGTTTAGAAATAAAGTAGATGAATCTGGAAACATAGTTAGAAATAAATCTAGGATATTTGCACAAGGCTATAGTCAAGAAGAAGGTATTGACTATGAGGAGACTTTTGCTCTAGTATCCAGATTAGAAGCTATTAGGATTTTACTTGCTTATGCTACTCATCTAAATTTAAAACTATATCAAATGGATGTAAAGAGTGCATTCTTGAATAGATATATTGCTGAGGATGTTTTTTTTGAACAACCACCTAGATTTTCAAACCCTAATTTCCAAATCATATTTTCAAATTATCAAAAGCTTTATATGGTTTAAATCAAGCTCCAAGACCTTGGTATGATAGATTAAGTACTTTTCTAATTTCTAAAAGTTTTACAAAAGGAATAGCTGATCCTAATCTGTTTATAAAACGAATTTCTAAAGATTTTTTAGTTGTACAAATTTATGTAGATGATATTATTTTTGGATCTTCAAAAACTACATTATGTACTGATTTTTCCAAAATGATTCAAAATGAATTTGAAATGAGTTTAATGGGTGAACTTAAATTCTTTCTTGAATTTCAAATTTTTCAAAATTATGATGGAATTATTTTAACTCAAAGTAGATATACTAGAAATATTTTAAAAAGTTTTGGATTGGATAGCACAAAAAGTAGTGACACTCCCATGACTACCACCTATAAGATGGATCTTGATGAAAATTGTAAATCTGTTGATCAAACCACTTATAAAGGAATGATTGGAAGTCTACTCTACCTAACTGCTAGTCATCCTAACATTATTTTTAGTGTGTGTATATGTGCTCATTTTCAAGAAAACCCCAAAAAGTCACATTTAAATGCTGTAAAGAGAATTTTCAAATACCTCAAACATACTCCCAATTTAGGACAGTTCTATCCAAAAGGACAATCATTTGAATTAGTTAGTTATTCTGATGCTGATGTTTCTGGATATAAGCTAGATAGAAAAAGAACCTCTGGAACATGTCACCTCTTAGGAAAGTCACTAGTATCATGGTGTTGTAATAAACAGAATTATGTTGCATTATCTACTGTAGAAGCTGAATACATAGCTGCTGGCAGGTGTTGTGCACAAATTTTGTGGATGAAACACACATTACTAGACTATGGATATCAATTCAGACTTGTCCCAATAAATTGTGACAACACAAGTGCTATTAACATTTCTAAGAATCTTGTTTCTCATTTTAGGAAAAAATATTTTGATGTAAGACATCACTTTTTGAGGGATCATTATCAAAAAGGTGATATAACTTTAGAATTCATTGGTACTGAATATCAACTTGCTGATATATTCACTAAACCATTAAATTATGAAAGATTAGACTACATCATACATGATCTTGGTATTATTAATCCTAAGTAAATATCTTATTGATCTTAATGTTTAATACTTTACTATATTTTACTTTACGGTTTCATGGTCACTGTTTCTAAGTTTCTGTTTTATGTTCATGGTCTCACCGTCAAGACTTTATGCTCACGGTCTGTCAACTTACTGTCTCACTGTGACAACACAGAATGCTCACTGTCTCACCGTGACGACTACCAACTATCTCACCATGATGACTAGTTTTCATGACACCATAACGACTACTCACAATCTCACCGTGAAGATTATTTATATTCTTATTTTAACCCGTATCGCGTAATTTTTTACTTTACCGCTATTGATTTCCAGCAATTTTGTTTTTATGACGTTTGACATTCCCAAATGATAAAACATAAGGGTTTTATTCGATTCCTTACCTGAACTCTCTCCTGAACCTTCTCTTCCCTCTCGCCCGAACCTTCAGTGGATGCCAAGGATGAAGCATCCATATTCACCCTTATCTGAGAAGCGCCGCTCTAAGAAATAGAAGAGTATACCGAGGATAGCTCCCGAAGGACCTCTAAACACAAACCTGGTAAGCCGTACAGTTGTACCTGAAAAAGAGGTTTGTGTAGAGTGGTTCCTGTCTAGCAGATCTTTAGTTTTGAAAGTTTTAAGAGAACAAGGATGGCTTGGATGGTTCACTAGATAGAATAGACTGATTTACCCGAGATTGGTATCTCAATTCTATCAGTATGTGAAGTTTTCTTTTGATTTTGGAGAAAGATTTATGGTGAAAAGATGGATAAATGGTCAAAAGTGCTCTTTCTCTTTGAGGCTGTGGGATGTATGCCTAGGGATTCCCCATGAAGGAGTTTGTGAGGATTACCAGAGAGACCCTCCTCCAACAACTGACATCTTTGACCTAGAGACTGCTTTGGAAAACCTGACTGGAAATTGCACCAAGCGAAGGGCCATAGCTACTGAATTAGACGGGGAGACTAGACTTCTGTTCAAGTTTGTTCAAAATTTGATTAGCCTAAGAAAAGGATATTTTTATGTGACGAAGTATCAGGATGTGTTCCTGATTCATCTGTTAAAGAATGGCCATAAGATAAACCTATGCAAGTATGTTATCAACCATATCTGTGAGCTGATCAAAGTCACTTCCAAATCCACCTCCTTGTTTTACTCAAGGATGATTTCAGCTATGTTAGTTGCCAAAGGGATGGTTGGTCCGAGTGAAGAAAAGTTAGAAGACCTTGATTTCTTCCTATCCATGCCTATCATCAGAAGGATAAAGATTAGATGGAACCCCTAGAAGAAGCAGTGGGTTGAGGATAATGATCAAGTGTATAAAAGGTTTAATCCTGTTTACTATCCAAGAAGGCCTAAAAATCTATCTAATCCTGGTTTGGATCCAGTTGAAGTGGCTGAGTATTTAGAAGAAGAAGAAGAAGAGGAAGTAACAGCTGAAGTATCTCCTAGAGAAGAGGTTGAAATACCACCAATGGAAACAACTCCTGTTGAAAATTAAAGGAATGTTTTCCCTGCTGTTATCCCTGCTGAAACACCTCAAGAGGAGGAAGTTGCTGTTAGTTTGAGAGAAGAGGAAGATCCTGCTTCTAGTAAGGATGTCAATCCAGAAGCTCATCCTAATGCTGCAAGGAAACTGGTTTTTCCTGATTCAGAACAGAAAGTAACCTTAGAGGTAGATCCTGTTGAAGAGGATCTTTCTGTTGAAAAATAAGCAAGTCTGGAAGTTCAACCAGTGGAACAATCCATTCCTGATATTATTCCCTCTGCTGAAGAGAGGATGAAAATTGCCTTTTAGCTGGCAAGGCAAGAGTTTGCTGAAGAGATCAGGGACGATCCTGTGGATCTTGTCCATGTTCCTGAGCCTCAAGAATCTGAAAGGGAAGTACAATTTGAGGAGGAGGAACCTCAAAACCTTGAGATTACAGAAGCTATATCTGCTGAAGCTTCTCAACCTTCTGTCTCATACTCTGTGCACACACGATTTGTTTTCCCAAGCTTTTATGATGTGAATGAGTCAGAGAAAGTGTCTACAACTGGAATAGATCTTTATTCTCTATTTCAAATGAAGTCTATAGCTCATCCAAAACCAGAACCAGAGCCCCAACCTCAATCAGAATTAGAATCTGAGTCTGAAGATGACTCTGAACCTCAACCAGAATCTGAACCACTACCTTTACCCGCACCCTTACCCGAGCATCACTCCTTTGTGACCAAATATGATCTGAAAATTTTTGGAGAAACTTTGTTAACTAGAGTTGAGAAAATTGTCTCCACCCAACCTTGTCCAGTGGCTCAGTTAAGTCAAGAAGATGCATCAATTCTCTTGGAAAATATTATCTTTCATATTCAACCAAGGATGATATGAGAAATTCAAGAATTCAGAGTTGAGAATAATATTCTGAGTGTTGATGTTGCAAATATGAAAAAAATGATAGCAAATTTCTGGAATGAGTTATCTTTGAGATCAGAGGATGCTCTTGTTTCTGCTCCTGCACCTGTTGTTACTTCTACTGAGACATCTGATTCCCTCTTTTCTAGGGAGATTGTGTCTCAAGTTCATCTATACCTACTTTATTTTGATGAAAAGATTGGAAAAAGACACACTAAGATGTTGGAACGCATGAGAGAGCATGTGGAAAATCTAAATAAGCTTACAGATGAATACACTGGATGCCTGCAAAAAGTGTTGAAACAGCTCAAAGTTCTAACCGAAGCTATCAAGCCTTCACCTTCTTCTGGTCAGACCTCCACATCTTCTTTGGATGATTCTATGCTGAGATCCATAATCAATGAAGAACTTTAGAGTTCCTTTAGTGGCTTGGATCTATCTTCTTTGTCAGAAGTGGTTAAGAACAGTGATCGAGCTTGGGACTTGGTTAGGATTCATTCTAAAATAGCCAATGAAGCTCAAAAAGAGATCACCATGAAAATAGATCGTTATCTCTCTAGGATTTTCTCTAAAAGTGATATGACAAATCACTTTAGATATCTTGTTGAAAATTTGAGAATCCCTCCAGTGACTCAAGATTTTAAAGCTCAAGTTCAGAAACTTACAGAGTTCACCAGATTGTTGGACAAGTTTATGGAGAATAAGGATGATTTTGAAAAGGATATGCAATATGATGGTGAAATCATTACTTATTTCATCAATCTTTTGAATCTGTATCTTCATGTTCAGAGTACTACTATAGTTTCTCAAGCTGCTGCAGCCCTTAGACCTGGTCTACCTGCCTTAGCTTTAACTGACATGACAGTCGGCCAAGCTCTTTCTCAGATCCGGCCAGTCATTCTTGACCAACCTAAGCCTAGATCTTTTACTACTCCCACTTTGGCTCCATCTATTTTTGAAGGTCTACCCTTACCCTCCTTGTCTACATCATCTATGACTTCTTCTACTTCAACACCATCTCCTGCTGCTGATAAAGGCAAGGAAAAGATGGATCCCTGAAGAGTCTAGCAACTTTTTTCTTTTTGATGGGATGTATTTTCTTGTTTATTGTTTTTACTTCTCCTATATGTTCTATACTGAATCCTTTGTTTAATGAAAAATTCCGAGTTTCATTTCATTTTCTATACTTTTTGATAATCCCAAAAGGGGGAGAAAACTCTACAAGTATAAATGGGGGAGAAAAACTACAAGTGTCAGTTCTATAATGTTTTTTGCTATGCTAGTATCTTTAATGTTACATTTCATTTATATTCTGCCCATATTTGATTTGTGATCATCAAAAAGGGGGAGATTGTTGGACTCCTCATTTGTTAATCATGTTTTAATGATCACAAATCTTATTACTATTAATTAATCTCGATCATCATTGCACATCCTGCTAAGGCTCTTCAATCTCTATAATAAATACTGATCATGTTTTAATGATAACAAATCTTATGGATGTTAATTACTCTCTTTAATATTTACAAGTCTCACGCATGATCACAAATCTCACATATATTATCAAGCCGTTATGTTTATGATTCAAGTTCTCTTACTCTCTAATGGTTAAACTTAATCCATATTATGTATATTACTGTCTAAGTCCAAATACAAATATTTGTCTAAGTAATGACTCACAGTGACCCAGACACTGTGAAGGACTCACCGTGACCCAGACACCGTGAAGGACTCACCGTGACCCAGACACCGTGATGGACTCACCGTGACCCAGACACGGTGAAGGACTCACCATGACCCAGACACCGTGAAGGACTCACCATGACCTAGTCACCGTGAAGGACTCACCGTGACCCAGACACCGTGAAGGACAAAATGTGATCCAGACACCGTGACATGGTCATATCGTGATGCTCATACCGTGAAGCTCATACCGTGAAGCTCATATCGTGAAGCTCATACCGTGAAGAAGACACCGTTTACTTAATCACTATGACTCCGTTTCTTAACTTTTTGTCAATATTATTTAAATAATGATAATGGTCATATTTGATGTTTTTTTAATGAAATTAATGTTATTTAATGATAGTTGTTGGCATGTCACGAATCCGTATCTCGTACCTATGAAAAGGGAATCATTCCTACCGCCAGAACTCGTGGAATATAAGGAAGATTAAGATGTAGTACACAAAGAGAACAGAAGTGAGGCGTACAAGTGTGAATATACAATGAGAAGAACATACATACACCCAAAAACACTGTTCTGAACAAGAAGAACAATCCTGAACAAGAAAGAGATTGCCAGACATTCAAATAATTCTCATGAATGCAATCCAACACCACTAAAGAACACAGGACGGATCAAGAGATCATTTTCATTCCTGAAGAAGACAAGATGACTATGACACTCTGTTTTTCAACAGAAAAACCAGAGAAGGACTCAGAAGCGTTCCTGCTGAATCCAACGAGTCCAGAGCTGCATTGATAATTACTAGAGATTTCTAAACTCTTATCTTCTATCTCTAAGTGATTTATTTATTAACTTTCGAGCAGTGTGGTGTACTTTTTATTTATTATACCCACACTGTCTCCTGCACTGAACTGGAGGATATCAAAATCTTCACTCCAAATATCTTATCTCTTGTTTACCCACGTCAACTGTGGAATAGGTCCTTGTGTGGCCTGTTCTTTGTTTTTTTCCCACGAAGAATAGTGGCAGAGGTCCCTGCATGGCTTTGACAATTTTGTAAACTATTGTTAACCCCGATGCAGGGTGTAGATCAAATTTTATATAAATTTGAAAGGACTATGTCTCATCTTGATACTGAACCACTTTTTATATCTGCTGTGCACTTTTAGTTTAATTTCAAAGTTTACTACATATATCTTATTTATTCCGCTGCTGTTACTTTGAAATACCAAACTATTTTAAAGCTACTTTGATAGTTAAATTAGCAAGTGTTTACACTTATTTTAATTCAGTAGGTTAGTTTCAAAAGATAGTTTAATCTTGTGGTTAAATTAACTGAGACCTAATCAATCTTTGAGAAACTAAGTGAACAGTTACAATCTGTATAAATTCACTACAGTTTAACTTGTTTTATAAATTGGGGGATTTTAAATAGACAATATTTTAACAAAAATTTTAATTGGAAGTCAATTCACCCCCCTCTTGAGTATCCACTCCGACAAACATATTTGTTATGAAAATGTTATGATGCCATGTCTCATGTTCATTGATTCATTTATGATTCATGTCTTATGAACTTCCATGCTTTATTTGATGATTCAAGATTACGATATATGATTTTCTAGGTATGGTTTTCAAATGTGAAGATCATGTTTTTGTACTTTTATTATCATGTTATTCATAAGTTATCATTGCTCTATCCCTTTTTACCCTCACCAAGCATCTGATATAACCCTTTATTATATTTCCTTTCTCTATGTTCTGAAGAAATGTATTAAGTTTGATATGTCAAAGAAGGATACTAGTTATGAAGAACTCAGTGGGTGATTATTTAGTTTAATTATAATCCAATTATTATATATGTCTCAAAATATACTAAACCTATATTAAACTAGTGTGGATAATATTGTTATGTAATGGATATTTATCTAAAAATATGTGATATTTACTCATGAAAATTATGGATTACTATAGTTTTTATCAGAGTAGGTATTTGTTACATTTGAAAACTCTGATGAGAAAACATTAGTATGAATCCTAAATAAAATTATATTTTTATGATAAAATCCTTTTTTATATTAAATAATAGATTGTGGGATTCCTAAAAAACATACATATTTGGATACTATAAGTAGAAATGGTTTTGGTACTATATCATATTATGCTAATATCCCCAAAAAGAGTTGTTTGAGGGTATATTGGCCATCATTTTGGTGAAAGATGAGTGTAAAATTACTACACACATAATTTTACACTCTCAGTGGGATATTCATGTATAAATTACATTTTCTTTATGAACCATTTTGAAGTATTTGAATAGATGATCACCATGAATGACCCATGTTAAACATAATGTGTCATAGATTGAAAAGAAGGTTACATGATTTAGACATATTATTAATGACTTTTCAAGATAATATGGTTTCCCACTGTTATTATTATTTATAAAAACAATTATTTATGGTTTTATTCAATGGATAAAACACAAATAAATCATGATAATGATCAATGTGATAGATAATGCAATGTTTTTACTCTTGAGAAACCAAATTTTATGGGATTCAGAATGAAATATATTATTTCAATGCTTATGAAAATTTCTAAAGATATGAATTATGATGATATTCCAAATGATAAAAGTATGGAATAGAATTATCTTGTGTACTTAATGTGGAAATATCCATCTTCTTTAGTGAGTTTTCTAATCCAAATGTTGCAAATAAATTGACCAGTATCACTTAAAAGGATATTTTCTATTCTCTAGTATTTAAAAAATGAAAATGTTTTTTTAGTTATTTATCATCTATAAGGTGAAGTGGATCAATGATGGAATCTTACCAAGAATATGAGGAAATAATAAGATATTTACTCCATTGAGTGGGATGACTATAGGAGCTTAAATTTCAATTAGAACAATCCTTTTATTCTTGATATGAAAATAGAGAAGGAATACCTTGAGCTAAAACAGAAGGATAACGGATATGACAATACCTATGAGTAAACTTTTAAAAGCCTTATTAGGTATGATTATGGAATTATCACCCAACATGAATGTATAGTTGATCAATTTTTTAGTGGCTTAAACCCAAGTCTCTAAACGGAGTTATCCACAAGGGACTTCAGTTGCTATGAAGACATAATTCAATGTACTATCAAGGTGGAAATTTGTAACTCCCTAGTTAAATAGGTATGATCTCTTTTAGTGTTTTAGATCCTATTTTTGGATTTAGAGGGATTCAATATATTTTTGAGATATTTTGAAGAATCTGATCTATGTATAGTCTGCAGGACACATTCACATTGTGAATTACATTTATGATGTGATTATGTCATTGAGTAGATGACATGAGTTCAGCACAATCCATGAATTTTCACTGGGAAGGAAAATAGAAATTGGTTTAAAGTGTGAAATAATTTAGAACATGAATTGAATTCACATCATGAATTCATCCACTGGGTTCTTTTTTTCTTAATGCGATTCCTTTCTCAGTGTACTCATGACTAAGTGGATTCATTTAATGAATCAAGGATTCACAATAGGAATTGTTTGAGACCCACATTTTTAATTGAGTTATGAACATAATTTACCCCTAATCTCATTTTGGATCGATATAGACTTTCCCAATTCTCTATAAGCTCCATCCCTTGATTTATAAGAAGAGTCATTTTGTTCTAGATGGATCTCTTTAAGGTATGTTGTATTTTGATGCAGTTTCTCCTTTCCTTTGATGATCCTCAGTATATCTCTTCTCCACTTTTCCCATTCGGACCTGAATGGGCTATGCATGTTGGATCTAATGGGGTTTAAAATGATTTTATATTATTTCATAGAGATCTAGGATCCCGAGGACTTAGTCTTCTCATTTCCAATCTCAATTTTTGAAGGATACTAGGTTTCCTCCATTCTTTAGGTTGGTGTCTCTATAATAGGATTAAATTCATGAATTTCTATATGATCTAATAAATTACTTAGGGATATTCATGAAAAAAGAATGATTTGATATTAGATGGTATTTTTTTGAATATATACATGTTTTTAATGGGGTTCTGTTTAGAAATATATTATTTTGCCCTGAGTGTTTGATTAAATACTTTGAATGGTGGTTCTAATAGGAAAATTGGGTTTCAATCCTCAAGGTGAAAAAATTGATGTGAATTTTTTTATTAATTGTGAACATGGTAACTCAATAGATTTCTGAAAACATAGCACATTGTATAACCTTGGGTGCATTTAGAAAACGATTTTTCACTATTTGTGTGTGTATTGACACAAGAGGTTTAATGTCACTTTTGTGTGTTTAATTAAACAAGAGGTTACATTGGTTTGATCCACCATAGGCCTGGGTTGGGGATTCAATTTCAGGTCTAGTACTTATTCCCATGGGTTAGAGCCTAAATGGAACGGTTTTTCATTTATGATTGGTTTATCACATGATTTTATATTTCATGGTCAGTTTAACACATGATTACTTATGGTGTATCTAAGGTTCATTTTTTATATGATTTCATACTATATTTCATGTTCTTTAGATATCCCAAGAGTTGGTGAATTCTTTATGTTTTTATAAAAACCAAAGGAAAATTTACAAAAAAATTTTTTTTTATGAAAAATACTTGTAAAATGGATTTTTTTAAAGATATAGATACTATATTCTTGATATTAAAATTTGTATAGATTTTTTGGTGAAATACTTATGATATTTTTTCCCACACTCTACATTTTCCTTGGGTGACTATAGATATTTTTTAATGGACTCAAGTATAGGTAAGGAAATGATGTAGCATACCATTTTCTCTTGTTGTCATCATCTTTATAATAGGATGTTTTAGAGGTGATAGTTGGATATATGGTGACTTTTGGACTTCTATTATTATACTTTTTAGGTTCATTCATACTGGATTTCTTTTGTATGTCTCATGGATATTTTTACTTTCTTCAACTATGTGCCTTGTTGGTTCACCTCTTTCAATTATTATATGAGAAATTCTTCTTCCTTTTTTTTACTTCCCCACGTGACACACCACATTGGGTGACTTATTCAGTTGACCCACATTGTCACACCCCGACCTTGGAAACTCTTTTATTTTATTCTTCTCATCACCTCACATTATTTAGAAAATTTTTGTTTTGGGGTCACAATTTGAAATTATTGAATTTTAATAATATTTATGGGGTTCGGACCGGTGCGTGGGCCTTGCACGGTTGGCAGTAACTGTGCAATTGGCCCAGGTTCCCTTGCGGTTTCCCACCGTTTAAAAAAATAAAATTTTATGTGAATAAAATGGGATAAATACTTAAAACATGACAATAATGATAATAATATTATTGTGTAGATATTATTATTATTATAATAATTTAGAGAACTGTTAATAATAATATTATCATTAAAATTTTGGTTAATATATTTATTATTTAATTGTTATTAATTTAATGAAGATTTGAAATGAAATGAAAGAAATTATTATATTATTGGTATTATTATTATCATTAAGAAAATTAATGATGTTATGATTATATAATTATTAATATTAAACATTAAGAATAAAATAATAATAATAATAATTATTATTATTGCATTTTTTTCATTATTAATATTACAACTATTGTTATTATCAAAATTTATATTAACATTTTTATTTAGTTTTTATTTTTATTTTGTTTTAATTCTTTTTTGGATGAGAATAACCTAGGGGTGAATCCCCCTTCTTCATCATCATGTATCATGCCCCCTCCTCTAGTCTTTTTCCCCTCACACCATCCATATCCATCCTCCCCTTCATTGGGATTATGTCTAGCTCCTCGTCCGATGCCCTCCTCCTCGCACCTCCCTCTTTCCGATGCACCATCTCCCAGTGGCCCATTCCCCTTACACACACCCTATTCGGCACGTGACTTGAAACAACCTCCTCCCATGGTGAGGTGCGATGGACCCCTTCTAGGTCCCCTCTCTACAGGCCAGTTCCTCCTGATTTCTTTAGGAATTCTCTCCAGTTCATCCATGTAAGGCTTTCTCCATCTCTCTCCATCTTTGCTTCAGCCTATTCATTGCTCTATGGATCGTCCAAACCCTAGGGTTGGGGTTAACTGATTTTTTTCTTTGTTTATTATGATGTTATGTTGTGTGGAAGTCCCATCATGTTCTTTTTGTGTGATTTTCAGTGTTATCCGCATAAGGTGAGGTGTTTTCGGTTGTTTTAGTTCACTGCCACTATTCGTGGTGAGGTATTATTCTTGTTTTATGGATTTTCACCATCCAATTTAGTGTCTTATAGTGTATATGAGTCCCTGGTAAATTAATTAGATGTTAGTTGGTATTTTATGCATTAATTTTGGGTAATTTGTTATGTTGAAGTGAATTTTTGGTCAACGACAGTGGGCGCACATGCATATACATAAAAATGGTTTTAAATTGTTTATATATTTATACCCATGTGTGTTCATTCCCTTTGGATTTGGGTAATTTTCATTTTCCTTCAAAATTTTCATGTTGGACATGTTGGGTGGTTCTTTCTTAAAGAAATTTTTTTGTGGAAGTTTATTGGCTTGGTTTGGTTAGTTTTATAAAACTTGGTGTTTTAGTGTAAATGGTTATTTGTGATAATAAATGGTGTGTGTGTGGTTTCTTTAAAAATGGTTGGGAAAATACCACTTGTACTATGGCATTGGATGTGGGAACTTCCATGGGTACACAGAGTGAACCCATAGATGGGACTACAAATGATGAAAACATTTGGAGCGACTCTTCTCTCAAACCTTGGTTTTCTAAACAGGACCTCTGTCTTCTCTATCAATATTCTTTGGATAAATGGATCCATGGTTTACAAAGTGACTTAAGGCCTATTTAGAACCTTTTCATGTGTTTTTCATGTTTCAAACTCTTTTTTTTGTAATAACATGGATTTGTGGTAAGGGACTCTTTGGAAAATATGACATGTTTGGGTGTGCATTTTAAACTTGAAGGCCGAATGGTAATGGAATAGTGGAAATAAGATCTCTATTTTTTTGGAAATTTTTTTCTTAAAGTGTTTTGGTAAATGTACCTTGGATGGTTAAATATAAAGTCCCGGTTGTCTCTTTTGGTTTTCTTACTTGGAAAGGGTTTGATATTTAAAAACCATATGAAGCCTATTTGGCATCTTTGAGATGGTTTTTATAAAACACCTCTGAAGTTAGGTCTTTTGACTCGTTGGTTGATTATGAGATGGAAGGGTCCATGGTATGGGACTTCTTTGAATTGCAATTATTTTGAGGAAAGGAAAAAACCCTTGAGGTGGGTGGGGTTGTGCTAGATTGTGTGGTTTGTTTGATTATATGTATGTGGCTTGTTTTTTAATTACATAGAAAACCCCTTCAGGAAATATACTGGGGAACCTAGCATAAAAAATAGGTTTATCGAGAACTATTTCTGCTCTAGTTATATTGAGAACTGCTAGTGGTCCATAACAGGTGGATACTTGTGTTTATTTCTATGGGGTTAGCCCCTCGGTTTGTACTCGGTTTGGGTGGACGAGAATTTGGGTGTTATGAAATAATCATGTAGGGAATGCATTCAGGATGAGTCACATGTACTAATATGTTATGGTATTACTATGAGTTCCTAAGATTTCCCATGTTTCCCTATTACAAGTATTACTAGTGTTGTTTCCCTCGTCGTGTAGAGTCCTTTTCCTTGTACATGGTTTTGGTTATTTATTTGGAAAATTGTGAATGTTTGGTTGGTTTAAAAATATTTCTAAGTGGATGTTTTAAAAATAAATCCCAATTCTCCATTTTCCTTCTTGTGTGTTGTTTTGAAACTTGAGGGTAATGGATCATGTTGCTTATTTGTTTTTAAAATGAAACATATGCATAAAAATCTATTTTTTTTTTGAAAATGTATTTCAAACTTGTATCAATGGAATGTTTTGGGAAAATATGGAATGTATTCCATGGTGATTATCCTACTGAGAATTATGGTGATCACTCATACTATATCATTTTAGTTTTAGGTTCTATTAGTGCTAGATCACTATCAAATCGATCTTGGTTTAGTGTTGGATGGTGACCTAGGAGGTCACATAGTATGTGCAATTTAACTGCTTTCTACTTCTAGTTTTCATTTGTTACTATTAGTATATATTTATTTATTTTTCTTTTATTTATGATCCAAATCATTCCCTCTTATATGTTTTGATTCTCGACACTAGTTTTCAGCCTATGGGGACCGAGAAGTCCCTTTGGGCCTTACCGCAGATCGACTTAGGTGGCCAGTTTGGGGATGACCTGGGCTGGTTCGTGACACATGTAGGTTTTTTAAAATTGGAATCAATGTTAATACCCATGATAAATTACTTTAACACTTCATGGGTTAGGACTGGTGTCTTTGTTAAACTAAAGTTAAGACCATCAAAATTCTGATAGTAAGTGTGGGAGGGTTCCTAGACAGCTCACTTCTATATCTAAATCTGAGTTACCATGAGTGGTCAGAGACTTTTTCCATCATTTGACATAGTCTTTAATTTTGTTTGAATAAAATGGATTTAGGGTTTTTTAAATGAACTTGAACCTTATTAAATCATTTTTCACTTCTCTTAGAATTCATAATTGTTTTAAAATCTTGTTATTTTAAAGAATTAATATGGATTTTTGGAAGTTGGTCCTATGATTTTTGGCATTTTTACTTAAACTAATTGGTCATTGTATTTTGTTTTATTGAAAAGAATATAATCATATATCTTATGAATCTGAGAGAAGAAGATGTGAGATAATTTGAGTAGTAAAATACTATAGTGGACCCTTCTTAAGTGAAATTTGTAATCCACACCATTCAAAATATGGGTCAAGTGGGTGCTGGGAACCTGAGATGAGTGGTGGAACATGGTTCATAAATTACTAAGTAGAATCCACCTATATTTTATAGTGACAAAGGTCCCCAATAATTATAGGAATATATTGAGCATATTAAGAGGATATATAACACTCCAAATACCCCTAAGTAATATAAGGTTGGGTTTTCCATATAAATGATTGAGGGAATGAGAAGGAGATTGTGAGACTCTATTGTGAAGGCTATGTTACATGACGATCTTTCCTAGGCTTCATCTAAGAAAATATTAAACTATAAGTATTATCCTAATATGTTACATGTGGCATAGAACTTGGAGTCTATATTCTTTTAGAAAAGGGAACATACTATACTTGAGTTTTCCAATAGTTTTTTTCATTGGTTCACTTAGAACTAGTGCTTATTATAAATGGTTACCTAAAATCTTGGAGGTTCGAAATGCGGATAAGGGATGATATTTATTCAATACCATTTATCATGCACCTTTATAATTTTGTGAAGGTTGTCAGTAAAGGGGATATGGAATATGGATACATAGATTGAATACCATTCTTAGGAGGATATTTCATTGGTATATTTGTGGTCCATAGTGTGTCTGCTAGCCATAAAAGTAAGCACAAATGAACTAGTTTTCTATAGGAACAATTTTAGGGGATTCATTAGGAGAGAAGAATTTGTAAAACTATAATTTTGGAGGCCTACTCATTCCAATCCAAACTATACAGAGGCTCCCATGGCTTCTCATTGATGTGGAAAATATGATCATCTTAGAATTTTTTGTGGATGGATGTCCAAAAGAAGTAAGGATCAATCCACTCTCACCAAGGTTTTGTAGGTTCATTAAAATGTTTACAAGGATGGTGGATCTAAACCTTAAGATAAGTGATATTTCCATGAGATAGTGAATGATTAATTAAGAGTTGAGGCTACACTTCTTTATACAGTGGAAAATATTCAAGAGAAATTTGAAGTATGACTGACTAATTTTAAAGGTATTTCATTTATTTCATCTTACATGGTGAAAGATTAGTTTGATATAATATAAAATCATTCTTTTATAATGTCAATGTCATTTGATGAATGGGGATTAGGTTCGGAGATTATTCCATTCTTATTACATCATTACATGTCTTTGGGAACGAGGTTTGAATAAAGTTACATATAACACCCTATGAGTTTATGGTATGTATCCTTTTAAATAAATTCAATTCATTTGATAGATTAAATTTCACAGAAAATTATTTCATATAATAAAAATCATATAAAATCACATAGAGAACACAAAAAAACTCTATAAATGAATAATGAATTAAATAAGAGTCTTTTTCTAGAAATTAAGGAATATATACCAATGAAATAGTAACTTGACCTTTGGAATAGTAATATAACCCTTAGGAATAGTAATTTGAACAAAATAATAGTAACCTCACCCATAAAAGTATAAATAAAATTTATTAATCTTATAAATGAAAACATAATATAATTATATCATAGTATAAGTAAATAAATGTTTTGAAAATGATAAATTAAGCATTGATATTTTTGATACACATAAATGTTAATTTTTAATTTTATAATTAATATAATTATTTAAAAGAAAGTTTATTTTCATAAAATTTATTCATAAATTAATATATTTTTTTCTTATTTTAATAAGATAATTTTATGAGACCTAATTAATTTTTCAATGTTTTATAAAATCACTTATAATTTTTAAATTTGTATTCTCCAAGTAGATGATGTTTCTAATTAAAAATTAAATTGATTATATTTAGAAAATTATTTTCATAAAACGGGGTTCATTTTTAATTCTATATGTTAAAAAATGGTTAGAGTGATGTTTTGGTATTTTTCTAAAATACTTGAATTTTTGGTGAATAGTAAAATACTGTAATTTACAGTATATATACATTGTAAGTTAAATAAACTATTCCTTAAGTCATTACTGATGTAATCACCGTTAGATAAAACTAACATTCCCTAGTTATTGTATTTATTCGTGTAATCATCACTATTTCTTGTCTTGATCCAAAATAATAAATTAATGATTAGAATAATAAACAATACCCCTCTCCTCCACTATAAAAACTACACCTCACCATCCCTTATCCTCACACTTCAAAATCCTTCAATCTTGCTTAGAATCTTCCCATTACCTCTCCACCATGTTATGGTATTATTGGTATCACCAAAAGATAACTTCCAAGACCCTTAAGGAGGTTCTCAAAGAGACGAATTCAAGAGGTAATTCTTTTTTCATTCTCTTTCAATTTCAATTAATTTCTTTTATTCTTATTCCATAACTCCCTAAAATACTCTATCAAAACATGCATGATAACTATACTATCTGATATATACTATATATTTTTTTATTTCAATTTAAAATACCATCACATCTCTTTTCTTTTTTCTTTTCTTTCTAAAAATTAAAACAACTTTCGTGATGTGCCAATTTACCGCCTTCATGGATGACATGTATTAATTTTTCAATTCATACTTCAAGGATGGTAATAAAAATATTTATATGGATAAAAAAGAATATAATATATTTATTATAACTTATTTATTATTCTATAATAAGTATATATATATAATACTAATATTTAATACAAAACTAGTTCTTGATGATCGAAAGAAACGCCAAAATAATCTAAATGATTATCACTAACATTGTATCTAATGATTCATCATCATTCCATATAAATGAATTAAATATATATCCATTTAATATTATGGAATTTAATTAATTATATATAATTTCAATTATTAGAAAACTATTCTCAATTTATATGATTTTCCATACATGTATACAAGTAAACTGATCATGAAATCTAAGGAAATGAATGATCCCTAATTATAAAATTGTATCTTACAAATCATCAAAATGAAAAAAATAAAATTAATAAAATTATAAAAAATAAAATACAGGTAGAAATGTTTATGAATTAATTAATTAATGGATTTAATCTAATTATCAAGAACAATATGATCAAATTAAGAACACATTCAAACATAAGACAGGAGACATCATCTCAATTTATATTTTGTTGAGACTTACTTGGTATTTTTAACTTAATCATTTTCATGTGGATTATATACTATACATTTGAGATTATTTTTTAATTTTATATTATATATCCATATTCTTGTTTCATGAATATGATTATTTTCTTATGTGTATTCTATATTATATACAGTGTTTATTTTGAAAGATGTTTTAAGTGAGAAAATATTGGTGAATCAGTATCCTCAACTCAATATAGATATTTTGATAAGTAATATTTTTAATTAATTTCATCTATGTCTTAAGAATTATTTTTAATTTCAGTGATGGGTGGGGCCTGCTATAACCCCTCGATAAATCGACAGGTCTCATGAGACAAAAAAATTTGCGATAAACACTTAATGTGTGTTTCCTAACAGAATTAGGTGAGTTTCTACCCACATACTTAAACTATCTTTATGGTATAAGGGATCATTTTATCGATACATGAAGTCCAATAAATAATCATTTTATTCATTCATTATTTAGTAATTACGTTCCATGAGATTTTCGCTATGAAAAAAATATGGGTCATTTTTCATTCCCAATTTACTGATGGAATGTGTTTTTGAATTATTTACCTTACCATAATATCTATGACTTATATAATTTTCTTCTCTTATTATTGTTTTATATAACCCTTATTGAGTGTTTTAGCGCACCCTTATTATGTTTCCTTCCACCAGGTTATGAAGAGTAATCATTTGAATGAGTTTGAGGGATGATGTTTATTTAATTTTACTATGTATCATATTTATATATTATATATTTCCCAATATACTATGGGTATCATATATGAAATATGATATTAAAAAAATGATAAACTAATTGGTCCTTCGGGATTTGATTCCTTTTAATCATGCCAAAGTAATAAAATAATGCACCATGTTTAGGCTTTTGGGGTCGAGGTGTTATAGTTGGTATCAAAAGAAGTTTATCATCAACCTTGGGAACTAGATTTAGAAAAAATATATTAGAGAACATAACCCTAAGATAGAATTTTAGGAAATGTATATAAGAACATCCAATGATTTTGGTAAGGTTTAGATTATATGGGTCTTATTATAATTACATCCATGTCTTGAAACTACAAATAGACATGGTTCTACCCCAAATTTTCCTCGGGGTAACAACTCTGAGATGGTTTCCCAGGCCAGACTCAGGGTATCTTGGTACACGAAAATGGTCCTTACTACACACCTGGCTTGAAACTCCTAGGGGATATTCTTAGGATAATTCCCATTTTCTTTACAAATCATTATGAAGGGTTTAAAAGTAAATATGACCCTAAAGATACCATGTTTATGATTATGAGATAAGTTATGCATAAATTTTCAATTTTTGTTAAGTGTTTTTCTAGTTTGAAATTATGAATTATGAATCATAACCTAATTTTATTTATTCCATTGATTTATTGATGGAACCAAATATAATAAAGGGGATCAATACCTCTAGAAAATGTAGGGATTTCCCCACTGAGAGAGTAAACACAATTAGTGTTGGAGCTGAGGAGATCATAACCATATTAGGAAAACATACTCAGGTTAGGTTAAATAACCATACTATAAATATGCTAGATCATTTCATGCGTAAAAATCCCCCATATTTTAGTTGGACTACTAATCCAGTGGTAGATAAGCAGTGGATTCGGTCCCTTGAAATGATATTTATATAATTGGGTTGTAATGAAAATTAAAAGGTAGTACTGGCAGTATATTATCTCAAGGGATAGATTGATCAATGGTGTCCATTGATCCAAAATACTATGGAGGAATATGAAATAGAATGCATGAAATGTATTATTTTTAAATAAAAATTCTTCAAAAAATACTTCTATCATGAGAAATGAAATGAAATGAATAGAAAATTTCTTATCTTAAAGAAAAGGGAAGAAGGGAGTGTTGTAGCGTATGAGAATACATTCAAAATACTAGCCAAGTATGATATAGATTGCGTACATGATTCAGAAGAGAATATTAATCATTTCTTTTAAGGTCTTATGTCAAGTCTCTTAAGGGAACTAACTTGTCAAAAAATATTTCATTATATGATGATATTGTATTAAGTACCATGAAAATAGAGAATAAATTGTCTAGATCCTATTTTTTCAAGGGGAATCAGGAGAAGGAGATGTATTTAGATAACCATGTAAAAGGTAATGGGTCAAAGAAGAAGAAGGGGATGAAGAAACTCCCATTATGATAAAACTGTGGAATGAATCATCATGGAAAATGCTTGAAAGGAATGAGAGTTTCTTATAAGTGTGGAGAAGAGGGTCATTGAGATAATAAATTCTATGGGAAGAGAAAAATCAATGATTTTAAATGCTAAAATTGTTGTGATCTAGGACACTATGCAAATCATTTCCCTAAGAGTCAAGGTAAATTACCTCATAAAAGGCCATGGAAGAAAGGACATGCTTATAAAATCACAATGTCTAGGGTTGAAGTTCCTAATGATGTTGTGATAAGTACATTTACTATCTCTTAAAATGTAGATAAATATTTATTTTATTCTGGATTATCACATTCTTTCATATCTTCCCAGTTTTCAATAAAAATTAGATATTTCCAATTCCCCTTAATAAGGGATTTTTTAGTTTAAAATCATAGTGCAAACCTTACCAGAACAAAGACGTGTCGACCAGTTCCTATTATGTAATATAAAAATTATCTAATTTTTATTTTATTATAATACCTATGGTTGATTTTGATATAATCCTTGTTATGGAACGTATTTGAAAGTATAATGCAAATATTTCATTCAAATATAAGGAAATTATGATTTCTTGAAGAATTTATGGAACTTATTATCTTTAGAGGGGATTCTTCATCAGTTGAGTCATATTTGGATCCACCCCTAGTAGCTCTAATAAAATAAATTCTTGTAGATGAAGAGAAAAAACCATCTATTGATGGGGAAATAAATATTAAAATTAAGTATTAACCTATTTTACAGGAATAAATTGATGCATTTCCAGAGAACTTACCTGAAAACCCCCAAAGTGTGAAATTGAGTTTATTATTAATTGAATCCCCGATGCAAGACCAATATCAAAGACTCATTATAGAATATACATAGTGTAATTAGTGGAGTTGAAGAAACAGATAGAGGATTTGAGTAATAAAGGATTTATTCGCCCTAGTGTTTCTCCATGGGGTGCCTCTATTCTCTTTGGTAAGAAGAAAGACAGATCCTTGAGGTTTTTCATAGAGAAATAAATTCTATTAAAATAAAAAAAGTACCCTATTCCTCACATTGATTATTTAATTGATCACATTCATGGAGCTCAATATTTTTAAAAGATTGACCTTCACTTTGGATATCATCAATTGTGTGTAAAGAAGTAAGATATTCCAAAGACAATATTTCAAACCTAGTATGGGTATTACAAGATTATAGTAATACAATTTATACTTACTAATATATCCTCTATTTTTATTGGTCAAATGAAAAGAGTGTTTAAATAATATGTTGATAATTTTGTTGTGGTATTTATTGATGATATCTTGATATATTCTAAATGTTATGAGGACCTCCAAAATGACTTGCAGGTTGTTCTAGATACTCTAAGAATAAAATAGTTATATGGAAAGTTTAATAAGTGTGAATTATAGTTTCAAACAGTTTCTTTTCTTGACCATATTTTCTCTAAGGATGGAATCTTATTTCATCATGTTAAGACAAAGGCAGTTTAGGGATGGCCTACACCAATGAATATAAATGAGGCACACAGTTTCATTGGTTTAGTAGGTTACTATCAGCATTTAATTCATAATATTTCCGGATTATCTAACCAGTTAACCAAGATAACTCGTAAATGGTTTAAGTTCGTATGGAAAAAAGAATGTGAATAATTTTTTGAAGAATTCAAGAGGATATTAGTGAATTCATTGATGTTTAGTCAACTATAAAGTAATGTTTGATTTATGATTTATAGTGGTGAATCAAAGAAAGGGCTTGGCTATGTCCTCATGTAGAATGATAGAGTTGTTGCCTATGAATCAAGGAATTTATAAATTAATGAATAGAACAATCCAACTCATGATCTTGAAATAGTTGTTAAAATATTTTCTCTGTAGATATGGAGACACTATCTCTATGGTGAAATATATGAGATATATATGGTTCACAAGAGTTTAAAATAGATCTTTACATAGATAGAACTAAACATGAGGTAAAGGTGATGGATTGAGGTACTCAATAAATATGATTTTTCAATACATTACCACCCATGAAAATAAAATAATTTAACTGATGCATTAATAAGAAAAGATCTTGGAATTCTAACCCAAATAAGGATTGAGAGAAGTTTCTATAATCATTGATTTAGTAAAGATGGATATGAGATTTGTTAAGGAAGCGGAAATATAATTCCTATTTAAAATGTTTGAAAAACTATCTTCACTAGAGAAGGTAAGAATATATCAATATGATGATTATAATTTTCAAAAGAAAATTAAATCTATTAAGGATAGAAGATTGGTAGACTTCATGTATGAGGATTGAATTATTAATTTTGGAAAGATTTTATGTGTTCCATGAATACCAAAGTAAAAAATGGAACTATTAGATGATTCTCATAGCTCAAATTTATCTATACACCATGGTAGTACCAATATTTATAGACATCTAGAGAAACTTTTTTAGTGGTATAATATGAATTCGGAATGTTTTGACTATGTGTCAAGATGCCTAGTTTGGAAACAAGTGAAGGCTAAATGGAAACATCCTAAAGTTTTCAGAAAACCCTTCCTATACCTATGTGTAAATGGGATGATATTATGATATAATCTTTCAAAATACCACCAATGAATCCTAGAAGGAACAATGAAATACTGGTTATTGTTCATTGACTTACCATATCTACAAATTTCATCTCAATAAGGGTATATTTTTCACTAGAGTGCCCAACATGACTCTATATTAATGAAGTTGTAGGACTTCATGGTAAAAAAAATTCAATTATGTCTCATCATGATCCATGATTTGTATATAAGTTCTATAAATTTCATAGAATATTTGGATACTAAGCTTTATTTGAGTACTTCTTATCACCATCAAATTGATGGGAAATCAGAAAGGATGATCCAATATTTAGAAGACATGTTGAGATTTTTCTCACTAGACTTTCAAGGTACATGGGGTCAATATTTACATTTGGTGGGATTTTCATAAAACAATAATTTCCATTCAGGTATTAATATGGAACCATATAAAGTGTTATATAAAAATAGATTTCGTAGAATAACTTGTTGGAAAGAAGTTTGTTAAAGAAAACTCATAGGACCATAACTTGTTGAGGAAAAACAATTATGTTAAAGGATATTAAGAAAAATATCAAAGTAATATAAAGTATGAAATTGATTTATTCTGATAAATGAATGAAATATTTAGAGTATAAAGTGGGATATCAAGTATTCTCGAAGTTATCTCCCTGGAAGGGTTTTATAAGATTTGAAATGAAAGGTAAATTGATCCCCAAGTACATCGAACATTGTGAAACTATAGTGAGAGTTGAAGCTATGGAAAATCATTTGGTGATTCCACCAAGCCTATCTAAGTAAAAAATGTGTTCGACATTTCTTTTTTAAGGAAGTACATTACAGACCCAACACATGTCCTCACTGCTGAAGGAATAGAACTGGAACCTGATTTGTCTTACTATGATTAACCTATTAAGATTTTTTACACAAGAGATAAAGTATTCGGAAATCAGATGACTTGATTGGTAAAATCTGTTGAGAGAGACCATAAAATGGAGGAAGCAACATGGGAACCTAAGGATTTTATGAAAGATAACCACCATAATCTATTTAGAAGGTAATGTTTATAAAAATTTCTAGGATGTAATTTCTATAAGTGGGAAAAATATAACACCCCAAGATTTTATGGTACGAATCCTATTAAATAAATTCAATTAATTCGATAGCTTACATTGAACAAAAATTATTTCATATTGTATAAATCATATAAAATCACATAAATATCAAAAAATAAACTCTATAAATAAAGAATGAATAAAATAAGATATTTTTTCTAGAAATTAAGGAGAAATACCAATGAAATAGTAACTTGAAATTTAGAATAGAAATGTGACTCTGAGGAAAGGTAATTCATATGATATGATAGAAACCTCACCTAAGGAAGTATAAATAAAATTTAGACATCTTATAAATGAAAATATGATATAATTATATCACAGTATAAGTAAATAAATTTTTTCAAAATGGTAAATTTAGCGTTGATATTTTTTAAAAACATAAATGTTTAGCTTCAATTTTAGAATTCATATAATGATTAAAAAAATTTATACCAAAAAAAGTATTCAAAAATTAATATTTTTTTGTCTTATGATCATAAGATAATTTTATAAGACCTTGATTAATTTTTCAAAGTTTTATACAATGAGTTATAATTTTAGAATTGGTATTTTATAAGTAAATTATATTTTTAATTGAAAATTAAAGTTATCATATTTATAAATCTATATTCCTTAAATGTAGTTATTTTTTTTGAATTTTATGCATCAAAAAATGTTTAGGGTGAATTTTTTGGTTTTTTCTAAAATACTTGATTTTTTTGTGAATAGTGAAATACAGTAATTTAAAGTATATATACATTATATGTTAAATACACTATTACCTGAGTCATGGATTTAATAAAAATTAGTTTGAACTTACATTCACTAATTACTTTAGTTACTCCTCGAATCATCACTATTTCTTGTCCTGAGAAAAAATAATAAAATAATGATTAGAATAATAAAAAACCCCTCTCCTCCACAATAAAATAACTCCCCACCACAACTTATCCGAAAACTTAAAAATCCTTAAATATTTCTTATATTCTTCCCATTTCATCTCCCAAACCTATCCCCACATTATGGTCTTGATGGTCCCACCAAAAGACAACTTCCAATTCCCTTAAGGAGGTTCTCAAGGACAATAATTGTAACATCCCAGGTCAATAAAGAATATGACATTTTCATATTTATTAACATTTTTGATTAAAATATTAATATTACTTTAAAGTGGATGCTCTGTTCGATGGCGTACCCAATACGCAACAACGAGTTTTTTTGAAATCTTACGTTGCACACTAATAATATAATAATATTATTTTAAATGGTAGTAAATGCCCAGCCATTGTAATGGAGGGAATGAATGGAACTAACTTAAAATGATTATATATGTTTTTTAAATATTTTAACAATTACCCAATAAATTATAGGGGCTTAAAATGCAAATGAATCCAATTTTAAGCATAAATATTCTAATATTTTTTAAAAGGTCGATTAATTTTCTTTTGATGGAATTCCCTTTTTAAATATACATTTTGTAACTTTTATATGTTATATTTGAAAAAATAAAATCCTTCTTTAGAATCAAGACATCAAAATTTACTTTGTGTAAATTTTTGGTATTTTTTCGATAAAGTTCATTTTTTATGAATAGTGAAAAATGCTGTATTTTAGTTCAAAGCCTCCTTTTTAATATAATTTTTTTCTATGGTTAGATTATATTTTTAATTGGTTTAAATTATAATTAGAATATATTTTTACCATTTAATCCAATGATGTTCATTATAATTAATTTCACTTTGAAAATGGATATAAACAAGTATCAATCTTTTAATAGATATTATTAAAAACACGCTATTTGTTTTGACAGAAGGAATTAACTATATAATTTATTAATGAAACTTATATGATTTGAATTTGGTAAAATGGAAATCATTTTTGAATTTTGAAAATCAAATATATCTTAGGTTTAATTTTTGGAATTTTTCTGATAATGTTCATTTTTTAATGAATAGTGAAAAATACAGCATTTCAATTCAAAATTGGCTTTTAATCCCATTTATTTATATAGTAATGTTATCATTTTAATTGTTTTTAAGATTTAATTTAATTATGTTTTTATCATTTAATACAATGTTTGTCATTGGATGTAATTTCACTTTTAAATTGGATGTAAAAACCAATCAATATTTTGATAGATTTTACATCTTAAAAACCCATCCTTGGTTTTGACAATGTGAATTATTTTAAAATTAATTACTGCAATTTCTGTGTTTGGAATTTGATAAAATTTATTCCATATTTGGAATAATAAGGTCCAAATTATGTAATTAAGACTCTTCTGGTTTTGGACATTATGATTAGTAACGATTGCAATTATCTTTAATTATCGTGATTAGTTAGTAATCAGGTAGTTAAGGGTCATAAAATATCATAATAATATAAAATGACCCCAAAATTTGTCTAAATACTCTTTTTTGAGTCATGTCCTACCATGAGAAACTTTTTACCAAAATTGAGGGCTCATAGAGTCACATGGGTGTGATAGTGACATTTATGACATTATTTTTAAAAAGAAGAGAAATATAATAAAGTTTTGTATATCCTAAGTAATTTTTTTTTAATTTTGTTTACATAAATGATTTCTTAGACTATAAATAGTAATTGGAAATCTAAAACTATTTCCTACATCATGGAATTTTGTTTATAATTTTTAGATATTAAATAAATAAAATTATTTATGACACCATGATGATGCAGTGATTACCTCATTAATGAACGATTTAAATAAAATGAAACGATAAGGTAAAATATAAGACTTACACTTGTCAAAAACCTATTGTATGGGTGGATTTCGAACCCGTATCTCATTATCCTCAAAATATATCATTGTGGGACCTTTAAAAGTAGAAAATCATTTTATAATAAAGTAACATTTCAAGGCTTTCCAAAAGTGACCCTCCACCCTCTTATAAAAGGGCCCCATCTCTACCCCCTTACCCACAACTCTCAAGCCCTTGGATCATCCAAACTCTACTCATATTTTCTCTCCACATCCCTATATTACTCCTAGAAACCTCACATTGGGCGGAAGTATTTATAGGGAATCCTTTGGCGCAAATCAAAAAGAGTTACCCAATTTAGAGGTAATGTCTCCTCTCAAGTTTCTTTTTTATTTTACTTCCTCAGTCTCCAATATCTTTTTATTATTTGATCCCATAATAACACCAATATCCTCAATATACTAGTATTTTTTTAGACAAGGATTATACCAACACTTACACACACCTTCATCTAATGGTTAAAGAACATACTGTTTCTGTGGGTGGCGAATTACTGCCTCATGAAACGATGATTGTTCAATATTATTTTAACACCTATCATGGTGGCCATTATTATGGAGCAATATTTATATATGATATATATTATATTTATGTTTTCTCTTTTATTCTATATTTTATATTTAAAACGTACCTTTATGATTTTCATGTTGTGCAAATGCGATAATTTCATATGAGGAAATGTGGACAACCGCCCCCTCAAGTGATGTGACTTGTTCATGCCAAACATGGAATTTATAAAGAATGTAATTAATGAAATTATGTTACCTATATAACATATATATTATACTATAATTATAATATAACTTTTTCTCATTTAGTTTTAAAGTCCATTAATATGACAAAAAAATGAAAGTATCGTTCATGCGTACGTACGACCTACCATCTCCATGAACGGTACATTTAGTTTCTTATCTCCAATAATTATTTAATATTATTAAATACATATATAATGGATATATATGATATTTAAATCATCAAAACCATTACGTATATGATGTACTTATAACTACATGGACAATTCTCTACAAACAAGTTCATTTTTGACTCATGTACCGAATATCGACAAAATGTAAGATATCAACTCTCATAATTAAATAAATATTATAACACGATAATATGTGATATGAAATGAATAATAAAATTTAAAATAAGTCTTTAAGAAATTATAAATTGACCTAATTTTATTATTCAGGAATATAAAGAACAAACAAGATTAAGTCTGACATGAGGTAAGGGATTTCTTATCTCACTTTTAATTCTGTGAGATTTCCATTGTTCGCCACTTTTTTGTTGCATGTGGTTTATTGTGTACTGAAATTTCATATAAATTATCATGATTATATTTATATTCATTCTATTATTTGATTTATTTAGTGTTTATTATCTTTTGGTCATACGACTCGATTGATTACAACGAGGTAAGGGGTTTTTATCTCTCTTTTTATTCCCATGAGATTCATGCTACATTGGCCACTATTTCATTTTGTGTGGTGTATGTACTACCAATGATTGTATTATTTGTGTAATATACTTTAATTTATGGGTATTTACATCTTCATTGTATGATCCTTCTTTCATGGGGTGTACATTTTGAAAGTTACCCAAATCGGTAAGGGAACCTTTCACCCTCCTCTTTTGAAATGACTTCTTTTTGTTAGGTGTAGAGACCCGTATCCTGACGTACATTGACATTACATTACTTTTGCGGAATACTTAGTACATTACAAAAACACACACACAAGGATCGTAATAGTTTAGTGTCTTTGGAAACTCGGAACGTCATCTTCTAATCGTGGTGAAAGATCTTCAATATCTCCCATAAAGATCTTCCTTTTTTTATACCTAAAACCTTTCTTTATATCCTGGGGAAAAGAAAACATAAAAGGGTGAGCTCAAATGCTCAACAAGGGCAAATAAAGGAAATAAAAATCATATCATATCTTTATGAAAATCAAAACCTGCAAAAGAGATCATAATATCTTAACATGGAATAAATCATAGAAGTGAAAATGAGATCCCCATAATCATAACATAAGTCTTGAAACTTTGTGGCATGCACACATAATCATGGAAAATCATTTCTTGTTAGTCATGACTCATTGCCAAGACTATCTTAGTGGACAAAGTCCCTTTCTGAACCGAGTTCACTCCTCGTTTCAGTCCTGTATCACTGAATCGAAATAACCTTTCGTTCCAGCCATGTCTATCTCATGAGATATAAAATCTTTACCCAATGCATTGGAGGGAGATATAGGTCCCACCCATCTTATAATGAATCCTTTCTTATGTGTGCCACATAATCATAAATCATACATCATCATGACATCATAAATCAATTCATATAATATAAAGGAATTCATAAACATAATTCCATCATAACATAGTCAAATCAATGTAAAAATATGGATAGAAACAGAACCCTTTATTATCTTAGATGGAAAATAATTTTGATAAAACACTTGAATTGAATTCTTGAGGAAAATATCCTTTCTTCTTCAAAAACATTTTTCCTTTCATAACATGTCATACAACTTTAAAATAAAAGAATTTGATTAAAAATAAACTTGAAAACTTGTAAAGGAAGCTTCTTTGAAGTAATGTTTTAAAAATCCATTCATGCCGTATATGTTAAAAAAACATTCTTCGTACTTTTGTCGGAAAAGTCAAAAAGTACCTTGTACGGAAAAACGACAAAAGATTCCTTTCATATTCTTTACTAAAAACTCACCTAAGGGTAAAATTGGATTTAAACTATTGCAAGTGGATGGAAACAATATTACATATTGAGGGAACATGGATGTGGATGATAAATACACCCCAGTAAATACTTACGAATAAACAATCTCGAATAAAAATGAGATTGTGATATTTCCCTTACCTTAAGTCCAATTTGCTTTGTTCGTGTCCGAAGCTCCTGTATAATGGTTTAAATAATGTTATTGACTTATTCCAAAATCATACATATTGATATGATATCATATATGGTCATATTATTAGCTTCTTGTTAGTAATATTTCATTGTTACTTGTTACTCGGGTCTTTATAACTTTTTGTTCTTATGCATGTTTTGTCGAATAAATTCTTATTCTTATCTTTAGGTTATAGATAATTCATTTACAGAATGGTATTAGTGTTGTATATACCATATTCATTCATTCAATTCATTTATATAATCATTATGAAATGAAGATCATGTAGAACGAGTCGCATCACATCGTGGAGACGGTATTCCGTACGTACACACGAGTGATGATATCGTTCCTATGATCGTGGAATTGTATTGGAGTATATATATATTATTTCAGTATCAATATTACTTCATAATAATCATATATAGTTACTCATTACACCATTATACCCATACTTTTAAGGTGATGGTGGAAAATAGATTACACCACGGCGTGGAGATGGTATTCCGTACGTACGCACGCGCGGTGATTTCATTTTTCCGTAGGATGGATAGAAAGTGAATTAGGGTTGTTTCATATTTATATTAACATATCAGTATGTAAGTAATACTGATGTTATTACTTTATCATGAAACAACTAAAGAAGAAGAAGTTGAAGAAGAAAGAAATTGAAAAGATCGGTAATGGATATTACCTCTTCTTTGGAACGCCTCTTTGAATCCTCCACTTAAGGAACTAAGATTGGTCTTTGGAGAAGACCAGGACCTCTAGGATTATTCTAGGGAAGTGGAGAGGAGAAAATGGCAGGGGTTGGCCGAGCTTGAGTGCTCAATTTGGTGTGAGGAGGAGGGGGAGGAGGTGTCCTTTTATAAGGGAGGAGAGGGGCACCTTAGGAATATCTCAAAATATTATTTTATATTAAAGTCAAAATCAGTTTATAATGGTTCCAAAGGGTCTTATTTCGAAGATAAGGTGGGAGGGATCGAAATCCTATCAACCAATAGTATTTAGACAAGTTTAGGGTATTATGTTAACCTTATCAATTAGATTTAACTCTAAGTTAAATAATTTAACTTTTACCATGTCTTTTTGTTTTCTTTCACTATATGGTTAATAAACTTACTATAACATGAAAAAAGAACCCCAAATTGTATATTATTAATAAATATATCCTTATCTAAGTCATTTGGCCGAACCTTAGATTTTTAGGAATAAAATAACAATTAATAATATAATATTTGATTTAAAAACTATTTTGTGTCAATTTTGACACTATTTGATATATGATTTTTGTGAAAGTCATAAAAGAATTATATGTTCAAACCAAGTTGATTAAATCAACATTAATATATCATAGTAACCTATAAAATTAGTTTAATTCATAAAAAGTCTAAAATTACATTTATTTTGGTATTTATATTATCAATTATGTCAATATTTCATTAATAAGATTACTTACTGCATCATCTTTGTGTCATAAATAAATTAAATTATTTGATGTCTAAAAATTACAAATAAAATACCATCATGTAGGAAATATTTTTAGCTTTCTAATGAATATTTACAATCGAATTTATCTTATGTATAACCCCATATTATAAATGATTTACTTATTAAACTTTGATTTTAACTATTTTAACCCTTCTTTAAATAAATTAATAATAAATGTCCTAATCTAATCCAAGTGGGCCTAAATGGTCATATTTTATTCCTAAGATTGTTTTTGGTCGAATTAAACTTGTCCAATAGAATTAGGACATGTGTTAGGGTAATATTGATATCATATTTACCCTTAGTTACCCTATTTACTATTAACCGCGGTAAAAAAAAGTAAAAAGTTACTATTCACCAAAAAATTATTTTCATCTCATTGAACCACATTTTAGTCCTTGATATTAACCATGTCTCTCGGATTTTCGAAATTCCATTCACAGAAGCAGTAAAATTAAGTTTTATGCAAAATTCAGTTTTTAACCTACCACTTAGTAGTTTCACTATTCATCAAAAATTGATGTTTTTCAGAACAATGCCAAAATTTCATCCTAAGCTATATTTCATATTCCGAATTCAAAAATGAAGTCTATTTTACCAAATTCATAACACAAAAGTTGCATTAATTAATTTTATAATTAAATCCCGCTGTTAAAACAAATAGCGTGTTTTTAAGAAACAATATCTATCAAAAGATTGACACTTGATTATGTCTGGTTTAAATGTGAAATTACAACCAATGACCAACATTGTATTAAATTGTAAAAATATATTCTAAATATACTTTAAAACCACTCAAATTAATAATTTATCACTATTAATAATTTCGATTAAAAAGTTGTTTTTAATTAAAATTTAGTAATTTTCACTATTCATCAGAATATGAAAGTTATCCGAAATGTACCAAAATTTCACCTTAGGCTAAATTCGATACTCCGAATCCAAAAATGAAATCCATTTTGAAAAATAAAATTTACAAAATTTCAAAAAGTGGTTATTACTATTCATAACGGCTAGTTTTAATAACATTTTAATAGCATATCGCTGTTTAGTGAAACTCGTTATTGCGTACTACACACGCTATCGAGGAAGGTCGCGATTGCGTGTAATGCAAGGCAAGTCAAGGATGCAGGTTGTGCAAGCTCCTTTTGGTGTAGCGTACAACACAAGACATTAGTGAAATAAAAAGAATATTTTTCATAAAATCTCGGGCTGTTACATTCTACCCCCCTTAAAATGAATTTCGCCCTCGAAATTCGTCGGGGTTATAAATGGTTTACTATTCGAAAGTTTCTTTAATTGAAACCCACATCGTAAAAAGGAATATCAAAACTAATATTTAAAAACAAAAGTATGAAACGTAACGGTTACCCAAATAAACAAATCATTGGGTTTCCACATAGGTGAAAATATGGATATGGAAGAGAAATCTATCCATCATGTTCTGATGGAGAGTGGTAGAGAACATGGCTATGGAAAAGCCAATAATCACAAATCCATAGATTTGTGATGATATAAGGTACCATTTGATTCATCAGGTATAAGATCACTAGGACAACATTTTTGGTTTTCAAGATCATTTCCCTAAAGTTGAAAATTTGATTTAGAATAAATACTTACTTTATTTTGGTACAATCTCACTATTGTTCGTGCCTTGAACAATTTCAACTTCATCTCTTAAATAAATGAAGTTGAATTTTTTATTCGTGAAGTGTTAGCAGATCATGTGATAGAATGACGAGTCATTTCATCTGTCTCAAACAAAAGGTTAGTAAAAATTATATACATAAGTCGATCTATAGTGAGATTAATCACATATGGTTTCTAAAATGGACTTATACTTCATATATCATACTGCTTAATATAATAAAACTAGTTTCTACTAAACAGGGACTTCCTGTAGGTCAGTGGTAGGCGATAAAGGCCAGTCGCACTTCGGTTGTGGGTTCGATTCCTACAGCCTTGTCCGAAGCGATGGGCTGTCGCCCGTCCTGCAGGTTGTCCCTTTTTCTAGAACTACGTTACTATAACATCCCATCAATAATATCGAAAATATTCTATCCTTAAACAATACTAACTTATGTCCAACATAATCCAGTCTAATCTTTAGGCTTATACATAATACTGCAGTCCACTCTCATAATATAGTGACAACGATTACCAGAGATTTAATACTGTCGTTGATCCCCACATATCATAAGATATGTCTTGTTGGTCACATTCCAAACATTCAAAGTCCTTAATCTTGTATTCTCTTGAATACCTTAGTGAAAACATGAGTGCAGTTAAAAGTTACCAAAATCCTCAAAATTCTATATACTCAAACCATGATATCACTTAGTCCTTATATCAATCATGAGCTCATGAACATTTCATTTTCTCGTCTTCATTATGCGCATATCATCTTATTTCCAAAAAAATATCTCAATCACTTTGAATACCACATCAATAAATATTGCAATACTCAATGATACAACATTATTTTGGAATCCCATTACATAAACACTTAATCATTCCACCACATCGTTGTCATATTCAACATTGCCAATAGTGATCGCATGTGATTTCCCTTTGTCCTTTTCCTTCAGTGGTTGCTCATGTTGATCATCATTAACCCTTGGATTAGGGCAATTATTAGCATAATGCCCCATTTCCTTGCACTTGAAGCATTGAAGTGTTGGCGGTGCGTTCTCTGCAGTGTTTGCTTTATTCACATCATTAGAAACCCTTTTTCCATTACTTCGACACTCAGCTGCTCGATGGCCTTCTTTTACACACTTAAAACATTTTCTAGTCCCTTTAAGACAATCTCCACCATTCTTCTTTCCACACTTTGTGCATAAGGAAACATTCATCTTCTTTTCACCATTATTCTGAGATTTCTCCTTGAACTCCATCTTTCGTTTCTTGTCAAAACCATGAGATGGATATGTAACACCAACTTCCATTTCTACCTTGATAGCACAACGCACAATTTCTTCATAGCTACTGAAGTCTCTTATAGCTAATGCCCTTCGAATACTTGGTTTTAAGCCACTGAAAAATCGATCAACATTACTTTCAGGTTGGATGATAATTCCAGAAGCATACCTTGCAAGTCTTGTAAAATTTGCTTCATAGGTACCAACAGATTCATCGTCCCTTTGCTTCAGTTCAAGAAACTCTTTCTCCATCTTTGTTCGAAGAATACGAGGGAAGTACTTACTGAAAAACAAGTTCTTTAACTCGTCCCATTCCATGGACTCAATTTCATCTCTTGGCCTCGTATTCTTGATAAGATTCCACCATTGATCAGCTTCACCTTCCAAACGATATACTGCTAAGATGACTTTATCATGTTCAGAACATTGAAGAACTGAAAATATCTTTTCAGTAGTACTGATCCATTGTTCAGCCACAAGTGGATCAGAAGACCCACTGAAAGAAGGTGGACGTTGCCTCATGAAGGACTCAATAGAATATTGTTCCCTTCTCTGCTCATTTGGAAGTCCAGAATGATTCATAGCTTGTATAAGTATAGAAATAAGATTTTGCACTCCATCTCCCATAACATTTGTTTGTTCAGGAGGGCAATCATTGCATTGTCCATTGCATTGATCAACACGGTTCCTTTGGGTTCCAGCCATTGTCTAAAACCCAAAAAGAATAGTGTGAGAGGCAAAAATCATGCTAGGGAAATCAACATAATAAAGGGGAAGTACCTTCAATATCCAACATCTTAGGTTTAATTCTATGATCATTAGCGTAATTCTATTACTATAACCTATACGTATACTTATCCCTAGGGACATCCCTAGACATACCTTAGAAATATCTCTAGGGATCTCACCAACGTTTTCGCATCCTAGTTTCCAAAGGTTGACTAAACCTTTCCTCTGATACCAACTGTAGAGACCCGTATCCTGACGTACATTGACATTACATTACTTTTGCGGAATACTTAGTACATTACAAAAACACACACACAAGGATCGTAATAGTTTAGTGTCTTTGGAAACTCGGAACGTCATCTTCTAATCGTGGTGAAAGATCTTCAATATCTCCCATAAAGATCTTCCTTTTTTTTATACCTAAAACCTTTCTTTATATCCTGGGGAAAAGAAAACATAAAAGGGTGAGCTCAAATGCTCAGCAAGGGCAAATAAAGGAAATAAAAATCATATCATATCTTTATGAAAATCAAAACCTGCAAAAGAGATCATAATATCTTAACATGGAATAAATCATAGAAGTGAAAATGAGATCCCCATAATCATAACATAAGTCTTGAAACTTTGTGGCATGCACACATAATCATGGAAAATCATTTCTTGTTAGTCATGACTCATTGCCAAGACTATCTTAGTAGACAAAGTCCCTTTCTGAACCGAGTTCACTCCTCGTTTCAGTCCTGTATCACTGAACCAAAATAACCTATCGTTCCAGCCATGTCTATCTCATGAGATATAAAATCTTTACCCAATGCATTGGAGGGAGATATAGGTCCCACCCATCTTATAATGAATCCTTTCTTATGTGTGCCACATAATCATAAATCATACATCATCATGACATCATAAATCAATTCATATAAGATAAAAGAATTCATAAACATAATTCCATCATAACATAGTAAAATCAATGTAAAAATATGGATAGAAACAGAACCCTTTATTATCTTAGATGGAAAATAATTTTGATAAAACACTTGAATTGAATTCTTGAGGAAAATATCCTTTCTTCTTCAAAAACATTTTTCCTTTCATAACATGTCATACAACTTTAAAATAAAAGAAGTTGATTAAAAATAAACTTGAAAACTTGTAAAGGAAGCTTCTTTGAAGTAATGTTTTAAAAATCCATTCATGCCGTATATGTTAAAAAAAAAATTCTTCGTACTTTTGTCGGAAAAGTCAAAAAGTACCTCGTACGGAAAAACGACAAAAGATTCCTTTCATATTCTTTACTAAAAACTCACCTAAGGGTAAAATTGGATTTAAACTATTGCAAGTGGATGGAAACAATATTACATATTGAGGGAACATGGATGTGGATGATAAAATACACCCCAGTAAATACTTACGAATAAACAATCTCGAATAAAAATGAGATTGTGATATTTCCCTTACCTTAAGTCCAATTTGCTTTGTTCGTGTCCGAAGCTCCTGTATAATGGTTTAAATAATGTTATTGACTTATTCCAGAATCATACATATTGATATGATATCATATATGATCATATTATTAGCTTCTTGTTAGTAATATTTCATTGTTACTTGTTACTCGGGTCTTTATAACTTTTTGTTCTTATGCATGTTTTGTCGAATAAATTCTTATTCTTATCTTTAGGTTATAGATAATTCATTTACAGAATGGTATTAGTGTTGTATATACCATATTCATTCATTCAATTCATTTATATAATCATTATGAAATGAAGATCATGTAGAACGAGTCGCATCACATCGTGGAGACGGTATTCCGTACGTACACACGAGTGATGATATCGTTCCTATGATCGTGGAATTGTATTGGAGTATATATATATTATTTCAGTATCAATATTACTTCATAATAATCATATATAGTTACTCATTACACCATTATACCCATCCTTTTAAGGTGATGGTGGAAAATAGATTACACCACGGCGTGGAGATGGTATTCCGTACGTACGCACGCGCGGTGATTTCATTTTTCCGTAGGATGGATAGAAGGTGAATTAGGGTTGTTTCATATTTATAATAACATATCAGTATGTAAGTAATACTGATGTTATTACTTTATCATGAAACAACTAAAGAAGAAGAAGTTGAAGAAGAAAGAAATTGAAAAGATCGGTAATGGATATTACCTCTTCTTTGGAACGCCTCTTTGAATCCTCCACTTAAGGAACTAAGATTGGTCTTTGGAGAAGACCAGGACCTCTAGGATTATTATAGGGAAGTGGAGAGGAGAAAATGGCAGGGGTTGGCCGAGCTTGAGTGCTCAATTTGGTGTGAGGAGGAGGGGGAGGAGGTGTCCTTTTATAAGGGAGGAGAGGGGCACCTTAGGAATATCTCAAAATATTATTTTATATTAAAGTCAAAATCGGTTTATAATGGTTCCAAAGGGTCTTATTTCGAAGATAAGGTGGGGAGGGATCGAAATCCTATCAACCAATAGTATTTAGACAAGTTTAGGGTATTATTTTAACCTTATCAATTAGATTTAACTCTAAGTTAAATAATTTAACTTTTACCACGTCTTTTTGTTTTCTTTCACTATATGGTTAATAAACTTACTATAACATGCCAAACGAACCCCACATTGTATATTATTAATAAATATATCCTTATCTAAGTCATTTGGCCGAACCTTAGATTTTTAGGAATAAAATAACAATTAATAATATAATATTTGATTTAAAAACTATTTTGTGTCAATTTTGACACTATTTGATATATGATTTTTGTGAAAGTCATAAAAGAATTATATGTTCGAACCAAGTTGATTAAATCAATATTAATATATCATAGTAACCTAAAAAATTAGTGGAATTCATAAAAAGTCTTAAATTACATTTATTTTGGTATTTATATTATCAATTATGTCAATATTTCATTAATAAGATTACTTACTGCATCATCTTTGTGTCATAAATAAATTAAATTATTTGATGTCTAAAAATTACAAATAAATTACCATCATGTAGGAAATAGTTTTAGCTTTCTAATGAATATTTACAATCTAATTTATCTTATGTATAACCCCATATTATAAATGATTTACTTATTAAACTTTGATTTTAACTATTTTAACCCTTCTTTAAATAAATTAATAATAAATGTCCTAATCTAATCCAAGTGGGCCTAAATGGTCATATGTTATTCCTAAGATTGTTTTTGGTCGAATTAAACTTGTCCAATAGAATTAGGACATGTGTTAGGGTAATATTGATATCATATTTACCCTTAGTTACCCTATTTACTATTAACCGCGGAAAAAAAAGTAAAAAGTTACTATTCACCAAAAAATTATTTTCATCTAATTGAACCACATTTTAGTCCTTGATATTAACCGTGTCTCTCGGATTTTCGAAATTCCATTCACAGAAGCGGTAAAATTAAGTTTTATGCAAAATTCAGTTTTTAACCTACCACTTAGTAGTTTCACTATTCATCAAAAATTGATGTTTTTCAGAACAATGCCAAAATTTCATCCTAAGCTATATTTCATATCCCAAATTCAAAAATGAAGTCTATTTTACCAAATTCATAACACAAAAGTTGCATTAATTAATTTTATAATTAAATCCCGCTGTTAAAACAAATAGCGCGTTTTTAAGAAACAATATCTATCAAAAGATTGACACTTGATTATGTCTGGTTTAAATGTGAAATTACAACCAATGACCAACATTGTATTAAATTGTAAAAATATATTCTAAATATACTTTAAAACCACTAAAATTAATAATTTATCACTATTAATAATTTCGATTAAAAAGTTGTTTTTAATTAAAATTTAGTAATTTTCACTATTCATCAGAATATGAAAGTTATCCGAAATGTACCAAAATTTCACCTTAGGCTAAATTCGATACTCCGAATCCAAAAATGAAATCCATTTTGAAAAATAAAATTTAAAAAATTTCAAAAAGTGGTTATTACTATTCATAACGGCTAGTTTTAATAACATTTTAATAGCATATCGCTGTTTAGTGAAACTCGTTATTGCGTACTACACACGCTATCGAGGAAGGTCGCGATTGCGTGTAATGCAAGGCAAGTCAAGGATGCATGTTGTGCAAGCTCCTTTTGGTGTAGCGTACAACACAAGACATTAGTGAAATAAAAAGAATATTTTTCATAAAATCTCGGGCTGTTACATTAGGTCTTTTAATTTACATATTATTATGTTGGGATATGTTCTTATATATCCTTATTGCTGTAAATTTTATGTCCAAGTGATGAGATACCATTTTTATCTCTCATCAAATCATTTTCTGAATTTTAATGTGACGCTGTTAGGCTGTCAAATTTCTGTAAGAGAAATTCTTAACCCAATTTGAATTCTTTGGGTTAAACCACTACTTATTGATTATGTCATTCTATGAATATGTGTGGATGACCTATGATTATTTTACAATTAATATCCACTTATATTGGGTGTATTTAGTTTTGTCACACATAATTAAGTCATTGTTTTATCCTTAATCTAAGGATATCATCTTTATAGGGGACTTCGTCTCAATCTCTATTCATTGAGGCATCTTTTGATTTCTACACGACTTTATTTTATATGGTGTATAAATACCTTTTGAATTTTCATTTGATTCAAAGGTAATATTTTCTCTATGAAGAATTTTACTAAACTACAAAAAGGAATGTTTCTTTTTTTTACGTAAGCGGTGACTACGACCTTTTCCGCCGCCGTGAGTATTATTTGATCTATGGCTTCGTTAACAAGCTGTAATGTCCTCAAATGAAAAATAAATACCATATACTATTTTTATGTATTTTTTATTGAAAATGGTTTTTATAATTGATTTATTATTTCAATATCATAAAATGTTATATTGTTATTTCAATGTGGAAACATTATCTTTCCTTTATTCCTAAGTTATGTGTTATGATTATGCTATGGTTCTTGGCCATTATTATGTATGCAGGTGGTTCTGTGATAAAGCTAGGGTGGGTGGGCCCGAGATATATCTCCAATGAATTGGGTAACACAAAGGAGGTAAACGTGAATGTTTCTACGAAGATATTTAGGGAATATACTGTGATGGGTATTCCAAATGTGACTCCATAAGTAGCTGTGATAGCTACAACGTAAGTATGTTTTGTATGCCTTAAGTTACCTTTATGTTTTATGATTTCTATGTGTATTCCACAAATCTTATGATTTCATGAGGTATGTTAAAAAGCTTATGTTATGTTTATATTGATGATCTAATGTTTTCTTTCCTCATTTTAGAACCCTTGGTGAGCTTTTTATGCTCATCCCTGGTGTTTGAAATGTTTTCCACAGGTCTTAAAGATAAATAGGGCCAAGGATGGGATCATGGAAAGACATGCTATCTAAAACATGGAACTATACATGTTTCTTTTTAAGAGTTTTTTTTATTAAAAAAATGGAAACTGAGTAGAGGTGTCTACTTTGTAATCTTTTGAGATGTAAGATTTATGCCCTAATTATCTAAAACTCTAAACCTGAAAATATCCTCAATGTGAATTATTTATTTAATTCAAGATTATGTAATGTTTTAAGTCTAGGTCTTTATAGTTGGTATCAAAGGTCGGTTTAGATAACTTTAGAGGTTAGGGTATTCTTTAAGAATAAGTGACATTACCATAATGGTTAGGATTTCAGAAAGAGTCATAGTTTTTTTAGATAAAGTGAATGAGTTTAAGATAACATGAAATATTATATCTTAGTATTATATGATGATTTTACTGATATACTCACACTGACCATTTTGGTTTTAGTAAATGGATGGTTCTAGCAGGCACCAAAGTAATAGTGGATGTGAAGAAAACTATGACAATTTTCTAAATGAGCAACTGAATGATATGGGAGCTGCAATGAGAACTCTTGTGGTTATTATCAACCAATTATCTGGAGTCATTATTGACTACCTGAACCTTAGTGATTTTTTAAGACATCATATATGCGAGAAGAAAATCCCTACAGAAGTTCAGGTAATAATCGTATATTTAAGTATGTTCAAAAACCTATGTGTTAAAGCTGTGGAAAGAAACACATCTAAAAATGTTTCAGAGGGACAGAAAGATTCTATAGATTTGGAAACGAAGGTCATAAAGTAAGAACCTGCCATGCAAAAAGGAAGCATCTGGTGGACTCTAAGAAAGGGAAAGAAGTTCTTTCTGAAGGATCAATAGAATGTTTTAAATGTGGTGTGTATGGTCATTATGCAAACATATTTCCTATGAATAAGTTTCAAGAATGGGATCACCAGGATCATACAAATATTCATTTACCAATACCGAATTCTATTTCGATTTAGGATGAAGAAACTAATAATGATCAATGAAAGGTATAGATTATTTCTTAACATATGTTTTCCTATTATTGAATCTTAGGATATGATTCATGATTTTGTTTTTAGGAAAGAATTATTTTAGAATAAGTTGTAAATGAATGGTTAATGGATCATGAAGAATGTTTAATGAGTAAGAAGTCAACATATAAGGGATTCAAGAGTTATGGTATATTTTAGGATGGTGAAATTCTTAAAAGTATTAAGGCTCTTTTGATGATGAGATTACATTAGAATACTTTTTATAGTATGTGTAACCCTTATATTTGATACATGGAAATTTTATTCAAGGAATAATTATCTTTTCTATTGTGGATATAGTTATAAAGAACCATTTGGGTTTATATGATCCTTGAATCTGAGGAAATCACCGGTTAATATATTTTGGGATGAAAAATGAATGTTATTAGATAACCTTTGTGGTTAAAATATGTTATGGATATTTTTGATGAATTTATCTCTTTTTGGTAATGTTGTAAAATTATATAGTTTTTGGAAAAAGGAAAACACGTATACCGTGTGACAACCCATCACGTCGGACGAAGCTGTGAGAATCGAACCCACAACCAAAGTGCAACTGGTATTTATCGCCTACCACTAGACAACGTGAAATCCCTGGTTATTATGAAAAATTATTTTTAGTTAAAATATTTTATTAATCAAGAATAGGTTGATTTTGGGTTATCTATGGAAATGATTGACCTATCATGGAGGATATGTGATTTGGTTAATTACTTTTCAATATGAGACTTTAAGAGTAACTGATGTTATTTGGAGATAAATGTTAAGATTTATCTTGGAAGACTATGTGATTAAATCCTTAAGAGATTTGGGTTTCAATCTTAGTTTGGATTAATTTGAAGAATTTTATGGATAAATATTTATTTATTGGTCTTTCTTGAACCTTGGGTTATTTTGTTGAATTTTGGAGATTAAGAGTTGTATTTATTTTTATAAAGGATTATCCTTTTGGGGATTATCTGATCTTGTACTTAAAATTTTGGTTTTTGTTAAGGTCTAAAGACATGGGTAATATATAATTCATCTTTTGTGGGTTAGGTGATTCTCAATAAGTTGATTATAGTGCTCTTAATGTGAACAAGTCATCGTAAATAATCATCTTTTGGAGAAAATATGAGTTTGTGTAAGAAATATAGTAAGAGATAAAAGTCTACATGACAAGTAAGTATGTTTCCCTATGTTTTAGTTAAGCTCATAAATAAATTCCTCAAAGAAAAGTAACTTAAAACAAAAATGTTGTCTGTTAAATTTTCCTACTGGGGAATCAAATATTGTTTAACCCATCACAAGTTTTTTGATTTTCTGGTGGTTAACTTTCTCCTAGACATATTTTCTATCACTCTCCATCTGAACTTGACCCTTTGTTTTATCTTCCATATCCATGTTTTATTACATGGAATCCTAGTATGGGTTAACTCGTGTGACCTTTGTACTTCTCTTTCTTTCTTTTAAAGTGATTGTTTTACTGACTCTTTTTCTGATGTGGGACTTTCAATGATGTTTTCGAGCCCAATTTTAAAATTACGAGGACGCAATTCCAAAAAGGGGGGAAAGATGTAACATCCCAGGTAAATAAAGAATATGCCATTTTCATATTTATTAATATTTTTGAATAAAATATTAATATTACTTTAAAGGGGATTCTATGTTCATTGGCGTACCCAATACGCGACAACGAGTATCTTTGAAATCTTACGTTGCACACTAATAATATAATAATATTATTTTAAATGTAAGTAAAAGCCTAGCCGTTGTAATAGTAGGAATGGATATAAATAAGTAAAAAATGATTATATATGTTTTTAAAATATTTTAACAGTTACCCAATAAATGATAGAGGCTTAAAATACGAATAATCCAATTTTAAGCATAAATATTCTAATATTCTTTAAAAGGTCGATTAACCGCCTTTTAATTGAAAACCCTTTTTAAATATAATTTTTTAACTTTTATATTTTATATTTTCTAAAATAAAATCCTTCTTTAAAATCAAGACATAAAAATTTACTTTCTGTAATTTTTTGGTATTTTTCCGATAAAGTTCATTTTTTAGGAATAGTGAAAAATGCTGTATTTTAATTCAAAGACTCCTTTCTAATATAAAATATTTCTATGGATAGATTATATTATTAATTGGGTTTAAAGTTTAATTAGAATATATTTTTACCATTTAATCGAATTTTGGTGATTATAATTAATTTCACTTTGGAAATGGAAATAAACAAGTATCAATCTTTTGATAGATATTGTTTTTTAAAAACATGCTATTTGTTTTGACAATGGGAATTCAATATTTAATTTTTTAATGAAACTTATATGTTTTACATTTGGTAAAATGGACATAAATTTTGAATTTGGAATATAAAATATATCTTAGGGTGAATTTTGGTATTTTTCTGATAATGTTCATTTTTTAATGAATAGTGAAAAATACAGCATTTTAATTCAAAATTGCCTTTTCATCCAATTTATTTATAAAGTTAGATTATGATTTTAATTAGTTTTAAGGTGTAATTTAATTATGTTTTTATCATTTAATACAAGTTTGTTCATTGTATGTAATTTCAAATTTAAATTGGATGTAAAAACAAATCAATCTTTTGATATATTTTACATCTTAAAAACCCATATTTGGTTTTAACAACAGGAAATATTTTTTAAATTAATTACTGTAATTTATGTGTTTGGAATTTGTTAAAATGGATTCATATTTTGAATCATTAGGACAAAATTATGTAATTAAGATTCTTTTTTTTTTGGACATTATAAATAATAACTACGGTAATTATCTTTAATTATCGTGATTAATTAGTAATCGAATAGTTAAGGGTAATAAAATATCATAACAATATAAAATGGCCCCTAAATGTGTCCAAATCCTCTTGTTTGAGTCATGTTCTACCATGATAAGCTTTTTACCAAACTTGAGGGCCCATGGAGTCACAAGGGTGTGATAGTGACATTTATGACGTTAATTTTAAAAAGAAGAGAAATATAACAATGGTTTGTATATCCTAAGTATAACAATTTTAATTTTATTAAATAAATGATCTCTTATACTATAAATATTAACTGTAAAGATACAATGATTTTATACACCATGGTATATTTTTATAATTTTTAGACATTATATAAAAAAATTTATTTATGACACTATGATGATGTAGTGATTACCTCATTAATGAATGATTTAAATAAAATGAAAGGATAAGGTAAAATATATGAATTAAACTTGTAAAAAACCTATTGGATGTGTGGATTTCAAACTCTTATCACCTTATCCTCAAAATATATCATTTTGAGACCTCTTAAATCCTAAAATCATTTTATAATAAAGTAACATTTCAAGACTTTCCAAAAGTGACCCTCCTCCCTCTCATAAAAGCCCCCCACCTCTACCCCCTTACCCACACCTGTAAAACCCTTGGATAGTTAAAAATATGAACATATTATCTCTCCACATCCCTCTATTACTCCTATAAGCCTCACTTTGCGAAGAAGTCTTTCCAAGGAAGCCTTTGGCTCAAATCAAAAAGAGTTACCCGATTTAGAGGTAATGTCTTCTCTCGAGTTTCTTTCTTTTATTTTCCTTCATTACTCACCACTATCTTATTATTATTTGAAACCATAATAAGAAAAATATCCACAATATACAAAGAATTTTTTATGACAAGGATTCTACCTACACTTACACACACCTCCGTCTAATGGTTAAAGAACATACTGTTTCTCTGGGTGGCGAATTACTGTCTCATGAAATGATGATTGTCCAATATTCTTCTAACACCTCTCATGGTGGCAATTTTGATGGAAAAATATTTATATATGATATATATTATATTTATGTCCTCTCTATACTTCTTTATTTTATATTTAAAACATACCTTTATGCTTTGCATGTTATGCAAATGCGATAATTTAATATGAGGAAGTGTGGACAACCGCCCCCTCAAGTGATGTGACTCGTTCATGAAAAACATGGAATTTATAAAGAATGTAATTAATGAACTTATCTTACCTATATAAAATATATATTATACTATAATTATAATATATATTTTCCTCATTTAGTTTTAAAGTCCATTATTATGACAAAAAAATGAAAGTAGCATTCATGCGTACGTACGACCTACCGTCTCCATGAACGATACATTTCATTTATTATCTCAAAACATTATGTAATATAATTAAATAAATATATACTGGATATATATTATATTTAAATCATGAACACCATTACAGACATGATTTACTTATAACTACATGGACAATTCTCTTCAAACAAGTTCATTTTTGACTCATGTACCAAACATCGACAAAATGTAAGATATGAACTCACATAATTAGCTAACTATTATAACATGATAATATGTGATATGAAATGAATAATAAACTTTAAAGGATTTCCTTAAGAAATTATAAATTGACATAAGTTTATTTTTCAGGAATATAAAGAATGAACAAGAACAAGTCGGACTTGAGGTAATAGATTTCTTATCTCACTTTTAATTCTGTGATATTTCCATTGTTCACCACTTTTTTGTTGCATGTGGTTTATTGTGTACTTCCATTTCATCTATATTATCATGATTCTATTTATATTCATGGTATTATTTGATTCATTTGGCGTTTATCATCTTTTGGTTATACGACTCGATTGATTACAACGAGGTAAGGGGTTTTTATCTCACTTTTTATTCCCGTGAGATTCATGTTACATTTGCCACTATTTCCTTTTTTGTGGTGTATGTACTGAACATTATTGTATTCTTTGTGTAATATAATTTAATTTATGTGTATTTACATCTTCATTGTATGATCCTTCTTTCATGGGGTGTATGTTTCCAAAGTTACCCAAATCAGTAAGGGAACCTTTCAACCTCCTCTTTTTAAAAGAATTATTTTTGATAGGTCTTTTAATTTACATCTTCTTATGTTGGGATATGTTCTTATATATCCTTATTTCTCTAAATTTTATTTCCAAGTGATGAGATACCCTTTTTTTCTCTCATCAACTTATTTTCTGAATTTTAAAGTCACGCCGTTAAGCTGTCAAATTTCTGTAACAAAAATTCTTAACCCAATTTCAATTCTTTGGGTTAAACATCTAATTCTTGATTAAATCATGATATGAATATGTGTGGATGACCTATGATTGTTTTACACATAATATCCACTTATATTAGGTGTATTTATTTTTTTCACACATAATTAAGTCATTAATTTATCCTTAATCTAAGGATACCGTCTTTATAAGGGACTTCGTCTCAATCTCCTATCATTGAGGAAACTTTTGATTTATACATGAATTTATTTTATATGGTGTATAAAACCCTTTTGAATTTTCATTTCATTCAAAGGGAATATTTTTTCTATGAAGTGTTTTTCTAAATGACAAAAAGGAATGTTTCTTTTTTTTATGTAAGCGGTGACGATGACCTTTTCCGCCGCTGCGAGTATTATTTGATCTATGGATTCCTTAACAAGCCGTAATGTTTTCAAAAGAAAAATAAATACCATATACAATTTTTACATATTTTGGTATTGAAAATGGTTTTTAGAATGGATTTATTATTTTAATATCATAAAATGTTATATTTTTATTGCAATGTGGAAATGTTATCTTTCCTTTATTACAAGGTTATGTGTTATGATTATGCTATGGTTTTTGGCCGTTGTTATGTATACGGGTGTTTCCGTGATAAACCTAGGGTAGTTGAGCCCGAGATAGCTCTCTAATGCATTGGTTAACGCGAAGGAGGTAAACATGAATGTTTCTCTAAAGTGATTTAGGGAATATACTGTGATGGGTATTCCAAATGTGACTCCCTATGTAGCTGTGATAGCTACAACGTAAGTATGTTATGTATGCCTTAAGTTACCTTTATGTTTTAGGATTTGTATGTGTATTCCACAAATCTTATGATTTCATGAGGTATGTTAAAAAGATTATGTTATGTATATATTGATGATCTAATGTTTTCTTTCCTTGTTTTATAACCCTTCCTGAGCTTTTAATGCTCATCCCGAATTTTTGAAATGTTTTCCACTGGACTTAAGGATGAATAGGTTTAAGGATGGGACATTGGAAAGAAATGTTATCTAAAACATGGAACTAGACATGTTTCTTTTTAAGAGATTTTATTTTATGAAAAAAATGGAAACTGAGTAGAGGTGTCTGCTTTGTAATCTTTTGAGATGTAATAGTTATGTCCTAATTCTCTAAAAATATAAACCTGAAAAGATCCTCAATGTGAATTATTCATTTAGTTCAAGATTATTTAATGTTTTAAGTTTGGTTCCTTGTAATAATTCAAGTGGTAAATTCTTTTTCATTGTCTTTCAATTTCATTTAATTTATTTTATTATTATTCTATCCTTACCTCAGATCCTCTATCCAAACATGAATGATTACTCCAGTATCTAATATATACTAAAATTTTATTATTTTAATAGAAAATACCATCAAGTCTTTTATCATTTCCTTTTTTTTATAAAAATGAAAGCATCTTCTCTGAGGTGCCGATTTACCACCTTCGTGGATGACATGTTCTCATTTTTCAATTCCACCTTCAAGGATGGTCATAAAAGAAATTATATGGTCAAACCAGACTATTATATATGTATTACAACTTATTTAAGATTATGTAACAAATATATATAAATAATATTAATTCATAAGACAAAAATAGTTCCTAATGATCGAAAAAATGACAAAATAATCTAAATGATTGTCACTTACGTTTTATCTAATGTTTCACAACCATTCCATATATCTGAATGAAATATATAACCATTTAATATTCTATAATTTCACTAACAACATACAATTTTAATTGTGGATAACTTTTCTCTTTTAAAATATTTTCCACACATATATACAAGTAAACTGATAATGAAAACGAAGGAAATGAACATCCTTGAACAATAAAATTGTATATTATAACTCATCAAAAAGGATATAAATGTACTTAGTAAAATTATAATAAATATAATACATATATAAAAAGTTATTAATTAAATAATTATTGTATTTAATCTGATTATCCAAGAAATTATGATCAAGTGCAGAACACATTCAGACAATAGGTAAGGGACTTTGTCACAATTTATATTTCATTGAGACTTTCTTAGTATTTTCCACTTAATCATTTCATTCTGGTGTATCTACTTCCCCTTTGAAATCATTTTTCATGTGAAATTATACTTCTATTAAATATCCATATTTTTTGTCAGGAATTTTATTATTTTCTTAGCCATATACAATTTTACAGATGGTTTTTATTTTCAAAGTTATTTTAACTGAGGAAATATTGATGAATCCATATCCTCTAATCAATAAATATATATTGATAGGTCAAATTGTTCATGAATATAATCTATTTATGAATATTTATTTGGACTTTTAGTGATGTGTGGGACCCAATATAGGCCCTCAATGAATCAAGAGGTTGTATGTGACAAAAATGTTGGCGATGAACCATTCATGTTTATTTCCAAACAGAATTAAATGGGTTTCTACCCATAGACTTAAATCATCTAAAAGGTATAATGTTTCATGTTCAATATACATGACTTCCAATAAATAATCATTTTATTTATTCAGTATTCAGTTATTACTTTCCATGAGATTTTTACTATGTGAAAATCTATGGATTCATTTTCATTCCTAGTTTATTCATGGAATGTGTTTTTCATATTATTTACCTTGACATATTGTCTAGGACTTATTGACTTTACTTCACTTATTATTGTTTCATATAACCCTTTATGTTCATTTTACCCAACCCTTATTATGTTTTATTTTCCCATTTTATAAAGTGGAATCCTTTGAATATGTTTCAAGGATGCTATTTATTTCATTTTATTATGCATAATGCTTGTATAATCGATCTTTCCAAATTTACTATGGTTATTATGTATGCAATATGATCTTCCAAAACTACTAAAATGATCATTCCTTCTAGATTTTATTCCTTATAATCACTTAAATGTAATAAAATAATGCATCGTCTTTAGGCTTCTGGGGTTAGGGAATTAAATTTCAAGTGTCGTGCATGTTGAGTGACAATAGCTAACCTTGAGGTGGAGTGTGACTCCTTGATGCAAGGAATTGATATCTTCAACTTGATTATTGGAGTAGATTGGATTATCCTCATTAATGCCTAGATTGATTTTTATTATCATTTAGTTTAGTTTTTATCTCCCTATGGAGTCACTAATGTCTTTCATGGTGAGTGTGATTCTTATTCTGGAAGAGCATGCCATATTGTTCCATATCCTAGAGTGATATCATGTCCATCTTCAAATATGTTACTTGATGTAATTGATATTTTTGTGAGAATTCCACTTCATGTGGTGGTGTGTCTGCACTATGAGGTCTTTCTTTGTTTTTTGGTTCACCACCATAGATAGAGGTCAAGTTTACCATTGAACTACTACCGAGTATGATGCTTATTTCTAGGCCATCTTATCACAAGGATACTTCTAAGTTTTCAGAACATAAATTCAATCCTGTGGAACGTGAGTATAAAAAATTTATTCATCCTATAATGTCACCAAGGTCTTCTCTAGTACTTTATTCTAAGAAAGATGATGCGTGACTCATACATTACATGGATTATTTAATGTCAAATTAGGTGACTGTTAAGAAAGAAAATATCATTTTCCTGGTATTGATGTTATTTTTAACTATATAAAAGGTGCATGTGGGTTTTCAAATATTGATAATCAGGAAGAGTACTTATAGTTTAGAGATTGAGGAGAAGATATATCTAATATACCCTTTAGGATCTGGTATGGATATTTTGAGTTTCTATTTATGCCATTTGGTCTCACTAACACTCCCATGATACTTATGGAAGTGATGAACTATATCTTTAATCGGTTCATGGAATATTTTTTTGGACATGTTCATGGATGATATTTTGTTGTAATCCATGTAAAAAAAGGAGAACATGGACAATTTGGATATCAATCATATAGCCCCAAGAGAACATCATTTATATGATAATCCTTCCAAGTGTGAATTTAAAATTCAAGAAGTAAAGTTTCTGGGGAATGTTATCTCTGAAATGGGTTCCTCAGTAGATTATAAAAATATATATATGATAATTTTCTAAGTGTGACCAAAAAATGGGTTTCATATCAAGAGTTTTATTGGGTCAACTGGTTACTATAGGTAGCTTATTCAAGAATTTTCCAATATTGCATCCTTGATTATAACTTTAACCATAAGGGTGTAATGTTTGAGTGGAATGAAAAATTTTATAGATCATTTGAGGAAATTAAGGTCAGCTTTAATTCATCTACGTTTTTTATTTTTCATGAATTGGGTTTGGGATATGATTTTTTCTATGATGCTTCTAGCATGATTTTGGGGTGTGTCCTGGTGTAGGGGAAATAGGTGGTGGATTCTAGCTCTCAACAGTTATTCCATCAAGAGAATAAATACTATACCCTTGATATTGAGTGTGTACTGGATATGAATGAAATAAAAATGCGACATCATTATCTCTTTGGGGATTAGTTTACGACATATTATGATAAAAAAACTGATATATATTTTCACATAGAGGTATATGAAAATGTGATAGAGACGCTGGGTTGAGTCTATTTAGTCATTTGATTTTTATATTTCTTATACTTGGAAGGTGAATGTGGTTTAAAATGCATTGAAAAAAAAATTACCGACTCAAGAAGTGAATGAATTAATGGAAGAGTGGTCTATGGTGATTTGTTTTCCTCGAGATGAGCTTAGGAATGGAGTAAGCTAGGGAGACAGTTCAGTGAACATTGAATCATCATTTGATGAGTGGTTTGGTAATGTTTAGGTACCTGACACTATGTTCCACCACATTAGTGAAATCCTAAAAGGCAGGGGGACCTTGTTTGAGTGGTCTTAGTCTCATGGTGGTGCATTCTATTTCTAAAGAAGGTTAGTTATTCCAATTTGTATGAGGAAAGAGTTGACGGATAATGGACACCATTATTATTGGTATACACACCTTGGGTCTATCAAGATATATCATGATATTATATTTTTTTTATTCGCTAGAGATGAGATAGTCGATTGTAGATTTTATGTTTTAGTGGCTTACTTGTTAGAGAATTAAGACAAAAAACTTGATACCTATAGGATTTTTGCAACCCATAACCTTTCCTATTTATATATGTGTTAATATTTCCATGTATTTTTTCACTGGTTTTCTATATAATCATAGTAGAAAGGATACAATTTGGTTTATTATAGACCAAATTAAAAAATCAAACCCTTTCTTACCAATCATGGAGATGACGAAGATAGAATAGCTTGGGAAACTATATGTATGAGTGGTTGTGAGACTACATGGGGTCCCCTCTATGATTATTTTTGACTGGGAACCATGGTCAACATCAAGGATATATAATATTTTATAAGAGGAATTGGGTTCCCAATTTAAATTCAGTATGACATATCTTCCTTAGACTGATATAAAAATAGAGAAAACTATTCAAGTTCTTGAGAAACTTTTCCGAGCGTGCTTCGAAGATTTTGGTAGTTTTTGAAAAGTGAATATTATTATGATTGATTTTAACAATAATAATAGTTATCAAGAATAGATTAAAATGAAACCCTGTTAAGTGTTTTATGGGAGGCCATATAGATCTCCCTTTTGCTGGTAGAGTTGGGAGAGTGGTTCTTGTATGGGCTGAGTTATGTTTAGGCAATTATGAAAAAATATTCCATTGATCTGGAAGAGATTAGTCACAAAACAATGTCATCAGAAATTGTATGAAAATTTTCATCATCAGACAGTGGATTTTGAGATTGGTGATTAGGTTAATCCCAGAGGTTTACGATTCTTGGGACACTGTCAGATGGGTAAGAAGGGTAAGTTGGCACTATGGTTTGTTGGCCCATTTAATATTATTGGAAGAAATAGAAAGGTGTAATATCATTTGGACTTAACAAATCATTGGAATTTGATTCAAAATGTGTTTTATGTATCCTAGATAATGAGGTATCAAACAGAGACTTTCCATGTGATTGAATCAGAGGATGTTGATCTTGATCTGAACATCACTATGGTAAAGCAAAAACATAAGATTTTGGATCATTCAGATAAAGTACTTCGTGTTAAAATATTTTCATTGGACATTGTATTGTGTAAGTGTGGATTGGATAACCCTAAGGTGTGGGAGTGTGAATTATTTATGAGTTAATAGTGGCCTTCTCATTTTGTGAGTCTAGGATCTTGAAGAATTTATAGGGGAAAAAATATTTCATGTTGGGGAGAATTATAACACCTTGGATAAAATGTATGATCTCTTTTCGTGTTTAATAGATTGTTATTATATTCAAAGGGTGTTGACATATTTTGGGGGTTGTTGTAGAATCTAATATAAGTACTTTCTATAGGTCAAATTCACACCATGAATTAGATTCACAAAGTGAATCTATCACTAGGTAGATGCTCTGAGTTCGGTACAATATGTGAATCTGCACTGGGCAAGAACTGAAAAATTATTTCAAAGCATTAAATAATTAAATCCATGAGATGAATTCATGTCTTTGATTCAATGAACAAGTGTTTTTAACTGAAGATGATTCCTTTTCGATGTACTTATAACTTGGTGGATTCATATCATGAATCATCGATTCAAGATATGGATTGTTCAAGACCAATAGTTTTTTTCATAGTGTTCATAATTTCCCCTAATCCCATTTTGGATTAACGCAAAAATTCCCTAGACAACTAGAGTATTAATTAGTTAGATTATAAGTATAATTCAATAATTATGGAGAGATCCCTTCTAGGTATTTTTGCATTTTTTATCTGATTTCTCCTTTAATTTATAGATACTCACTAAATCTCTTATCCATTGGTATTGTTGGGACCTGAATGAACTACAAATGCTAGATATAATGGATTTTATAGGGGTTTAATGTTGTTTATTGTGGATATAGAATCACTAGGACCCCATATACTCCTTTCCAATATTTCATTTCAAAAGATAGTATGTTTCCTACATTTTTTAGGCTGGTGTCTCTATAAAAGCTTTCTAATTAAATAATTAGTAAATGTTATTATCAATTACTTATGTCTATTCAATGAAAATTAATGATTTGATATTATAATATAATTTTATGAACAGATAAATGTTTTAATGGGTTTTATTGAAAACCAGATTTGTGTACAACATATTTTTGATTAAATTATTTAAATGGTGGTTTTGTTTCTAAAATGAGGTTTTCGGCCTGGGGGTAGGAATGAATTATTGTGAAAATGTTTTATTAAATTTGATATGGGTACTAAATGCATTTTTAAAAGCATAAAATATTGGATAGCCTTAGGTGCATTGAGAAAACACTTTCCACTATTTTTGTGTGTAATGCCACTAGAGGTTTTATGTCACTTTAGTGTGTGTAATTTGACTAGAGGTTATATTGGTTAGATCTACCTTATGTATGGATTGAGTATTTTATTTCATGTATAGTATTTATTCCCATTAATTAGAGACCAAATGGTTTAATTTGTCATTTATGATTGGTTTATCACATTATGGAATATTTCATAGTTATTTTTTTTCACATGCTTACTTATGTTGTATCCATGGTTGGTTTTGATTATGACTTCATGTTATATTTAATGTTCTATAAATATTCATGGATTTTTTTTAATATGGTATGTTTTTATGAAAAGAAAAGTATGATTAAAAAATGGAATTGTTTTGTGAAAAATATTTTTAAACTTGATTCTTTTAAATCCAGAGCTAATGCAATCATGATATTAGAAATTTTATATATTATTTGGTGAAATCATACTTGGATTTGTTCTCACACCCTAAATTTTCTTTTGGGAGGTTATAAATGTTGTTTTGTGGGACTTAGGTAAAATGAAGAGAATTATATATCATTCCATTTTATCTTGTTTTCATTATCTTCATAGAAATATGTTCTAGATGTGAAATTTGGTAACATGGAGACTTGTTGTCCTTGTCATATTTTATATTTAATTTTTATCTACTTTGTCTTGGTTTTTTTGTGTCACTTATATTTTCACTTACTTTCACTATGTACCTTTTTGGTTTTCCTTGTTCAGGTTTTATACAGGAGATGTTTCTTCCTTTTTATTGTATTTCACCACGTGGCACACAAAATTTGGTGACTTGTTTAGTTGAACTAGGTTGATTTGTTACAAAATGGAGATTGTATTTACCCATCAATATCATGGTGTTGATTTTAAAAGAAATATAAAATTCAATTAAATTATTAAAACCATCATTAGAAGAAGAAAATTATTTGATTATACTCGAATTGTGTAAGGAAACACGGAGGAAATTTTCTTAAAGGGGATGGTAAATGTTTTAAGTGTGTAAAGGAAGATTATTGGGAAATTTAATATTGAAGTGATGTGAAGAGACCAATAAATGGATGGAACATTAAAATATCTCAATATGATACATCACCCGTACTTTAGTGTTTTGAAATGAAAGGAGTATGAAAATTATAATAACTAGTGCTGGAAAAGAAAGCTTAATGATGATGATTGATGTTAAAGTCACTTAAGAATAGAGACACAGGGAAATATCATGTGATCACTATTGAAAAAATCGATAAAGAAGTGGTTAAAAGTATACAAACCATCCACTCTAGAACTACTAATGTATTATTTGATTTTGAATCTCCTCACTACATTATTTTTGAATAATTTTCTACGGTTATCATGGTAACACCTCTATAACTAGATGTTAAATTATCAATGGAAACCCCTAATGGAACAATGATTGAATCTAAAGTCTACGATTCTCCACCAATAGAAGTTTCTGTGAATTTTATTCTTGACAATATCATTTTTCTCCCTATGTATGAATTTTATGTTATCTTTCCATGGATTGGATTTATCTATATAAATCTCACATCAATTGATAAGAAATACATGCCACATTTTATATTTGAAACCAAACCAGTGTGATGATAAACATAAAAGTACGATGGAAATAATAACCATTATATTGTTCTTTGTTTCTATTCAAAAGTGGGGTTTATCTTAGATGGGTCGAAAAAATCATCATCTAAGATATGTGTATTTTGTGGGGGTTTGTTAAAATATTTCTAGAAGAGTTGAATAGTCTTCCACCAAATTTTGAAGCTAACTTTTCAATAAAACTCATACTTGATGATATAACTATTTCGAAGAATCTATATATATAATGAACAGAGTTGAGTTGTAGGAATAGAAGAAGACACTCTAATAGAATCTTAAAATGGGATTAATTTGACCAAGTCCACCACCATAGGGTGCACCTGTTATTTTTTCAATTAGGAAGGATGTATCAATGAAAACTTATGTTGATTATCAGGAACTTAACTAGATCAGAATCCAGAATAGGTATGTTTTACCCATATTTATGACTATTTTTATCAACTATGCGGAGATCAGTAATTTTACAAGATTAACCTTTGTTCTAGATATCATCAATATAGGGTAAGAAGGAGAATATACCAATGACAACATTCCTTAAAATGTATGGGCACTGTAAATGTATATTGATTGCATTTGGTCTTAATAATTCTCCCTCTATCTTCATGGATTTAATGAATATAGTCTTTAGATATTAACTTGATCATTTCATGGTAATCATTATAGATGATCTTATTATATATTTAAAGTGAATTTGAGGTTATGAAGATCACTTGATAAATGTACCAGATACCCCAAAGAAAAATAATCTATATGAAAAATATACCAAGTGTGAATTTTGGATATATAAAGATTCATTTTTGGGTCATATAATCTCAAGAGAGGGTGTATATATGGATCCATAAAATAAAAAAGTTATTAAAATTTGGCTATAACTAACCATAATGACGGCGATCCATATTTTTATTGGTTGGGTTAGATATTTTCAACAATTTTTTTGAGAATTTTTCATGCATATCTAATATACACACCATTTTAACTTGGAAGGGATCCAAGTTTCTTTGGATAGAGGAATGTGTAGAAAATTTCGAGGAACTAAATAGTAGGTCAGTTAGTTCACCTATTCTTTTCTTACCCTATATTTGATAAGGGTTTGATATCTATAGTGATTCATCCAAGATGATATTGGGATGATTTTCTATGCATAATGATATGGTGATAGCTTATGCATCATGAAAATTGAAGGTTCCTAATAAAAATTACCAAAATCATGATTTTTTGTTAACTACAGTAAATTATTCATTAAAATTATTATTTAATTATATTTATAGACAATGGCATGACATATATTCTGATCATATAAGTTTAAAGTATATATTCACAAAGAAAGAGTTGAATATGAACCATATATGATGGTTGGAGTTGATTAATGATTATGACTGCTTAATACATTATCACCCTAGAAAAGAAAACATGGTGGTCGATGATTTGAGTTGAAAGGGTCATTATAGATTATCTATGATGAGGATGAAAATGATCCAATATTTCTATAATTTAAAAGGTCAGGTCTAGATATATTTAAGGAAGGTGAAAAATATTATATTTCTCAAATGATTGTTCAACCATCTATCCATGTGAGGATTAAAGAGGTACAGATGGAATATGTGGTACTAAAGAAGAAAGTTTGAAATATTCCTATGTTCAACCTTGATTGTGATGGAATTATAAGGTCTAGGAACTATGTTTTTATCTGATTAAAACCAGACTTGAAGAAAGAAATTCTGGATAAAGCTTATAGTTCATCCTTCTTTATTCGTCCTAAAATTACAAAGTTGTAGAGAGAACTGAAAGAGTATTTTTGGTAAGATAACATAAATAGAGATATTGTGGATTATTTATATAGATTCCTAGTATGATATAAAGTTTTGGATGAAATAAAAAATTCTAGTGGATGTTAAAACCATTACCAATAACATAATGTAAGTTGGAAAACATTACCATATATTTTTTCATCAGACTCCCAAAATGTCAAAGGGACACAATGTAATTTGGGTTTTAATTGATCACATTATTACTTCATCACACTTTATTGACCTTAGAGATGATTTTTCTCAATCATATTTCTAGGATATACATTATGTAAGTGATTAGGTTTCACAGAGTACCACCTTCTATTTTATCTGATCGGGATTTATGGTTTACTATGATATTATCTATAAATCTGTAGCTGGATCTTGATAGATATCTTTGTTTGAGTAAATATTATCATATTCTTATAGATATTTAGTTTGATATAACCATTCAATCACAATAGAATATGCTAATATCATATTATATGGATTTCAAAGGTGTTTGCGATCAACATGTATCAGTAAAGGGTAATCCATGGGGAATATGTGAAAACCATTTCTCATAAAAAGAATATTATGTCTAAATGGTAATCCATGTTGCTAATTACAAATAGATATGATTGCTTAGAAATTTATTGTGGGAGATTGTAACATGTGGGAGACATATCATAGGTATATGATAAGACTAATAAGAGATATTCCCTATGTTGTGAAATAGAAGAGGCTTCAAAAGAAAAATTTTGGTAAGTTATGTGAAGATTATGAAAATATAGAGAGTGTTAAGAAAGAATACTTAGTTTTTCATCAAAATCAATTAAAATAGGCTATGCAGCTGGTGGAACTTGAAAATTATAAAAAATATAAAATAAGTAAAGTGGCTATAGAAACTGAGGTGTTATACGTTATTTCACAAAAAGCCTATGAGAAGTTGAATGAGATTGGGAGAAAAGAATGGACCATATTTAGAGGCCATTCACTGCTTGAATTTTATCCCTAATGAACAAGAAGGACCTACATTATTCCTTTATATATATATATATATGATTTTTTACTAACATGAAATGAATTGAAGGATATGGGTCCATCCCTTAAGGGGTGGAATTAGTGATTTAAAGTTTCTAATTCTTCACTTCTCATTTAATGTAAAATAACTAAATGTCGTTGTAAAGTTGTATGATGAGTTATAAAAATCACACTTTCATACATCATTCTTAATTATATTCATCATATCAATTAAGAGGGAGTTCTTCATTGATTACAAGATAAGACAAAGGGGAGCTATATCTTTTACATGGAAACTTTTTGAGGCATTTGTTGAAGTGTTTATAGGATTTATCATTTTATTGATAAATATTATTACTTACAACCTTAAAAATGATAATTGATAATTTCTAAGAACTACATCACATGAATGGTAATTTATGGATAAAATATACATCCTTGGATGTATTTCTAGTATTTTATACACTGGTTTATCCTACATAGACTTTGATTAGACCAATAAAAGGATATTTGTTTATGAAAACCATGTGATATATCCACTCTATCATATGTCTTTAAGAATGAGTCATTTAAGGGAGAAGAACGTGTTTTAGGAAAATTGTTGAAATTTTTATTCCCCCACTTGTTATTTTCTTTTGATTTTCAATAAAGGGGTGGAAATAGTTGATCACACATATTGACTTTTATAATATTAAGAGTCATTGAAAAAAATAAAAAGGGTGATATTATTGGAGCCAAGTGATACATTTGTTTTAAATGATGTGTCAATATGTATTTGGTTAGTTGAAAATGAAGTGGTGATTCTTAGAGAATTATTATGGATTTATATAATGGAATTGGATTTCATGCTTGTGTAATTATTCACTTAAATGTGATGATTGTTTAACTAATTATAAGTTCAGATATATGTGCTAGTAATTTCATGAGTTTCCATAATGTTTACAAAAAGTGAACACCATGGAAATATTACTTTTCTTGAGTAATTGAAGAAGGCCATACAATATTTCCATTATTTTAGGATGAGTTTGAATTAATAAAGGCCATACAAAATGTTATTTATTTTTCATGTTTAATATTTTAGGGAATTAAAATTATTTCATCCAACACTAGAGTTACATTAAAAAGTATGTTTTTATGAGAAAATATTAAATATGCCTACATTTTGGTTTATAATTTGTATCTTAATGGTGAAATTTTCACATAGACATTTTCTAAGTTATTGGAAAAAATTAGCCGACCAAATGAGCCCAAGGGACTAGCTTAATCCCACACATTTTGAAGGATGCCTCTACCATGTGAGAGATCCATCCCAAAAGGAATACAATGGTATCAGGGGTAAGGTGAGCACTTTTATAGACATGAATGAGTTAATGGACATATACCACTTTCTAGGTGAATAGGGAGGCACAGAAGGGGGATAACGAGTTAGCTCATCCCATGTCATGTGTGTATTGTGTTCCGGGGTCCGACCTTGTTACCATGGCTTAAATAAAAGGTAGAATGTCATTAATTATTAATTTGGGATCAACCAATTGAAAATATGATGTGGGATCACACCATGTAGTACTATTCATCTTCATATAAAAGATACATATATAATAGCTGTTGTCTCATCTATAGGATATATGCCATCTGATCTCCTATAGAAATCACCAACAACCATAGCTAGTTGATGGTTTTATGGTAGTTCTAGATTATGTCACTATCCTAAATACAAGTAACAATAAAGTGAAACCATACAAATCCAGTGGTATTGACGAAGGAATGAGACCTACAAGTTATCCTTGACATCATGCATGCAATTGATGCCTTGAATGAATGTGATTATTTAAATTGTCATGTGATTTTGAAGTGAAATTCTCATGAAGTCTTCACATGATGATATATAAATCATGAAACTGTATGAAAACAATCAATCAAATCATTCAGACAATCACCGTAATTATTACATTAACACTGAGCGATTATGTGATGTCATCACATGAAAAAGAACTTAACTCATATAGTATAAAGATACCATCATGGAAGAATTAAATCTTGTTAAGTCATTGGTGTTTTCCATTAGTTTTCCATCGAATATACAATGAGGAATCACATGAAGAATAATAATATCACATAAAGAATAGAGGCATCACATGATCAAGTGAAGAGATCATGTGATCACATGATCACCTCTGTGTCACATGAAGTTCATCATGAAAAATGATTTATAATCAAATGAGATCCCAAGATCCTATGGAATTTGAAATCCTTCTTGAATATACTTGAATATCAAAGGATATTTGGTGGAAATATACCTATAAATATAGAGGTGGAGTCAATAGGTAATAACTACCATTGTTTGAGATATATAAATAGAGAGAGATAAATAATTTATTTCATAAAGTAGAGAATCCAAAAATACTATTCATGCAAAGGTAGGAAACATATGTATGAACCCTTCACATGAAGAAAAATAAGATCTCACATTATCCATTCATCTGATAGATAACCACATACTATCCTTGTCTCATGAAGTACAATAAGACATTCATGTTGCTTTTTTTAAATGCAGGAAAACCCAATGGGAAAACTTTATCTCAAGGAGGTGATTTTAGAGGTTAAAATGATCAGGCTACATAAAGTTATTATGAGAAGATCTTTTGTGAAGGAATAGTTCATATAATAATATAGTTATTTTCCTAATAAGTAGGAAGATTTATACATTTTTTATTCTCTTACATGATATATTCACGTGATAATATACATGAAAAAGTATATTAACTTGAGGTAAGTCCCATGAAGAAGAGTTGTGTTTTAGATATACAATTACCATGAAAGTGTGAATATTTTTTGAACTTAAGGTGAAGGAAGGGTGTGTACTTATATTCACATACAACAAAAATTATGTTATTAAACATTTTCATTCACATGAAATAATTCCCGCATAATGAATTTGAAGGTTTTATAGTTTTTTTATATAATGAAGTACACAAAGAAGAAGTGAGAAGGTCGTGAATTGTATTATACATGCATGAATATTGAAAAATATGAATTAAATTTACCTTTAATTAATAGTGTTCAGTTAATAAATGTATAATTAATTATAAAATAATGTCAAAAGAGTACACATATGAGTTTTTTGTGTATTGAAGAAGTTTTTACACCACTTACACACATTTAATTGATGCTTTTTTATAATTAAGAATGAACTAACCAATAATTTGTTTCAGTAAGGAAACTAATCAAATATAGGTGATCAATATTATTTGATCAAGACCAGAAATATGTAATGCTTCTTGAAGTGTATATGACCAACTGAATTGTGTAAGCACATATATGAAGTTAAAAGGATCACCCTACAGTGGATTTAACCAATAGAATGGAAAACACTCTCATTTTAAGCCACAAGTAAGAGAGGTATCTTAGTTCAATATGGGAGATATTGAATTATTTCATTTAGATAAAAATTAAAGAAGTATCTTAATATATTCTTTGAGTAAAAGAAGTCTCTATGTCGTAGTTGGGAACAAGAGAAGTCTCTTATGTGTTTCAGGAATAGGAGGAAAATAAATATTATAGTGACCCTATGTGATGTATAATAATGACACTCCTTTGTAAATTTAGAATCCAAGATACTATGTTATTCTATATCGAGCTTTTTAATTGTTAAAAATATGATAGTGTAGAATTCACATTGGGTGTGTAAACAAGATAGAAAATAGTAGGCATTTCATTTAATATTTTCAAGTATCATTTGATGTTCTCTCTCTAATCATATTTTTATAGGAGGGGAGACTATGAGACATCACTGTTTAGATCAAGAACCATAAAAAGTTCAAGATTACTAACGAAAAAGAAAATAATTCATTAAGGTAAACCATATATTCCCCACCCCCCTTAGCGGTCAATCTATAATGGGGATCTATAACCAAAAAACATTTAATACCAATATAATATTAAATTAAATTACATGAACTTAACATATCACTTTTAGTCTATTCCATTTATGGTTTACAGCATAACATGTAACCTCATATTGTGTGTCTCTACATAAAACATGTTATTATCTGTGGTAAAACCACATAGCATCATAGTGTGTATGATCACATGAAATGACAATAATATAATCAAAATTTATAGTTTTAAGGAATATATATAGTATATATAATATAATCTATAGTTACATGTTATGTGTTGGAAGTCAATATTTGAAAAGAAATTTGACCATGTGTTGACCCACAACCCACTCCAAAAATCACTTCATGTGTACCTTATGTGATGTTCTATGTGATGGAATATACCTTTTGGTATATTAATTTAAAGTAATTATGGGAATATAGGTGTCAAATATATTATCAAGGTTTTTAAGAAGCTGATTAGAGGGTCCATCTGGGAAGGAGCTCTATGGTGTGAAGATATGGGTTGCACTGTAAGAGTGTTTGTTGCATCATGGAGTGACCATATGTAGTGTAGGGTTTCTTGGGGATTTTTTAGAGATAAATATAATTTTCACATAGTTGTGATGTGGAGATTATGGTTTTCTCATAAATGGAGGCTTTGCAACATGGAGTGTCAAGATATGTTTAATAGTGGATAAAAGGTGAAGTTAGTTAGTTCTAACAATTTGGGGGTAACTACACCATGGACATCGGCTGGGGAATATCCCCTATCATGGATTTTGGGCTCCATGGGGTAGAATAATTTTCTATACCATGGTCCCTTCTTGTTTTTGGTGGCCTGTAGTGTAGTGTTCTTGAAATATATGTGGTCTTCAACTTGTTTTAGAATGTCTATAATTTGGATATATAAAAAATAAAATAACGTGGATTTGAAAATCTAGAGTGCAATGTAATTACTTTCAATGAATAATAGTCCTCCCTATTTTCAATAGTTATGTGGTGTGGTTCCATGGTTTTCACCTTTATGTGAAGTTTTATGGACTGGGATAAATTCATTAAGGCCCTTGAACACAGTCACTTTACTAACATTCTTATTTTTTCCTGGGAAAACCAAGCACATCCTATAGAGGAAATTCATCCACATTTTGGGGGATTTTAACCCCAGTCTTGGGAGATTAATCAGTGATTTTTTTAGTAAGTCCCCTCTCCCAATTCTCCTGGTTCCTTCCTGTTCTTCCACGAGGAAATGTTTTTATTGGGTGAAATCAAGGATTTATTAATATTTTTGGCAAGGGGTGATGTGGTTGTTGTTTTCATATCCTATAATGGTATTATCCTTCATTAAGGTGGTTGGTGGTAGTATCCCTATCATTGTAACCATGTGCGGTGGTTCGAGAATCTCCATTTAGGGTAGGGTATCCTCCATTTCACACTTAGTTGTATAATGTGAGAGGGATTATGGTCTTGTTATATTTTGGGAATATAAAATGAATCATCCTAATAATTTGAATGAATCATATTTATTTAAATTTAATACTAAGTGGTTTTAAAGTTATTTTTTTACATCATTTGAAATTATTTGATATTGTGATAGTACACACTTGATGACTCACAAAAAAGTGTGGTCATTGAGGGATTTATTTTCATTGTGATAGTACACACTTGATGACTCAAAAAGAAGTGTAGGTGTTAAAAATACCCTTTATAAATCTGAAAAATAATTATTGAATGTGATTGGAATTTTGTGTGTGTGGTTGTGATGTGTGGTTTTTGATATAGTGTGGTGAAGTTTAGTTATAATGTGGGGATATAATGTGATTATAATTGGATGTGGTACACATTTCCTGTGATGTGGAAAAGAGTTTTGATATGGAATGTTTTTTTGGTTAGTAAAGGGAGTTGATGTGGGATTTTTGGAATGATAAATGTGGGTTTTTATTCTTTTGTGGTGTGTTTTTCTAGTTAGATGTCTAGTAGTGGAATTAAATGTAAATGTTGAAATTGAAATGCAATGGGTTAAAATGGAAAATGAATGCCTGAATTAAAATGGTAATTTTGGTTAAATGTGTTTTATGATTAATATAAAATTTATGGTATGGAATATTAATGGGATTAATAAATGGAATTATTTAGAAATTAGATATCGAGATATTTCATTAACATGAATTTATAGGAATAATTTGGTTTGTGGATTGTTTCATTTTTGGGTGGTGTTGTGTAGTGGTGGTAGTGGAAGTGGAAGATGTTGAGAGGTTTAGTGGTGATGTGGTGACTTGGGATAATGATTTTGTAGTGACCCCATAGGTTTTAGATTGTGTGTGGATATTATATATGTATTTTTATTTCCCTTTTGATTTATTTCCATTTTTTATTATAGAAAAAGGTTTTGGGGGGTGTTTTGTCCAATGTCCCAATGGTGGCGATGGGGGTATGGAAACCCATGATTTCCTCAGCTATCTTTTAGGGAAAACTAACATGAATTCTCTTTGATGAAAAAATGCTAAAAGTGCACTATAGTGATGATTTATGAGGTGCCTTATGATCGGTGTTGTGAATTGTAGGAAGACGGTATGAGGTTGAAGTCTTTCATGTTCATGATACCCTAATATTCCACTTATAGTTGTGGTGATATGTGATGTGATGACCCGGGTGTCCTCAGGGGAGATATGATGTGATAGCCTAGGTGCCTTTGGGAGATATGTGATGTGATATGATGTTCTAGTTGACTTTGAGTGATATGTGACGTGATGTCATGGTCGATGTATCTTTGTGAAGGATTAATATATGAAATATACAGGAGATCAAGGTCATATGTCATTGGTGTGTGAGAGTTGAAATCACTGGGAAATCGGTGAGGGGTTCCATTATTGATATGATTATTCTTATGTTGTTAAACATGGATTTATTATTTTTTGAGAATTACTTGGCCAGGATGGGATTGGTTAGTTAGCATGATTAGGTGTTCTTGGTTTTATTTTTTTTCTCATGGGTGCATTAGTAAACTCTTTTTCACATGTTCATAGGAGACCTGCACATGATTCTACTAAGTATTATTGTATGGTCAGACTATGTATATAAAAACTATTTCCATATTTCTATGATGACTTAATGGACTGTGTCAGACATTTATAGAGTAGGATTTGTGTATTTTATTATTTCAATGACTTATTATTATCTTTTAGGTATTTATTTATAGAATTTTATATGTATCATTTTTTACACCTGATTTTTGGGATGTTTTTAGTTCCATTTATCTTATGAAATGTTATAGATTTGATTGATCACTGATATATTATCTTATGATCCTATTTTTATAGTGGGTAATGCATCCATTTTTTGATATTTTTATACCCTCATCGATATACACCAACCTAAGGCCAACTGGAGGCAAGACATGGGGGTCATTATCTCTCTTCTTTCATTTTTGGCCTAGGAGGGGTATATTTGGAGGAAGGTGGTCATGATAGTATGGTATCAAAGGTATGATTGAGGGATAATATAGATTTTGGATTTCAAAATAGTAAGGATTTCATGGTTAGGAAAGAAAATGGTGTCAATTGATCTTGGAATGTAACATGGGCTCAGAAAGACTGACGAAGACACAAGATTTTATCCCCCCACCCCCAAGATTTGAAGCAAGGACCCTGAGCCTACTGAACGACCATGTAAGAGGGTTATTCTTGCATGGTAGATATATAAGAGAGGTATATTGATCAATAATAACTTTTATTATTATTCAAACTGAGTTGATTATGTAATTTAATAAGAATTAAAATGAATCCTAATAAAAATACCATATTATTGGGCTTTGGGAATCAATTTTCCACCTTCATCTATGGATCCTAGTCATCATTAGTGTGTGGTTTAATAAGTCAAGGTTCAGTAGGCTAATCTATTTGATCATCATAAATTTGACCTAGTAGAGGATAATTATTTGAGGTAGAGGTACTTGGATGACTATAAATATTACAGTTTGGGGAATTTAGAGGGTATATTTTCTAATATAAAGATAGAGAGATGATTAGAGGAGATCAATATCACATTCAGTTTGATCTGGTCTCTGAGAGAGTATTGGGTTTCAACAATAGTTAGTAAGATGTGAAGAGTTGTCAATCTGTGGTGGGTGAATTATATTGGTGATAGAAAGTAGGAATATTACTCAAGGGTTATATTTTAGAAGGAGTTATGTGTATAGTTCCCACAATCAACAATGAATAATGTAAGGAGATACAATCTTCTCTCTCTACAGTAGGGGGATGGCTGTGATGTATATTGGGATCAAGCATAAGTGCCTTTTTTGTTTCACCCCAAATCATTGCTTATGAGTTATTCCATATATATTTTTTTGAAGAGGCACTTCATCATTCTATCAAGTATGTATTTACCCCCCTTACGTTGCCGACATATCTGTATGTACAATATAAGGAAATGGATATTGAGAATATGAAATTAGAATGAGGTTTTCCATGAGATAGGAATGAGTAGGGTTCCTCAATGAGTATATTTTTAGTGTATTTTCATGGGTTTTAGGGCCTTTTAGAATTCAAATGGTGGAGATTAGACCCCAACAATTTCCATTCTAGAATTCTGGGACCAATTGTTTCAACTCCTTTTAGGGGGCTTATGATAGTCTTCTTTATCTATGGTTGTTTTATCCATCATCTGGATTGGTGCCTTAGGTTTCTTCGAGCTTAACATAGTGGTGGTGGACAGGTTCAGTGTCAATCCCAGCAACAACTAAAAGTGAGACAATTTCAATAGCAAGGGAAACATGATTATTCCCTACTGAGAGGAGTTGGAGTAGGTAGAGGTTGGCCTCAGGATAACCCTCATGTTTAGGGGCCTTGACCTAAGAATTTCCATGGAGGAAGATTTAAGAAAATAGGTAGATTATTTGGGAACAAATAGTTTCATGTGAAGGAGGCTTATTATGTCTCTTGTGTTAAATATTCCAGTCGGAGTCCACATAATTTTGTTTGATGTGTTTTGAGGGTGTAGGCTGATGATCAGTCCACATAAATCATGTAGAAACTATTCTTTCTTTAGAGGAAATCATAAAATTTCATACTCAAAATCAAATAGTTGTTATATGTGTGATATTATCGAATTATTTTAGAATATAATCATGTTCTTAGATGTGGAACACCATCTTGCTGTTTTTTAGCAGAAATATTTTTTAGGTAGGAATTAAACGTGTGGTGCACCATCATTATTTGGCGGCTATGTTTTCTATGAAATCAGTATGCCCTAGGATGGTGGATGTTTCTAATGTTTAATATGAGTTTATAGATGTTTTTCCTAGGTATATTATTACACTACCCCCTTGATGTGACCTCATGTTTGGAATAAATCTACAACCCGATGATTCTCTAATTTCGATGGATCATTATCAGATAGAACCATCTCCATTATAGAATTTGAGGATTTAGATAAATGATCTAATGTAGAAGGGTTTCATTCATCCTATTTTATCATTGTGTGTGATCAAGTATTATTATCCAAGAAGTCGGATGGAAGTATGAGGCTATGTATAGACTACTAGAGGGTGAATATTGTGACAATCAATAATCTATACCTTCTCCCAAGGATTTATGATATTTTTGATTAGTTGAGAGCGGTGAATTGGTATTCCTAGATCAATATATGATCTGTTTATGACTAGTTGATGGTTAAGGATGGATATATCATGAAGGATAACATTAAATATAGGTATGGTAACTTCGAGATCATGGTCATGTTGTTTGGTGTCATGAACACACTTTCTATGTTCATAGGGATCATGGACTCTATATTCCAAGAATTTTTGGACAATTTTATAGTTTTGTTCATTGATGATACATTGATCTACTTGTAATTAGGGGATGAGCATGTTCATTATCATAAATTTTTCTTGTAGGTTCTTCGATGCCACCGTCTCAATGGAAAGTTTTCCAAGAGTATGATTTGGACATGAGAGGTGAATTTCCTTGGGCATGTGGTTTCTCAGAATGGTGTTTCCATAGAACCATCAATGTTTTAGGAAGTTATTTCTTGGGAAGCATCCAAGAATGTGTAATTTATTCAGATATTCCTTGATCTTTTAGGATATTATTGAAAGTTCATCTCCAATTTTTTACCAATTGTGGCCCCTTTCATATATTTGACTAGGAAGGACAATGATTTTATCTATACTGATTAGTGTCAGACATCATAGGACTACCAGATATAGAAATTGAATAGTTCTCTAATGATCTAGTTTCCATAGTAAGTTATGATGTTTGAGGTGTCTTGTGATTCTTCCCATCTTGGTTTGGGGTGTGTCTTAATGCAACAAAATGGTAGTGGCATCTAACGAGTTGAGGAAGTTACACCCCCACAAGGATATTTATACCACCTATGATTTGGATCTAGAAGTGGTTGTGTTTGTTCTGATGTTTTAGTTACATTACCTCATTGGGGGGATATTTTTGGTCTTTACAAATCACAAGAGATTGAGTTTTATCTTTTATCAATGTGACCTAAATCTAAATAAGTGAAAGTGGATGGATTTTCATCAGGACTATGACTTGAGGATATCATTCACTTTAGGAAAAGGGAATTTTATGCCTGATTCCTTGAATAGGATGTCAATAAAGGATTTTTTTTCCAGAATCCTTAGATACAAGGAGGGTGATTGAGGAGTTATCATCCTTACACTTAGATGTGAGGGTGGTTGATGATTGATTTTTCTTATTCCAAATGACAGTGTAGTATTTTATGATGTAGTAGGTAGAGGATAATTAGTGGTGAGACTTAGATAAATATGTGAATCATGATTGTGTTTTCCATGGTAGTGCCCCAGAGGGATTTTAATAGGATAGTCAAAACTAGATTTTATTTCAAGAAAAGTTTCTTGTTCTGATAGTGATGTACGAGGGAGTCCTTCATGAGTTTCATATCTCAAATTTGGAGGTGTATCAAGGAGTATCCAAGACATATAATGGATTGAGGACATAATTTTGGTGGCATGGGATGAAATGGTTGGTGGCGTAGTTTATAGCTTAGTGTTTGGTCTGCCAGCAGGAAAATGTTGAGAACCTTATTCATGGAAGATTGATGAATCCCTTATATGTTCATGAGTAGAAATGGCAATATATCTCAATTGACATCATCACATGGTTACCCTAATATCTATGAGGTTGTGACAAAATATTAGTAATCATTGATTGATTGAAGAAATTATCTCACTTCATAGTGACAAGGGAGTCAAGCATCAAGGATTTATTGGAAAAAGGTTTGTGGATAAGGTGGTGTTGATTCTAGGTACCTGGTGTCCATTTTCTAGGATCAAGACACACATTTTACCTCATGAGTCTTTAGGGAATTTCAGCAGCCTTCTAATACTTAGTCACGCCTCATCACTTTTTTCCACCCTCATACATATGGATAGAAGAAATAGACTATCCAAATACTAGAGGATAGGTAATGGGCATGCATATTGGATTTTAGAGGGTCATGGGAAAAGAAATTTCCATTGTTTGAGTTTTAAAATAACAACATGTATCACTTATCCATTAGTATATACCCATTTGAGTTTATTATCGGTGACCATATTTTCTTCTATTATACCGGGATGAGGTTAGAGAGTCAATATTTCTCCGTCCTAATGTGGTGCTGAGAAGGATAGTAAAGGTCCATCTTGTTCGTGAGAGGATGAAAGTAGTGAAACACAAGCAATAGATATATGTCGATCATAGGAGGAGGCCATTGGAGTTTCAGTTTGGAGACCCCATGTTTTTAAATGTTTCCCTTGATGTGGGTAGTAGGGGTTTGGAAGGGGGATTAATCCCTTACCTATATTTTTTGGGTCTTTTGAGGTATGGGGGTGAATTAGAGAGGTGGATTATCAATAGATACTTCCACCATGGTTGGACAAAATTCAAGATTTCATCCACATCACTTAAATCAACCGGCATCTTTAGAATGACTCCCATGTCCGAGGCTAGTGGGAGTCTGATATTTAGGACAATAAAAATATTATTGAGTAGCCAATGGAGTTCTATGATATTTATGAGAAATTTAGTTCATAGACGGATCATTCCTTTGGTTCATGTGTTGTGGAATTATTGTGTTAGAAAAGAGAGTAATTATGAAAGAGATATGTAGATGTTTTCCTAGTAACCAAAGATGTTTGGAGTATTGTTTCATTTTTCCTTATTCATATTTTCTTAATGGGGTGATTTTTTTATATCTTAATGATTTATGAGACTTGATTTTTCCTCAATGAAATGTGTGGTAATGCTTCAAGAATAAGAATAAGGGACACCCAATTTCTACTCAAGAAAAATTTTACTACAACGCAACTAAAAGCGTGTGGGTGATTCAATGCTACACAAAGTGGATAATATATTAACATGGGAGAAGTAATTACTTGAATTCTGTTCTTGGAGAATTTTTGTGTGATGGTTTAGGCCATGTGGATTTTGTGATGGTGTTATAGTTGGTAATGTGAAAACTTTTATAATGACCCACTATTATCATACATAGATATTTCATCTAGTTAGACGAATCTCTATTATATAACATAATAAAACCACAAGTGAATCATAAGTTTTTATTTTATTTGGAAACTTTAAAATAAAAAAACTAGTCCATAAAACATTTACATCATCTCCCACTTACTCCTTTATAAATAGAACCCTTTTTACATGTCATATTTAATACCATCCTTTATGTATTTTGGAAAATACACATAAAAGGTTTATATGATAAGGTCAGTAAGGGTAAAAAAGAAAGATATACAACATAAGAATAAGATCCTGAACATGAAATTTTAAAATTATACTCCGCATAACAAATATCATAATCTTGAGTCATGGAATACATCATATATGTTTGAAAGATATGAATCATAAAAGAACATGAGGGGATAATATTTTCAAATGACATAGAATTTTGGAATACAAATAATCATATATAATCATCTATCTAATAGTCATGGATATTTTCCAAGACTATTGCAGTGGAATGGGTTAACTTCCCAAACCATCAAAGTAGCCAAGATTCACTCCCAAGACTATCACATGGGATTGGGTTCACTCCAAAAACCATCACAGTATCCATGGTTTACTCTCAATACTATTATAGTGGATTGGGTTCACTCCTCAAACCATCACAGAGGAAAAATTCAATACTAAACTAGTTACACATCATATTCTTTTCCTACCTTACTGAGATGAGTTAACTTCTCTTTTTAGTCCTGCCTTACTGAACCAAGTTCTATTCCCATTTCAGTCATATCTTACTGAACCAACTTCACATCCCATTTCAGTCCTGTATATCTCATGATTTATAAAAACATTACCCAATGAATTAGAGGGAGATATAGCTCCCAACTATCAGATAATAAAACCATACTTATGTGTTCTAGAAGATCATAAATCATATGAGTACCCATGAAAATAAAATGAGTTTCATAATCACTTCATCAAAACATAACCCATGGTAAAGAAATAGGTTTCATAAATATAATTCCATCATAAATATAAATCAAAAATAAAAATAATACAGATGGTATTCCTCAATAATATACCCATTAAATAAAAAGGGATTCCTAATAATGTTATATTAGATGGAAAATAATTTCAAATGATCACTTGAAATAATTCCTGAAGAAAACAACCTTTCTATTAAAAAAATTAAATGTCCTGGAATTATAAAAGAAAATAGTTTCTTTGAAAATTACCTTGTGAATTTTAAAAGTAACCTTCATTGAATTAAATCATCATGATGGGAGAAAATCCCTTCAAGCTGTATAAGTTAAAAAAACATTCCTTTCATATTTTTTTTGGAAATTCATAAATTACCTCACTTATAAAATGAAAAAAGGAATCCTAGAAAACTGTTTTGTAAAAAGAAAAAAATAAGTAAAAAATGTATTTTCAAAATCATATAATAATAGTAAAAAAAATTCCTAAAAAAATTTATAAAATATACACATGTATGAAACAAATAGTTTTAAGGTATTCCTTAAAAAGACAATTTATAAAAGTAAATCCCTTATAAATATAAAATCATTGAAGTGAGCATTAATAAAATACATAGATTATGTGTATTCACTATAAATACACAAAAAAGGTATAAATTAAATATCGTATAATCAAAATTCATCACATTCATAATTTATGTATGAAATAATCTATGGAGTTTAAGGTTGACCAAAAGAATAGAAATTTGGTTAACGAGTCTCTTACAACTTTGTAATTAGTCAAATAGTATTCCCTATAAAAGAAACAATTATCAAATTAAAAATTGAATAAAATTAAGATATTTATTTTTATTATATGATATATAAAAAGGATGTATATATGTAACACCCCAAGCTTCCACAGTATGCTTCCCTTTGAATAATACAGTAGCGTGTGTTGTATGCAACTTCGAGTTCTTACACACACCACAACCAATCAAACTAGCCGTTATGAATAGTAACACACACTTTTTGAAATTTTATAAATTTTATCTCTCAAAATGGACTTCATTTTTGGATTCGGAATATCGAAATTATCCTAGGGTAAAATTTTGGAACTTTTCGGATAACTTTTATATTTTGATGAATAGTGAAAATTACTAGATTTTAAATAAAAAAAACTTTTTTAATCAAAATAATTAATAGTGATAAATTATGAATTTAGGTGATTTTAAAGTATATTTATAATATATTTTTACCATTTAATACACTTTTGGTCATTGGACATAATTTCACATTTAAACCGGAAATAAACAACTATCAATCTTTTGACAGTTATTATTTCTTAAAAACACGCTTTTTGTTTTAACAACGAGAATTCATTTTAAATTTATTTCTGCCACTTCTATGTTTTGAATTTAGAAATATGGATTCCATATTTTGAATCAAGATATCCAAATTGTGTAAATAGGTAAATTTTATTTTTAGACATTTTGAATAAGTACTTCAGTAAATATTTTATTTACCATGGTTAAAGGGTAAATCTGGTAAATAAGGGTAAAAAAATGATATTATAATAATATTAATTTTACCTAAAACGTGTCCTAACCCTATTGGTTGATACATGTCCGACCATGGGAATATTTGGGTCGATTTTGGGACCCAATGGATCCACTTTTAAGTGATAATGACACTTTATATTAATTAAGTTAAAGTAAATACGAAAATGACAAAAGCATATATCTTTTGGAAAAACAATTTGTACATAGGGTTATATATATTATATTTTCGACTATAAATATTAATTAGAAATATAAAAAGTTTTACTACATAATAGTATTTTATTTATAAATTTTAGACATTGAATAATTAAATTTATTTATGACACATTAATGATGCAATATTTTCCTTATAAATGAAAGAATCAAATAATTGGTATTATAAATATTAAAATAAATATAATTTGAAATTTTTGATGCCATACACGAATTTTATTGGTTAATATTACGTTATAGTATTTCTTAAATTAATTGTTTTTGAATTAATAATGTTTTTAAGACTTTAACAAAAATCAATTATTGAATAGTGTCAAAATTGACATAAAAGAGTTTTCAAAACAAAAATTATATTATTAATTGATATTAAATTCATAAAAATCTAAGGTTCACCCAAAGGAATTATATCATGATAGGTGTATCATAAATGGACCACTTTTGGGTTTCTTGTATGTATATAGTATTTTTAATAACTATATAATATAAAAATACAAAGTGACATGATAAATGTCAAACTAATTAACTAAGAGTTAAAACTAAAAGGTAAGGTTAATATAGTGACCCAAACCTATCTAAAATCAATTGGTTGAAAGTATTTAGACCCATATGCACCTTATACTTTTAATAATCCACTTTGGAGCCATTAGAAACCGAATATGAATTTATTATAAAATAATATTTCTTTCTTTTCCAAAGGTTCCCCTCACCCCACTTATAAAAGGGCACTCCCCCTTCTCTATAATTCATACCTTCAATGCCTTTGGTCTCAGCCAACCTCTACCCAAATACCCTATCAAATATCCTACCTTCATCCTAGAGGCCTTCCTTTAGTCATAAATCCATCCAAAAGAGCCCTTTTGATCAAATCAAAAGGAAGAACCCGAAGAAGAGGTAATGTTTTCACCACCCTCTTTCAAGTTCCTTTATTCTTCAACTTCTTCTTTCTTTATTATTCCCATTCTAAAATAATAACTCCAGTATCTTCTATATACTGTAATATTATTATAAATATGGTAAAACCATATTCAGTATTATATCAATCCTTTGAATGACATGTCACCATACGTGCGTACGTACGGCTTACCGTCTCCACGTCGTGGTGTAATTGTTATTCAAAATATTATTATTTGGATGCGTACAATAATGACGTGTAATTCATGTAAATAATAAATATAACATGATATTGATTCCGTATATATGATATAATATCCAGTTATATATTATTTTAATATCAAAATAATGATATTGTCGCTCGTGCGTATATACGGACTACCGTCTCCACGAACGTGATGAGATTCATTCCCCATCGTATCCATTCAAGTATAATTCTCATTTGATGATTAAAAAAAATGTTTAAGGACTTGATATCATTCTGGATATTAATAAGATACAACCTAACAATAATAAACATGGCTTATGTAACAAAACATATAAAAGAAAACGAGTAAGTTAACACCTGAAATGACGATAATACTAAGATATTATTAACAAAGCAATGTTAAAAGATCATATATGATATCATATTAATGTATATGATTCTTGTATAATTTAATAACAATTATTTCACCATTATACAAGAGTTTAACCTACCCTCGACTAAGGAAAAGTACAAGGTAAGGGTTTATTTCACAATCTCTTTATTATCCGAGGTTGTTTAAACGTAATTGTCTACTGGGACCTCATTATCATCCACATACATGTTTCATAAAAATGTATTTCAAATCATTCTTACTATATTACAAACTATGGGTTAAATTCATTTATACCCTCTTTGACTTTCTATAAGATGTTTATAAAGGAATATTTCTGTCATTTTCCAAACAAGGTCCTTTTTAACCTTTTCGACAGAATTAAGGTAAAAATGTCTTTTTGTAAGTTATACGGAGGGTGCGGCTATTTTCTTCCATTATAAAATCATCCAAGCTTCCCTTACAAGATCTTAATAATATTTTCAAATTAAATGTTTTATTTTATAATTCTATGATTTTTAAATGATTTTAAAAAAGAAATATTTCTCTCAAATATATGAAAATCCAGTGCAAATGTATATGTATTTAACGAAAGATTAAAAATGTTTTCAGAAAACCCGAATATCAAGTGTGGTAGACAAGAAGGGATTGGGCGTGGGACCATCATGGCCTGTAATTAGTTGACCAGTCTTAGAACTAGTTATTTTGTCTTCAGAAGCTTGCATAATGTTTTCAGAAAAATACTAGAGTATATTTTAGCAATTTTAAACGTAAGTATCTTCTAAAACAATTGCATCGGTAGGTCCCATGAGACAAACTAGTGTCTTGGAACTAGGACTTGACAAAATGTTATTTGTAGTCTTGGCACGAGGCCTTGACTATGTGGTTATGATAGTCTGGAATTATAAATTCCATCATTATGAATGTGGTTATTGATATTTCATGTGATTATTCGACTAGTAGAATATCCATGTGAATATGTAAATTAAATTATTTCATTTTATCTTTGCCATATTATGCTGAAGTTCATGTTTAAAAGGATTTTGTTTTAGTTATACATTGCCTTAAATGTTTAAGCTTATTTATTAAAGTTTCCTCTATACTGTTATCCTTACTGAGAATCTGAGCTCACCCCTTTCAATGTTTTATTTTTCCCAGGATGTGAAGAAGTATTTTATGAATGACCTGTAGGGATAGTATGAGGGGATATGAGTGTGGACTATGGAGACTATGTTGTTGTAGTTTTCACTTTATGATGTAATGTATGTAAGGACCCAGTTGGAGCAATGAACCACTGAGAGGGGGGGGGGGGTGAATCAGTGGTAGCCCTTTTTCTTTTTTAAGTTCCTTTAATATTAAGAACAACCTGTGTCTCCTGTTAAAGATATAATTCCCTGATGAGAAACAAACAAGCACATATCCAAAGGAACACAATAATTTACAAAGTTCACTATTCAATAATAATAGCTAAATTCTTGGTAAGGTTGGAAACAATCCAGCACCATACAATATACTAAGAAAATAATCCTTGGATTACAATGAGTAGGATATACCCTTACACTCATGAAGAACTGTGAAACAATCACTCCAGTGCGTGTGCACCCTCTTAGCACAATAGGGCAATGTCTCTTTTCTTGTAACAACTTATGTTACCTGCACTTCCTTTCAAATACACAAGTGTAAGCAAGTTCAGCACAAATCTTCACTTCCTTACCCAAAAGAAAGGAAAGGAATCCTTGGACTTGAGATAGATCAATTACAGTTCGAACATCCCATTCCAAATCTCCCCTATGATTTTTCCCAATCCAATTCTTCAATATGAATCTTCTTCAGTCTGAGAAACTCAATATGATGACAGCCAGTACTGATTCCCAATTCCGAATCTCCACTCCGAATACTTCACTCCAAATTCTTCACTCCAAACTTTCTTCTTCACTCTGATTCTTCAATCTGAGTCTTCCTTAGTCTGAGAAACTCAATACGGTGACAACCAGTACTAATTCCCCATTCTGAATCTCCACTCCAAATTCTCTTCTTCACTCTGAATTTTCTCAATCTGAGAAACTTAATACTATTTCAACCAGTATCAAATTCTTGTTTTAATTGAGACTTCAATGAAACTCTGTAGGCCAATAACTTATTCTTCTTTCTAGATTATTAGAGATTCTCTCTCTAATTTTTCATCACACAGTTACTTTGCACTCTGATCTCCTTTTATAGGTGCTTCAAAGTGTGCTTTGGCAGGAAACCAAAATATTTTTCCGCTCACTTAAATTCACCCAAATCTTAATTTCTCCTAAAATCTCGGAGTAATTAAGACTTTTTCAACGCTTCTAGAATCTTGTAGAATCTTATTCCACTTCTCTTGATTTATAACTTTGGCCTTTTTTAGATCCGACCTTGTTACACAGTTTTCTCGGAGTCAAATTCTCGGATTCACTCTTCTTATTTCTCGGTATCACATTCTCAGATCCATCCTTCTTGAGTCATAGACATCACTTCAATTCCCGGCATGTCTCTTCACTGCTTCTTCGGCATGACACCGTTTTTAATTCTCTGTATGACTCTTCATCACTTCTTTCTATGTCTTTTCATTGCTTCTTTGGCATGACACCATTTCAATTCTTGGTACGACTCCTCTCCATTCATCGATACCGATGATTTTAAACACTCGGTATGACTCCTATGGATCTCGATACGACTTCACTAGTTCTCGGTACAACAATATGTTTCTCAGTACGACTCTTCCTGATTCTTGGAATGACCTTTTGTTCTCGATACGACTTATTTGACTCTTAGTACGACTTCACATTTCGACTTCACCAATTCTCGGAGTAGACTCCGCTCTTCTGGATACGAACTTTAGATAGAGTAAGTCGACTCCAAACTTCTCGCTACGAACTTATAACTTAGGAGGTCAACTCCGCACTTTTGTCTACGAACTTATGATACAAGAAGTTGACTCCGCACTTCTGTTCAGAAAGTAGACTCCACAAATTCTGTTCAAGAAGTAGACTCCGTAAATTTTGTTCAGGAAGTAGACTCTGCAAAATCTATCTCTGGAAGTCGACTCTGCACTTCTGGTTCTCGAAATGGCTCCACCAGATTCTCAAAGTGACTTCTCGAAGTAACTTTTTCTTTCATCGTGAGTTCTTTAATATACTCACAAATTAGAGTTACAAAACAGCAAAGGGTCGTCACAATTAGGGCCTTCACATCTCCTATCAGCCAGCTTTCAAGAATTTGCAATTTCCCGGTTCCGAACTTCTCAATTTCTAGAATCTGAATTCCAGACTCTGAATTCTTTGAACACCAGGTTCCGAATGTTCAAAATTCAAGGTTCCAAATCTTCAAACTTCCAGCTTCTGAATTCCAGGAAATTCAAGATGTCTTTCCTTTATGAAAACTTCCTTAAGATCAACAAAATACAATCCATGTAAACCATCTTTTCCTTCAGCATGGTCCTAATAATCCACCCCTTTGGATTTTGTTGTCAACCAAGTTTTCATAAATCACCAAACTTTATAACCTCAAGCAATGGATTACTTATTAATAATTATAATCCTACGCAAGCTAACTCATTATAAGAAACAAGAATCATTGACAGCAAAACCATGCTGTCCATAGGTAGTGAAAAAATGACATCTTCAACTTCATACATATTTAGCTTCATACATCCTGCATACAACTTAATGTTCTTTCCTACAACCACTCCAACAAATAGTTAGAATATTTCACATACACAAGCAGTGCTAAGTTCAAAACTTACCCACAACTCTCTCTTTAAACAATAGATTTATGATACAAACAACTTCTCCCCCTTGAAAAAACAATCCAAATGTAAGAAGAGAGAGGGGACAGAATAACATACCTTATCCTTGAAGAGAAAGAGGTTGGACACCCATGTTCAACCTCAATCTTGAGAATGATTCCTTCGGCAAGGGTTTCATGAAAATATCAGCAACTTGTTCAGCAGATGAAACATATTCAAGTTTCAGTTAATTCTTTTCCACATGCTCTTTGATGAAATGATATTTTATGTCAATATGCTTCAATCGAGAATGTTGGACTGGATTCTTGGTAAGATTAATTATGTTTTGATTATCACAGCCCAAGAGAAAGGGAAGCTTCACTTCAACTAAAAAATCTTCCATCTGTGTTATCATCCAGATAAGTTGAGTGGTGGACATGGTGGCAGCAACATATTCAGCTTCAGCAATACTAAGTATCACAAAAGTTTTCTTCTTTGAGTGCCAGCCAACACAAATTTTTCCAATAAAGAACACTCCACTAGATGTGGATCTTCTATCATCAACATTTCTTGCCCAATCTGCATGTGAATAGACAAATAAATCAATGTTATTTGATCCACTATACTTGATACCGAATTCTGCTGTGCCTTTTATGTATCTGAGAATTCTTTTTCCAGCCACAAGATGTGATTATTTAGGAGAACTCTTGAATCTTGCACATAAGGTAAAAACAAAAACAATATCCGGTCTTGATGCAGTCAAGTATAATAAAATTCCAATAAACTTTCGATATTCTTTCTAATCAACTTCTTTTCCTTCATCATCTTTTCTTAGCTTCATTTCCACTGTGATAGGAGTTGATACATATTTTGATTTTTCCATCCCAAATTTCTTAAGAAGTTCCTTATCATACTTTTCTTGGGAGAGAAAAATGAATTCTTTTTGTTGAAAAATTTGTAACCCAAGAAAGTATCTCATTTCACCCAACATGGACATCTCAAAGACATTCTTCATTTCTTCAGCAAGCCTTTCATAGCTTCTTTCATCATTTCCAGTAAAAATAATTTCGTCATCATAGACGATCACAATGAGAGAAAGATGTTGGATTTCCTTGATGTACAGATTGCTATCAACTCTTCCTTTCTTGAAGTTAATCTATTTTAAGCAAGTATCCAGTTTGGAATACCATGCTCTTGGAGCATGCTTTAGCCCATACAAGGCTTTTTTTAACCTGCACACATAACTTTCCTCCTTCCCAACAACAAATCCACATAGTTGTTCAATATAAACTTCTTCTTTAAGATCACCATTAAGAAATGCGGATTTTACATCCATTTGAATGATTTTGTAGCCTTGTTGTGAAGTAATAACAAGAAAGATTCGGATAGTTTCTAATCTGGCTACCGTAGAAAAAGTTTCTTCAAAGTCAATTCCTTCAATTTGAGAGTAGCCTTTGCAAACCAATCTTTATTTATTTCTAATAACTTCACCTTCTTCATTTATCTTGTTCTGGAAGACCCACTTTGTGCCAATAATGTTCTTATTTTCAGGCTTGGGTATGAGTTCCCATGTATCGTTCTTTTCAATCTGATCCAATTCTTCATTCATGGCTTGAACCCATTCCGGATTCTCAAAGGATTCTTTAACATCATTTGGTTCTACTTTGGAATACAAGGAAGTATGTGATATGGAATTACTTGTTCTTCTTGTTTGAACCATGTGATGTTGATCTCCAATAATATTATGAGTTTAAACTTATTTCATTAGCCTTGGATAAGTTTTTCGTGTGCCTTCCTCATCACTTGATATGACTGAATCTGATTCTTCATCTTGATTAGAATTTCAATTCATTGCATCCTTATCAGAATCGTTAAATTCATCTTTCTCATTTTCCTTGTTTGTCTGGACATGCTTATATTTTCCCAGAGTTTCAATGACTTTTACATCAACTATATCCAAAATTCTTCATGTTTCTTTGTTAAAGAATCTATAACCTCTTCCTTCTGGTTCATATCAAAGAAAAATTCAGTCTTCTCCTTTTTTCCAAATTTTACACTCCTTCCACCTTTATTCTTTATAATTAATGGGCTCCCAAAAACTTTTTCATGATTCATACTTGGAGTAATGCCATAGAAAAGTTCATATGGGGTCTTGTTTGATTGAGGCCTGTAGAAACATCGATTTGGAATATAAACAGTTGTACTTGTAGCTTTCCTCCAAAAGTAATGAGTAAGGCCATGTTCAAGCAACATGGTTCTTCCCATTTCCACAAAGCATCTGTTCTTCCTTTTAGAAATCCCATTTTGTTGAGGTGTATATGGAGCACTATATTCATGTTGAATCCCATACTTCTCAAGGTAGTCTTCAAATTATTCAATTTTATATTCACCACCATTATCTGTTCTCAACTTCTTCATAGAGTAATCACATTCTTTCTCAGCTTTTCTTCTGAAGATTTTAAACATTTTCAGGGCGTCTGACTTGTGCTTCATAAACATAACACACGTAATGAGAGTAAAATCATCAATGAAAGTGATGATGTAATTGTCTCCATTTTTTTATTGTTTTCTCATCGACCCTTACATATCATAATGTATTAGTTCAAGGGGTTGTTTAGAATAAATGTCAACCTTCTTATGCACAACACTTGTAATCTTTCCTTTCTGACAGGTAGTGCAAGACCAATCTAATATTCTTGGAAAATCTGGAATATCTCGAACACTGTCCCTTTGAGATAACTTACTCATATTTCTCTGACACATGTTTCCATGTCTTCTCTGGCACAACTGATTTTCTTCCACTAAGCTCATGTAACAAGAGTTTTGTGAATTTCCAACCTGAAACAAATTTCCTTTAGTTCATTGTCCTCTTGTAACAATATCCCCATATTCTTCATTTTTTCACAACAAACCCATATTTCTTAAAGATAACTTTGTTACCCTCATCACACAATTGTGATACACTCAGTAAGTTGTGCTTCAACCCATCAACATATAGAGTTTTATTGGAATTTAATTTTTCCTTCCCAATGATGATTAATCCAACACCTTTTATTTTTAAAGATTCGTCATTGTGAAATGTCACTGTGCCTTATTTAAACTTCTTCATATTTTTCAGCAACATCAAGTCTCCTGTCATATGTGAAGAAAACCCACTATCAAGTATCAAAGGTCGTTTTTCCTTTGTAACTTTCAGATCAGTTTCAACAATAAGAGCTTTTTCTTTTTTCACTTTATTCCTTACCTATGGATTCTGAGAATTAAGAACATTTTGTTGAGTCGGTAACATCACAAGACATCCTTTTGCAAGGTGTCCAGGTTGTTCATAGCTTTCAAAAATGGTTTCCAGAGGCTTGAACATATTTTTTTTCTTGACTTCATTCTTCTCAACTTTCTTCAAGAAAACCTTCTCACTCTTCTTCCTTTGAAGAGATTGACTCCCCCTCAATATCTGCCTTTAATAACTCATGTGGTGATGGTAATAATGTTGATTAAACCAACACATATTTGTTGTATGCCCGAATCCACCACAATACCAACAGTACCCATAGAAGGAGTACCTTTCTCTAATGATTTTGTTCTGATACTTCTTTGTTGCTCTTTCTTCAGCCCCAACAACCATTCTTTTATTAGCAAGATTGCTCTGCTAGAATTCTACCTTCTCTGATTTTTTTTGTTTTTCAACAGTGTTAAACTTAGGTTTCCTTGAAACTTTAGAGTTCCCAGTAATGCTGGTCTTGGCCACATAAGTAACTTTCTCAGCTTTCTTCTTCACAGCAACCACCTTATTATTCTATTGAATTTTCTTAGAATGTGATTTTTGAGAGCCTTTACCAACATTAGTAGTTGAGTTTTGAGAACAATTGTTTTTTTGATTCAACTTCAGATAGCTTCTTTTGAACGAGTTCTAATTCTTCCTCTTTTGCCTTCAGCTCAACTCTCAAGTGCTCATTTTGATTTTTCTCATCTTCAAGAGACTTCTTCAAGTTTTCAATCTATTTCTCAAGTTATTCTTTATTATTGGATTGATTGGATGCTGAGAAACATTCATCTTCCAACTTTGTGTTAAGCCTCTCTAGCCTTCCGATCTTTCTTAAACATTCCTTCAATTTTTCTTTCAGATGCATCTCAAGCTGAGTTTGTTCTTATTCCGAGATGCTACTTCTGAAATCCTCATCATTCACTGTTGTAATTAAAGTATTCTCAACACCATGCTCAACTTATTTTTTAGATTCATCATCACTTTATTTATCTTCTTCATTTATGGATAGGAAGATTTTTCTCTTGGATTTGAAGAACTTCTTTTCTTTCCCCAACTTTCCTTTACCACCCTGCTTCTTCCATAACTTTCTTGGATTTCTTTCTTCTTCATCACTGTCTCCTTCATTCTCCCTTCGAGGACAGTTAGCTGCGAAGTGGCCAATGCCTCAAAATTCAAAACACTTAAAGGGAAGTTTTCCATGCATTTACCTGTGCCTCTTTTAACATTTTTTTAAAACAGGGATAAAATATCGGTAAGATTTTTACATACCTTGCTTTTAGAGTCAGAGTAACCACCATATTCTTCAATCAAGATCTTCTTAGACTTTTCTTTCTTTATGGATTTGAAAGATAATTCTCTGTCAACCTTTGTCTTGGACTTCATATCCTTTTCCCTTCTCATATTGTATGTAATGAGTGTGCTATGCAAATCATCAAGATATAGAGTATCTGAGTCTCTGTCTTCTAATGAAGATACCTTCACATCGAATTTATCAGGAAGAATCCTAAAGATCTTTTCCACCACATTAGATTCTTTCAGCTCTTCACCAAGACATCTGATGGTACTAAAAATATCATTTACCCTGGTGAAGAAATCCCCAACATATTCATGCTCTCCCATCTTCAAGTCTTCATACTTCAATCTCCAGATTTGAAGTTTTGCCTTCTTGACTTTTGTATTGCCTTTGTATATGTTTTTTAGTTTGTCCCATATACCTTTGGCTATGGCCACTCCTTTTACTCTCAAGAATTAACTTTCAGAAAGTGAAGACAATATAGCATTCTTGGCTCTTCCATCATTCTCAAGCAACTTCTTGTCAACAGGTGTGAGTGGAACATTGTCTTCAATGGGGGTAAACCCAACTGTTGCAGCTTCAAGAACTTCATAACTAATAGATATGAGATATAGTAGCATTATATCCTTCCATATGTGATAGTTCTTTCCATCTAATACAGGAATACCTTTACTGTTCACACAATTCAGATTCTCCATCAGTAAGGAAAACAAAGGCAGCCTCCCTCTGATACCACTTGTAAGGACCCAGTTGGAGCAATGAACCACTGAGAGGGGGGGGGGGGGTGAATCAGTGGTACCCAATTTTATTTTTAAGTTCCCTTATTATTGAGAACAACCTTTGTCTCCTGTTAAAGATATAATTCCCTTCTGAGAAAAAAAACAAGCACACATCCAAAGGAACACATCAATTTACAAGGTTCACTATTCAATAAGAATAGCTACGTCCATGGTATGGTTGGAAACAATCCAGCACCATAAAATCCACTAAGAAAACAATCATTATATTAAAACAAGTAGGATATACCCTTACACTCGTGAAGCACTATGAAAAAATCCCTCCAGTGCGTGTGCACCCTCTTAGCACAATAGGGCAATGTATCTTTTCGTGTAACAACTTATTTAAAATGCACTTACTTTCAAATACACAAGTGTAAGAAAGTTCAGCACAAATCTTCACTTCCTTACCCAGAAGAAAGGCAAGGACTCCTTGGACTTGAGATAGATCAGTTACAGTCCAAACTTCCCATTCTGAATCTCCACTCCGAATTTTACCAATCCGATTATTCAATCTGAATCTTCTTCAGTCTGAGAAACTCAATACGTTGAGAGCCAGTACTGATTCCCCATTCCGAATCTCCACTCCGAATTCTTCACTCCAAATTCTTCACTTCGAACATTCTTCTTCACTCAAATTCTTCAATATGAGTCTTCCTCAGTCTGAGAAACTCAATACGGTGATAGCCAGTACTGATTCCCCATTCTGAATCTCCACTCCGAATTCTCTTCTTCACTCTAAATTTTCTCAATCTGAGAAACTCAATACGGTGTCAACCAGTATCAAATTCTCATTTCAATTGAGACTATAATGAAACTCTATCATCCAAACACTTCTTCTTCTCTCTAGATTATCAGAGCTTCTCTCTCTAATTTTTCATCACACACTTACTTTTCACTCTGATATCCTTTTATAGGTGCTCCAAAGTGTGCTTAGGCGGGAAACCAAAATATTTTCCCGCCCACTTAAATTCCCCCAAATATTAATTTCTTCTAAAATATAAGAGTAATTAAGACTTTGTCAACATTTCTAGAATCTTCTGGAATCGTATTCCACTTCTCTTGATTTATAACTTTGGCCTTTTCCAGATCTGACCTTGTTACGTAGGTTTCTCGGAGCCACATTCTTAGATTCACTCTTCTGATTTCTCGGTATCACATTCTTGGATCCATCCTTCTTGAGTCTTTGGAATCACTTCAATTCTCAGCATGACTCTTCACCGCTTCTTTGGCATGACACCATTTTCAATTCTCAGTATGACTCTTCATCACTTCTCGGTATGTCTTTTTATTTCTTACTTGGAATGAAACCATTTCAATTCTCAGTACGACTCCTCTCCATTCATCGATACCGAAGATTTTGAACTCTCGGTATGACTCCTCTAGATCTCGATACCAGTTCAACAGTTCTCGGTAAGACATTATGGTTCTCGGTACGGCTCTTCCGGATTCTCGGAACGACTTTTGGTTCTCGATATGACTTCTTCGACTCTTGGTACGACTTCACGTTTCAACTTCACCAATTCTCGAAGTTGCCTCCACTCTTCTGGCTACGAACTTCAGATACAGTAAGTTGACTCTAAACTCCTCGCTACCAACTTTAAACTCAGGAGGTCGACTCCGCACTTCTATCTACAAACATCTGATACAGGAAGTCGACTCCACACTTATGTTCAGGAAGTAGACTCCACAAATTCTGTTCCGGCAGTAGACTCCTCAAATTCTTTTCAGGAAGTAGACTCCACAAATTATGTCTCTAGAAGTCGACTCTGCACATCTGGTTCTAGTAACAGCTCTATGAGATTCTCGGTATGACTTCTCGAACCAACTTTTTCTTGCATAGTGAGTACTTGCATATACTCACAAATTAGAGTTGCAAAATAGCAAATCATCATCACAATTAGGTCCTTCACATCTCCTATCAGCCAGCTTTCAAGAATTTGCAATTTCCCGGTTCCGAATTTCTCAATTTCCAGACTCCAAATTTCAGAATCCAAATTATTCAAACACCAGGTTCCGAATGCTCAAAATTCTCGGTTCGGAATCTTCAAACTTCTAGCTTATGAATTCTTATATATTCAAGATGTCTTTCCTTTATGAAAACTTCCTCAAGATCAACAAAAGAAAATCCATGAATACCATCTATTCTTTCAGCATGGTCCTAACAATGTAAACTTTATGAATGTATCTAGTTATTCCAAGGCTACTAAACTAATCGGTCTTTTGATATTTGATCTTTCTTGTGATCATGCCAATGTTATGTAATAATGCACCGACTCTGGGTAACTAGGTTCAGGGCGTTACAGTTGGTATCATAGGAAGTTTAGTACAAACCTTGGAAGCTAGATTTAGATAGACTCTGATTGGAGCATATAGACCTAAGATGGACTTTGAGGATTGGTATTGAAGAATTTCCTATAATTTTGGTATTGTATAGATTTTGTGAGTTTTCCATGTAATACATCCATGTCTGGATACGAGCAGGTATAGGAGGCTCTGGCACAGATGTACCTAGGAGAAAAACCTGAAAACACCGCTTTGAGCTAGACTCGAACGAGAACTAGTGCACGACAATGGTCCTTGCTGCACTCTTGGTTACGACACTCCCATGGTATATGCTTAGGATAATTATAATTTTCTTTACAAACCATTTTTAAGGGTTTATGAGTACATACTTCCTCAAAGAAAACATTTTTATGATTATGTATTATATACATAAATAGTTCAATTTATGTTAAGTGTTTTATATGTATGGAATTATGTATTTTGATTCATAAACAGATCTATTTTATGCCATTGTTTAGAAATGGTTCCTAGTAAAAGAAATGGAAACCGTATCAATGCACACACTCCATGTAAGGATTTCCCTCTTACTCAAGATAATTATAGTGGAGATGGTGATGTAACTGGTGCTGATCAGCTTATCACCATACTGGGACAACTCACTCAGGTTATGAATAATAACCTTACCTGTATGGAGCACCCTGATCCACATCATGGAGGATCAATGTTAGATCGGTTCATGAAGAAAAAACCACCAAAATTCAATGGGAGTACATATCCATTGGTAGCTGAGCAATGGATAAGTTCCATAGAGAAAATATTTCAGGCTTTGGGGAGTAGTGAAAAGGAAAAAGTTATCATGGTATTTTACCGCCTCACTGGAGATATTGATCAATGGTGGTCATTGATTCAAAACATGAAGGAAGATGATGAAGTATCATATATGGAATAGAGGGAGTTCAAAGATCTGTTTTTAGAAAAATACTTTCCTCGTGACCATCAAGCAGATTTGGAAAGGCAATTTTTGAGTCTGAGACAAAAGGAGGATGAAAATGTCACAAAGTATGAGGCTAACTTTACAAGGTTAGAAAGGTATGCTGGAGATTATATACGCAACCCAAGAACTAATATTGATCATTTATTTGATGGGTTAAAACCATTTCTCAGTCGATAATTAGTCTCACAACCCTTCTCGTCATACGAAGACATTGTCTCATGTGCCATCAAGATAGAAAAGGAATTCTCTAAGTCTTATGACTTTAAAGCAAAGCAAGAGAAGAAGAGATATGCTGATCACTCTGGGAATGGAAATAAGGGGAAGAAGGGAAAAGTTGAATATCCATCCTGCAGTAAATGTGGTAAGAAACACCCCGGTACTTGCTTAAAAAGAATGGGAGTCTGTTACAAGTGTGGTGAAAAGGCCATCAAGCTCTTGATTTCAAGGGGAAGAAAGAAGCTATCGATGTTCAATGCTACAACTGCAGAGAGATGGGACATTATTCAAATGAATATCCTAACCATCAGGGGAACTTACCTCAGAAAAGGCCAAGGGATCAAGGCCAAGCTTATGCTATCACTACTGCTGAGGTAGAAGTTCCGAAAGACGTGGTGGTAGGTAATTTAATGGTTTCCTCAAGTTTAGAAAATGCATTATTTGATTCTGGATCATCGCATTGTTTCATATCTTCCCAGTTTTCTATGAAAATTAGATATTTCTAATTTTATTTAACAAGGGAGTTATCAGTTAAAACTCCTAAGGGAAGAATCATTGCAACAAAGTTTTGTGAATCCGTCCCCATTAGAGCACATAAATGTTCTTTATCCTCTGATATCATCATCATACCTATGATTGAGTTTGATATAATCCTTGGTATGGATTGGATTTTGGACCATGATGTGAATATTTATTTTAATAAGAAATAGGTTATTATTTTTGATGATGATGATAAGGAACACCCTATCTTTAGAGTAGAATAGTCACCACCGAATTCTTATCTAGATCCACCCCCAGTAGCTCGACTAAATTCAATTATTATGGAGGAAGAGAATGAAATGAATGTGGGTGAGGAAAGGAATGATCAAGTAGAGGATTTACCTATTTTGAAAGAATATGTAGATGTGTTTTCGAAAGATTTACCTGGACATCCTCCAGAACGAGATGTTGAGTTTTCCATTGATTTAATTCATGGATCAAGGACTATATCGAAGACCCCTTATAGAATGGACACTATGGAATTAGTTGAACTAAATAAAAAACTAGAGGAATTGAGTAATAATAGATTTATTCTCCCTAGTGTTTCTCCATGGGGAGCCCCTATTATTTTTGTTAAAAAGAAAGATGGATCTATGAGGTTATTTATCGACTATAGGGAGATCAATACCATAACAATAAAGAACAAGTATCCCCTACCTCGTATTAATGATTTATTTGACCAACTGAATGGAGCTCAATACTTTTCAAAGATTGACCTTCGGTCTGGATACCATCAGTTGTGTGTGAAGAAGGAAGAAATTCTGAAGATAGCATTTCAAACCAGGTACGGGCATTATGAGTTTACAGTAATGCCTTTTGGAATGACTAATGTACCATCTGTATTCATAGACCTAATGAACAGAGTTTTCAAGGAATATCTCGATGATTTTGTGATGGTATTTATTGATGATATATTGGTATATTCTAAAATCTTGGAAGATCATGAAAATAACTTGCGCATTATCCTAAAGACTCTTAGAAGACATGAATTATATGGTAATTTTAGCAAGTGTAAATTCTGTCTTCAAGAGATTTCTTTTCTTGGCCATATTGTCTCCAAATATGGAATCTCTGTTGATCCTTCTAAGATAAGAGCAATCCAAGAATGGCCAGCACCAATGAGTATAACTGAGGTATGCAGTTTTATTGGTTTAGCAGGTTATTATCAATGTTTCGTCCAGAATTTTTCCCGATTGGCTAACCCATTAATGAAGCTCACACGTAAAGGGGTTAAATTTTTTTGGACAATGTGTGTCAAGAATGTTTTTAAGAACTGAAGAAAATATTAGTCAATTCTCCTATATTGACTCTACCATCGGGGAATGATGGGTTCGTTATTTATAGTGATGCATCGAAGAAAGGTCTTGGTTGTGTCCTTATGCAGAATGATAGATTTATTGCCTATGCGTCACGACAGCTGAAAATTCATGAGAAAAACTATCCTACTCATGATACTGAGTTAGATGCTGTAATATTTTCTTTGAAGATATGGATACACTATATCTATGGTAAAAAATGTGAGATTTATACTGATCACAATAGTTTGAATTATATTTTTTCACAGAAAGAACTCAACATAAGGCAAATTAGATGGCTTGAACTACTCACGATTTATGATTGCACAATACACTACCACCCAGGGAAGGAAAATAAGGTGGAAGATGCTTTGAGTAGAAAAGATCATGGAGTTTTAAAAAATAATAGAATTCAGAGAGGGATCCTATTTTCATGGATATAGTAAAGTTGGATATGGGAATAACCGTGGAAGGTGAAACATCAATGATTTTTCAAATGGTTGCCAAACTATATTTACTAGAAAGGATAAAGAGTTATAAAACCGACGACGAGGAGTTTCAAAAGAAGATTAAAGCTGTGAATAATGGAATATTGAATGACTTTGTGTATGAATATGGAATTTTGAAATTTGGGAAGAGACTTTGTGTTCCTAATATACCTGATCTAAAAAGGTAATTGTTGGATGATGCTCATAGTTCCAGTTTTTGATCGTGATCCCCGTTTTAATTCAAGATTCTGGAAGAGTCTTCAGAAGGCCTTGGATATTGAACTTCGTTTGAGCACTGACTACCACCCTCAAACAGATGGACAATCAGAATGGACTATTCAAACCTTAGAAGACATGTCAAGATCTTGCTCACTTGGCTTTCAGGGTATGTGAGATCAATATTTACCTATGGTAGAATTTTCCTATAACAATAGCTTCCATTCAAGTATTCGGATGGCACCATATGAATCCTTATACGGAAAGAGATGTCGCACACCAACCTGTTGGGATGAGGTTGCTGAAAGAAAACTTTTAGGCCCATAACTGGTGGAGGAAACATTGGAAAAGGTAAAGGTAATCCAAAACCACATCAAAGCATCTCAGAGTAGGCAAAATAACTATGCCGATAACCGAAGGAAGGATTTGGAATTTTAGGTTGGAGATCATGTTTTCTTGAAGGTATATCCTTGGAAGGGAGTTATACATTTCAGTAAGAAAAGTAAATTGAGTCACAGGTACATCAGACCTTTTAAAATTCTAGAACGAATTGGGGCTGTAGCTTACCGTTTGGCAATGCCGCCAAGTCTCTCCAAAGTTCATGATGTGTTCCACATATCACTATTGAGGAAATACATGCCTGACCCAACACATGTACTCACCTATGAGGAATTAGAACTGGAACCCGATCTATCTTATTGTGAAGAGTCCATCAAGATTTTTGATACAAGAGAACAAGTGCTGAGAAACCGGACAACTCGTCTGGTAAAAGTTATATGGAGAAACCATAAGATGGAAGAGGCAACGTGGGAACCCGAGGAACTTATGATGAAGAACCACCTGAGCCTTTTCATGCGGTATTATTATAGAAATTTTGAGGAATAAATTATTTGAAGGAGGGGAGAATCTCACCCCAAGCTTCCATAGTATGCTTCCCTTTGAATAATATAGTAGCGTGTGTTGTATGCAACTTCGAGTTCTAACACACACCACAACCAATCAAACAAGCCGTTATGAATAGTAATACCCAATTTTTGATATTTTATAAATTTTATCTCTAAAAATGGACTTCATTTTTGGATTATGAATATCGAAATTATCCTAGGGTAAAAGTTTGGAACTTTTCGGATAACTTTTATATTTTGATGAATAGTGAAAATTACTAAATTTTAATTAAAAACAACTTTTTTAATCAAAAAAATTAATAGTGATAAATTATTAATTTAGGTGGTTTTAAAGTATATTTAGAATATATTTTATCCATTTAATACAATTTTGGTCATTACACATAATTTCACATTAAAACCGGACATAAACAACTGTCAATCTTTTGATATTTATTATCTCTTAAAAACACGTTTTTTGTTTTTACAACGAGAATTAATTTTAAATTAATTTCTGACACTTCTGTGATTTAAATTTAGAAATATGGATTCCATATTTGGAATGAGGAGATCCAAATTTTGTAAATAGGTAACTTTTATTTTTAGACATTTTGAATAATTACTTCGGTAAATATTTTATTTACCATGGTTAAAGGGTAAATCCGGTAAATAAGGATAAAAAATGATATTATAATAATATTAATTTACCCTAAAACGTTTACTAACCCTATTGGTTGATACATTTCAGACTACGGGCATATTTGGGTCGATTTTGGGACCCCATGGATCCACTTGTAAGTGATAATGACACTTTATATTAATTAAGTTAAAGTAAATACAAAAATGACATAAGCATATATTTTTTAGTAAAACAATTTGTACATAGGGTTATATATATTATATTTTTGACTATAAATATTCATTATAAAGATAAAAATATTTTATACATAATATTATTTTATTTATAATTTTCAGACATTGAATAATTAAATTTATTTATGACACAGTAATGATGTAGTATTTTGTTTATTAATGAAAGAATCAAATAATTGATATTATAAATATTAAAATAAATATAATTTGAAAGTTTTTATGTCATCCACCAATTTTATTGGTTAATATGACATTATAGGATTTCTTAAATGAATTTTTTTCGAATTAATAAAGTTTTTAAGACTTTAACAAAAATCAATTATTGAATAGTGTCAAAATTGACATAAAAGAGTTTTTAAAACAAATATTATATTATTAATTGATATTAAATTCCTAAAAATCTAAGGTTCTGCCAAAGTACATATATCATGATAGGCGTATCATTAATGAAGAACTTTGGGGTCTCTTGGATGTATATAGTAAGTTTATTAACTATATAATATAAAAATACAAAGTGACATGGTAAATGTCAAACTAATTAACTAAGAGTTAAAACTAGAAGATAAGGTTAATATAGTGGCCCAAACCTATCTAAAATCTATTGGTTGAAATTATTTCGACCCATCCCCACCTTAAAATTTTAATAATCTACTTTAGAGCCATTAGAAAATGAATATGAATTTATTATAAAATAATATTTCTTGCTTTTCAAAAGGCGCCCCTCACCCCTCTTATAAAAGGGAACTCCCCCTTCTCTCTAATTCATACCTTAACAACCTTTGGGATGGGCCAAACTCTACCCAAATAACCTCTGAAATATACTCCCTTTATCCTATAGTCCTTATTTTAGTCATAAATCCAACCTAAGGAGCCCTTTTGATCAAATCAAAAGAAAGAACCCGAAGAAGAGGTAATGTTTTCACCACCCTCTTTCAAGTTCCTTTCTTCTTCAACTACTTCTTTCTTTGTTATTACCATTATAAAATAATAAATACAGTATCTTATATATAATTTGATGTTATTATAAATATGGTACAACCATATTCATTATTATATCTATCCTTTGAATGACATGTCACCATACGTGGGTACGTACGGCTTACCGTCTCCATGTCGTGGTGTAATTGTTATTCAAAATATTATTTTTTGGGTGCGTATAATAATGATGTGTAATTCATGTAAATAATAAATATAACATGATATTTATTCTGTATATATGATATACTATCCAATTATATATTATTTTAATATCAAAAGAATTATATTGTCGCTCGTGCGTACGTACGGACTACCGTCTCCACGAACGCGATGAGATTAATTTCCCATTGTATCCATTCAAGTATAATTCTCATTTGATGATTAAAAATAATGTTTAAGTACTTGATATAATTATAGATATGAATTAGATACATCTTATCCATAACAAACATGGCTTATGTAACAAAACATATAAAATAGAACGAGTAAGTTAACACCTGAAACGAAGATAATATTAAGATATTATTAACAAAGCAATGTTAAAAGATCATATATGATATCATATTAATGTATATGATTCTTGTATAGTTTAATAACAATTATTTCACCATTATACAGGAGTTTAACCTACCCTTGACTAAGGAAATGTACAAGGTACGGGTTTATTTCACAATCTCTTCATTATCCGAGGTTGTTTAAATGTAATTATCTACTGGGACCTCTTTATCATCCACATCCTTGTTTCTTAAAAATGTATTTCAAATCATTATTACTATTTTACATACTATGGGTTAAATTTGTTTATACCCTTTTTTACTTTTTATAAGATGTTTATAAAGGAATCTTTCTGTCGCTTTCCAAATAAGGTCCTTTTTAACCTTTTCGACAGAATTAAGGTAAAAATGTCCTTTTTTAACTTATAGGGAGGGTGCAGCTATTTTCCATCATTATAAAATCATCGAAGATTCCCTTACAAGATTATAAGAATATTTTCAAAGTAAATGTTTTATTTTATAATTATGTGATTTTTAAATGATTTCAAAAAAGAGTTATTTCTCTCAAATATATGAAAACCCAGTGCAAATGTATACGTATTTAACGCAAGCTTAAAAATGTTTTCAGAAAAATCGACTCTCAAGTGTGGTATATAGGAAGGGATTGGGTGTGGACCCATCATGGACTGTAATTAGTCGACCAGTCTCAGAATTAGTTATTTTGTTTTCAGAAGCTTGCACAATGTTTTTAGAAAAATACTGGAGTATATTTTAGCAATTTTAAACGTAAGTATCTTCTAAAAAAGATTCATCAGTAGGTCTCATGAGACAAACTAGTGTCTTGGAACAAGGCCTTGACAAAATCTTATTTGTAGTCCTGGCACGAGGCCTTGACTATGTTGTTATGATTGTCTGACATTATGCATTCCATCATTATGAAGGTGGTTATTGATATTGAATGTGACTATTCGACTAGTAGAATATCCATGTGAATAAGTAAATGGAATTATTTAATTTTATATTTTCCATATTATGCTGAAGTTCATGTTTAAAAGGCTTTTGTTTTAGTTATACATTGCCTTAAATGTTTATGCCTATTTATGAAAGTTTCTGCTATATTGTTATCCTTACTGAGTATCTGAGCTCACCCATTTCAATGTATTATTTTTCCCAGGATGTGAAAAAGTATTTTATGAATGACCTGTAGGTATAATATGAGGGGATATGAGTGTGTACTATGGAGACTATGTTGTTGTAGTTTTCACTTTATGATGTAATGTAAACTTTATGAATGTATCTAGTTATTCCATGGCTACTAAACTAATCGGTCTTTCGAGATTTGAACTTTCTGGTGATCATGCCAATGTTATGTAATAATGCACTGAATCTGGGTAACTGGGGTCGGGGCATTACAATATACACAAAAAATAGGAAATATATGGTTAATAAGGCACACATCTCAGAAAAGAAAAAGTTAGACGAGAAACCCTTACCTCGTGCTTCTCTTTAGTTTTGGTGTACTATAAAATCATTTATAAAAGGTTTAAATAATGTTACCAATTCATTACATAACCATATTTATATTTATAATAGTTTATATGATATTTATACAACATCGTTCCATCCATTCATTAATAATATCTCATGATTTTCATTGTTTCGGGTGCGTTCGTTTCATGGTTTTCATGATCGATTCATTTGTGCATAATAATAGAATTTTTTATTGAATGGAAATAAAACTAAATAAGTAGAATTAAATGTTATTAATTAAATTCCATAATTAAAAATGGCCCCATAGAAAATTTCTCTTTCTTACATGAGTATGATTCATTTGGCAAAATGTTAATGATAAATGTTTAGTTTATTTAGGCTATTTTTCCAAACACCTCAAACTAGTTTCATTTTTTTAATATTATGATTAAATATTATTTACATAAAGTGATATAAGTTATAGTATAACTATATAAATATTATTTCACAATAATTATACTTTTATGATCTTCCATCAAGGCGATAATGCAAAATGAAAAAATCATTATTCATGGAGATGAGTAACCAGCATAATTTGGACAATAGTTTTGTTTATTTCAATAAAAGGAGATGATAAATGAGATTGATATAATATATTACCTTAGAAACATAATATTCTTGTATATATATTATTTTTTAGTAATCATTCCTTGATGGATGAAGGAGGAAAGGTGAATGTAGAAGAAGAAAAGAAATTAAGAGAGGAGTTTTTAGAAAATTCCCTATTGAATATCACCTCCTTGAAGGATCCCTGAAAATACCTCAGAAATGGACTTTGGGTAAAACTAGAAGAACATGGATGTGGTAATAGTGGTAATGAGAGGTTTTGGAAAATATTTTAGAAACATAAAGGCTATTGAGAAGAAAGGGGGTGGTGAAGAGTGGTATTAATACTTGAGGAGGGGCGGTTTTATGTGATTAAATAATTATTATTTTTTATTTAAAGCGAACAACATTTAAGTTCAATTAATTTACTTGAATTTTTAAGATAATTAATGTTTTAAAGGATGTTTAGGTTCAAGAAATACCTAAAAAAACTATTAATGTTTATAGTTTCTTGGCATTTTAAGCCTATAACTTTTAAATTTATCTCGTTTCATTATTTTACCAATATTACGGTAAATATAATTTTTAAAATGGTAATTGTTTGATGCCTAAAAATGAAAACGGCATTAGAAAATAATTTGGAAAATATTACTAAATATATGGAATCTATTTTACCATATCCAATTCATATAATTGTAAAAATTAGATTAAACATTAATCATGGAGAGGGGACAAGAAATAAGGGTTTTAAGGTGAAAAAAGTTTAATAGTTAGAAATGAGTTTATGTCCAATTTCAACATAAAATTGATTCCAATGACCTAAATTAGGTTTATTGATGTATAATTTAACTAATTATACTTTAAATCCAATTTAAAATAGTATTTAACATCATCAATAACTATGGGAAAAATTATTATTTGCGATGAGTTATTTGCGACGATATTTCTTCTCATCGAAAATAACCCGCCCAGGAAGCTATTTGCGACGGGGAAAGTAGCCCGTCACAAATAACCGATTATTTGCGACGGGATTTCATCTCCCGTCGCAAATAGTTTGGCGCGACTTAAGCACCAAACCGCGCAGCTTGCGTGCCAAAACGCGCGGCTTGCCCTCCCAACCGCGCAGGGGCAATTGCGACGAGCCCCATCTCAAATGCCCGGTGGCGATCAATACTTTTTTTTGCGATGGGATGTCGTCCCCTTGCGAAAAGACTGTCGGCAGGTCCTATTTGCGATGGGACTCGTCGCAAATAACCTTTTAACCACCAACTGTAATTAATGCGGTCGATGGTATTTGTCATGGGCCCTATCGCAAATACCACCATTTGCGATGGGAAGCCCGTCACAAATAATTCCGTCGCAACTAATCTAACCTATAAATACCCCGTCCGTTTTTTTTCCCAAATCATTCAGATCTTGCTCTCTCTCTCTTTATTCTTCAGCTTCAAAGAGAAATTTTTTTAGTTGAAGTTTTTTATACGAGAGCAATCGGAGGGCGTCAATATCTTCAGAATATCAAAGTTTAAGGTATTTATATTTTATTTTTTTATATTTATTTTATTTTTTTATGTTAATTTTAATTGTTGATTATTAGTTCTAATTTAATTAGATTTCAATTGATTTTTATTTATATTTAGTTTTACTAAGAAATTGATATTGTTAGTTATAATTATAAACAATTAGTTATAATTAATATTAAATAAATATAATTAGGAATAAATAGATACAATTAGCAATAAATAGTTATAATTAGCAATAAATAGTTATAATTAGCAATAAATAGATATAATTAGCAATAAATAGTTATAATTAGAAATAAATTGACATAATTAGCAATAAGTACATATAATTAGCAATAAGTTCATATAATTAGGAATAAATAGATATAATTAGGAATAAATAGATATAATTAGGAATCAATAGATATAATTAGGAATCAATATATATAATTAGGAATCAATAGATATAATTAGGAATCAATAGATATAATTAGGAATCAATAGGTATAATTAGGATTAATTAGGAATAATTAAGAATAATTAGGAATAATTAGGAATAATTAGGAATAACTAGCTATAATTAGGAATAATTAGGAATAATTGGGAATAATTACTAATAATTAGGAATAATTAGTAATAATTATGAATAATTAGTAATAATTAGGAATAATTAGTAATAATTAGGAATAATTAGTAATAATTATGAATAGTTAGTAATAATTAGGAATAATTAGTAATAATTAGGAATAATTAGTAATAATTAGAAATAATTAGAAATAATTAGTAATAATTAGGAATAATTTGCAATAATTAGTAATAATTAGTAATAATTAGTAATAATTAGTAATAATTAGTAATAATTAGTAATAATTAGTAATAATTAGTAATAATTAGTAATAATGAGTAATAATTAGAAAAAATTAGTAATAATTTTCAAAAATTAGTAATAATTAGGAATAATTAGGAATAATTAGGAATTATTAGCAATAATTAGGAATAAATAGTTATAATTATGAATAAATAGCTATAATTAGGAATAAATATCTATAATTGTAATAAATAACTATAATTGTAATAAATTTCTATAATTGGAATAAATAGCTACAATTGGAATAATTTACTATAATTCGCTATAATTAGCTATAATTAAGAATAATTAGCTATAATTAGGAATAATTAGCTATAATTTGTAATAATTTGGAATAATTAGATATAATTAGTAATAATTAGGAATAATTAGATATAATTAGTAATAATTAGATATAATTAGTAATAATTAGATATAATTAGAATAAATAGCTATAATTGGAATAATTAGCTATAATTGGAATAATTAGCTATAATTCACTATAATTAGTTATAATTCGCTATAATTAGATATAATTCGCTATAATTAGGAATAATTAGATATAATTAGAAATAATTAGATATAATTAGATATAATTAGATATAATTAGTAATAAATAGATATAATTTGTAATAATAAGTAATAATTAGATATAATTAGTAATAATTAGATATAATTATTAATAATTAGATATAATTAGTAATAATTAGATATAATTAGTTATAATTAGATATAATTAGTTATAATTAGATATAATTAGTAATAATTTGATATAATTAGGCATAATTAGCAATAATTAGAAATAATTAGCAATAACTAGGAATAATTAGAAATAATTAGATATAATTAGCTATAATTAGGAATAATTAGCTATAATTAGCTATAATTAGCTATAATTAGCTATAATTAGAAATAATTAGCTATAAATAGGAATAATTAGATATAAATTGGAATAATTAGCTATAATTAGTAATAATTAGATATAATTAGGAATAATTAGCAATAATTAGAAATTATTAGCTATAAATAGCTTTAATTAGCTATAATTAGCTATAAATAGCTTTAATTAGATATAAATAGCTTTAATTAGCTATAATTATCTATAATTAGAAATAACTAGCTATAATTATATATAAATAGCTATAATTAGCTATAATTAGGAATAATTAGCTATAATTAGGAATAATTAGATATAATTAGTAAGTACAATAATTAGATATCATTACTTTGGTCGTCCTATTGCAACACTACTTGCCAGCTGATCAACCATGTAAGTACAATTATAGAATTTACATTGGACATGACTGACATAAACTTTTTATTACGCATGACTTGACAATTGATGACCCTTTGAGATTTGAACATGTTAAGAATAGAACAAAGTCTGTTGTGAAAATTGATAAATTTAATATTTTATAAATTTTTTATTATTTTAATAATATTAATATTGTTTTTTCATAAATATTGATAACATAATTTTTTTATTACTAATAATTAGTAAAGGAAATCTGCTTGGATAATGAAGGGAAAATTTGTAATCATCTCCACAACGATGATTACTAGATTTATTTTCATTATTCAAGAAGTTTTCCTTTTGCTAAGTATTGCTAAGTATTTATAAATTAGTAATAAGTAGTAATAATTAGTAATAATTAGTAATAAATTGGAAGAATTAGTAATAAATTGTAATAATTAGCAATAAATTGTAATAATTAGTAACAATTAGCAAAAATTAGTAATAATTAGTAATAATTTGTAATAATTAGAAATAATTAGGAATATATAGGAATAAATAGCAATAATTAGCAATAATAAGTGTGAGAAAGATGCAATTATATGAGCTGTCGGACAAAAGAGTAGCCGTCAACCCACTGGAAATTATGTCGCCCTTAATTAATGGTAATTATTAAGTAGTAATTATTTATATTCTTTTTTAGATAGTGTTTTTATAATTTCAAACTATTCAAAAACAGTGACGATTTTATATTTTATGTAGAAAAATATGAAAGAAGGAAGTCGACATCAGTCATTATTATATGATCGAGTTTGGATAAATCAGCATAGAAATCCAAATTGTTATGGTTTATATCCTGTATATATTGAGGGTGTTGAAGCTTTCTTAGCATTTGGATCATCAAAACCGGAATATGTTTTAGAAGAAAAAATTAAGTGTCCTTGTAAAAAAATGTTCTCTGAGAACGTTTGACACATTTGAAAAGGTTGGGGGACATCTCTTGGGTTTGGTTTTCAACCATATTAGGTTTTTTGGTATCAACACGGTGAACGCAGTTCCGGAAAAGATCCTAATAAATTGATTCCGGATCCATCACGATTTCAAAATTTAGTACATGATGTTGCAGGTCCATATGTGCAACAAACTGAAACTCAAAATGATATTGATTTAACTCCTGAGTTGGCACCATTCGAATTTTATGAGCTGTTGAGGTCTGTGGAGGATGCATTATATCATGGTTGCAAGATAAGAAAATTAGAAGAGGTTGAAAAATTTATAGCTATTAAATCAGATAATGAAATGTCAAAAAACTATTTTGATCAGATATTTTCTTTGGTTAAAACACTTTAACTGAAGGAAATTTGTTGCATGCAAATTACTATAAGAGCAAGAGGATGATTTGTAATTTGGGCCTTAGTTATCGGAAGATTTATGCATGTCCAAATGATTGAATCTTATATTCTGGGGAAAACGAGTCATTGGATATTTGTCCCACATGTGGACAATCGAGGTATAAAGAAGCTCAACCAGGGAAGTCTAGATCGATTCCAGTAAAGAAGTTGAGATATTTCCCCCTTACACCCAGGTTGCAACGTTTATTTATATCCCAGAACACAATGTCAATGATGTCATGGCACAAAACCAAGATTTCAACTGATAAAAGCTTGAATCATCCATCTGATGGTGACTCATGGAAACATTTTGACCATATGCATCCGTCTTTTTCTATAGAAGCCCAAAATGTGCGATTGGGTCTTTCTACTGACAATTTTTTTCCATTTGATTCTTATAGTAGTCAGTATTCATGTTAGTCTATCTTTATAACTCCGTAAAATATTCCTCCATGGATGTTGATAAAGGAGACTTATATCTTTTTGACTCTATTAATCCTAGGACACCCGAAAAAGAATATTGATGTTTATATGAAACCATTGATTGATGAGTTAAATGCATTATGGAGTGATGGTGTTAATACATATGATGTTGATGTGAAACAAAATTTCATATTAAAAGCTACATTGATGTGGATGATTAGTGACTTTCCGGAATATGGCATGTTATCTGGTTGGAGTACACATGGTCTGAAATCACGTCCTTACTGTATGAAAGAAAACAAAGCCTTTATGATGATCAATGGAAAAAACCTTACTATTTTGACTGTCACCATAGATTTCTTCCAACCGATCATCCTTTTTGGAGGAACAAATCTCATTTTAGAAAAGGTAAAATTGAAAGGGATGAACCTCCAAATATGATATCAGGTACAGAGTTAAAATAAGTTTTATTTTCATTACCCCCATCACATTTGAACCAAGAGTAAACTAACACAAAAATTCATGGGTTTGGGAAAGAACATAATTGGATAAAAAGGAGCATTTTTGGGATCTTTCGTATTGGTCTGATTTGTTGGTCCGCCACATGTTGGATGTTATGAATATTGAGAAGAACTGTTTTGATAATTTATTTTATACAGTTTTGGATACACCTGGTAAGACCAAAGATACTGTAAAGGCACGATTATATCTTGCCCAAATTTATAGGCGACCAGAAATTGAATTATTTGAAAATGTCATATCACAGAGGTTAATGATTCCAAAATCATCTTATACACTATCCAAAGAGAGTCGCTTATTATTTTGTCAGTGGTTTGTAGATTTGAGACTTCCAGATGGATATGCTTCAAATTTGGGAAGATGTGTTAAGAATGGTTATATTAATGGATTAAAAAGTCATGATTTTTATATTATAATGGAAAGAATTATGCTGATTGGATTCAAAGGTTTGTTGAATTATATGATTTGGGATTCGATAAAAGACATATCATATTTTTTTCGAGACATTTGTGCAGCAAAAACAGACTACAATGCGCTAAGCAAACTGGTAGAAGATGTTGCTGTAATTATATGTAAACTAAAAAATATATTTCCGCCAACTTTATTTTACTCAATGGAACATCTGATATTACATTTTCCACATGAAGCAAAATGTGGAGGTCCAGTACAGTTTCGATGGATGTACTCATTTGATAGATGCATGCAGAAATTGAAGAAAAAAATACGTAACAAAGCATCAGTTGAAGACTCAATTACTGAAGCTTATTTGCAAGAGGAAATTGCTTTTTTTCTTTTCTTCTCTCATTATTTTGAATCTCAATATCCCTCAAAACAGAATCACATGACACAAAATGAGGGGAATGTTAATGACGAAATGGACAATCAATTAACAGTTTTTAATCAGCCAAATCTTGGTTCTGGTGGAGTTCATGAACGATGGCTTTCAGATGATGAACATCACAGAGCTCATACATACGTTCTGCTCAATTGTGAGGAAATGAAATCATTTGTCCTATGAGTGCTTCTATCACTTATTCTATAATTTATGTTACAATATTTAATCTTATTTTATTTGTTGGTTATATGATAATCATATCAAGAAACAACTTTCACAAATTACAGCAGCTGCTTTTGAAGAACGCAGACAATTTTTTTTCTCAATGGTTTCAAAAACTGGTAACATAAATTATTGATGGTTTAATATCAATTCCATTTATTAATTATTATATTGATTTTTTTTTAAAAAATTTTCAGGTGTCTCAATATGCTGATAAAACTAATGAGCGACTGTGTATATTGAGTAACCCACCATCCAAAATGGTTAAATCTTATAATGCATATGTGGTGAATGGTTTTCGATTTCATACACATGCATACAAGGAATAAAAAAACAATGAACATTGGAGTTTTCTTGAGAGGATCACATCACAGAGAAACTGAAGATGACTTTTATGGCATTTTGGATGAAATTATTGAGCTGTGTTATCTAGGACAGAATTACATAACAATGTTTAAATGTCAGTGGTTGGATACTGAGAGAGGTTTGCGTGTTCATCTGACTCATTGAATCATCAATATTAAATATAAAAGTCTTCTTGCATTAAATGAATCTTTTTTACTGGATCAACAAGCACATAAAATTTATTATGCAAAGTACTGTGCTACTTCAAGAGACTTGAGCGATTGGTGGAGCATAATAAAAATGAAATCTCGGGGAAATCAGTTTACTCAAACTGAATTTGGTTCCACTGAATTGGAAGGAATTGAAATTTTTCAAGAGACAGCTCAAAATCCATCTGATTCACAAAGAGACATGAATATCAACGATGACACCCCAAAATTAAGGATCAATATTGATGAAGATGTTAATGATGTTACAAATGATTTTGAAATGACAAGAGATGCTGAAACTGAAACTCATATGGATATTGATGATGCTGAAGAGGAAGATTAAGACATTGAAATTGATAGCTATGGAGAAGTGGATGAAGATGAACATTGACACAATTAAATGCTGGTTATAATCATAACTAATATATATCTATATATAATAGTTATTTTCAACTATCTGCTAACAACAATAATTTTGTGTTTCATATGGACTCTGATCTATTGCGTGAGTTGGAGTAGGCTGAGCTACCTTTAGATGATGAGGATGTGGGATCAGCTGACCCTCAGCCTAAAGGTGGTTCAAGAGGTACATGGAGGGGGCGCGATTCTGCGCGACTGATGATTCATGACCCTTTCCCCGAGCGACGTCCAGATCTTGGTTTCGATCCACGCACACAGAGGTATGGTAACCTGTATATTTTATTTAGATTTCATTAATTTATTTACATATATACTAATTGATTTATTATTTATTTATTTTTCACAGTTTTCAGCATGTAGCTATTGGACAGGGGAGCGCTATGTTGCGCAATTATTTTTCTCAGCCATGGATCACATGGGAACAGATTCCCGTTGATGTGTGACGTGACATGTTCCAGTATTGGATGGTACATAAATAAATAATATTTATTTTGAAATTTATTTTATTAACAACTTTAAATTATAAATTATTTGTAGGGTTTATGGCATCCTATTAATGATAGCATGCGCGATGCTATCCACACAGCATGGCAGGTTTCTATGCGTGACCATTTCGGCCAATTTTTGCACAATTTGAGAAGGACAACCATTAAAAAAGTAGGGGTGACAGAATTTGATGAGTCATGTAGAGCCCACAGACCAGAGTACATTTAATCTCATGTTTGGGTTGGATTATGTTTACACTGGTTAGGTGGTGGATTTCAGAGGAGATCTCCAGTGGGACGACAGAACCGGGGGAGACTGGAGGTGACGCATCATGCTGCTAGCCGTATATTCAGTTCGCATAGAAAGCATCTGGTAAGTATATTTTTTAAATAATTTATATAACTTTAAATATAAACAGTTTATTTTATACTTCTGTAGGCAGTCGAGCATCCCGATATTACGGAGTTCGACATTTATCAGAGTATGTACAATGATCCATCCACTGGAGAGATTAGAGGTGATCGCCAGCGTCATATTGTGGTTAGTATTATTTTTTCAATTTAACAATTAAGTGCATATAATATTTTGACAATGTTAATTTTAAATTGGAATTGAAGGAGTCATATGAGGCTGCGACCTCTCAGAAATAGGTTGAGGGTCAGGACGAGATGGCCGAGCAGACCAGTGCTCACCATTTTGATGAGGCGGCATGGATGAAGGCGACTCAGTATGGCTTTGAGAAGGAACGAGTATTTGGAATTGGCTCTAATTTGACTCCTGGTACTTATTATGGTACTACTGCGATGTCGGCATCCATCTCGAGAGGAGCTTTTGGAGAGGCATCGTCTTCTGGCTCACAGTATCAGGAGTAGTTGCGAGCTCAGGCCGAGCATATAGAGATTTGGAAGAAGCAGCAAGAAGAGATGTGTCGACGGTAGCAGCAGCACGAGGAGGAGATGCTTCGATGGCAGCAACAGCATCACGAGCATTTGGAGTACATGCGCCGTTTGACTCATAGTTTAGGGATGAAGTTTCCTCCACCAGCTCCTTCAGCTCCTCCACCTCCTCCAGAAGACGACCCCCCAGTAATTTTTTTAAGTTACAAACATTTTAATTTAACATTCTAATATGAATTATTTACATTTTCTATCTTTTATATTGGTGCAAATATTTCATAATTTAATTTTAAATATTTTATTATTATTTTATATTTTTTTTATGAATATTGAGAATTTTAATATTTTTTATTTTTTTATTGTTTTAATAATAGTAATATTATTTTTTCATTAATCGTAATTTTAATAAATTTTATATTTTTAAAATTAATTTATTATTTGCGACAGGAGCATTTACGATGGGACCCCGTACCAAATAGTCTAACTAAATATTTTTAAAAACATATTTGCGACGGTAATACTTGACCGTCACAAATAATTTGTCGTAACAGACCCGTCGCAGAAAGTGTTATATATATATTTATATGTTTTGCGATGGGACGAGAGCCCGTCGCAAATAGTTTTTGCGACGGGCCCGTCGCAAATACTTGTATTTGCAATAGTATTTTCGGTAATGGGCTATTTGCGACGGGGCCCCGTCACTAAATCCTATTTGAGACGGTATCCCGTCTGAAATAGGCCATCGTAATTATTAAGAATTTCAGTAGTGAATTATTTAAATGAAAATTTAGATTTCAATTAAAATGCAGTATTTTCACTATTCATAAAAAATAAAAATTATTAGAAAAATACCAAAAAGTTACCCTATCATAATTATTATTTACATATGTAATATATGAATTTTATTTTTTCAAATAAAATCTATAAAAATGTCAAATTTTAGTTTTAAAACATGTGTGACATTTAAAGCTGTAATAATTTCTTTTTAGAAAAATCTAGCTTTTATGCTTAAAATTGGATTTATTCTTATCTAGAGAATATCAAAAATATTGAATGAATTTAAAAAAATTTGGTTGAATTTTAAACTTATAAATTTAATTAATATCTTTTAGTTATAGTTATTAATTGAATTTATGAAGATAAATTGAAATTTTGGGAATTAAAACCGTTTTTATTAATACAATTCATTTATGATAAATTGGTTTTTATTTTAATTTATAATTAATTATTAATCAATGAATTGTTTTTTTAAACATGTGAAAAATTTATTTTCATAATTTATTTAATCTCATTTATTCCCACTATTATAATTTCTAGGTTGTAATGATTGAAATAAAATAATAATATTTTGGAGTTTGTTTAAGCACAATGTTTTTTGTAAAGTAATCCATTGAAGATATTAAATTCATTTTTGGAAATTCATAATGTAAATCTTGGGGTGTTACATCATACCCCCCATAAAATTAATTTATCTATAGAAATTCATTACTCGAATATAAATAGATGGGGATACCTCTACCTCATCACATCCTCATGTTCCCATGTATCTTCCTCAAATTGGTAGTTTCACCACAAAACATTATCCATGTGAGTGGTCTTGTTTCATATATCTATGAGTTATAATCTCTATTGGTTATTCATTGTAAGAAGTATCTTGATCCAGTGGTATGACCTACGTGTTCAGTTCTTGTTAAGGATCATATATTTACTTATGTGGGATAGATAAATGGAACACATCATGATCTTGAGGGAGATTCAACTGAATGAAAAATCGATAAGATCCCACCCCGATATGGTATTTCAAAAACAATTGTGTCCTCTTAAATTTGAAATTGTACTTGAAAATCAAAGATAGATGTTTAAAAATTTATTTTTTAGGGAAACCTACATTAGAAAAGGGTTCAATATAACTTCCTCTTAAATGTATGGAAAGTAAAAGGTGAATATGAGTACGTAACTAGGATTCTAATTAAGAGGACACTAGTAGAATGTGAATACATAAAAATGGAATATAATTATAACTATCAAGTTATAATGCGGAATTATAGAGAATATGTTCATTAGAAGGCTAATTAATACAAAACCATTGGACCTTATAGGTCTAAAAATAGTCAATGATAACATCATAAATGTTGATAATAACATTTTGTTTCAAAATAATTTGAGATGATATACTTACATGATTTTATCTCATAAGTATAGTCTCATTATTTGGTTGTGCCTCTATCAATCACCACTTCATTTCTTACTTAAATAAATGTAGTTCATATTTTAATAAATATTGAACCAGTGGATCATATGATCTATAAGGGGATTACAAGTCATTAATTATACCTATAGTTATCATCATAATATAATGGTTAGGATAGGTTGTCAAATAAGCAAAAATTTTCATATGGGGATGTAATACATTAATCTCTAAAACCACATCCAAAAATTAAAATCAAATAATTTAATAAATGGGTATCCTTATGAACCTTATAAAAGAATAAAATCCAAAACTTTCGAATTAATGTGACTAAATTTTCAAAATTAACATATCATTAATCCCTAAAACAACAATATATAGATCTTACTTTTTACACACTAAACATTTGAATATCATTAACATGTATTATCTTGAAACACAGTAATAACATGAATTATAATAAATCCTTAGCGAATATATGAATGCTTTCGAAAATTAACTTTTTCCTCATACCATAATATGAAAATTATATAAACAAAATCCATTATATCTTAAACCACCTTGTTATCATAATACTATTTAGTTCAAGGGTCATCAATCATATCACATTTATTTTATCACAATAAAACATCTCTTTTTCTCATTATCCCAAAATCATGTACATATTATGGGGTATCCTTACCTTAATCATGTGTTCTAAAAAATACCACCTCAATAACTGTTCATAGTTACAAGTAAAATTCAACAAATACTTTCAAATATTGAAGGAAAAATATAGTGTATTAATCCTTATATGTTTCATTATTTCATAATACCATAAAATTACTTATACTACCTTATTCTTGAATTCAAATACATAAACACTCAAACCTTCCACTTCCTTCTTAAACCATTATCCAAGATTTATCTCTTTATAACATAACACTTATTCGAGATCATATTTCATTCTTGGTCTCTTTTTTATTTGAAATATAAAAATTTCTCAAAAAACCATTGCAATTCTATTCACAAGCTTTCCCCCTTGGGAATTGATTTGTATGATTCCTATAAATTCCATATTTAAAAATTTTAACTATCAATGATGCATTATAAATACCATTATTCTCCTCAATTTCTTCAAATGAACCTTACATTTTTCCTTTTCAATTTTTTTCTTTCTATACTTCTTTTCCTCACCCAACCGATATTCATGTTTCTTGGAGACATTATACATGATGCATCTTCCCACATGCTTTACGTGAGGATAATTGAACTCTATTTCCTCTATGGTAACCATGAAACTCAATATTTTTCTTATTATATGGGTAAATAAACTCACTAAATATGAGATTATAGACCACATTATGAGAATAATGATTAGGTATAGTAACAAGGCTTCCCCTTTTTACTCCCATTTCATTTGGTTTCTCATGGGGAAGCTCATTCCATTTTCAATCACATTCAACATTAACCTGAATCCTCTAGGTTTTAGGCATTGTCCAAAACCAAAAAAGAATAGTGTGAGAAACACTAAACATACTAGAAAAACCTCATAATCAATGGAAGTTACTTATAAATTTTCAATATGTGATACCTTAGGGTTAGATTATGTTATTCATGATAATTAACAAAATTATATTATTATAACCTAGGTTTATCTTTCTGGTTTTACTATGGTTTTACCATCCTAGTTTTGAGAGGTTAAATAAAACTTTGCTCTGATACCAACTGTAACGACCAAATATTTTCATACGAAGATATTACATCTAAATAGATGAATAATCTTTTCTTAACATAATTAAACCACACTCCAATCATGTGGGTTTTGTGTATTTAGAAACATGAAAAAAACCATTGGTTTATAAAACATCTACATTATCTACCATTTATTCCTTCATAACTAGAACCCTTTTGACAAGCCATATTTAATACCTTCCATGTTGTACTATGGAAAATAAACATAAGAAAATGGAGATCTCAGATAATCAGTAATGATAAAAAAGGGAGATATATAACATAGCATAAGATCAAGAACATAACATTCTAAAATTATACACTATATAAAAAATATCATAATATTGAGTTGTGGAATAGATCATATAAGTTCATAAGACAAGAATCACAAAATAACATGAGAAAATAATATTTGAATAAGACATAGAATTGTGGAATATAAAAAATAATATAAAATCAACTACTTATTTGTCGAGGATCATTTCCAATACTATCATAGTGAAATGGGCTCACTTCCCAAACCCTAAAAGTATCCAAGGTTCACTGCCAAGACTATCATAGTGGATTAGGTTCACTCCCCAAACGATTTTAGTATTCACGGTTCATTCCCCAGACTATCATAGTGGATTTGGTTCACTCCCCAAATCATCTTAGAGGAAAAATTACTATACTAAACTGGTTTTAGTTCTCATTATAGTCTTGTCTTACTGAACTTACTTCACTTCCCATTTCAGTTATTCCATACTGAACTGAGCTCACTTCATGTTTCAGTCATACATTACAAAACTTTGTTCACATCCCATTTCATTCATATCTATAACATGATATATAAATCATTACCCAATGAATTGGGAAGACATGTTAGTCCCAACCATCAAGTAATAAAACCATACAAATGTGTTCCATAAAAATTTAAATCATATCAGAATCTAGGAAAAGAAATTGGGTTTCATAAACACCTCATTATAATATAACCCTTGGAAAATAAATTTGCTTCATAAATAACATTCCATCATAAACTTAAACCAACCATAAAAATAATAAGGATGGTATTCTTGAATAATATCCATAGTAAAGAATATGCAACACAAAATAATGTTAGATTAGATGAAAAATAATTTTGAATTATCACTTTAATTAAATCTTGAGGAAAATATGTGTTTTGTCTAGAAAACATTTTTTAAAAAATGTATCATAATTATAATATTAAAAAAATTCTTTGAAAAAAACCTTGGAGTATTGTAAAGGAAAATTCAATGCATTGTATTATGATGGAGGGAAAATCATCTCATTCCATATAATTTAAAAGAACACCCCTTTCAATTTTTTTTCAAACAATTCATAAATTACCTATCTTATAAAATAGAAAAAAATATTTTCTTCAAACAATTTTTTGAAAAGTAAAAAATAATTAGAAAGATAATTTTAAAAATACTAGGAGAATATTAAAAAAAATTGGAAATAAATTTAAAAAACATAAACATGGAATAAAAATGGAGTTTCAGGGGAAACCTTAAAAACGTACTTTATTAAAGAAAAACCCTTATAAATATCTTATCATTGAAGTTGGAATTATTAAAATACATTGATTATCTATATTTCTAATAAATCCACATAAAAAAGTATGAATAAAAAATAATATAATAAAATTTCATCCCACACATAATCATAGCATGGCATAATCAATGGAGTAAAAGGTTAACCTAAAGTATGGAAATTGGGTTAAGAATTTCCTTCCACTTTGTAATTAGATGATTCATATTCCCCATATAAGTAATAATTATAAAAAATTGGATAAAAATAATATAATTATATTTATTATTATATATATGAAATTGTATTATATACACCACACAAAATAAATAAGTGTTGAATAAAGCACATATTTCACAAAATAAAAAGTGAGACAAGAGAACCTTAGTTCGTACTTCTCGTTTACTTTGTGTACATTAAATTCCTGTATAAAAGTTTTACAGAATGTTATTAGTTCATTAAAAAATCATATTGATATTTATAATACCTTATATAAATTTTTTATAAAATATTACTATAACAACCCGACCCCAGTTACCCAGAGTCGGTGCATTACTTCATAACATTGGCATGATCACAAAAGATCAAGTCTTGAAAGACCGATTAGTTTAGTAGCCTTGGAAACACTAGATACATTCATAAGTCTTACATTACATTATAAAGTGAAAAACTGCCATAGAAAAGCCTCCTTATTCCACACTCATATCCTCTTCTGACTATCCCTGCAGGTCATTCATAAAATACATCTTCACATCCTGAAAAAAATAAAACACTGAAAGGGGTGAGCTCAGATGCTCAGTAAGGATAACAATATTGCGGAAGCTTTCATAAATAAACATTAACTTTTAAGGCAATGTATAACTAAAACAATATCCTTTTAAACTTGAACTTCAACATAATATGTCAAAAGTAAAATGAAATAATTCCATTTACTTATTCACATGAATATTCTACTGGTCGAATAATCGCATTCAATATCAATAACCACTTTCATAATGATGGAATGCATAATGCCAGACTATCATAACCACGTAGCCAAGGCCTCGTGCCAAGACCACAAATAAGATTTTTTCAAGGCCTCGTGCCAAGACACTAGTTTGTCTCATGAGACCTACCGATGCATCGAGGAGCTATAGCGGGCTCCACCCGTCACTTATTAAGTCCAATGCATTCCTCATATGAACAAGTTTAATCATATCATAAACCATAACATAATCGTATCACATAAAACATTCATAAAGGAAACATAACATTTCCACATTTCAATAACAAGATATCAATACAACACATTGATATAATAAAAACACTTTCAAAACCATTTTCAATACCAAAATAAAATAAAATTAAAACTTTGTATTTATTTTTCATTTAAAAAAAGGTATGGCTTGTAGAGGAAGCTGAAACCCAAATAATGGCCATGGCGGCAGAGAAGTCATTGTTGCTGCATATGTATGACAAGAAAAACATTCCTTTTTGTCATTTAGTAAAACACTTCATATAAAAATATTCCTTTTTAATAAACGTAAAAGTCAAAGGGGTTTATACACCGTATAAAGGAAAGTTGTGTATAAAACCAAAATATGCCTCAATGAAAGGAGATTGAGACCAAGTCACTTTAAAGATCATTTTTTAAATAAAATAGACCAATTATATATATTCACTATAATTACACAAAATTGAAGTACAAATTCACGACAGAAAATAATAATATCATGACATAATTTGAAAGTAGGAGATTAACCCAAAGAATGGAAATTGGGTTAAGAAGTTCCCTTACCTTGCGTTCTGTCTTGACTCGACCATTCTTTAACCTCCTGAATAATAAACTAGAGTTAATTTATAATTTCTTAAGAACCTTTTTCATGTTTTTTATTCCTTTTAAATCACTTATTACCATGTTATGAACATTATGTAATTATTTAAGTTAATAACAGTCGTTTTGTCGATCTTTGGTAGTTGAGTCAAAAATAAACTTCTTATAATTAAAAGTTGTTCATGTGGTGATATATCCATTATATACAGAATTATATTCTTGATATAGATATCATATATCTGATATATATCCAGTATATACATGAATTTATAATATTCCATAACGTTTAGAGGTAATAAATGAAATGCACTGTTCATGGAGACGGTAAGCCGTACGTACGCATGAACGCTACTTTCATTTCCATTTCATATTTAATGGAATGAAGTTATAATTATATAAAGGTATAATATAATTCCAGTATAATATAATGTATAATACCATTTACTCCATCCTTTATACATCCCACATATGGGATTAACGATTCAAATCACTTTGAGGGGGCGGTAGTCCGCACTTCCTAAAATGAAAATATCGCGTTTACCCATAATGGAAACAATAAAGGAATGACATAAATGAAAAATACATAACCTTATGTAAAAAATAAACATATTATATATAATATATATAAATATAGTTCCATCTTAATGGACACCTTTGAAGGTGTTATATGAGTGTTGACCAATCATCGTTTCGTGAGGCAGTATTTCGCCACCCACTGAAACAGTATGTTCTTTAACCATTAGACGAAGGTTTGTGTAAGTTTAACCCAAATACTTATCATAACAACATCCTAGTATATTTTAGATACTTTTGTTGTTACAAAATAAAGGAATAAAAAGAGTTTAAGGGGTTGGAGAAGCTAAATAAAACAAAACAACATTAGAGAAGACATTACCTTAAAATCGGGTAACTCTTTTTTGATTTTAGCCAAAGGCTTCCTTTGGAAGACTTCTGCCCAAAGTGAGGCTTCTAGGAGTAATTGAGGGAAGTTGGGAGAGTATTTGGGTAGAGTTTGGTCGATCCAAATGGCTTGATGGTGTGAATAAGGTGGGAGTGGTGGGGGCCTTTTATAAGAGGAGAGGAGGGGCACTCTTGGAAAGATTGAAATGTTACTTTATTATGAAATTCTTTTTCAGATTCTAAAGGTCCCACACTTATATGTTTCGAGGGTATGGTGATAAGGGTTCTAAATCTACTCATACAATAGGTTTTTGACAAGTGTAATTCTTAGATTTTACATTATCTTTTCATTTTATTTAAATCGTTAATTAATGAGGTAATCGCTGCATCATCATGGTGTCATAAATAATTTAATTTTTTTAATGTTTAAAAATTATGACAAAAATATAATGATGTAGGAAATCTATTTATCTTTCAAATTAATATTTATATTCAAAAATATGACTGTTATAACCCCATTGAAAAATTGTTTTAGTAAAACAACTCATATTTGTGACATTTTTATTTTAACATTAAATAAAATGTTTTTAATGTCATTTTCCTACCAAAGTGGCTCCATGGGGTCCCCAAGTTGACCCATGGATTTTCTTGGTCGTCCATGACTCATCCAATAGGCGTAGGACAAGTGTAATGGTATTTTCATATTTTTATAATATCATTTTTACGTTAAATGTCACTAATTACCTTTAATCGCGATTAATTAAACTTAAAAGTTACTATTCACCAAAAAATTATTTTAATCCCATTGAACCAAATTTTACTTCATAATGACAACCATTAATGTCCTATTTTGGAAAATCAAATCACAGAAGTGGTAATGTTTCATTTAAACGAAAAATCAGTTTTTTAACTACCACTTAGTGGTTTCACTATTCATCAAAAATTGATGTTTTTCAGAACAATGCCAAAATTTCACCCTAAGATATAATTGATATTCTGAATTCAAAAATGATGTCTATTTTACAAAATTCCAAAAATATAAGTTGCATTAATTAATTTTATAATTAATTCCCGCTGTCACAACAAATAGCGTGTTTTTAAGAAACAATATATATCAAAAGATTGACAATTGTTTATGTCCAATTTCAATGTGAAATTAATTCTAATGACCACCATTGGATAAAATGGTAAAAATATATTCTAATTACACTTTAAAACCACTCAACAGTATAATTTATCACTATAAATTATTTTGATTAAAAAAGTTATTTTTAAGTATTTTTCACTATTCATAAAAAATGGAAGTTCTCAGAAAATTACAAAAAATTCAAATTAGGATAATTTTGATATTACGAATACAAAAATGAAGTCCATTTTGAAATATAAAATTTCTATAATTTTAAAATGTGGGTATTACTATTCATAACGACTACTTTTGATTAGTCGCGGTGTGTTAGAACTCAAACATGCGTATAATGCAAGCTATTGCATTATTGAAAGAGAGGCGTATCGTGAAAGATTGGGGTGTTACATTCTCCCCTCCTTCAATAAATTGCGTTCTCGCAATTTGAAATTTTTCATTGAAAATAAAAGGTTGAAAATAGAAAATACCTTTATGGAAAACCCACATTGGAAATAGGGTTAATAAGAACATAACATTAAAAGAAAGAAAGAGAAGTACAAAGGTCACCCGAGATAGCCCATACTAGGATTATATGAAAATATGGATATGGAAGAAAAACAAACCATCAAGGTCTGATGGAGAGTTGTAGAAAACTGGATTAGGAGAAAGTTAACCATAAAAAAATCACAAACTTGTGATTGGTTAAACGGTCATTGAATCCCCAGTTGGAAAAGTTAACCGGCAACATTTTTATTTTAAGTTACCTTTTATAAAGTTGAGGAATTTATTTAGGAGATTTACTAAGAACGTAAGGGAATATACATATTGGTCATGTAGACTTTCATTCTTTAATAAATTTTTACCACAAACCCATCTTTCACTCTAAAAGGTAATAGAACTCAAAAATATTCTATTTATCCTAATTGTATAAGGGTCCAAATATTAACACATATCATTTAGATTAGGAAAACTTTTTGTAATAACCAGGGACTTCCTGTAGGCTAGTGGTAGGTAATAAAGGCCTATCGCACTATGGTTGTGGGTTCGATTCCTGCAGCTTTGTTTGACGTGATGGGTTATGCCCCACCCTACAGGTTGTCCTTTTTCTAAAACTATAGATTTATAATATTCCAAAAATAATTTTCAGAAATTTTTTAACCTTAAAAAATACTGTCCAAAGATCAACTTAATCCATTCCAACCTTTATAGTTATCCAAAATACTTCTTTCCAACTCACAGTCCATATTTTATAAGGAAGGTAAACATAATGAAGATCTTTTTTCCATGTAACAACATGTGAACACCTTCATCATGTATTCTTTTAAAACACTGCAACATATTGAATTACCATAAATCTTTATTGATTACATTCATGATCCCTCATTCCTTATATAATACTATATATACTCCTATCCAAAAATGTATACAAATCATTAATCACTTTCAAGGAAGTTAAGAATATCCAATATAATTTACCCAAATCAATCATGTATTATTCCAAAATCACTATCTCGATATCAAAACCATATTATGGATTATCTTTCACTCAACCATATATTTTGAAAAAATTTAACCTGCTGTGGAGTCACATTTCTTGGTTCCACACAATCTCAAGTCCTTGATGAAATAGTACTGCAGTACAATCCTTATATACTCCATAATTATTATAACCAGTACATCATTGATACAAAACTCAAATGACAAAATTATTTAATAACAACATAAGAACTCCAATCATACCTCCTCATCTGTGGTAGTATCATAACGTGATTATTTTCCAATAACATCATTTGGGGCATACTCTGATGATTTGGACATTGGTTTGCATAGTGTCCCCACTCCTTGCAGATGAAGCATTGTACATTTGAAAACTTTTTCTTACCCTTGATGTCTTGCACTTGGTGTCCTTTTTCTCCACACTTATAACAAACTCTCATTCCCTTCAGGAAAGTTCCAAGGTGTTTATTCCCACAGTTATCACATATTGGAAAATTCTTCTTTTCCCTTGTGCCTTTATCCATCATTCTCTCTTCCATCATTTTATTCTCTTTCATCCCTTATAATCCATAAGACTCAGAGAATTATCTACTTATCTTATTAACACATGATACTATTTCTTCATATGTTGAGATCACATGGGAGAATAATTCCCTTCTAAATGTTTTCTTAACACCGTGAATGATATGATCCTTCTTACTCTTTGGATCATACGTATTGATGGAGTTCACATTCCTTCTACTGGGCGCCATTTCTATACAATGGCATAAACTAGGTTAGTTTATAAAAAACATGCAAAACACTTAACATAAATTGAACTATTTATGGATATAATCCATAATCATAAAAATAAATGTTTTCTTTGAGGAAGTATATACTCATAACCCTTTATAGTGGTTTGTAATGAAAATGACAATTATCCTAAGAATATCCCCCAGGAGTGTCGTAACCAAGTGTGTAGTAAGGCCCATTGTCGTGCACCAGTTCCCATTCGAGTCTAGCTCAAAGCGTTGTTTTCAGGTTTTACCCCTAGGTACATCTATTACAGAGGCATCTCTACCTGCTCGTATCCAGACATGGATGTATTGCTCGGAAAACTCATAAAATCTCTATAATACCAAAATTCTAGGAAGTTCTTCTATACTAATCCTCAAAGCCTATCTTAGGGCCATGTGCTCTAATCAGAGTTTGTCTAAATCTAGATTCCAAGGTTAGTACTAAACTGCCTCTGATACCAACTGTAACACCCTGACCTCAGTTACCCAGAGTCGCTGCATTACTTCGTAACATTGGCATGATCACAAAAGATCAAGTCTCGAAAGACCGATTAGTTTAGTAGCCTTGGAAACACTAGATACATTCATAAGTCTTATATTACATTATAAAGTGAAAAAATACAATAAAAAAGTCTCCTTAGTCCACACTCATATCCTCTTCTGACTATCCCTGCAGGTAATTCATAAAATACTTCTTCACATCCTGAAAAAAATAAAACACTGAAAGGGGTGAGCTCAGATACTCAGTAAGGATAACAATATTTCTGAACCTTTCATAAATAAACATTAACATTTAAGGAAATGTATAACTAAAACAAAAGCCTTTTAAACTTGAACTTCAACATAATATGTCAAAAGTAAAATAAAATAATTCCATTTACTTATTCACATGGATATTCTACTGGTCGAATAATCACATGCAATATCAATAACAACTTTTATAATGATGGAATGCATAATGCCAGACTATCATAACCACGTAGCCAAAGCCTCGTGCCAAGACCACACATAAGATTTTGTCAAGGCCTCGTGCCAAGACACTAGTTTGTCTCATGAGACCTACTGATGCATCTAGGAGCTATATCAGGCTCCACCCGTCACTTATTAAGTCCAATTCATTCCTCATATGAACAGGTTTAAACATATCATAAACCATAACATAATCGTATCACATAAAACATTCATAAATTAAACATAAAATTTCCACATTTCAATCACAAGATATCAATACAACACATTGATATAATAAAAACACTTTCAAAACCATTTTCAATACCAAAATAAAATAAAATTAAAACTTTGTATTTATTTTTCATTTAAAAAAAGGTATGGCTTGTAGAGGAAGCCGAAACCCAAATAATGGCCATGACGGCGGAGAATTCATTGTTACCGCATAAGTATGACAAGAAAAACATTCCTTTTTGTCGTTTAGTAAAACACTTCGTATAAAAATATTTCTTTTGGATAAACGTAAAAGTCAAAAAGGTTTATACACCGTATAAAGGAAAGTTGTGTATAAAACCAAAATATTCCTCAAGTAAAGGAGATTGAGACCAAGTCACTTTAAAGATCATTTTTTTAAATAAAATAGACCAATTATGTGTATTCACAATAATTACACAAAAAGGAAGTACAAATACACGATATAACATAATAATATCATGACATAATTTGAAAGTAGGAGATTAACCCAAAGAATGGAAATTGGGTTAAGAAGTTCCCTTACCTTGCGTCCTGTCTTGACTCGACCGTTATTTAACCTACTGAATAATAAACTATAGTAAATTTATAATTTCTTAAGAACCTTTTTCAATTTTTTTATTCCTTTTAAATCAATTATTACCATGTTATGAACATTATGTAATTATTTAAGTTAATAACGGTCGTTTTGTCGATCTTTGGTACTTGAGTCAAAAATAAACTTCTTATAATTACAAGTTGTTCATGCGGTGATATATCCATTATATCCAGAATTATATTCATGATATAGATATCATATATCTGATATATATCCATTATATACATGAATTTATAATATTCTATAACGTTTAGAGGTAAGAAATGAAATGCACCGTTCATGGAGACGGTAAGCCATACTTACGCATGAACGCTACTTTCATTTCCATTTCATATTTAATGGAATGAAGTTATAATTATATAAATGTATAATATAATTCCAGTATAATATAATGTATAATACCATTTAATCCATCCTTTATATATCCCACACATGGGATTAACGATTCAAATCACTTTGAGGGGGCGGTAGTCCGCACTTCCTAAAATGAAAATATCGCGTTTACCCATAATGGAAAAAATAATGGTATGCCACAAATGAAAAATACAGAACCTTAATTAAAACATAAACATATTATATATCATATATATAAATATAGTGACATCTTAATGGACACCTTTGAAGGTGTTATATGAGTGTTGAACAATCATCGTTTCGTGAGGCAGTATTTCGCCACCCACAGAAACAATATGTTCTTTAAACATTAGATGAAGGTGTGTATAATTGTAAACCAATTAATTATCATAACAAAATACTATTATATTTTATATACTGGTTTTTTTACAAAATAAAGTAATAAAAAGAGTTTAAGGGGTTGGAGAAGCTAAATAAAACAAAACAACATTATAGAAGACATTACCTTAAAATCGCGTAACTCTTTTTTATTTGAGCCAAAGGATTCCTTTGGAAGACTTATTCCCAAAGTGAGGCTTCTAGGAGTAAGGGAGGGAAGTTGGGGGAGTATTTGGGTAGAGGTTGGTCAAGCCAAATGGCATTAAGGTGTGAATAAGGTGGGAGTGGTGGGGGCCTTTTATAAGAGGAGAGGAGGGGCACTCTTGGAAATATTGAAATGTTACTTTATTATGAAATGATTTTTCGGATTATAGAGGTCCCACACTTATATATTTCAAGGGTAAGGTGATAAGGGTTAGAAATATACTCATAAAATAGGTTTTTGACAAGTTTAAGTCTTAGATTTTACATTATCTTTTCATTTTATTTAAATCTTAATTAATGAGGTAATCGCTACATCATCATGGTGTCATAAATAATTTAATTTTTTTAATGTTTAAAAATTATGAAAAAACTATCATGATGTAGGGAATCTTTTTAGATTTCTAATGAATATTTATAGTAAAAAATATGACTTTTATAACCCCATTGAAAAATTGTTTTAGTAAAACAACTCATGTTTGTGACATTTTTATTTTAACATTAAAAAAATGTTTTTATTGTCATTTTCCTACCAAAGTGGCACCATGGGGTCCCCAAGTTGACCCATGGATTGTATTGGTCGGCCATGACTCATCCAATATGGGTAGGACAAGTGTAAAGGTATTTTCATATTTTTATAATATCATTTTTACCTTAAATGTCACTAATTACCTTTAATCGCGATTAATTAAACATAAAAGTTACTATTCACCAAAAAATTATTTTAATCCCATTGAACCACATTTTACTTCCTAATGAAAACCATGAATGTCGGATTTTTGAAAATTAAATCACAGAAGTGGTAATGTTTCATTTAAAATAAAAATCAGTTTTTTAACTACCACTTAGTGGTTTCACTATTCATCAAAAATTGATGTTTTTCAGAACAATGCCAAAATTTCACCCTAAGCTATAATTGATATTATGAATTCAAAAATGATGTCTATTTTACAAAATTCCAAACATATAAGTTGCATTAATTAATTTTATAATTAATTCCCGCTGTCACAACAAATAGCTTGTTTTTAAGAAACAATATATATCAAAAGATTGACAATTGTTTACGTCCAATTTCAATGTGAAATTAATTCTAATGACAACCATTGGATAAAATGATAAAAATATATTCTAATTACACTTTAAAACCACTAAATAGTATAATTTATCACTATAAATTATTTTGATTAAAAAATTTGATTTTAAGTATTTTTCACTATTCATAAAAAATGGAAGTTCTCAGAAAATTACAAAAAATTCAACTTAGGATAATTTCGATATTACGAATACAAAAATGAAGTCCATTTTGAAATATAAAATTTCTATAATTTTAAAAAGTGGGTATTACTATTCATAACAGCTACTTTTGATTAGTCACGGTGTGTTAGAACTCGAACATGCGTATAATGCAAGCTATTGCATTATTGAAAGAGAGGCATATCGTGAAAGCCTGGGGTGTTACACTTACCACCCATTATTTGACAACATTTCATGGTTTTCATTATTTTATGTGTGTTCATTTCATGTTTTTCATGGTTGTCGCATTTGATTATAATTCTGGATTTTCTTGTTTAATGGAAATAAAACTCCGTAATTTTAATGAATTATTATTAAATAACTTTCATAATTATAAATGGTCCCATAAATTATTTTTTTATTACATTATTATGATTCATTAGAGAAGTTTTTAAAGAATTTTTTTTAAATTGTTTTGGCAGTTTTTCCAAACACCATGAACTATTTTTGTTTTATTTAATAGTTTGATTATATGTTAGTTTCAGAACATTAAATAGGTTATAATATACCTATTAAAATCTAATTTAACTAGAATGATACTTTTATGACCATCTGTGAAGGTGTTAATGGAAAATGAAAAAATCATTATTCATGGAGTTGACAAACCGACATAATTTGGAGAATAGTTTCATTTCATTGAATAAAAGGAGATGAAAAATTAAATGGATATGGTAAATTAAATTAGAATAATAAAAATTATTATATAAATGATTCTAGATTAATCCTTCCTTGATTTATTAAATAGATGATGAGAATGTAGAAGAAGAAAATAATTTAAGAGAGGTGTTTTGAGAAAATTACCTCTTGAGTATCACCTCCTTGAAGGATCCATGAATGTCCTTATAAATGGTATTTTGGGTGAAAATAGAATAAATTATATATGGGGACAGTTTTTAGGAGAGTTTTTCTGATATTTTGGGAGCTTCAGGGATTTTGAGGAAGAGGGGGTGGTGAGGAGTGGTATTTATTCTTGAGGAGGGGTGGTTGTTAGTGATTACATAATTATTATTTTATATTTAAAGATTACTACACTGTGGTGGAATTAATTAAAATATATTTTAATAATAATTAATGTTTTATATTATCTTTTTGGTCAATAAATACCTCAAAAACATATTAAATGTAGTATTGTTTTTTGTATTTTAAGCCTTTAATTTTTAACTTTAACTAATTTCATTATTTTACCTATACTATGGTAAATCTTTTTTACAATAGTAAATTTTTACAGATAAAAATAAAAAATGAAATCTAAACATAATTTTTACCTTATTATTACAAATATGGAATCCATTTTAACAAATTAAATTCACAGAATTTTCAAAATTGGATTTAAAATTACTCCTGCATGTGGGATGAGAAAACAAAATTTTAAAGTGAAAATTTCCAAAATTTTAAAATGTTTTTAAATTAAATTTCAATTTAAAATTCATTCAAAAAACCAAAATTGGATTTATTGATGTTTATTTTAAATAATTATACTTTTAAACCAACTTAAAATATAATTTATCAATAAAAATTATTTATATGAAAAGTCAGTTTTGAATTAAAATGTAGTATTTTTCACTATTCCTTAAAAATGAAACATATTAGAAAATTTCCATTAATTCACCCTAAGAAAATTTTTATATCACTATTTCAAAAATAATGTTTAATTTTTAAAATTATATCTATTATAGTTCCAAAATGTTGTTATAAAATAGGTGGTCCCTTAAAAGGCAGAAACATTTCCTTTTAGAAAAATATATCATTTTTATAATTAAAAATTGATTTATTCTTATCTTCAACCTATAAAACATATTTTATGAATTGAAAAACATTTTATTGAATATATAAAATATAAATACCATTAATATCTTTCTCTAATATTGATTAATTAAATTTATTTAGATAAACTTCCATTATGGACACAAAAATACTGTTCTTATGAGAAGTTGGTATGTAATGAGTAGTGGAATATATTTTCAGAGAGGTCTTGTAAATAGTGATTCTACACATCCTAGGTTAGAAAAAACACATGTTAATTATGATCAATGTGGTAATCTCAGCCATATTAAACCAAATTAAAAAATTTAAGTGCATGAATGTCACTTATATGGATGGTATTTTTATATTCACAAGTTTTATTGGAATAGTATTTATCGATCAATAATCCTAAAATATGTTGATATTATATACCTAACTAAGAAGACATAGGATAGGGTGTCATAAACATATTTCAAGAAGATCTCTAAGTAGTGGTACGTGATGTATCCATAGCTAGTAGTCAATTATATATATATATATATATATATAGTTAGGGTATATATCATTAGTGCTAGCCTAAGGGTATAGGTTGGATATTTGTAGTCAAGTAGTTTATGATAATTTATGGGAAATGGAATTTCTATCAGATGAGGTATTATATTAGCATCATTTACAATACACCATGCCTAATTTTATATAATAGGTTCTCATTCCTTTATATATAAAAAGCTAATATATATTTTGAAATTGGAAGTGAAGAAATATTCATCACTGATGAGCATTGATACACCCTTGGGTAGTAAGGTGGAATAGATTAGAATGTGTACAGTTTTCACCATTTTAGTGGGAAATTATTGAAAATATTAGGAATCGGTAAATACTAATATAAATTCTTTCAATATGATATTTTACACATACAAATTAATCCCATTCCAAGATCATATAGGTTTTTACAATAGAAATATTTATTTTTCATCTCCAGTGGTCTTTAAATACATGTTTATTAGATAAATTGAACTAATTAAAAGATAATAAGGGCCCAATTATAGAAAACTTTGGTCACTTATTGTGGGTATAATGATCTTAATGCTCAAAGTGGCATAGGTGACTGATCAAAGGGTTTTTCCTATAGTGGTGGATATTTTTCCCACTATTTCATTAGATCATTTTTAAGAAAATGTTCTTAATAGAAGGTGGATTTTTCTATTGAACTATTACATATGATGGATCCAATTTCTATTACCTCATGTCATATGTATCATACTAAACTGAGACAACAAACAATTAAACTAGATAGGATTTTGGGAAAGGGTTTTATTAGGCCTAGTACTTCACCTTGGGGAGCTCCAATAGGCTTCCCTATGAAATCTGTTTGAATCCACCAGTTATGTGTAAATAATCAAAATATGAAATAACTCATGATAAAAAATAATTATCTATTACCTAAATTTATAATTTATTTGATCATCTATAAGGGTAAAAATTGTTTTCAATGATTAACCCACCCACTAGATATCTTAAGTTTTGAGTAAGACTAAAGGATGTTTCTAAAATATATTTTCAATGATGATTCGAACATTATGAGTAGTTAATTATAAATAAAAGTTTTACCAACACTAGTATAATGATTATGGATCAAATAAATTAGATATTTCATCCATTCATGAGTTAAATTGTGGTGGGTTTTAAGGATGATATCCTTATATATTCAAAATCTGAAGTTAATAATTTATCACATATTTTGATTATCTTCAAGTCACTATGAGAACCTTGTCTCTATGATAAAAATTTAAAAGTATTATTTTTTGGAATTATAATGTAAAATATTTTGGATATATATTATCTATAGTATTTATTTTGATTGATTTTGGGAAGGTGGTGGTTCTATGTCATGGAATGTCCCTATTGATGTTTGTTATTAACTAACTTAAATACCCTGGTACCCTGATACTCAAGCATGATCTAACATAGCTTAAAGGGAATTCCCCATCCCCAAAGGATGGAGGATATCATCTATAATAATAAAATATCAGAGAGGGAATGATTTTCCCCCCAAATAGAGGAAGATAAATATGCATGTATACATGACTCTAAGCCCTAAAGATAAAAAACATCCACCAACTCCAAGTGTCACATTCCCTTTTCTCAGACCTAGCAAAATAAAATATAAAAAAACCAAAAGAAAAAAGTAGGGTGTGATCTATAAATCCCAATAGGTTTTTTAAAGTGTTACATAATCAATTCTATAATAATAAACAAATAGTTTCCCCATTTTTAAACAAATCATGGACTGTCATATCATTTACACCTTTAAAACAAAACATGTGTTATTTTAAATAGATGAAAGCCATTTCAAAACATGGATTAAGTAAATTTTTTTTACAAAACCATTTATATAAATCATCTTTAATGAATAAAAGTTTTCTATAATTTTTTTTGGAATATATAATCAAAATAAAGGAGTCATAAACCTTGGTCATATACAATAAAGTATGTTAGTTTTTGGTTATAGGATCATCACTCTTCTAAAATCAGTGATCATGGCTCAATATGTGTGCACACATCCCTCAGGCTTAAGGTGAATAGTACCACTAAGTATCCCATCATGTATAATCATGATGAACTAGGTTTTTTAGGGTGGTCATCATATACATATTGTTAGCTTTTAACATTCTAGAATGTTTTTTCTTAAATAACCTACTATCTAATTGGGCTCTCATGTGATAAATAAATCAACTGATCAAGGGAAAGTCATTTAATTTCAAATAAAATGATCATTCACTTTTAAATTGCCCAGTTTTACTTTCAATATTCCATTTTCAAATTCAAAACGAAATCATTTTTTTTTATTATTTCATATATTATCAATTCAAAAAATATAATAGGTTTTCATCATTACAATTTAGTCCATTTTTATCAAAATAAAATTGTAACAATATCCTCAAATCCATTATCAAATTAATTTTACAAAATCAAACCATTATTCTCGAAATCCATCCCATAATTTCAACTCCATTTAAATTGGGTACTTTTCAAATATCCCATAGAATTTAAAATTTAACATCATTCATTTCATATTTGGATTTTAGAAATCAATTGGGAATGACTTAAAACAAATTAATAAAAAAACTTTTTTTCAATTGTAGTTTGATGGTACATTGAACCACCTACCTTCAATCATGAAATAAAAAACTACATTCGCAAGAAGAATTCCAATAAATAGAGATTGTGATATTTTAAAGAGAATAAAACCTCAAATCAAGATGTATTGAAAAATATATTATATCCATAAAAAACATGATGATCTATGTCACGACCCGACCTCGGGGCCCGTGCCGTGACTACCCCAAGCCCACCTTCCATAGGCCAGGGGCTGGCGACTAGCACCAAGGCGTAAAATCCCGGTAAACAGGGAAGGCATTGCCTTTATAAGTAACAACCACCACAGAGTCAGCAAGCGGAAAGTAACTACAAGTACAAAAAAGTAAAGGGGGCCGGAATACAAGCCCAACTGAAAGTACAACTGAAAAAGTAAGAACAGCAACTGAAGAAAAGACGGCGGCCTCGTGTCGTCCACTGGCAATCCCACCTGAAGGGTGGGTACAGATAGCCTCCAGGCTCCTCGGGTCCCACGTCCCGCCCAGTGGTCCACCTCCAGGTACCGTCCTGCTCCACGCCCCAACCGAGATCAGTGCTGTCCGTCGTCTGCATCCAACACAACAAGGTGCGGGCATAGCCCGTGCAGGGGTGAGTATAAGCTACTCAGTAAGGACCCTGAGACCCCTGAAGGTCTCCCGAAATCCACAAAGGATATAGCACAAAAGAAAGATGCCATCACGAAGTAACATCTGACTCGACTTAGGTATATGCCCATACATATACCTAAGTCCCCAATTCTAGCACTGCTCACGAGCTCAAGAACAACTCAATCCACGTAGGAAAGCAAGACTCAAATCCACAAGGAGAGTAAACAGTAAATCCACAAAGGATAGTTCAACACAAACCACAAAGGAGAGTAACATAAGATTCAGCTCAACCAGGTATACTTTTTCAGATGACGTCAAAGATGATCACTGATCCATCTAAGTCGTCGCACCCACGAAGGATCGATAGGTACTAACCCCCGCAAAAGACCCACACAGGATCGGGCTCACACAGAACCTGTAGGCAGTGGCTCACACAGAACCGGTAGTAAGGACCCACATAGGATCGGGCTCACACAGAACCTGTAGCACTAATCCACGTAGGATCGCTGAGTGCAGTAGTCGACGCAGTCCACTGAGGATCTCTGCACAGTCGTCGCCGCAGTCCACGAATGATCTCTGCTCTGCCGTCGTCGCATTCCACTGAGGATCTCTGCTCTGCCATTGTCGCAGTCCACAGAGGATCTCTGCTCTGTCATCGAAGTCACAGCCAGCGCTAGGGTTCCCGCACACAGCGAGCTCGTTTAGGAGGGTCCGCTCCACGAGCCGAGAGGCTGATACATCAACTGACACGTAGTCCGAAGTTGATGTATCCAAAAGTTCCGTATCGACAATAGGATCTCAACGCAACAGACGGCGCGTCAATCGGACGCCCGGTCTGAGAGTTATTGGCATTTTCGTCCAAGGGGGCCGGTTGGTTTTTAGGGAAAAACCAACCCGACCGTACTCCGCCTGTATCCGATCCTCGGGCGGAGTATGCCAAAAGTTCCGTCTCACTTAGAGGAAACTACCACAGCTGACGGTACGTCGATCGGACATCCGTAGCTCAAGTTATGAGCGTTTCCGCTCCGAGGGCCCGGTTGGTTTCGTGTACGAACCAACCCGGCCGAACCCAAAGTCTTCCGAAACGTTGAGTATAATATACCGAAACGACCATATCGATCCAAGGATTGCGTAGCCACTGACGGTTCGTCAAACGGAGGTCTCAGGCCCAAGATATGGGCAAAAGACCGAAGAGGGCCCGAAAACGGGGGTTCTGGGCCCGGGGCGACCCGGCCCGAACCACCGCTGGGTCGGCCGAACCGGGTCGACCCGAACCGGGTCGGCCCGACCCGGCCCGACCCGGCTAGGCCGGGTCCGGTCCGGCCTGGGCGCGGCCCGGCCGACCGGACCGGCCGGCTCGGCTTCGGCCGAGCGGCCGAAGGGGGCGCCGCGGGTTTGACCCGCGGCTTAGGTGGAACGCGGCCCCGCGGGGGGCCGCCTGTCACGGGGACGCGGCCGGGCCGCCGTGTCCCTCCCCGGTTCCGCGCGGCCGTGGAACCGGCCGCCGCCGCCGCGGCTTCAGCCGCGGCGGATCTCCTCCACGGCGGCGCGCCGGGCGCCGCCGCCTCCGGCCGCCGGAGTTGCTCCGGTGGCCCGTTTTGCCTCCCGTCTGCGCTGTTGCTCCTCCCGGGGGCCGATCTTCACTGCGGAATCAACGGATCTCCCTTGCCGCACGGTTCGTCGTCGTCCGCCAAATCCGCACAACAAAAGATCGGCGGAGGGTTGCCGGGTCTTGTTCGTTAGATCCGCACCCTCCGCGTTAGTCATAAACAACGGGAGGAAAAGAAAATAATCAACAACAATTTTAATTAAATTAAAATTGTTCGGAGATCAGGTTCTTTATTTTAAAAGAATAAACACGGGGAAATAAAATATTCCAACATCCCTTACCTTGTCGTCGTCGGACGTGAGGTCGTCGTGGAATCGCTCGTCGCGGAAGGAGGGGATCGTCGCGTCGTTGCGGAGGAGACGTTCGTCGCACCGCGGGGAAAACGTCGCGCCGACGATCTCCGGATCAAGATCAAACGGATTTAATTAATTTAAATCCGTTGATATCGAATTATAAAAAGGGGAGAATTAGAATATTCGATTCTCACCTTTAACCGCTGATCGAAGGTCCGCCGCGGAAGAAGAGGCGCCGTAGAAGAAGAAGGAGACGGTCACGGAAAAGTTTGTTGACGTCGCGGATCGTGCGTCGTCGAATTCCGGTTCCGGCGTTCTTCGCGTTCTTCGCGTTCTTCGTGGGGAGGGTGGAGGTTTAGAGGATCTCGCACAACAGGAGGATCCTCCAAAATAGACAAGTTTGTCTATTTTATTATTTTGCCAACAAACGCAAAACGCGTAAGTAACGACCCATTAAATTCGTTGAATTAATTCAACGAATGAAACAGCCCATTTAATTCACGAAATAAACCGCCCAATTAAATGGTCTGTTAAGAAATAAAGAAAATGCGTCGGTTGACTTTTCAGTTACTTTGACGGGTTTTCGCGGGTGCGTTACTTAGCGAAAGAAACGGCGGGGCTCGTGCGGGCCCCACCTCACAAATATCCTAACAAGGGGTAGGATATTTCCGGATAGCACCCTATCCTCTTTAACTCAGTTCAAGTGGCTTCCAAGTGACTTCCAAGCAGCTTAAGTGAAATAAAATAAAGTTGTCGCACAAATTTTATTTTATTTCTGACTTAAAGCCCTAAAATTTAAAAACCACATCTGAGCAAACGCAACTCCGGAAGAGGCGTTTCTAAGCAAATACCGGCGCTGCGATTTCATCGGTGCCCTCAGAATTCGATTCCGGGCACCGGTTCAAAAGATAGAAAAACCCACTCGTCCGTTCACTGAACGTACCCGAGCCAAACTTCGGAAATTGATTCCGGGCACACCGGGCCTCGGAATCAGGTGCCGTCTGAAGCTGCGCTCTTGTAAAATTCCAAAGCAAATTATGAAAAAAAAAATTTCTTGAAATTTGCGGGTCTTTACATTACTCCCACCTCAGGGCTTTACGTCCCCGTAAAGATACATCAAAAAGTAGGGGAACAAATGGGGGTAATGAGCACGCATCTGAGCCTCCCGCTCCCAAGTGCTCTCCTGGAGGTTCCCGTGCTGCCATCTGACGCGCACAAGAGGAATCGACCGCCCACGTAGGACCCGCTCCTGTCGATCCTCTATCTCCACTGGGACCTCCGCAAAAGTCACCCCATCGTCCACGTCCAGCTCCCCAAAGTCGATGATGTGCGTCGGGTCGTGCACGTATCTCCTCAGCTGAGACACGTGAAAGACGTCGTGCACCCGGTGCAACTGAGGTGGTAGAGCCAGGCGATAAGCCACCTCTCCTATCCTGCTGAGGACCTGGAATGGCCCGATGAAGCGTGGAGACAACTTGCCACCTCGGCCAAATCTCCGTAAACCACGTCGAGGTGAGACATGCAAAAAGACGTGGTCGCCATCCTCGAACTCTAGTGGCCTCCACCTCCTGTCAGCATATGACTTCTGCCGGCTCTGAGCTGTCCTCATCCTCTCCTGGATGATCTGGACCTTCTCTGTCGTGGCTCGGACCATCTCTGGTCCCATGAGTGCTGACTCCCCAGGGTCTGTCCAGCACAACGGTGATATGCAGGGTCTGCCGTACAACGCCTCGTATGGTGCCATCTCGATGGTGGAGTGGTAGATGTTGTTGTACGCGAACTCCACCAAGGGTAGGTGGTCCTCCCAGCTGCGACCAAAGTCGAGAACACATGCACGGAGCATGTCCTCGAGTGTCTGTATGGTCTTATCCGTCTGACCATCCGTCTGATGGTGGAAGGCTGTGCTCAGATGGAGCCGCGTCCCGAACGCCTCCTGCAACCCCTTCCAAAGCCGGGAAGTGAAACGAGCATCTCGATCGGAGACGATAGACGATGGCACACCGTGAAGCCGTACGATCTCCTGGACGTAAAGACGTCCCAAGCTCTCCACTGAGCCCTGCTCTCTGATGGGTAAGAAGTGTGCCGACTTGGTGAGTCGGTCGACAATCACCCAAATGGAGTCGTGACCTATGGAAGTGCGTGGAAGTCCAGTCACGAAGTCCATAGATATGCCATCCCACTTCCACTCCGGGACCTCCAAGGGCTGTACCAAGCCTGCTGGTACCTGATGCTCTGCCTTCACCTACTGGCAGGTGAGGCATCGTGAAACGAACTCTACCACAGCTTTCTTCATGCCCGGCCACCAGTGCTGTCGTCTGAGATCCTGGTACATCTTCGCCACTCCGGGATGCACCGCCAAGGGAGAAGTGTGAAACTCTCTCAGCACCTCCTCTCGTAAAGCGACTGGTATGAAGGTACGTCCTCTGAAAAGGATGTCGTGCTCTGCTCCAAGGGAGAAACCATCAGGCGCCTGACCTGAGGATATTAGTGCACGCCGGGTCTCACAGTCAGCGTCCCCACGCTGAGCCTCTCTGACCCGCTGTAGAAGTGGAGGAGAGACTGTGAGAGACTGAAGAAAGGCTGCTCTGTCTCTATCCACGAAGGATATCTGTAAGGAGGCTAGCTGCTCCGTCGCCTCCTCAAGTAGCTGAATGCTCGTCCTCCTGCTGAGGGCATCGGCTACCACGTTCCCCTTCCCAGGAGTATAGACTATCTCAAAGTCATAGTCCTGGAGGAACTCAAGCCATCTCCGCTGTCTCAGGTTTAGGTCCTTCTGAGAGAAGATATACCTGAGACTCTGGTGGTCAGAAAAGACTGTGAAGTGCTCGCCCATCAGATAGTGCCGCCATGTCTTCAGAGCGAAGACCACTGCTGCTAACTCCAGGTCATGAGTGGCGTAGTTCTGCTCATGCGGCCTCAACTGACGTGATCCGTAGGCGATCACGGCCCGCTCCTGCATCAGGACGCACCCGAGTCCAGTCCCTGATGCATCGCAGTAAACTACGTATCCAACTCCCTCCTCAGGCAACCTCAAGATAGGTGCACTGGTCAATCTCTGTCTCAGCTCCTGGAAGCTCTGCTGACATCTGTCTGACCACACAAAGGGTTTCCCCTTCTTTGTCAAAGCTGAGAGTGGTTCCGCAACTCTGGAGAAGTCTGGCACGAATCTACGATAGTATCCGGCTAGGCCCAAGAAGCTCCGCACCTCTGTCACGCTCCTGGGTGGCTCCCAAGCTAGCACTGCCTCGATCTTCGCGGGATCCACTGCAACTCCCGCCTCAGAGATGACGTGCCCCAAGAAGTGGACCTCACGTAACCAGAACTGGCACTTTGAGATCTTGCCATAAAGCTGGTGCTCTCGGAGCGTGTCTAGCACAACTCGCAGGTGGTAGGCATGCTCCTCCTCAGTCGTCGAGTATACCAAAATGTCGTCAATGAAGACCACGACAAATCGGTCGAGGTATGGCTGGAAGATCCTGTTCATGAGGCTCATGAACACTGCTGGAGCATTGGTTACGCCGAACGGCATAACCAAGAACTCATAATGGCCATACCGACACCTGAAGGCCGTCTTCTGCACGTCCTCGTCTCGAACTCTGAGCTGATGATAGCCTGACCGGAGGTCTATCTTCGAGAACCACCGCGCTCCCTTGAGCTGATCGAAGAGGTCACCAATCCGTGGCAGCAGATACTTGTTCCTCACTGTCACCTGGTTCAGGCGACGATAGTCGACACCCAGTCGCAAGCTCCCGTCCGCCTTCTTGGCGAACAAAATCGGGGAAGCCCAGGGTGAAACACTGGGTCGGATAAACCGCTTGCTCTGCAAGTCCTCCAACTGTACCCGCAGCTCCCGAAGCTCGGCGGGGGCCATCCGATATGCTGGAGTAGATATCGGGGCTGTCCCGGGGTACAAGTCGATGTAAAAGTCTACCTCTCTATGAGGAGGTAGCCCTGGAACGTCGTCGGGAAAGACGTCCACGTACTGGTCCACCACTGCAGGAAAAGCTGGACTCCGCACGTCCACTGATCCTAGGATGAGGCTAGCCAACTGATGAGAGATGGGCTGCACTCTCCTCCGCGGAAGTCCATCCTGTGCTGCAAAGGTTCCCTTCTCGCCGGTGAAGGTAAACCTGCTCCCGTCGGTGCGAACACATCGCACCTTGCGCCTAAAACAGTCGATCTGGGCATGTACCGTGGATAGCCAATCCATGCCCAAGATGACGTCGTAAGGCCTCGACGCCGCTACAAGGAGATCCCAGCCAAAGCTCTCACCTCCTAGAGTAAGCTCACACTGCCGGCACCAGTGCGTAATCGTCGAGTCTGCCCCCGTAGGAGTCTCTAGCCGTAAGGATCGAGCCAACGGCTCAGTCGGAATCTCCGAGCTCCGAACAAGGGCAGAGGCTATGAAAGAGTGACTCGCTCCTGTGTCTATAAGTACTGCAGCAAGGGTGGAATAGACACAGATCATACCTCGAATCATCTCGGGCATGTCGGGGTCGTAGGCCTCCACTGCCTGGAGCTGGGCCTGCCCCTGCCCGCCAGCTCCCTGTGGTCGAGGTGGCCCTCCTGGTGGTGGTGGGGGTAGAGCCTGGAAGCGTCGCCCACCACCCGCTGCTCGGCCAGCTCCTCTGCCTCGTCCGCCTCCTCCCTACGGACCGCCACGGTCGACCCTCTGCCTCTGCCTGGGTGGCCCCTCCACCGACTGCTGCTCCTCTGATCGGCGAGTCGGGCAGTCACGAGCCATGTGACCCTGCCCGCCGCAGGAGTAGCACAGTCTGCCTCTCGGAAGGCTGGCACTCCGCTGTGTGCCTCGCACTGCTGAGCCGGTGTCCTGAGGCCGTCTGCGTGGGGGTCTGGTCTGCCTGGACCCGAGAGTCATCCGTCGGCTACCTGCTGCCGAAGACTCAGCTACCTGCCGCCCTGCGCTAGGTCTCGCCGCTGAAGAAGGCTCTGCCAGGAAGCTCTCGATCAGGAGGGCTCGCTCCAGCACTCCCTCCTGGGTCGGAATGCTGAGGGAGATCAGCGATGCCCGAATCTCCTGTCGCAAGCCCTGCTCGAAGGTCCGGGCCCGGAAGAAGGGGTCCCGTACCATGTCGGTCGAGTAGCGAGATAGGTCAGTGAACCTCGCCGCGTACTGAGCGACCGTCATGCTGCCCTGGCGCAACTGGAGAAGCTCCTGGATGTGCACCGCTCGGAGGGTGGCCGGGACGAACTCAGAGCGGAAGAGGCTCTCGAAGTCCGTCCAGAGCAAGGATGCCTCATCGTGAACCTGGAGCATCAAGCTCCACCATCGTCCTGCCGCCACCTGCAGGAGGCTCGCCGCGAGAATCACCATGAGATCCGCTGGTGTCCTCACTAGCCTAAAGATCCGTACCACCGCCTCTAGCCAGTCCTCGGCGGCCTGGGGGGTCCGCCTCACCGCGAAACCTGGGCGGTCGCTGGCTCTGAAACTCATGCAGTTCCCTGAGGCGACGTGCATCGTCGGCGTCTGGTACTAGCAGCATCGGTGGCTCGGCGGGTAAAGCTACCGCCGGTGCCACTGCTGGCAAAGGGCCCTGCACCGAGGCCTCGTCGCTCGGTGGGCTGCCGTCGCGCCCTACCCTCGGAACCCTAGCTGGCTGTCGTCGCGGGGCCATCCTGAAAAGGAGAACAAGAGCACCACAGTCAGAACAGTATACCTGGTGAGCTGGAACAAGTAATCACAAGGAAAACCTGAGACTTTCATAAAGCAGATCAGTATACCCGGTGAGCTGACACAAGTAATCCCGAAGAAGACTTGAAACACACACGCAATCAATGTTTTCATGCATTAAGTCGGAAATCAGGAGTCAGGGTCCTGGTGTACGGATACGTCGGCCGCCGCACCAACACTGGGCTCCCTGAACTGATAACCACACTCAATACACTAAACACTATTGCTTCATATAGAAAGAAAAGACGATCAGAGTCTGCGGTAGAACCGACCACCTCTGATACCAATTTGTCACGACCCGACCTCGGGGCCCGTGCCGTGACTACCCCAAGCCCGCCTTCCATAGGCCAGGGGCTGGCGACTAGCACCAAGGCGTAAAATCCCGGTAAACAGGGAAGGCATTTCCTTTATAAGTAACAACCACCACAGAGTCAGCAAGCGGAAAGTAACTACAAGTGCAGAAAAGTAAAGGGGGCCGGAATACAAGCCCAACTGAAAGTACAACTGAAAAAGTAAGAACAGCAACTGAAGAAAAGACGGCGGCCTCATGTCGTCCACTGGCAATCCCACCTGAAGGGTGGGTACAGATAGCCTCCAGGCTCCTCGGGTCCCACGTCCGCTCCGAGCACGTCCCGCCCAGTGGTCCACCTCCAGGTACCGTCCTGCTCCACGCCCCAACCGAGATCAGCGCTGTCCGTCGTCTGCATCCAACACAACAAGGTGCGGGCATAGCCCGTGCAGGGGTGAGTATAAGCTACTCAGTAAGGACCCCGAGACCCCCGAAGGTCTCCCGAAATCCACAAAGGATATAGCACAAAAGAAAGATGCAATCACGAAGTAACATCTGACTCGACTTAGGTATATGCCCATACATATACCTAAGTCCCCAATTCTAGCTCTGCTCACGAGCTCAAGAACAACTCAATCCACGCAGGAAAGCAAGACTCAAATCCACAAGGAGAGTAAACAGTAAATCCACAAAGGATAGTTCAACACAAACCACAAAGGAGAGTAACATAAGATTCAGCTCAACCAGGTATACTTTTTCAGATGACGTCAAAGATGATCACTGATCCATCTAAGTCGTCGGACCCACGAAGGATCGATAGGTACTAACCCCCGCAAAAGACCCACACAGGATCGGGCTCACACAGAACCTGTAGGCAGTGGCTCACACAGAACCGGTAGTAAGGACCCACATAGGATCGGGCTCACACAGAACCTGTAGCACTGATCCACGTAGGATCGCTGAGTGCAGTAGTCGACGCAGTCCACTGAGGATCTCTGCACAGTCGTCGCCGCAGTCCACGAAGGATCTCTGCTCTGCCGTCGTCGCAGTCTACTGAGGATCTCTGCTCTGCCGTCGTCGCAGTCCACGGAGGATCTCTGCTCTGTCGTTGAAGTCACAGCCAGCGCTAGGGTTCCCGCACACAGCGAGCTCCTTTAGGAGGGTCCGTTCCACGAGCCGAGAGGCTGAGACATCAACTGACACGTAGTCCGATGTTGATGTATCCAAAAGTTCCATATCGACAACAGGATCTCAACGCAACAGACGGCGCGTCAATCGGACGCCCGGTCTGAGAGTTATTGGAATTTTCGTCCCAGGGGGCCGGTTGGTTTTTAGGGCAAAACCAACCCGACCGTACTCCGCCTGTATCCGATCCTCGAGCGGAGTATGCCAAAAGTTCCGTCTCACTTAGAGGAAACTACCACAGCTGACGGTACGTCGATCGGACGTCCGTAGCTCAAGTTATGAGCGTTTCCGCTCCGAGGGCCCGGTTGGTTTCATGTACGAACCAACCCGGCCGAACCCAAAGTCTTCCGAAACCTTGAGTATAATATACCGAAACGACCGTATCGATCCAAGGATCGCGTAGCCACTGACGGTTCTTCAAACGGAGGTCTCAGGCCCAAGATATGGGCAAAAGACCGAAGAGGGCCCGAAAACGGGGGTTCTGGGCCCGGGGCGACCCGGCCCGAACCACCCCTGGGTCGGCCGAACCGGGTCGACCCGAACCGGGTCGGCCGGGTCCGGTCCGGCCTGGGCGCGGCCCGGCCGACCGGACCGGCCGGCCAGGCTTCGGCCGAGCGGCCGAAGGGTGCGCCGCAGGTTTGACCCGCGGCTTAGGTGGAACGCGGCCCCGCGGGGGGCCGCCTGTCACGCGGACGCGGCCGGGCCGCTGCGTCCCTCCCCGGTTCCGCGCGGCCGCGGAACCGGCTGCCGCCGCCGCGGCTTCAGCCGCGGCGGATCTCCTCCACGGCGGCGCGCCGGGCGCCGCCGCCGGCGCCGCCGGAGTTGCTCCGGTGGCCCGTTTTGCCTCCCGTCTGCGCCGTTGCTCCTCCCGGGGGCCGATCTTCACTGCGGAATCAACGGATCGCCCTTGCCGCACGGTTCGTCGTCGTCCGCCAAATCCGCACAACAAAAGATCGGCGGAGGGTTGCCGGGTCTTGTTCGTTAGACCCGCACCCTCCGCGTTAGTCATAAACAATGGGAGGAAAAGAAAATAATCAACAACAATTTTAATTAAATTAAAATTGTTCGGAGATCAGGTTCTTTATTTTAAAAGAATAAACACGGGGAAATAAAATATTCCAACATCCCTTACCTTGTCGTCGTCGGACGTGAGGTCGTCGCGGAATCTCTCGTCGCGGAAGGAGGGGATCGTCGCGTCGTTGCGGAGGAGACGTTCGTCGCACCGCGGGAAAAACGTCGCGCCGACGATCTCCGGATCAAGATCAAACGGATTTAATTAATTTAAATCCGTTGATATCGAATTATAAAAAGGGGAGAATTAGAAGATTCGATTCTCACCTTTAACCGCTGATCGAAGGTCCGCCGCGGAAGAAGAGGCGCCGTAGAAGAAGAAGGAGAAGGTCGCGGAAAAGTTTGTTGACGTTGCGGATCGTGCGTCGTCGAATTCCGGTTCCGGCGTTCTTCGCGTTCTTCGCGGGGAGGGTGGAGGTTTAGAGGATCTCGCACAACAGGAGGATCCTCCAAAATAGACAAGTTTGTCTATTTTATTATTTTGCCAACAAACGCAAAACGCGTAAGTAACGACCCATTAAATTCGTTGAATTAATTCAACGAATGAAACAGCCCATTTAATTCACGAAATAAACCGCCCAATTAAATGGTCTGTTAAGAAATAAAGAAAACGCGTCGGTTGACTTTTCAGTTACTTTGACGGGTTTTCGCGGGTGCGTTACTTAGCGAAAGAAACGGCGGGGCTCGTGCGGGCCCCACCTCACAAATATCCTAACAAGGGGTAGGATATTTCCGGATAGCACCCTATCCTTTTTAACTCAGTTCAAGTGGCTTCCAAGTGACTTCCAAGCAGCTTAAGTGAAATAAAATAAAGTTGTCGCACAAATTTTATTTTATTTCTGACTTAAAGCCCCAAAATTTAAAAACCACGTCTGAGCAAACGCAACTCCGGAAGAGGCGTTTCTAAGAAAATACCGGCGCTGCGATTTCATCGGTGCCCTCAGAATTCGATTCCGGGCACCGGTTCAAAAGATAGAAAAACCCACTCGTCCGTTCACTGAACGTACCCGAGCCAAACTTCGGAAATTGATTCCAGGCACACCGGGCCTCGGAATCAGGTGCCGTCTGAAGCTGCGCTCTTGTAAAATTCCGAAGAAAATTATGAAAAAAAAATTTCCTTGAAATTTGCGGGTCTTTACAATCTATCAAACTCTTTGGAATAAAGAATAGAATTTGAAAATAATCCACACATGAAAAGATCCGATTACTAGAGAGGGATTATATCTTGAACATACAATTTGATTCATAAGATAAAGGGTTTGGAGGAGCGAAAATATATTCCAGAGGGACTCTAAGGATGCAAAAACCTTTTAGGGTTTAATAGGGTTATTGAAAACTTAATCCAGGGGTTCATGATATTTTATTTAATTTTCGGAGGATTAAATTTGCATGCATGGTTTTCAGGGGTGGGTCGGACAATTAGAAAAACCATTCCCCCTAACCGTACGCCTATTCTAGCTGGGTGAAAATTTTCTCCTTGGAGGGTTCATGATTTTTCAAACCATGTTTCAACCATGAAAACCCTCACTAATTGAGGTTGTACGATTTGGAGGTACTGGCCACATGGTTTGTTGGGATAAATCGCACTAGTTTACCTAATAGTGAAACAACTATGCAAAACCCCTTGGGCTTCCAAAATTCTCCAAATTTGACTAAAAATAACCCAATATGTTACCCAAATAAAAGTATATCATAACAAGGTTTATGAAATACTGAAAAGAATGTAGCGGGATGTTACAACCTTCCGACCATAAAAAAGGTTGAAACCAGAAATACCATGAAAAGATCTCCATATAAAAGTGGTTAGGCCACTGATCCCTTATCCTTTCCTCCCACTCCCATTCCTCATAAAAATTATAGACATGATTCCATAGAACTTGGAAAAAATTTATATTCTTCCCATAAAGAACCTTTTCTCATAATCAATGATCCTGACTATATGCTCCATCATAGATAAATCAGGATCAATATCATGGATATCCCAACTCAAGATATGATAGAGTTTATAAACATACATTCTAAGCTATGAATCATGAAACACATTTTGGATTGAAGTTAGCTATGTTGGATGTAATAATCATTAATTCACTTTACCCACCTTCTAAACAATCTAAAAAGGTCACAAAAACCTCTACGTAAGCTTTTACTGTTCCTTAGATGTCTGTGAATTAACTATGGTGGGAATCTCAACAATGTTGGGTCACCAACTAAAAAATATGATGGTCATGGATAATGATCAATATACGACTTATAATGGAAATGTTTCGTATCCATTTTCTAAAAAATCAACTAAATATTTATCGTCATCTCTTATAAATAATTTAGACCAACTAAGGAAGCTTCAACATCCTCCAACCAACATAATATATATCTACAAGGCCATTCATAAAAGTTCTAAAATGGATCCATTTGAATTTCATATTGATAACTATTATTTTGAGAAAACTCAAGATGTCCAAAATAGACATCTCAAGATCCACCGAAGCCAAAAAATCAATCACGTATCATGTCCTCAAGAATTAGTATGGTTCATTCTATATTTCCATCCATCTTCAGATGATAAACTGTGCTCAAATGTATCGGAGATCCTAGTTCCTCTGAGAGTCCTATCCAAAAGGGATATTTAAAATTAGGATCCTTATTAGAGACCACAAAAGAATAAAATATGTGTTTTATGATAATCATATTTACATATAGATGTCCCAACTCCTCCCCTATGGTTGTATCTCAAATTAGTATAAAGTGAGTCGTTTTGGTCTTATTATTGATCAAAAAACATATATAATTCATTCCTTATGGTGCACATGGAAATCCTACCATGAATTCCATAGATATATCATCCCATTTCTAATTCAGCACAAGAAGTGGCTGAAGAAAAACCAAAGGTCTCTAGTTCTTATATTAGACCTGCTGATAGGTATGAAAATGAGAAATAAGGTTAGTGATGTCTCATCTTAAACCTAGCCACTAGAATCATCGATGTATATCATAAAATATCTTTGTGGTCATAGGGTGAACTGCCCACTAGGAATTATGGAAATCACCCATTACAACCACTCATATGGGAAAAGGTACTGCAAAATGATACAAAAAAATAAGATTTTCTTGGAAGAGAACATCCACTCACTAAAGGCCTCCCCATCATAAAAAAATCCCATAATTCTATGAAATTAATCATCACGTGGATTCCCCTAAAGAATCATCTTTGTGAAGAGTAGAGGTCAACTGAACACTTGAAAAGGAAAATAAGGCCTCCTCCACCTGAACACCCAAATGCAACTAATAAATAAGATCCATCAATATCTACTCCTATGATGACTATTTCATGGTATAGGTTGGATTTTTCCATCTCAATGTGTTTGAAATGATATTCCCCTTCTCATAGGTGCATAAAATATTGAAATCAAAGTACTGTAGGTATTCCACCCAACACCTATGGTGAATGTTTAGATAATTTCAGAGAAGATATAACTCAATATTTTTTAGTCAAATTAAATTATAAACCTTTATAAAAGTATTTAATTCTATAAAAGTTTAAGTGACTACATCACAACTGTTAGTTTGAGATAATGGGTTGGGTAATTATTCTCGTGTGGCATAAGCTATTTTGGGTGATAGGAAACCAAATTATCAATCTATATAATAACACATCCCAAACCCAATCATGATGTGTAAAAAAAGGAAAAAATACCTAAAAACCCTTTGGAAGATTAAACACTAGCACAAAGGTCAATTTTTATTTCAACTTATAGAAACAAGTATTACATTCTATAGTCTACAAGAACTTCACTCTCTTTCGAGTAAGGGAATTAATTAGAGAAGTTATCTTCAGGAAATCTCTTATGAACCTATGGTAGCACCCCACAAAGGCCAAGAAGCTCCATATCTCAAAAATATAACATTGTATCTCCCATGTAATAAAAAAAATCACCTTATTAGGGTTGACTGTGATTCGATGTTCTGAGACCACATTCCCTAAGAACTTCTCTTTCAATAAAAAAAATTAATTTTTTAAAGCTTCACATAAAGAATATGATCTATTAAGATTCTGAGGACTACTCTCAAAAGATTCACATGTTCCTCCATAGTTTTGGGTAAACTAAAATATCATCCAAAAATACCATTACAATTCAATGGAGGTAATAATGGAATATTATGTTCATAACATCTATAAAGACTACTATAGAATTGGTCATGAAAAAAAGGCATAATAAGATACTCAAAGGGACTATATATTCTCCAAAATGTAGTCTTTTTAATTTCATATTCCTTACTCCTCAACTTGTTATTACTAGAACAAATGTCAATATTAAAGAACCATATTTCCCTTTTTAACCGATCAAATAGATCATCAAACCATGGAAATGAATAAATGTTCTTCACCATAAATCTATTGAGATTTTATTAATAAATGTAGATGAAAATCATGCCATCAAATTTATTTGAAAAGAGAGTAGGTCTCATCCATGATGACACACTCAGGTATATAAAACCATTCTCAAGAAAATCATCCAACCGAGTCTTCAAAACATTCAATTATTCTAGTGTCATTTGGTAAAAATGAATAAATATCAGTTGAGTACCAAGTTCTAAATCAATAGGGAACTCTTCCTCTCTTACTGGTGGAAAACTAGAGAAATTGGAAGGAAACATGTTGGAAAACTATATAATGGAATATAGATTAACACATAAAGATTCTTAATCAATGTAAACAATAAAGAAGTAATATTACTTCTATCCACTATGGAAAAGGTTGTATAGATCTACTCGACTTGGGGTCCCATTCAACAGGATAGACATATCAAACCCCATCTAGTGTAGTAAAGGATAATCTTTGAATGTGTTAACAAATTTGATCCTTATTATCTATAAACCATTCCATACCGAGGAAGAATTTATGAGGTTTAATGTTTAGAACATTAAAATTATAGGTAATAACAATATATGGTAAAGATAAAACACAACAATGACATGTAATACCCTTCTCTGTCTTTATTACAATGGGTGTGGTAATTTCTATCATATAGGAAAAAATATTTATAGGAAGGGTTATCAAATCAACCACACCAGTTGATATGGATGAGTGAGATGCACTAGTGTCAAGTAATGTAGTCACTAAAGTGGAATCTATGGTGATAGTACCTCTCATTATCATGGTAAATGTATCAAATTACTCTATAGAATATTACAATGCATGAATAAACATCATTCTAGATGTCTGTGGATGGAATACTTTTGTTCCTAAAGAATCATATTTCACCATTGAAACTCCCTAAGATTTTGTGAAATATATTTTTCAAAAAATTTTACCTTTAAAATATTTTTTATAATATGGAATACTGATTTTAGATTTTTTACATGAAACACTAATTTTATCTTGTGTTACATAAAACACTAGGTGTATCTTTCATTACACACAATACTTAGTTTAAATGAAATGTGACATAATATTAAAATATTATTATTTAAAAAGATAGTTATCTCATATATGTTGGAATGGTGGGTATTAATAAGATAAAATAAATTATGAAAATATATGGTATACACATGCAAATAAAATTAATTCTTTGTGGACCAATTAATTAAAAATGAAAAAAATAACTATTTGAAAATAAAGGAAATATTTCTAGGAAAAACTTTTTTATGAAAATAAACACATTTTAGCTCAACAAATAAACAAAGAACATTTTTTAACAATTATAATGAAATTATTTTATTATATATTCAATCAAATTTTTATAACTCTTCATATTTTCATTCAAGACAAGAGAGAATAATAAATCCAATTTTATTCTTAAAACTGTATTTTTATAAAAAACATTTTTTCTCCTTTTTGAGAACTTATTTTAAAAATAATTTTTGAAAATATTAGGAAATTTATTTTAGAAAATAAATTTAATATTTGAAATAATCATGTGAAAATTATAATAGAGTTTTTTTTGAGAATTTTTAAAAAAAGATTCATTTTTGATGAATAGTGAAAAATACTAAATTTTAATTGATAAATATATTTTATTTTATATTATTTATAAAGGTAAACTATATTTAATTTTTTTTAAATTATATTTATTTCAATTATATATCTATTAATCTAAATTAGTTTAATGGAATCTTTTTTATATTGTATTTTTATATAAAAACCTTGGAAACATTTGAAATTTTTATTCTTGAAAACCCACTTTCTCATCGCATATTTTTGGAATAATTTTAAGTTATTTTTTTCACCTATATGAATGGAATTTGGAAAAATGGATTCCATATTTCAAATAATAATATTTTATATTATCTAATAAGTTAAATATAATTTTTGATAAAAACTAATTTTGAAAACAATAAAAATTAATTACTATAGTTGAGGTAAAAATGGGTTTACCAGGGTTTAAACCAAAATGATAAGGGTTAAAATGACCTAAATACTTATCTAAAATATATTTTATTATCATATTTTGAATATTGTATGTCTAATTATCTCTAATTTTCCATTCTTATCCATTTTCCATGAAAAACTCATTTTTACACCATTTTCATTTCAAAAATTACAAGTGTGGCAATTACCTCACTTATAAAAGGCCACACCCTCTCCTCTCCTCTTCAAAATATCAGAACCTTTTTGTTTTAAAAATAATTTACAAAATAAAATAAAAAATTTATTAATCATGTTCTATAATACTTATTTTTACCATAAATCCAACCTAATAAGTATTTCAGCGAAAACAAAAGGAGGACAGTCGAAGAATATGTGACGTTCTTCAAAAATTATTTTATTTTATTTCATTATTCACGTCCTTAAATATTTATTAAACCATAATGATATAATAATCATTGTATATTACATATAATTTGATATTTTATGTTAATTTTTTTAACTAAAACCATCACTACTTCCATAAAATGGGTTACTAAATCATCATTCAAGTGTACGGCGGACTACCGCCTCACGAACCGATGTCATTCATTTTTCCATTACCACCTCTCACAGTTAGGTATGATGATGAATTTAAAGTTTATATAAGATATTAATAACATAATTATAACTATTTATTAATTATATAATATATTACTTTTCACATTCCATTCCGTAGGGGATGTGATAACGTCGCTCATCGGTATGGCGGACTAACGCCTCATGATGTGATGTGATTCGTTTTTCAGTAATTATTTAAATGGAAGATAATAAGGATATATTTAATTAATATATTTGATACAAATGAATTATGGATGTTATTAATGAAATATTTACTATTCTTAAAAGAAAATATATCATTTTATTTATTACCTTTTCAGTCACTGAATGATGATAAATTCGTTCCTGTGTGTGTGGCCTACCCACCTTCATGAAGCGATGTCACTATCTCTTTTTAGTGCCACACCATATAGATGATATTTATAAGTATATTTAAATGAATAATTTGTTATTTATGTTATTATTATTGTTATTTAAAGAAAAAATATTACTTAACACCTTTCTATAATGAACATTGAAAAATGGAAACGTTACTCATGCACACGCATGACCTACCGTCTCCATGATGGTAACATACTTCATTTCTCAAAACCATAATTCATTATTAGTATTAAAAGTAAAATTGTATTGTAAATATGATAATTATTTCTTTATTAATTTTCTTGGTATGATGTAACCATTATCTATGTAATAGGACTGAAAATACCAAATCAAAACATATATGAAAAAAGCAGTTATTACCTAAAATATGATTTTAACAAGGAATTGGTAATGAACGGGTAATAAATGATCATAAGAAAATAATATATTTTATAATATATATAATTAAGGTTTTATAATATATTTTAAAAAAATTATATTTATTAAAAAGGTGGTTCAAACATGTATGAAAGAAGTCTATATTTAATTTAAGGGATTTGTATTCTGTATTTTATTTCTGGGAGACATATTCAATGTCACCAGTTGTTTATTTTGGGTGTTGTATATACTAACCATTTTAAATATTACATAATTAATATAATAATTTTAATTATATGAAAATTTTAATTTCTTTTTTTCTTTTTTGGGCTTACAATTCAAAATATTTCTAAAGCGGTAAGAGATTTTTGTCCCACTTTTTACTTCTATGAGACACATGTCATATTCACCACCTATTTCTTTTATGGGGTTTATATAATTCCCATAAAATTATCTTATAATTCATCTCATAAAAATTATGGGTATTACATATCCATTTTATGATATATATTTTATAGGTATTATATATCAAATGTTTCAAAAGTGGAAATGGATTTATGTTACAATCTCATCATTTATCAAGATTATTTTTGATAATGTCTCCTATGTTGAAATATAATGATATAAATCTCAAATATTCTCATTAATTTTATTATACTATGGTTATTCATTATATTTTCATGTAATATTAAAATTTTTCCACTCTTTGGTAATTCAAATAATTGATAAAATGTTTTTAATAAAAATGATCTTTATTTCTCTCTACTATAGAAAATAAATTTTCTTCCAAAACCATTTCTACTAAAAAGGATATAAAAATTGTATTTAGTATTCTTAAAATTATATAATGAATAATTTCTTAATCAATTTTTACTTTTAACAAAAAAATATTTAAAGGAATCTTCATATCGTTTTCCAAACAATGCATGTTTGGATTTTACAAAATATGTGAATGGAATCCCTTTTTAAATGTGTATGGTACGAATCAGATTTCAAAATATCATGAAAATTATTTTAAATGAATATTACTTTATATTTTATCAATTTTATTTTCATATAAAAGTATTCTGAAATTATTTTATGAATTTTTAGTTTTAAAAATTCATTTTCAAATAAAAGTTATCTTCCTCAAGAAGCATTCCATGCGATTTATCTTTTAAAATCATTCTCTATATAAGATGAAATCCCTTGATGTAAATTATGATTTTATAGGGATATGAACCTAGGATACCATTCTTATTATTATTTTGAATGGTTTAGTAATAAAATATGTTTATGAAAACCATTTCCCTTCCACTATTTATACAATGATATAATTATTATAAAACCCCCTTCCTTATCCATGGGTTCTGCAATAATGAAATGATGAAATGATTATGAAACCGCTCTATTTTACACAGGTTAATATATGATGAAATTTTTATGATGACCATTTTATTTCATTGGTTATGATATGATTAATGTTTTATGATCTTGGGGAATGTATATGTATTATTATCACTATGTGATGGGTAGAACCTACACCTCCCTCCAATACATTGGGTAATGATTTATATCTCATGAGATAGATGGGACTGGGATGCAGAGTGAACCTAGTTAATTAATGGTATTTTTTATCTATAATGTTATTGAGAGTGAAACTTTACTACTATTATGGTTTTTAGAGTGAACCCATCCCAAAATTATTTCCTTGATAGTGATACTTGACTTCAATAGAAATGATTTTCTATGCATATGTGTATGAAAAAAATTCCATGTATTATATTAATTTTTTACTCTCATGAATTATCTTTATTTATTTCTATATGATTAATATCTTATAAAATGACAATCTTTATGCCTTGACTCATGATTATGATTGTTGATAGAAATGGTATGTTATTCATATGTTATTATAATGTTCTCATACACTTATGTTCATGTAATGCATATGTGTCTCCCTTGTTTACCCTTACTAATAACTTGAGATCTCCCTTTCTGATCTTTCATTTCCCCTATTTATGAAGAATGTTTTTAAGTATGGTATGTTTTTTGGAGAGTACTAATGGAGAATATCTTTTTGGGTGATGTGGATTATCTGTCACAAAACTAGATGATTGTGTACCTAGTATCAAAACACAGTAAACTATTATGGTCCTAAGGTATGTGTTTTTGTAATGTGTTTATTGTTCATATAAATTTTTTTACTATAAATGTATGAAAATCCTTGGTCACTATAGTTGGTATTATAGGAAATTTTTAGTTTATATTTGAAACATATGATGGGAAAACATTATCAAGATCCCTAGGGATATTTCTAGGGATATTTATAGGGATACATATAAGGATAATTATAAGGATGATTCAATGTATCGAAAAATATCCTAGAATTTTGGTAAATGTTAGAGAATGTGGTTTCTATGAAACTACATCACTATATAGATACTATAAGTGGATGTGGATTTGAAATAGTGGTACCTGAGGGAAGAAATCTGAAAATGTTTCATTGAGCTAGACTTAATCATCACCTAGTGTATGAAAATGGGCTTTGTCTCACACCCAGTTTGATACTCCCATGCGATATGCTTTGTAAATTCACATACACATTATGAACCATCATAAAGGATTTAAATTTATTAGACTATGAATGTACTAGGATAAACTTAAGGTGCCTATAGATTAAAAATAAGGTGTTCATATTAATACATACTATATGTTTTTTCCATGATTATGTGGTTCTCCACTATGATAAGTATTTTTCACAGTTTGATTTTTTATTTTAGTCAATGGAGAGAACCATAAGGAATGTAAGAACATAGTTTTTCACTTAGGTATGGATCCTTTAAATTTAGGTCTAATACTATATATTGTACCTAACATGGATGTATTTTCATTTATTTAAGGTCCCAATGGTCTTTGGGGCTTGTTTTGAGCTAGGAACCCAATTTTTAGAAAAAATGGATCTGGAGCACAGTTAGAGTAAGGTAGGGAACATGGTTAGATCTAACCATGTGGATTGTCTATATTTTTGGGAAAAGACATCTCACACAATTGGAAGATGGTTTACCTAACTGTGTGGCCTAACTATACAGTTACCTCTCTTATCTAGGTACCCATGCATGGTTTTCTCATGGGTTTGTAAACTTTGTGGACAAACTATGCATAAGCTATTTTGAAGTAATTTTAAAATTTTACCCTTAATGATCTAATTTAACCTTAGCTCTCTTCACTATTCTAATTTCCAGTAGAATTAGCCTTCATTTATCTCCTTTTTGATCTTTTTAAAGGCATAATCTAGGGATTAATAGATCACCTTCATCTAGGATCTGTTCAAACTTATGTTAATCACATTGGATGCGCAACGGTAAATACTCGAGTCTATTTGAGCCATTCTTCTTATCTCTTTCTCTCTATATAGTTTTCAAGTAGTGAGGTTTTTTAACCTTTTTCTAAGTTCTACTTTAATTCAATACAAATAAGCGGCTGATACAGGTGGAGTACAATCATAAAATCCTAATGTGGGTGGTCTATAACTCATCCCTTGAGTTTGTTGATTTTGGAATTGTTGTGTGGGTTTCTCCAATTTCATTAGGTGTCATTTATAGAATTTATATTCCTTGATTATAATCCTAAGAACCATATGGTAATTATATTTCCATAATATGTGATTAGTTGTTAGTGGTTGCGACCACAACTCCATCCATCCCATGTAGGTTGTTATTCAATAATTGTCGTTCTAGTGTTTTGGAATATTTGAGCCACCGTTCGGGTATGCCTTATCATGACCTTCCTAAGGGTAATCCTTTCTATATTAAATACCTTGATTTATATTTTTAATTTAATAATAGAAACTACCATGTATACCCACCACTTGAACCACATAATATAAGTAATTCAATTGATAAACGAATGTTAAATTAAAATTGGAAAGTATACTAATTATATGACTTGACTTTTTAAATGTAATTGAATAATAGGTTTTGCGTCTGTAGAACCCTTTAACATACTAATGGAAGGTAGCAGAGTGAACCTTTCATACTAAACTTCCTTAAAAGGCTAAATAAATGGTTGCATTCTACTTGAACTTGTCACACTCTTGAACAAAAATGGACTTAATGATTGATTATGTATTAATTAAAGGGTTTCATGCTACATGGACTTCTCACCCTAATGAAAGACAAGGCTTGGACCAAATGGAATGTTACATGAATTCATTATCAAATTGGAGTTTCCTCTCTCGATCTAACCTTGTATTCCATAAGGAATGCTTTGATCACTTAGTAACCCCATTCTGATTCAATAATGCAACTTTCCATGGTTGAGACCCAACTGGAACCAAATTATTCTTCATTCCTGGAAGCTTGGTATAACACTATTGGATCCCTCATGTATTATTACATGATTCCTTGGATATACTCCTTGGATTTAGCTATGAAAAGTAGGTTCCACGGTTAAATACTATAGAGCCTAGTCATTACATAGCACCATTTAACATTGGATGAACTCCTTGGACTCAATAGGCATCTTATTATGGAATGCCTCAGACTATGCTCCTGGGATTACACTCTGACACTTAGAGAGGATATATTAATTACTGATTTGGTGACCTGTGAGGTCTACATTTCCATGGTTGTTACCTTGGTAATTTATCATTAAATATCATTACAAGTTTCATTGTTATATATCAGAACCTTCACTATAGCTATCATGTGACTTATTATAAACTAGTAACAATCAAATAATCAATTTGTTACATCTTCAGACACTATATGAGGGCTAAGGTAGGTACTTGGGTATTTATTTACATTATACTACTTTACTTTATATATATATATATTCATGCTTGTGCACATTTACATTTCCAATACAAGGGTAGGATGTTATAGACACTGTTGGTTGTGGCCCATTGAGATTTATCTCACACCCTCTCCATGCATCGTTTGGTACCTGGGGAAGATTACATGCAAGTATGTATTGATAAAGTGAACCATACAGCTTCCAAAACTTTATTGATTACTATTTAGGATGTATCTTAATAGAAGATGACCAAACTGGAGCTCCGGATGCTTGAGATAGTCTTTTGACTTCCCTATACTTTTGTGGAACATGTGATTCCTAGTGTCTTATATATATGTTTTCTAGTTTTCTAGTGACATGACACATCATAATCAGTTATTCCAGTTGATTTAGTTGTTGTTATTCTTTATTATTTATTATACTTTTATTCTTCATTTGTTTACATATATTTATTCCCCTATTTACCTCTATTTATATTTATCTACTCTAATGCACTCGAGTAATGAAGGAATAATCTCCCCATGGACACGACCTAGGCCCTCGCTACTAGTCATCAACCTCTGAAATTTTGGGAGACTCACTTGAGGTCATGTGGCCCATAGGGATTGGGGCACTTATTAAGTGACATCTGGGTCTAGAACCTCAAAAAGTGGTGTTATTGGGTTTCTTTTCTTTATTTAATATTTATAGACAATATTCAAGAGATTAGGAATGCTTGGGACTTGGTTATAAGCCATTATTGGGAATCGTGAATCCATGATTGAGGTAAAATCCATGTTTCCTGAAATAAAATTGTAGTTCTATTTTCTCCTATTACAGTTGAATTTATTTCACCTTTGGCTGATGCACATGTTGTGTTGATGTTATTATCATTAATCTGATTGAGGATTTCTTTTATCATTTTCCCAATCATATGAGGTCAAGGATAATTATTACATGAATCATATTAAGAACCTATAATTTTCATGTCATGCATATTTCAATGCCATATTGGTACATTTTACTACTTTTCATTTCTTGAAATGCCTGGTATTGTTGATTGATGTCATGATACTTAGCTTATTATTGTATTACTCTTAATTGTGATTGCAAGATTTTCTATCTCAATTTATGAGGTGTATGGGCCTTCCTAGTTTTGAATGAGTAATTTACCAAGTCAACCCATTATGCTATAAATACATGAGAGTCATTTTCTTTGATTAGGTGTATAGGAACCAATTTAATGGGAATGTTTACCCATCATAAAGTGAAACATGACTTATAATATGAAATGGTTGAATGCCCTTTTCCCTCCTTGTCATGTTTTTGAAAGGAAAAAGAGTGAACCTAACCATTAAATGTAAAATGAAATGAAACTTATACTTTGCCCTTACCAATGTATGGAAGTCTATGTGGGTAGTTGGGGTAGTATACATTCGGTAGTGAGTTTTCATACATTTATATTCTATTAGTGGTGTTATCTATCTTCTTAAATATGGTTATGAGGTTTGTTCTTGGATTTTGATGTAAAATTCTGCCATGATGTCCTCATATCATATGCCAGGAAGGTGGAGAAGACCATGATCGTGACATGGTGGGCCCTGACTTACCAGCCTTACCTCCAGGAGTGCAACATGAGGCACCACCTACTTTACATAATTTGGGAACTGAAATCCATGTTCAAGATAGTTTTCTACATCTTATGAAATCCTTTAATGGTGCTCTATGACTTTCACCTATGATGTATAATCTAACTTGTGAGTTCCAGAAGCAACATCCTCCTACTTTCTCAGGGGATGATAGTCCACAGGTTGCTGAGTCTTGGCTAGAGGCCCCCAACCTATCATTGAGAATCTGGAGGCACCTATAGAGATTAGGGTCAAGCATACTATGTACATGCTTCAAGATTTGGCCAAACATTTGGGGGATGTGATTACCCAAAGTTGATCGTCATCATGAAATGTTATGGGTTGTTTTTCAGACCGCCTTCTACAACCAGTTTTTTCCTCATACATTGAGAGTTGATATATCCAAAGGGTTCATGCATCTTGAGAGGGGTTCTATGTCATTTATATAATATTCAGCAAGTTTCACTATGTTATAACACTTTGGACTGCTTCTAGCTGATGATGATTTTCGCTTGCTCAATGCTTCAAGGATGGGATATAATACACCATTAATACATAGGTGGATTTATTTTTCCTACCTAATTTTTATGAAATAGTCAATTAGGCTCTTATCATTGAGTGTAACCTAAGGGATGACAATAGTACTTGGTATAGAGGATTGGTATTGTGGAAAGATATTAGTTCTCCCAGTGGCAGGAAATGTCCCCTCAATGTTTGTCATCAGGTCAGTGAAAACCAAAGTACCCATTTTGATAGATCCATGATGTTTCATCAGTGTGGAAGGTAGGGGAAACTACGGACTAATTATTATAGAGACCTGATGGAGTGTCAGGATCACAACTGTATGGGATATATTCAACATTTATATGGGACCTTTCTATAAGTTTTGAGTGGAAAAGTATCCATGCCTGCTCCACCTTCAGTTGTGGGTTCTTTTTCACCTATTCATGTAGGGATTTGGAATAGAACTGGTTGGACTGGCTGAGTAAGAGGTATTGGTAATGGTAGCCAGACCCTTGAACACTAACAGTACCAATAGATCAGTTTTTATTATGGTAGTCAAGATATTTTATAGGGTTGGAGATCAGGTCAATTGTGTGATCTATAACCACTACTTGGGGATCAGGATGTAGGACCATCTAGAGTATGTGGTACTACTCTGGTGGAATCTACCATAGGATCTGCTTTATTTGATACTGGTGCTTTCAACTCTTTTATATCTGTATATATCATGGAGTGTCTTGGACTAGAGATATAGTAGTACTATAGTGTAATGACCCTAGATCCACCGTTAGGATTGCGGTGAGAGGGAATACACTAATATAGGGATTTTACCCTTAAGGTGGGAATTTACCCTTTCTTTGGGAACCTCATTGTTATTGAGATGATGAGTTTCAGTGTCGTTGTCAGGATGGATTGGTTGGTTTAGTATCAAACTTTGTAGACTGATATCTCCATAGGGTATCTTTTACATCACAAGAATGAAAAAATTATTTTCATAGGGGTGGGTGGGATGTCCAGGATGGTAGATATAGAAAAAAGAATCATGGGCTTGGTGGAGTGACCACCCTAGTTTCAAATCTCTTCATAGAGGATTAGGGTTTAAATTAGGCTAAGTTCTATCCAGTATAATATCCTTTTAGGTATGTTTTTACCAATAAATTTTGTGGATTACCTACTGGGAGAGAGGGAGAGTTTATGATCGAGCTTCTTCTATGAGTAGAATCATTTTCCATTCCTCTATATAGGATGGAACCTGTAGAGTTTTAGGATCTCAAGTGCCTGTTATAGGATTTAGAGGCCAAAGGATTTATATGGACTAGTACATCCTCTTTGGGTTCTCCCTTTCTTTTTTCCAAGAAGGAAAATGGAACATTATTTCTATTCATGTATTATTAAAGGTTGAACTAGATTATAGTAATTAACTTCTATACAATACCTCAAATAGATGATCTCTTTAACCAACTTGAAGGTGAAGAAATCTTCTTGAAGATCAACCTAAGATCAGGTTATCATCTAGTGCAAGTTAGACCATAGACATACCACATACATCTTTACGTAGTAGGTATGGTCAGTAGGATTACATAGTTATGTCATTCGGTCTTATGAATGCACCCACCATTTTCATGGATCTATTGAATATAGTGTTACCATAATATTTGGATTCCTTTTTCATAGTCTTTGTGGAAAGAATCTTGGAATATTCTCACACTCATAGTGACTATTCAAAACATCTTGGGATCATTCTGAGTACTCTAAGGGAGCATCATCATTATGAAAATATTTATATGTTCCACTTTTGGATCGAAAAATTTCACTTCTTAGGTCCAATCATATTAGAATCAAAAGTATCTATTGACCCAAAAAGGGTTAGTGTTGTAGTTTCTTAGGAGAATCCCAAAAACATGTTTGATATAAAGTGTTTCATGGGGATATATGGATATTACAAGTGTTTCATATTGGAATTATCATGCCTTTTTTCACCTCTAACTGGACTTACAAATAAGGGTGTCTTATTCTTGTTCTCAGAATCATGAAAAAAATAATTTCCGGAGCTAAAAGGGCGGCCTGTCTTAGCACCAATTTTGATTCTACCAGAGCTAGATAGAATTTATACCGTCTTCTGTAATGAATTAGGAATCAACGTAGGAGTAGTGATAATGTAAGAGTAAATACTCATTCCATATGGATCTTGGTAGTTGAGGCCTCATGAGAGAAACTATCCAACGCATGACCATGAGTAAGATTTTATTGTACCTACCTTATATTTCCAGAGACATTATCTATTGGATGAGCTATTTTTGGTGTATAGAGACCAAAATAACCACAAATATATCTTTTCAAAACATCAATTTAACCTCATATAGTGAATATGGGTTGAGTATCTACAATAATTTTATTTTGAGATTTCCTATACTCATGGGAATGGAAATGTAGTTCTAGATTCACCGAGTTAGAAAACTGAATCCTAGACCTTATGGGAAGCTATTGATGAATGAATGTTAGTGGAACTCTTATCTAAGCTTCATCTATAGTTTCATGATATTCACGATCATTCTTCCCTCTCATAATTGAAAGCCACCTCTTTCCTCCTTGAGCAGGTTAAAGGTAGAAAATTTATAGATCCTGAGGGAATGGTTCTTCTTGAGAGTATATCAAGAGATAACCCACCTTTGGATTGGTATGTGGACATGAAATACATCCTACATATTCATGGTTATGTGTTGGTTCCAATAGATACAATAGAGGAGTTGATGCATGATTCCCACACTTCTTAGTTGGAAGTTTATCTAGGCATCTCCAAGATTTATTGAGATATGCGATTGTAGTATTGGTGTCCTAGGATGAAATGTTATATTGTAGGCTTTATCACTAGGTGTTCCATCTGTCAATAGGTGAAGGTGGAGCATCAGAGACCTTCAAGATTTTTATAGCCCCTTCCAGTCATAGAATGGAAATGTGAAGATGTTGATATGGATTTTTTTTGTCTTACCTAGATAACTTAGGGGTACTGACACTGTATGGGTAGTCATCAACCGACTGAAAAAAGGATCCCACTTCCTTCTTATTTGGGAGACTTTATCCATTGCTGAGATGGGACGAATGTATTTCCATGAGATCATATAACTACAAGTATCCCCATATAATATCATTTTAGATGGGTACTCTCATGTCACATCGTGATTCTTGTAGGGATTTGAAAAATATATGGGAACATAGGTGCTTTGAAGAATAGCTTTTCACCCTTAGACCGATGGAAAATCGGAACAGATGATACATGTCCTAGAGGAAATTCTCTGAGCATGTTTCCTTGATTTCATTTTTTCTTAGGAGAATCATGTCCCACTCATTGTGTTCTAATATAATAATAGTTTCCTTGTGAAAATTCAAAAGGCTCATTTTGAGGCCTTATATGATATGCGAGGTCATTAACCCTTATGCTGGATAGAGGCAGGCGAGGCGAAAGTACTAGTTCCCCATATCATTTAGGAGACTTCAGAGTAGGTTTACCTGATCATAAAGTGTATGACTACTACTCAGTCTAGACATAAATCGTATGCTAATCGATATTGAAAACCTTTGGAGTTTGAGGTTGGGGATCATTTTTTTTACTTCGGGTATCGACCAACTTAGAGAAGAAATGGTTATAGTGGAAAGGGAAGCTATACCCTCATTACATTGGGCCGTTTGAGATTCTAGATAGAGTCGGTCTAATAGACTATTGGTTGCTACTACCTTAGAGGTATAATTCCATGCATGATGTATTCCATGTTTCACAACTTTTCCAATACCATACTGACCCATCTCATACCTTTGATCCCGAGGAAGATGAGTCATATACCGATTCTACCTTTGAAAAGTATTTATTACACATTGTTGAATGGAGCACAAAAGTCCTTTGAGTGTGGTTTTTCCCTATAGTATGGGTATTATGGAAGTATGACCATGTGTAGGATGAGAATTTAGAGTAGGAGGCTGACGTACATGCCTAGTGGATGGAGTTGTTCTTAGAAAGTGTTCCTCCACTATCGGAAGGTGATATCAGGGATGAGTTATTTTATGGATGGAAGACTGTAAGAACCATGTTTTTCACTCATGTATAGATCCTTTAAATTTTGGTCTAATTATATATATTATACCTAACATATATTCCTTTTTAGTTAGTGAAGTTCCCAACGGTGTCTAGTGATTATTCGGAGCCCGAAACCCAACTTTTTTGAAAAAATGGCCCTATCACACAGTTAGAGTAAACCATGTGGGTAGGGAGGATGATTACATCTAACAGTGTAGATGATATGCATTTTTGGGAGATACAACTCACATGGTTGGTGAATGGTTTACCTAATCATGTATTCTAACCATGCAATTCCCCCTATTCCCCAATTAACCATGCGTGGTTTGCACATGGTTTGGAAAACCGTGTAGACAAATTGTGAATAGGCTATTTTTGGGTAATTTTTAATTTTTACCCTTAATGATCTAATTAAACCTCCTCCTTCTTACTTATTATGATTTATAACATGACTAGCCTTCATTTATCTCATTTTAAAGATTTTTGAAGGAATATTCTAGGGATACAGATATATCCTTCATTCATGATCCATTAAAGATTCCATTCAACTTATTGGATGCGTAACGGTAAGTACTCATGTTTGTTTGAGCTGTTCTTCATCTCTCTTTCTCTAGACCTTGTTATCAAGGAGTGAGTGATTTTACCTTTTTCTCAGATCTACTCTAATCCAAGCCAAATTAGAGGGAGATATAGTAGGAGGAGAGTCATACAAGCCTAATGTGGGTGGTCTAAAACTCATCCCTAAGGTTCATTGATTTTGGAATTGTAGTGTGGGGATCACCAATTTCATGGGGTGTTTTTATTGAATTTATATTACATGCATAAAATCTTTATAACCATATGGTTATGGTATTTACCAATAGGTTAGTATTTTTTAGTGGTTGCACTAACAACTCCATCCATCCCTTGTAGGATGTAATTCCATAATTTTAATATTAGCGTTTTTTCATATTTGATCCACCATTTGGGTGTGCCTTGGCTTGAACTTCCTAAGGGTAATATTTTATATATTATATTGATTGATTTATATTTTGAATTTCATAATGGAAAGTACCATGTATTCTCACCACTTAACCCTCCTAAGGTAAGTGCATCAATTGATAAACTAATGTTAAATGGAAATTGGAAAGTATACTAAGTATATGAATCGATCTTTTAAAATGTAATTGAATAATAGGTTGAGTGTACATAGCACCCCTTACCATGTTTATGGAAGGTAGTATAGTGAAAATTTCTTATTGAAATGAATTAAATGGAATAAATAAATGTTTTCATGCTACTTGGCCTTGTCACAATAATAAAAGGCGTGGTTTGAACCAAATGGACATAATGCTTCATTATGACTTAATTAAAGGGTTTCTTTATTATTGTACTTGTCACACTAATTAAAGGAAAGGCTTAAACAAAATGAAATATTATATGGCTTCATTATCAAATTATAGTGGCCTGACTTGATCCCATCTTGGATTCCATAGGGAATTCCTTGATCACCCAGGAACCCCATTATGATTCAAGAATGTGGCTTTACTTTCTTGATACCCACTTGGAACCCAATTTTTGCCTATTATTGGATGCCCTGTATGACACAGTAGGATCCCTCATGTATTATTACTTGATTCCTTGGTTACAATCCATGGATCGAGCTTTGACAAGTATGTTCCTTGGTTAATGTAACATCCCTCCTTCTTCTAATTGGCTTGAGAAGGTGGGAGGATGCTACTAGGACTTAAGCGACATCCCCAAGATGCCAAAGACTAGAAATAAATTTTGATGGGTTTTAATACATTTTGGGGATGATTTAACCTTTAATAATAAAACAACTACTTCAATAAAACCAAACCAAATAAAGCACTTTATGATGCATGATACAAATAATGACAACTCAACCAATTCTTTTATACCAAACCCCACCAAAGTATACTACAATGGGAGCCAAAATAATATCAACTTAAATAGAGGAAGAAAACTAATAAAAATCCATAGATGACTAAAAGACCCCATGTTCTACAAGCTCCATGCTCCAACATCACCAAACAACCCAAGTTTCAAGAGGTAGTGCTAAAGATATGTGATACTTTACATTTTCCCATTTCCTAATATATGAAATCTAGAAATTCATAGAAGTAAAAATGTAGGGGTAAGTAATAAAACAATGTAGGTTTCCCCCAATGATTTCCTTACTCAATCCACTAGGATAGAAGAGTTAGAAACTTTCATATAAAATAGTTCATATAAAAAAATTTCAAATACATGTTATAACTAAATATAAATAACTTCAAAAAATACTTTATAACTAAATATAAAAAAGTGACATGTCACAAAAATTTTCTAGATAAAGATATTATTCATGAAAAAGAACAACTAATTCATTAAATCCATTTCTCATATCCATTTTAGTAGAACCATTCTATTCAACCAACCCACACCTCCAACCATGCATGTAACCTAGACCTCCCTATACTCGCAGGTGGTGAGTGTTCCTTTAACTAAGCCATCACATAGTGAACCATTTAAATGGGGGATAACCCACACCCTTATCCATCCCACTAATTATAGGGGAGACTTCTTACCCTTATCTATCTCGAATGCACACGAACACACATAAACATTATGAAAATATCCAATTCCAAAAACAACTATTTAATCCTTTTCAATAAAACCATTATTTTATTAAAAACATTTAAATAAACATATTCAAATCTACCATCCCCATTTAATTTCTATAAAATCATCCCTTTTATTGAAAACATATTGATTAATCCATTTACTATAATTATAGAAATATTCTCAATTAAAAATCAACATTTTAAAACCAAGAACAAAAGAACTTTTGTAAGAACCCCCAGTACCTATGTTTCAAAAAATTGTCACTCAAGAGGGTTTTCATAAATCATTTAATGGAAAATTCACAATAAATTTTACATAAATTAACTAATTTGGAATCAATACAATCAGTTCTAGCAAGAGGATTTGAGAGTGAATCAACATATCTTGAGAGTTTTGGTGAAAATGATATATGGATGAAAAATGCCAATGAAACAAGGTTAAATCTCCATGAACCCACCAAATATCTCTTCCACTATCATCATAAAAACCAAATAAAATCATATTTTTTATCCATAACCTTAGATATACACACAAAGGGCATAGATTTGAGAAATAAAGAAGAGGGGTGATGTAGATCTATGAGAAACATCAAGAACGAATGAACACTTAACCTTTAGGAATTAGATTCGAATAACCAAATGGAGCCTTTAGATTATCTTCATATCAACATTAGAATATTCCTTGAACTTTCAGGATGAAAAATCCCGAGTTAGAGATGAATAAGAGGGAAAACGAGGCAATTAAAGGGAAAAAATTGTTTGATCAACTTTCTAAGGATCCAACTTTGACCTTGCACACAGTTTAGTCGCATGGTTCAGAACACCGTGCAATAACCGTGTGTTATCCACTACCTTAAGGATGAACCTTGTATGGTCAACACAACCATTTTCCAATCGTGCTGAAGCCAATATCTCAAACATCTGAAACCATTTTTAAAGCATAGGATTTCTCTTAGGCTGGTGCACGATTTGGACAAACTGTGCGTAGCTCGTGCACCTTCCCTTTATCTCCAAAAACACATTTAAATTTTTCAAAACTCATAAAAACTTCACCCATATACATTATATACATAAAATAATAAATAAATAATTACTTACCCAAACCTGGGTGGGCTACATTCTCCACACCATTTGTCTTTCCATCCCAGGAAACTAGAAAATCACCGCTTCCTTGAAAGAGTTCAGGCCTTGGCTCTTTCAATTTCTTCTCACGTTCTCAAGTCTCTTTTTGAACATGACCACGTTTCCAAAAAACCCATAAAAGACCGATGATTTTTCCACACAAGGATTTTTTTCTTATCCACAATATACATCGAGATATGTACCAATGAAGCATCTGTCACTAAGTAAATGTGATCCCATAGGATCACATGCCTGGATCATGCTAATACCTTTTCAGTTGAGATACATGGAACACATTATACACCGCACTAAACTGTGGTGAAAATTCCAACCGATAGGCCACTTCTCCAACCCAATCCTGTATCTCAAAATGGAAACATATCAAGTAGATAACTTTCCATGCTTCCAAAATCAATGATGTCCAAGCCTTAAATAGATTCTTAAGAACACATGTTCACATACCACAAACAATAACGGTCTTTCATGATTATTTTCATATAATATCTAACAACTCTGAACCGTCTCCATTTTCTTTTTGATCAAATAAATCTTCTCCATTGTTTCTTGGACAAGGCTTGGACTATCTGGGGAAGTCTCACCTATTACTACTCAACACAACAGAGAACAAAAAGGATGCCCATACAATGCTTCAAAAGGAGACATATGTATTGAGACCTGATAGATGTTCTTAAATGAGAACTCAACTAAGGGTATTCAATCTTCCCATGAGCCACCAAAATCCATTACAGAATCCCACAACATGTCTTCCGTTGTTTTTATTATCCTTTTAGATTTCCCAACCCTCTAATAATGATACACCGTATTCATTGTCAACTGATTCCCAATGGATTTCAATAAGGATTTTCATAAATGAGATGTAAACCTCAGATATCTATCTGAGGCCATCGAAACTAGTATGTCATGTCTATTTACCACTTCTTAGATATTGATTTTAGACAAATCCTACACCTATAAGTTTCATAAATAGGGATAAAATGAACCAACATGGTAAGTCGATCCATTATCACCCATATAGAATCATGTTTCCAAACTATTATTGAGAGGCTTGTGAAAAAATACATCACTAATTGATCCCATTTCCTCACTAGGATAGGTAAAGACTAGGATATACCTTCTGGTTGCTGATTCTCTGCCTTAACTTGCTGACAAGTTATGCACTTTGAAACAAACTTAGCTACTTTTAGTTTTATATTATGCCACCAGAACTGTGCTTTCATAGCTTTATACATCTTCTGTATTCTAAGATGAATATCCCATATGGAAGGATGGTATGCATGAAAATGTTGCTCCTAAAAAACCATAGTTACAACCATATTATTCCTAAACTACATCAATAAACTCCCATCTAGTCTTTAGATATCAATTATCACCGCACCACTGATTTTTAAACTCATAACCAGACATTATGCATTGGATGTTTTTTCTGCTTTGACCATATTTACCAAATCGGGAACCACCAAAACTGAAAAGAAAACCTAATAATCACCTTAGTCTTCACATTCCACATGCATTTCGGCTAGGACCGACATCAACTTACACTCGTCTGAAGATTCTTTTTCCAACTACAAATATGACTTTCTTATTACTACATTAGCCACTAAATTTCCTTTTCACAATGTATACATCAAGTCTAATTAAAATATCTAGAGATACTCGATGTAGCTTATTTTCCTCAGATTCAAATCCTATTGTGAGAAAATATGTTTCAATATCTTATGATCAATGAACATAATAAATTTCCCACAAAAGAGATAATGATGCTAAGTATTCAAGGAAAGGAAAACTACCGCTAAATCCAAATTGTGTGTTGGGTAATCATTATAATGAACCATTAATTTCCCTGAGTAATAAGCAACAACATGATCACCTTTCATGAGAAAACTTTCCAACCCAGATCCTTAAGTAGCATAATACATCACATACCCCTATCCAAATTCTAGAAAAATAAAGATAGATGCTGATGTGAGATGAATATTCAACCCTTGGAAATATTTCCGGAATTACTCAATCCACTGAAATAGAATGTTATTATTTTTCAAGGGTGTCCTAAGCGATGATAATCATGAGAATTCATGAAAAAATTATAGATAATAACTAGTGAGACCAAAGAAAGTTCTTATTTCGAAGACATTCTTCAGAAGTTTCCAAGAGATAACAACTTGTATCTTCTATAGATCCACTGGAACACCCATTTTAGAAAATACCTGGCCAAGAAATCTTTCCTCTTGTATCCAAAAAGAAATCTTTGATAATTTGGTATAGAATCAATGATCTCTCAATATTTCCCACGCTGTCACCAAGTGTTTATCATATTCAGACCCAGTCCTTGAATACACTAGTATGGAATTCACAAATAACACAACAAAAGAATCTAGATATTTCAAAAATATCCAATTCAATAATGCCATAAATACTAATACTATATTTTTAATAACGAAAGGCATTACCACATATTCAAAATGGCCATATATTCTTCTGAAATCTGTTTCCAAAATATCCCCCTTCCAAACTTGTAATTGGTGGTATCATCTAATAATATTTGTTACTTCCCTCATTCTCCTCATTAGATTGAGTAGGTGGGAGGATTCCACTAGGACTTAAGTGAACTCCCCATGTTTTCAAAGGATACAAATAAATGTCGAAGGATTTCAACATATTTGGGGGACAATTTACCTTTTGAGAACAATAAAACTAATCCAACAAAACCAAACCAAAAAACCACCATATGATGCATGATAAAAATAATGACTACACAACTAATTATTTTATACCAAAACCCACTAAAGTTTACTACAATGGAATCCAAACAAATATCAATATAAAAAAGTGGAAGATAACTAATAAAAATCCAAGAAAAGAACATGACCCCATGATTCAACATGACCAAACAACCTAAGTATCACAAGATAATGTTAAATTACTGTGATACTTTACCTTTTATCATGTCCCAGTAGATGACATCTACAAAAGCACCCAATTTCCAAAGCAAGTATGAGAACTCATTAGGTTTTCCCCAATGAATTACCTACTCACGCCCCTAGGATAGAAGGGTTAGAAACCTTTATATAAAACATTTTACATAAAAAAATTTCCAAAAATGGTTTACCACAATATATAAAAATCTTCTAAATATAGTTTATAACTGAATATGTAAATGTTCCATGTCACCCAAATTTTCCAGCAAAATACATTCTTCCTGAAAACAACCAACTAATGATTTAAATAAATTTCCAAATATCCATTTTTGCATAACCATTACATTACACCTATCCATACATCCAACTATACATGTAATACAAACCTCCATATAATTTTTTGTGGTTAGTAATACTTTCACTAAGTTTTCACCCAGTGAACCATTTTGATGAGGGATATGTAACACGCCGAGATTTTGAGAATTATTGTTTTTTGAATTAATTTATCTTTTCAATATATATTTTTTTCATTTAAAATGATAGTATAAATAGTTATATATATCTCTATATTAAAATACTAAGTCAAACAATCCTTTCACATGAAATACCAACTTGGCTACCACTACAAGAAATACCCACTTGTCTTGCACTACAAGCCGAACCGACATGGCATCGATGCACACAACATTGTGTTTCTAAAAAAAATATCTTTTTATGGTTTTAATTGTTTAAATAAGATAATTATAACCTATAAATTAATCATAGTAATTACTACTTTTCAAATATTTTTTTGATATGAATAAAACATATTGATAATGAAAAATAATATTTTTGGTAATGTCCTTTTATGTTAAAAATATTGTTTTCTTGGATGGATAAATTTTTATAAAAAAAGAATTTTTAGAGACACTTATAAATTTAATTTGGAAAAAAAATTCATTTTTTAATTCATAAGATCTAAATTTTCATAGGGTGAATTTTTGGGATTTTTCTAAGAAACTTCATTTTTGATGAATAATGAAAAATTCCACTTTTAAGTTAAAAACTATGTTTTTCTCTAGTTAACTATTAATTATAAATTATCTTATAAATACCTTTTAAAGTAAAATTATATTTTTATTACATATATTAATTAAATGAAATTCATTATGATCAACTTCACTTTGAAATAGAATAAAAATATTAACAATCTTTTGAAATTTTTTCTAATATAACATCCCGTTATTTTGTCCCGTCTGTGGGATGAGAACTGATCTTAATTTTTAACTTCTATGACTGTAATTTAAAAAGATCCAAAATAAAACATTTTATTAAGTTTAATATTTAGATACTAATAAGGCCATGTTAAATTTTGATGAAAATGATTAGTAAAAGTGATTAAAATTATTCACAGTAGTTAAGGCCAAATTAAGCTTAATTATGTACTAAACCATAAATTTAAGGTCCCAAATTACCCATAACCTTTTATAAAAACTATTTTATGTCCATATCTCGGCCATAAACCTTAAATTATTGATTTGTTTTGGTTTTTAAGACCTTGTTTAGGAAATAACAAGTGCACACCTAATTTGTTTCTTAAAATTCAATGTGAATCCTTTATCTTCCCTATAAAAGGCCACCACCTCTACCCATTCCTCACACCTCTAAAAACATTTATGCTAGTACAAGTTATGAATAATTAGACTCCAAAAAATCCTATCTTAAACCTTGATGCCTCACTTGGGGACTAAACCTTCTCAAGGAATCCTTTTGGAACAAACCAAAAGGAGTTACTCGATTAAGAGGTAACATCTTCTCTCAAGATCCTTTCCTTTACTCTCCCTCTTCACCCTCCAATCTCTTTATTACCTACTTGTGTGACAAAAAACTGTATAATACATATACTAAGATGTTGTTATGAAATGGTTATTACCTACACTTACCCACACTTTCATCTAATGGGGGTTGAACATACTATTTCTGTGTACGGAAAACTACTGCGTCACAGAATGATGATTTCTCATTTATCATTTACCACCAATCATGGTGGCAATTATTATAGGAAATAGATTTATATATTTAATAAATTATATTTATTATTTCTTTAATCTTTTGTATTCATTTTACAACACACAACGTATTACCTTCCATTTAGTGTTAATATGATAATCTCATTTGAGGAAGCGTAGAGTACCGCCCCTCAAAGTGATGTGATTCATTAACACACCAAATAGAATGTATTAAGAACGGATTTAATGAACTTATATGATATATATGATATATTAATGGTAATTTAAAAATTATTTATATATACATACCTATATACACATATGTCATTTACATACATTTTTCAATACGATAATAAAAATAGAAAGCAACATTCACAGTTACGTACGGCTTACCATCTCCATGATTGGTGTATTCCATTATATACTCGAGTATGCTATAGATTATAATAATAATTATAATGGATATACCTTATATTTTTACAACGTTCCAAATTCTGGAATCATGATATAAGTATAAGGATCAACGATATAACAAATTAAGACAAATATGAAGAACAAAGAGAATATTACAAGAAGTGAAACCTTAACGTATGATCATTAACAAGAAGGTAATATATTGTTATAATAAAAAAATATATGGTAATAATATATGAATATTATTCTATAAAATATTTACAGTAATCATTTATTTATTATACATGAAGCTTGTACAAGTACGGAGGGAGTGAAGACACAAGTTAAGGGGTTTTCATCTCACTTTTAATTTTCGGGAGATAAATGTTATATTCACCATTCTTTCCTTATGTGTGGGGAATGTAATTCCCATTATTATATTCTTTTTATAATTTAAATAATGTTATGGGTTCTCACATGCACTTTTTATGATCCTTCATTCACGAGGATTATGTTTCAAAAGTTACCAAATCGGTAAAAATGTTTTTTCTCAATTTTCTTTCTTTGAGACTTATGTTTTGTCATGCACCTAAACTATTTTTCATGGTGTAAATACAGAAATTTTACATGTAATATCATGAATATAAATATTTTAATAATATTATACCATTCATGCATTTTCTATTACTTTGTAATTTCCTGATATACTCATGTATTGGTACTATTTTCTACTATTTGGTACATACTTTTGCAAAGAAAGTGTTTTTAAGAAATCCTGACTTCCCGCTCTTTTGGTCGAAAATCCATGTTTTCTAAAAAGTGGTTTCAATAATATTATAACAATATCCTATAATATTTTAAAGGCATTTGTAAATTTTTTTATTTTACCAATATCTTCAAGGGGATCTTTTTTTCGCTTTCCGAACAATACATTCCTTCTTACCTTTTTACCATGAAAAAGGAATGTTCTGTTTTTTACTTCATACGACATGTATAGATTTACCCACCGCCATTCCTTTGAATATTACTTTTCATTTTTAAATGTTTAATATTTTAGAAATTATTTTAAAATTAATTTTCAAGGGAAAATATTTTAAAAATGGTTTCAAGTATTCTTTATATATTTTCTAGGTATTTTATAAGAATTTTTTTAAATGGTTTTATGTTTTAATATTCCTTTTTCAAAGAATAAAGGATATTTTCATCAATAAATGTTCTTGAAAGATATTTCAAAACTATTTTCCATCTTATATGACATCCATTGATGCTACTCATGCCCATTTTAAAAATAATTTAAAGGTTCCATTCATATCCTTTATATGATTGGGTAATGCTTAATGTCATGCTCTTTTGAAACCTATTTCTATTTCACATGTTAAATGTTTATGAAATTGGTTTCTCTTTCATGGGTCATTCATCGATTAAACGGTTATGAAACTTATCTATTTTCTATAGGTTATGATGTTATGAAATGTTAATGATACCCATTTCATTTTATGGGTCTTGATTTGATGTTTATAATACATAAAAATTTTATGGGTCATGATATGATGAATGTTTTATTATCTTGTGGTGCACATGTCAAAGATTTTACTATGAGATGGGGGGGGGACCTATTTCTCCCTCCAATTCATTGGGTAATGATATGTTTTATATAAGATCAAAGGGTACATGGGTCGTATCCCAAATTAAAAAAGAATGATGGTACACGGGTTATAGCCCAAGGCTGAAAAGAAAGAGGGTGTATAGGTTGTAGCCAATTCCCAAAAAGGAATAGGGTGTATGAGTTGTAGCCCAATCCCATAAAGAAACCCAGTGTTTAGGTTGTAGTCCAAGCCCAAAAATAAATATGGTGTATGGGTTGTAGCCCAAACCTAAATGAAAGAGGTTACACGGGTAGTAGCCCAAGCCCGAAAAAAGCTGGTACATGGGTTGTAGCATAAGACTAAAAGAATGTGGGTACAAGGGTTGATAGCCCATTCCCAAAGCAGGTACACTGGTCATAAACCATTCCAAACATGTTATAAAAGTCTTGGTAGGTATCCCTAACCTAAAAGTTTCAATTTTTATATGTATTCAATAAATCCTATGTTTTATTACTTAGTTATTATTTCATGCCTCATGATGTTTATATACATATGATTCATGTCCTATGAATTGCCAAGATTTATCCCATATATCTTCTTTATAACCTTTTATATGCAGGGTATGATCTCTTAATTTTATGATCACCTTATCATACTACTATGTTCATGTTAATTCTTACATGTCACCATTTTTTACCCTTACTGAGCATCTAAAATCACCCCTTTCTTTTGTTTCCTTTCTCCAGGTTATGAATAAAGGTTTTAGGGTGATGTGCTAATGGTGTAGATAGTTATTGGATATGTTGAAGATATTTCCCTAATATAGATGATTTTGTTTCAAATTTTCCAGACATTAAAATATTACGGTCCGCAGGCATGTATTTTTTTAATGTACTAAATATTCATCTAAAATGATAAAATATCCATCTATGTTAATCTTGGGTTTATATAGTTGGTATCAAAGGAAAGGTTCAGTTATCCTTTATAAACTAGGTTGATAAAAGTTTAGTGAGATCCCTAAGTATATTTCAAAGGATATGTCTAAGGATCCCTATAAGGATAAGTATAAGGATGAGTTAACGTTAGGGAGATTCCTTGGAATTTTAGTAAATGATAGAGTGAGGGGTTTCCTAGAAATACATCCCTCTATGGATAATAAAAGTGGATATGGATTTGGCACATATGTGCCTTGGGGTAAAAAATCTGACAAGATGTTTTGGGCTTGACTCAAGATAATTTGGTACACGAAAACAGGACTTGCTGCATTGGTTTGACACATCTGGAGGATATGCATTGAGAATTCACAAACTCTTTATCAACTAGAATGAAATATTAATATATATGTTAGCCATGAATAACCTAGGATAAACCCATGGTGTCATAGATTATGGAAGGTGTCATTATCTAGACATACTATAAGTAATTATTTTCATGACTATTGTTTTCTACAATGATTAGTAATTCTCACAATATGCTTCTAGTTTTAGTCAATGGTGGGAATCAGAAGGAAATGGATTAATGTTGAAAGTGATGGATGATTTTATGATGAGTAGTCAAATGAGATGATAAATAGAGAAAAAGTTATTATGATTATGAAAAATCATATATCATGGTATATGATTAAAAATGATAGATTTGGGGATATTTCTAACAGGTTGAATAATAGAATGATGCACCTTTATGGTAAGGAACATCGAGGAAAGAAGATTCACATTCTTATATGTCACGAAGAAGGGAAGGAAAACCATGAATAATACCTAAAATTGAGGGGAAGAGGTTATTTGTGTGTGAAAGAGTTATAGAGTGAAGATTTTTCATGAAGATCAATTTATTATATGTGGAGAAAATGGGAATTACCCAACACAATGACCAGAGCTAAGGATTTACTTCTAAACCAAGTAAGGACCTCTTCCTTTCCAAACATTAAAGTTGAAGGATTAGAGTATTTATTTATTTGGATTCCAAAATTAAGAATTGTGAGTTATTAATAGGTTGTTCATTTTATGTTTTGCTAAGGATTTATAAGAATATATTGAATGGTCACGCTTGACTAGAAAGTTTTTCTCATGAAATGTAACATTTTTAATAAGGGAAGGTAACCCTTAACAAGTTATTTATGTTAAGATAATGTTGTAGGGATAAAGATATATGGGATGAGAAAAATAAATTGGATAGTAATGATTACCTTAGAACTATGTAAGGAAATATTTATAGGTGGTTTATGCTACCACAAATGAAGTTTACAACATTTGTGGATTTATGGACTAAATCAAATAAACTTTCAAATGTGGAATCATGTATGTTTTACTAAAGGATTTATGGTAATTAAAGTTGTTTCCATGTTTCATGAGAATATATAATGAGGTTATTCAAATGATTGGAACGTGAAAACCAAGGGATACTTTTTTTCATATAGGGGAATCAATGTTAATTTGATTTCATGACTCTCTTTCAAAAGTTTGGGATTTACCCATTTGAGAAGGGTTATAAGGATAACCATTCATGAAATGTTTATGTTAAGCTTTAGAGGAAGTATTTGTGCCATGAGTTTGTGTTGAAAACCTTGGTTGGAATGATAATCAGCGATTAACCTAATTTCAAGGATTTCCATCTTATATATTATATTAGTACAATAAAAAAGGACATGATGTATGTTGGGTAACAACTAATGAAGTCCAGCAAGGATGCGGGTCTTAAACCCATGACCGAAGGATGATAAGGGTTTCACACCTACCACTAGCCTATGCGATGTCCAAGTTAATGTGTAATTATTTTTAATGATTTAATATATATGATTAACCATTAGAGTTACTTTTTATTTTTATAGATTAATTCATGTTATTTTTATAGACAAATAGTTAAACTTTTTCTTCATTAGGGTCCTTAAGATCCATTAAAAACACATTTTAGTGCTTTATTCATCAAATTTAATTTCTAGACATTCATTACTTGAGGTAATGGATGTATTAAAATTTTTCCAAAGCACATACCAAGAATGAAATTTTGTTTTTAGAAATTTATCAAGAATTTCCCAATGTTTTGAAGGAGATAAAAAATTGTTATCCTAATACCTTAATTTTTGTTGAGTTGATGGCCTTTTAAATCATCAATGATGTATGAAATTGAGGTCCCACACTTTCATTAGATCATTCACTTGTTTGTGATTGATTACTTAAATCATTCCCTATAAATATTTATGCTTTTCTTCATTGTCCAACCTTCACTCCCAACCTATGTTTTTTTATGCGGAAAACCAGTTAAATGTTACTTCGGGTAATTATTATGCTTCCAATTTTCAATTTTTAAGGGAAGTTGTAGTATAACTTTTAATTATGTGGGTTTATATGAATATAACATTCAAGTATTAAAACTTTTATAACCCAGACAAATTTCTAGAGATAAATTAATTTTAAGGGGGTAGAATTTAACTCCCCGATATTTTGAGAATTATTATTTTTCAAATTAATTTAACTTTTCCATAATTTTTTTTCATTTTAAATGAAATTGTAAATAGTTATATATAAATATATATTAAAATACTAATTCAAACATTACTTTCACATGAAATACCATCTTGGCTTGCGTTACACGCAATACCAACTTGGCTTACACTACAAGCAAAACAAACTTGGCGTACAGTGCACACAACACTGAGTTTCAACGAAAGATATATATTTTTTGATTTAATTATATAGATAATATAAATATGACCTAGAAATTAAACTTATTAATAACTAATTTTCAAATATTTTTTTTGTTTTATATAAATAAAACATATTGATAATGAAAGATAATATTTTTGGTAAAGTCCTTTTATGTTAAAAATATTGTTTTCTTGAATGGATCACATTTAATAATAAAAATAATTTTATACAAATTTAAAAATTTTATTGGATTGAATAAAATTATTTTTTGAGTTCATAATGTCTAAATTTTCCTAGGGTTATTTTTTTGGTTTTTTTTTGAGAAACTTCATTTTTTGATGAATTGTGAAAAATACAGCTTTTTAGTTAAAAATTACCTTTGTTTCTTATGAACCATTAATTATAAATGATATTATATATATTTTTTAAGGTAATATTATATTAATATCACCAGTAATAATACAATAAAATTCATTTGGATCCACTTCACTTTGAAACTGAATAAATAATCTTAATAAACTTTTTATCTTTTTCTTACTACAAAACCCCGTTATTTCTTCTCGTCTGCGAGATTACCACTAATATTTATTTTCCAACTTATGTGATTGTAATTTAAAATAATACAACTTAAAACATTTCATTTAGTATAATATATTTTTTCTAATAATACCAATTTAATTTTTCACCAAAATAATTTGTAAAAGTGATAAATATTTATCACAGTAGTTAAGGACAAATTAAGCTTAATTAGGGACCATACCATAAAATTAAGGGCCCAAATGACATATACACTTGTATAAAACCCATTTTATTTCCATATTTAGGCCCTAAATCTTACATTATTTAGTTTTTTTTTGTCAAGGCCTTTTCTAGGTAATAACATGTGCACACTTAACTATTTTCTAAAAATTCAATCTACGTCATTTTTCTTCCCTACAAAAGACCACCACCTCTACCCATTACTCACACCTTTAAAACCTTTTAAGTTCATCCACAATATGTCCATGTTGGATCCCAATAATACTCAATTATACATTGAATCCTACTTTTGGGAAGACAAATTCTCAAGGAATCATTTTGGCATAAACTAAAAGGAGTTATCCGATTAAGAGGTAACGTCTTATCTGAAGCTCATTTCATTTATTTTCCTTATCCAACCCCTAAAATCTATTTATTACAGTATTGTGTGAAAAAAATATATCATCAATATACTAGGATGTTTTTATTAAAAAGGTATTACCTATAATTATATGCAACTCCATCTGATATATGTTAATCATACTGTATCTGTGTAGAGTGAACAACTGCCTCACAAAACGATGATTGTTCATTTCTACTTTACCACCAATAATGGTGGCCGTTATGATGGAAAATATATTTATATGTATTATATGACATTTATTATGTATTTAATTTTCTTTATTACTCTTAAAATAAAAATCTTTTTGCCTTCCATTTGGTGTTAATTCAATAATTTCGTTTGAGGAAGTATGGGCTACCACCCCATCTAAGTAATGTGGTTCGTTCACACACGACATAGAATGTATAAAGACTGGGATTAATGAAATTAAATGATATATATGATATATTAACGATACTTTAAAAATGGTATATATATGCACATACATACATATAAATAAGTCATTTACATACTTTCTTTCAATATGAATACAAAAATAGAAAACATCGTTCATGCGTACATACCACTTACCGTCTCCATGAACAGTGTATTCCATTACAAACTCCATTATGATATAGATTATAACAATATAATTATAATTTATCTAAATTATATTTATATCATGTTCTATATTATTTAATCATGATATAAGTATAAGGATCGACGATATAACAAATTAAGACACTTGTAAAGAACAAAGAGAATATTAGATGAAGTGAAACATTAACATAAGATCATTACCAAGTGGGTAATATATAGTAATAATAAAAAAATATATTCTAATAATATAATAATATTATTCCTTAAAATATTTATAATAAAATTATATTTATTATACAGGAATCATGTACGAGTATGGAGAGAGTCAAGACACAAGGTATGGGGTTTTCATTTCACTTTTAATTTTCATGAGACAAATTCTATGTTCACCACTCTGTCATTTTGTGTGGTGTATATACTACCCATTATTTTATTATTTTTATAATTTAATTAAATTTATATATATTCACATTAATGTTTTTATGATCCTTTTTTCATGAGGCTTAAGTTTCCAAAGGTATCAAACTAGTAAAAATGTTATGTCTTAATTTGTCTTCTTTGAGACTTATGTTTTTCAATATTCCTAAACTATTTTTTGATGTGTACATAGTTTTATTTTACAAGTCATATCATTAATATAAATATTTTCATTATATTATATGATTCATGTAATTTTATTTCCTTACACGGAGAGCATGATCCCATGATACCATGTTATAAGAGTTTATTGTGACAATCTCATTGCCTTTCGATATTATTTATGTTTATGTATCCTTTTTTGAAATATTATGATCCATCTCTCAATAAAATTCCCGAGTTTCATTATCCTATGTTATTTCATGTTATAATCACTTATTGGTACCGTTTTCTACTCTTTGGTACATTATATAGTAATTTTTTTTAAGAAATCCCAAATTTACCCTTTCTTCAGCCGGAAATCTATGTTTTCTAAAAATGGGTTCTAGGAATATTATACCATTAAACTATAAGATTTTAAATACATTTTTACCATTTTTTTATTTTACCAATATCTTCAAGGTAATCTTCTTGTCATTTTCTGAATAAGGTGTTCTTTCTTACATTTTAACTGTGAAAAATGAATGTTCATTTTTTACTTCATATGACATGTACATATTTACCCACTATCATTCCTTTGATGATTCCTTTTCATTTTAAATTGTTTAATCTTTATGAAAGTGTTTTAAAAGTAATTTTAAACCAAAAATATTTCTAAAATGGTTTCAAGTCTTCTTTATATTTTTTCGAAATATTTTTTGACAAAAATTTTTTAAATGGTTTTATGTATTAAGAAACCTTTTTCAAAGAAAAAAGGATATTTTTCTCAAGAATTATTTTTGAATAAAATTTCCCAAATATTTTCCATAAATGATGACATCCATTTATACTAATCATTCCATTTTTGGAAGTTCTATAAATTCTCTATTCATATCCTCTCTATGAACGAGGAACACTTAATGTCATGATCTTTATGAAACCTATTTCTTTTAAATAGGTTATATATTTATGAAATCTATTTATCTTTCATGGGTTATGATTTAATCAAATTTTTATGAAACCTATATAATTTCTATATGTTGTGATGTGATTAATTTTTATTGATACCCATTTCATTTTATGGGCCACGATTTGATTTTTATAAGACCTATATATTTTTATGTGTCATGATATGATAAATGTTTTATTATCTTGTAGACAATGTGTGAGTTGTTTTACTATGAGATGGGTGGGACCTATATCTCCATTCGATTAATTGGGTAATGATATGTTTTATATTATATCAATGGGTACACAAGTTGTAGCCCAATCCCAAAAATGAATATGAAACACAGGTTGAAGCGCAAGCCTAAAAAGAAAGAGGGTGTAAGGGTTGTAGCCCAATCATGAAAAGAAAGAGGCTTTATGGGTTATAGACCAAGTATGAAAAGAAATAGGGTGTTTGGGTTGGAGCCTAAGAAAAATATTAAAGAGGGTGTACGTGTTGTTTCCCATTACTAAATGAATGATGGTAAACCGATAGTAGCCTAATCCCAAAAACAAGTAGGTACATGGGTTCTTGGGCATGCATTTTTGGAATGTCCAAAATATTCATCTAAAATGATGTAATATCCATTTATGTTAATCTCGGGTCACTATAGTATAATACATACCTTTATCCATCCCACTAATTATGTGGGACACTCCTTATGATTTTCTTTACTAAATTCAAATTAACACACACAACCATTATGCCAAAAACCAATTCAAAAAACAAATATTTCATCATTTTAAATAAAACAATTCTTATATTGAAAACCTTTAAACAAAAGAATTAAAATAAACAATCCACATTTAATTTGAATAAAATCATAAATTTTATTGAAAACATTTTGATTAATCTATTTACCAAAATTCCAAAAAAAATCTCAATTTAAAATCAACATTTTAAAATCATGAACCGAATCACTTTTCTAAGAACACCAAATTTCCATGTTTCCAAAAATCATTACTAAAGAGGGTTTTCCACAACAATTTTAAATCCATTTCACAATAAATTTCACACAAATTAATCAATTTGAATTCCATCCAACCAATTCTAGTAATAGGAGTCGATAGTGAAGAAACATAACTCAAAAGTTTTGGTGAGAATGATAAATAGACAAAAAACCCTAACAAAACAGGGTTAAATCTCCCTGAACCTACCTTAGATCTCTTCCCCCATAATCATAAAGACCAAATAAAAACTTATTTTAATACATAAAATTATATATACCCATATAGGGTGTTGATCATAGAATCTAATAAGTGAGCGATGTATATGTAAGAAAAATGTCAAGAATGATGAAGAACGAACTCTTATCACAAGGAATAATCTTTTAATAACCAAGTGAAGCCTTCAGATCACCTCATGATTAATGGAAGAACCTTAACTGAAAATTGGGGAAACCAAATACTGATTTAGGTATACAGATGAGGGAAAAGGAGGAACATAATTCCAAAAACATTTTAGATCCACTTTTTAGGATCTTACTTTGATCGTACTCAATATTTAGACACAGAGTTAGGAAAACCACGTGCTAAACAGGAATTAGAAACTACGTTAAGGATGATATTTGGAAGGTATCAATAACCATTCCCTTACCATGAAAAATCCACTATCTTAAACATTCCAAACCATTTTCAAAGTGTACGGTTTCTCCCATGGTGTTTCACGGTTTGGAAAAACCATAAGAAGCCCGTGCACCTTCCCTTTGTTCGCAAAAATAAATTTAGAGTTTTATAAACTCTTCCAAACTTCACCCATATAATTTATATACCTAAAATAATAAATAAAGGGTTACATACTTGAATCTGGGCGTGCTGCGATCAAATCCCATCGATCCTAGTAATTGTTTATCCCTGTTTTACCTTGGATGAAGTCATTGGACTCAGTAGCCTTTTATTTTGGAATGCCTTGGACTATGAAAATTGGATTACAAACTTAACCTTGTAAAACCTAAAATAATTACTGAGTTGGTGAAACTTCCATTCTATGTTACCTTTTTTATTACCTTGGAACTTTATCATTAAATATCATTATAGGTTTCCTTGTTATATCTCATAACCTTCACTATGGATATCATGTGACTTATTATAAATTGGTAACAATCAAATAATGAATTGGCTACATATTTATACACCAGCCAAGTACTGGAGTAGGTAATTTAGTATTTAGTTATATTTCACTGCTTTACTTTATATATATATATATATTCATGCTTTCACACATTTTCATATCTATTACACAGGCCGAAAGTTGTAGACATTGTTGGTGGTGGCCCACTTAGATTTATCTCACACCCTCTCTGGGTAACATTTGGTAACTATGGTGGATTACACACATACAAGTATTGATAAATGGAATCATAAAACTTTTAATACTTTATTTCGGGTTGTTTAGGATGGATCCTGATAGTATATGACCGAGATGGAGCTCGAGATGCTTGGGATAGTATTTTTATTTCCTTACCCATTTATGGATGAAGTTATGTTTTATGTATTTTATCCATGTTTTTTAGTTTTCTAATGAAATGACATATCATCCTTAGTTATTCTAGTTTATTCAGTTATTATTATCCTTGATTATTTATTACAATGGTATGCTTCCATTGTTTACTTATTCTTCATTCTCTATTAACCTTTTTTTACATTTATCTATTATGATACATTTTGGTAATGATGGAATAATATCTACATTGACACAACCAAGGTACTCACTACTAGTTTTGAGAATCTAGTGTTTCGGGAGACACGATTTAGTCAATGTGGCCCCCAGGCTCAGGGAACCTATTATGTGGAATCCAGTTCCAAGACGTCACATGGAACTGTGTAAACATTTAATGCGATAGAATTTTTTTAGTGAACATCCAGATTGGATGATTATTTGAGTGAAAGATGTTTTTTATTCAAATTAGTTATCATGGAACATGATTAACAATGTGTACCTAAAAAACTCTCAAACTCTCAAAATAATACAATAATAGCGTTCTATATTATTTTATGTAGTGGTGACTATAGAGGAAAGATGATTAAAAATCCTATATATCTTGAATGTGGGAGGATAACTCAAGGGAATGTCATAGATGGTTGATTAGATGTTTTGGGTGTTGAGAATGGGGACACCAAATATTTAATTAAAAAGAAAAAATAAAACTTTTTGTTAACACAATGGATGCGAATAATGATCTCCCTACAGTATCATCAACTATTGTGTGGTTTAAATGTGGAAAGTATGGGAATTATTCAAATTTATGTCCTTAAGGGAATGTGCATGAAGATAAACAAAAAGCTTATATGAGTAATGGTTTTCTGTTGATGGTGAAGAGACTATAAATGACATTTGAAAAGAAATAGGTATTAAACAATATGATGATAAAAGAGAGTTAATGATTTGAGAAGTAAGTGGGTTGATTAATTTTTGTATGTATTGTAATTCAATAATTATATTATATGAATCATAAAATATATAAGGATTCTTATGTATATGTTTTTCATTATGTATTTGAAAAAATATGTTGAATGGTGCCGATGACCTAGAAAAGTGATTTAAGAGAAATGTGATATTCATAGAAAACACATGATTAAGGGAAACATAACCTCTAATATGTTATTGATGATGAGATAATCATTTTGGGATAAATAGATGATTGATATTGATAATGTAAATAGGATAGTATTTATGTATTTGGAACTGATTAATTATTTGTTGATATAGTGGTTTATTCTACCATTAATGAAGTTTACAACATTTTTGGATTTAAGGAATATATATATAAATCCATATTTTATGTAAGTAATGAAGAAGCATGTATGTTTCCAGTACAGTTTTATAATAATTTAAACTATTACCATGTTTCAAGAGAATACATTATGGAGGTATTCAATTTTTTAGTATGTGATAATCAAGAGCCACTTTATATTGTATGGGGGTATTAATGTTAAGTTGATTTTGAGAAAATTAGGTAACTTATTTAAAACATTTAAATGTTGGAAGGGTTAAGAGGTTATCCATTTATGGAATAGTTTATGTTTAATATTGGATGAGGTTTTAGAAATTAATGTAATAATTCACCATATGAAGATCTATCCACATTGGACAACCATTTTTAACAATTTTTAAATCGATATAGAGGGTATGACTTATCATTATTTTATGGGTTTTATTTAGTGCTTCAAACATGAAAAAATAACCTCTTAGAGTAAGAGATGATGTATAAATTGATTTAATCAAAAATAAATGATAAAAAATTTTCTTACTATAAAAAGGAAATCTAATCCTTAGGTATAACGACCCATTTAAAATTATTGATCATATCAGGATGATAACTAATTGATTTTTGCTTCCACTAATCGTCTATCAGGGTTATTATGTGTTTCATTTATCTCTCTTGAGGAAGTTCGTAACTAATACATCACACATATTGAACTCAGAGGTCATACCACAAGATCATGTTATTATTTATGAGGAACAATCAGTATAGATTCTATATTTAATAGAGAAGTATCTACAAAATATGATCACTTATATGGTAAATGTTCAATAGTGAAACCACTACATTGAGGAAGCTATAAGGGAACCTAAGGATGTAATGAGGTTGAATTATCTTTTATTTTTGTTAACAAAGTGATGTGTTTTGATATGGAAATTAATTTTATGGGGGGTAAAATGTAACACCCTGAAGTGTTTTGAGTTTTTATTTGAAATATATTTAATTTTATTTATATTTTTCAATATAGAGAATACTAAGCTTGCATTTATTTAGAATAATAGTTATCTATTAGCTAATATAATGAAGGGTATACATAGTATTAACTGTGTTATAACTGTATATGGTTCATAATTTTATATAAAAGTAATTATTTGTAAAACAATTAATTAAAAATTAAAATAAAAAAACAATTTTAAAATAAAGAATGTTTTCTATGAAAATCTATTTTTTAGGAAAAAACACATTTTACCTCAATAAATTTTAAAAAAATTTTGGTTTAACTATTTTAATTAAATTTATATAGTATATATTTAATAAAATATTTATCAATAAACTTATATAGTTTCTAGGCCAGAGATAAGAATAAATCAAATTTTATATTTAAAGAAATGTATTTTTCTAAAAAAAAGTTTTGTCACGTTTTCTCACACTTATTTTGAAATTTTTTTAAGATAAATCAATTAATTTTTTTTAATAGATAAATTTAATTTTTAAAAATAATATTTTAAAAATATATTATGGTGAATTTTTTTAGGATTTTGGAAAAATATTAATTTTTAGATGAATACCGAAAAATACAGAATTTTGACTGAAATTGCATTTTTTTATAATTATTAATAATGTTAAATTATATTCTAAAACTACAAGTGGTAAAATGACCAAAAACATGTATAAAATCTATTATATGACCGTATTCAAACCTAATCATGTATAAGTATAAATAATAATCCATTTTAGATATTTTTTCTAGAGAAAAATGTGGTTTCACCATTTCCTATTCAAAAATTACAAGTGTGAAACTCACCTCAATTATAAACTATCACCCCTATCATATTCTCTTCATAGATTAAAACCATTTTTTCTCTATCTATACCAGCCGAAATCACTTACAAAATTTTCTCCTATAATAATGTAATCCTTATTTTTGTCATAAATCTTACCTAGGAATGATTTTGGTGCATACCTAAGGAGGATACCTCAATAAGAAGTAATGTTCTTCAATAAGTGTTTTTATTTTATTTCTTCCTCCACTTCCTTAGATTATTATTAAATTGGAATGATATAATAATATCAGTATATAAAATTTAATTATATGTTTTTATGTTATGTTAATTACCTAAAACCATTCCCACTTACGTAAAATGATTTATGAATTCATCATTCGTGTGTACGGTGGACTACTGCGTCATGAACTGATGCCATTTTATTTTTATATTAACACCTATCACTATTGGGTGTGATGATAGATATAAATTATATAAATTATATTTATAAAATAATTTTACCTCTGGTGTTATTATATCATATATAACTTTTTAATTTTCATTTTATAGGGGATACGATTATGTCGTTCAGGTGTATAACGAACTATAGTTTCACGAAGCGATGTGACTCTTTTTTCACTAATGATTTACATGGATGATTATATGGATAAATTTTATGAATATATGTGATATAAATGAAATATTAATTTAATTAATTATATATTTATTATTATTAAAATATAAAATTTCATTTTATTTATAACCATTTCACTAATTAAAATATGATACTTCATTATTTTTTGTGTGGACTACCACCTTCACAAAAAAGCATGACACTCTATTTTCATCAACACATCATATGGATGATTTTTATAAGTATATTTAACGGAAAAATATTTTGTTTATGATATTGTTAAAATTATTTAAAGAAAAAATATTATAGATCAGCTTTCCATAATGATCTTTTAAAAATCGAAATGTTACTCATGCATTTGTACAACATACCCTATCCATGATCATAAAATACTTTATTTCTGAAAACCATATTTCATGATCAATATGAAAATATAATTGATGTATAAATATGATAATTATTTAATTATTATTATTATGTAGATGATTGAAACATGATGAATGTAATAGGATCGAAAATAACAAATCAAAACATATAAGAAAAACAAAGCGGTTATTACCTAGAACGTGATTTTAACAAGGAATTGTTAATAAACGGGTAATGAATGGGCATAAGTAAATAATTTATGGTAAATTATATATAATTATTTTTATATAATATACTTATAATAATATTATATTTATTTTATAGGTGGTTCGAATGTCAACGAGGGAATTCAAGACTTAATTTAAGGGGTTTATATTCTCTCTTTCATTTTTGGGAGGCATCTGAAAATTCACTGCTTATTTCATTTTTGTGGGGTATATGCTTCCACTTTAACATATTATATCATGAATATCTTAATTTTAATAATATTAAAATTTTAATTTTAGGTTATTCCATATTTGGGATTAGGATTCAATATAATACTAAAGTAGTAAGTGATTTCTATCGTTATTTTTTACTTCTATGAGACACATTCCACATCCACAACGTACTTATTTTATATGGTGTATATAGTACCCATGAATTTAGTTTATGATATATATCAAGAAAACTATGGGGATTATATATTCACATTAGGATATCTTTTTCATTGGTGTTATGTTTCCAATGTTACCATAGAGGTAGTGGATTTATGTTACAATCACATCGATTATCAGGATTGCTTAGGATTAAGTATATAATATTGAAATATTTTAATATAAATATCAATAATTCTAACGAAAATTTTCATCCTTTTTTTATTCATGATATTTTCAAATAATATTTCAATTTTTTCACTCATTGTTACCTAAAGTAATTCACAAAATATTTTAATAAATTTTTTCTTTATTTCCATTTGCGTTTGAAAACACTTTTTCTACCAAACACATGATTTCTAAAAATGTTTTCAAAAATGTTTAAAACCTTATGAAAATGATTTATTAAATAAAATTTAAACCATTCTTTAATTTTTTTTAAAAAATTATATAAATCTTCATGTCATTTTCCAAACAATTCACATTTTCGTTTTATCGAAAATGTGAAAGGATTATCCATTTTAATGTGCATGGAATAAAGAGAATTTTTCATTTTCATGAACATTAATCCATTTAAGTATTCCTTTATAAATTTTCAAGTTTATTTTCAAGGATAATTATTTCCAAAATATTTTATGAAATTTTAATTTCAAGAAGTGATTTCAAAATAAAATTTATCTTCCTCAATAAATGTTCCATGTAATTTATATTCCAAAATTGGCCTCCATATTAGATGACATTATTTGATGTAATTTATGATTTTCTTGGGATATAAACCCAAGATACCATTATTATTATTTATCTTACTTATTTATGATGAAAAGATGTTTATGAAACCCATTTCTATTCTATGGGTTATACCATTTTAAAATTTGTATGAAACCTGCTTCTTTCCCCATGGTTTATGAAATTATGAAATGATTATGAAATACATCTCTTTTACATAGGTTTTGAGATAATGATATTTTTATGAAGTCCATTTTATTTCATTGGTAATGATATAACAATTTTTTTATCTTGTGTACCACATATGTATTAGTATCATTTTGTGATAGGTGGGACTTATATATACCTAAAATTCATTGGAAAAATATTTATATATAATTATATTAACATGACTAGTATGGAGACTTAACATAGTAAATATGAGAATTTTTCCTCTATAATGGTTTTTAGACTGAACCTTGACTACTATGATGGTTTGAGGAGTGAACCCATTCCACTATTATAGCCAATATAGTGATCCATGACTGCAATGGAAATGTTTTTTTATTCCTTTGTGTATGGATAAATTCAATGTCTTATGTCAATGTTATGCTATCATAGATCAAGTTCATTGATTTCCTTTTGATTCATGTTTTATGAATTTAAAATCTTTTTCTCATGACTCAAGTTTATGATCTTTGATATATTTTTTATGGTTTTTATATACTATGCACATTTTCTCATACAATTATGTTCTTGTTATTCTTATTTATCTCCCATGTTTTCCTTTATTGAGTATATGAGCTTACCCCGTCTTATGATTCCCTTCCTCAAGTTGTGAAGAATAGTTTTATGTAGGTTATGTTTGTGAATAGTACTAAAGGGGAAGATCTTTTATGGGAGATATTTAAGATCTCTCACCAAATTAGATGATTGTGTACCTAGTATCCAATGAAAATAAACTATTATGGTCCCTAATCCTATGTTTTTGTAATGTATTAAATATTCATATAAAAATATGTCATATATATTTTTGAAAATCCTTGGCCATTATAAATATAATAATTTTAGGTTGTAATGAGACTATACCTCTATGTGGGGCAGAAAAGATATAACATAACTTTTTTAAGTGACCTAATAATCCACATGAACTATAGATCTCGGGTGCCTCAGTTAAAAGTTGTTTCAAATGACCAACCTTACCACACTAAAAGAATGTAAAGGGACCTTTTCCAAGAACAATAGAATGTTAAGTAGAAGCTAGCTATGAATATCTACTATGTGACTCATCACACTTCCTTTTTTCTTTTAAAGGAATGCATGGAACTTCTAAATGGGAGAAAAGGGAACTCTCGTCAACCTTGAATTACCAGTAAATTCAAGCTCATCCATAAATGCTATGTCCATCACATCAGCATAAGAATCCAGCTTTAGCATGAAAACGTGGGATATAATATCGTCTGTAATCCCCATAAAAAATCATTATGACTTTATCTTCTCTGTAGTCACTTCCCCAGGAGATAACTAAAATATCTCAGCAAAGTAGTTAGCATATTAATTCATTCTCTTATGTTGCTTGTCAGATATTAAGAAACTCCATATACTTTTCCAAATACAAGGATAATAAATAGAACTTATCTCTTAAAATAAATCTAAAATATTTACTTTCTAACCTTCTTGATTCTTCACCATAACTATAAAATCTCACTATCTCCTATTGGGTCCTTCTATATTTAAGGCAACACACTTTACCTTAATCATATTAGGAATTTCCATGAACTATAAAAGAATATCTATCTTTTTCAACCAGCTGTCATCTTCTAGAGGATCACTAAAACCTTGGAAATTAGTAGGCTTCTATCAAATAAAATCTTAATAATGATTCTAAAATACATCCCTTTCAGGTTCCATAATTGGAACCTGAGAAATAATGGGTTCTAGTGCCTATACCAAAGCTTGGATTGAACACACTACAATATCAAAAATATTATGTTCCATTGGAGGATTTCTTCTCTTTGGTTCACTATATGGTTCATCCTAGATCATATTCAAATGTCTTCTAAAAGTCTTGATGCTACAAAACACCAAAAAACATCACTGGAACCATAAATATGATTACATAGATCACATATACATATGATCAAGGATATATTAATATAAATTCCATTAAACAAATTCAATATTAGGACAAAACGAGTATAAAAAAGGTATGAAGAAATTATAATTAGATCACACCATTCCTCAAGAAGCCTTTCCCAAGCACGCATAGTGACTTAAGGCTCATTATAATGAGAGCTAACCAGACACTTACTCATAACAACAAAGTCCCAAAAATCATATCTCATTTCGACCAGTACATACCAGCTACATACCGACATCATGGAAATATGTACAACCTCACACCTCTAGTACCAATTTGTCATTAACCAATCCAAATAACCTAGTACCCTAACACTCGATCCATCACTAACTTTTCTCTAGGGTAATTCCTGATCCCCAAGGGTTGGTGACTAGAACATAGTATTATACAATATCAAAGAAGGGATTATTTTTCAAAAAAAATAGTGGAAGATAATGATGCACATCAGTATTCAAAATACTCCAAAATGATAAAGTGATTGAATCTAGTAGGTATAAAAAATAAATGATGGTGTATCATAAAATTACGCAATATCTATCAATATAAAATCTCAAAAAATCCATGCAACAAGTTGATAAAATTTCAACTACTCACCTTTATGTCTCTAGTTCCCAATGACAAAGAATAAATGCTATCTACAAGTTCTTTTTTCCCTTTTCTCAGACCTAAAATAATAAAATCTATACACTCCTAAAATAAAAGTTTGGGTATGATCTATAAATTCTTATATGGTCTCACCTGGTGTTCCATAATTAGTGTCATATAATTAATTTCATATCATTTTCATATTTAAAATAAAACATTATATCTTTTTAAATAGATCTAAGACATTTTGAAATATTTCCTATATAAATAATTTATATAAACTCATTTATATTAATCATCTATCATGAATGAAACTATTCTAAAAACAATGATGAAAAATATAATCCAAACAAAGGAATCATGCACCATGGTCATCTTCCATAAAAACATTAGTTTTTGATTATAGTATCCTCGCACATATCAAATCATTGATCATAGAAAAATATGTGTGTACACTTAGATTAGTCTTAGGAAGAATAATAATTATCAATATCCCATCAAGGATAATAATTCCAAACTAGGTTTTTGTTAAAGTTTTCCTCGTATACCAATTTCTTGGGGGTCAGATCGTAGTGTTTTTTTCCAAATAACCTACTAACTTTCCTAGATTTCATGTGATCTATCAATATATATATCATGGTAAAATTATTTCATTTTAAATAAAATCATCATTTACATTTCAATTCTATGGTTTATCCTTTAGTAGGCCATTTTCAATTTCAAGACCAAATCATGGGATTTCTATTATTTCATTATTTTTCAATTCAAAACCTCTCATTTTTTTCATCCTTTCAATTTAATCCTTTTTTCTCAAAAAAAATTTCATATAATTTCATCAAATACATCGTCAAGTCAATTTTAAAAAATCAATCTATTATTATGAGAATCCATCCAACAATTTCAACTCCATTGAAATTGGGGTTTCTTCATAAATACCATTCCAATTAAAATGTCAGATCAATTCACTTCAAATCCTGGTTTTATTAATCAGTTGGGAGATCATCCAAAAAAAAATAAACAAAAATATAAGTTTCAACTATAGAGAGAAGGAATATGGAAACACCAATCTTTAATCATGGAATCAAAAACCAAACCCATTATTGGAATATCAATAAAGAATGATGGTGAGGAGATCAAGGGAATAATACCTAGAATCAAGAAAAAACAATATAGTTTGGATTGATAAATAAAAACGATTATCTTAAAAACAGTTAGGAATAGAGAATATAATATCATAAGAACTAAGATGATATAATATTCACTTAATGCAGAGGGATAAAATCTTCACCAAATCATTGGTTCATAAGAGAATGGGTATGGAGGAGAAAAAAATTCATCTTGAGAGCCCCCAAGGATGAAAAAACATGCTAGAATAAAATTAGGGTGATTAGAAACATAAACCAAAGTGTTGATGATTTTTAATTAAATTTTATGAGGATTAAATTACCATGTATATGGTTTCCTAGGGGGGAACATGGTTGGATAAATAGTGTTCCCTAACTATATGCCCCTGCTGGTGGGGTGTATGGTTTCTCCTAGGAGGGTGCATGGTTTTTCAAACCATGCCCCAACCCTAAAAACTCTCACTATCAAAGGTTGAATGGTTTTTTGGTGCTTGAATCATGGTTTAGAAAAGTCACCCCCTTTAGTGTATCACAACTAGGAACACATTTTACTAGGCCAAACTACACATTTTTCCCAAATTGTATACCTACAGTGCACAACACCGTGGTCTTCCAAAATTCTCTAAATTCTCCCCAAAACACCCAGAAACAATAACTAGTAGATATGAGATCAAAAAAAGGGTGAATTAATACCTAAAATAAGTCATGGGTAAGTTAAAACATTTAATATACCAAATGAATTGTGAGGATGAGTGTTTTAATTATTGTTAATAGTTGAATTTTTTTTTCTGTTACAAGTAAAGTCAATATATGATAATGTTTATGAATAAGAGTAAAAAAAAGATAGTGATGCCTAATGGTTTTCAGAATGTTAATAATTTTATAGAATTTGACACTGCCAAAGGGTATTCCATAATTTAACACTCTGAATGAAAATTCATCAGAGGAGAGAACATAGGTATCAACTATTTCTAATACTATAAGATAAAATTTTCATGATACGAATGATTTATATGCATTATAGAATACTTATTTCACCAGATGTAATGAATTTGGATGATGGAGTACATTATATAATTGATATGGTAAAATTTAATTTGAATCAATGAAAAGTTATGAGTATTATTAAGAACACTGTCAACTACATTGTCTAGATAAGTTGAAGAAGAATAGGTAACTCAAAGAGTTATACTTTGAATGTTACATGTGGAGAAATGATGAATACTATACTAAGTGAATACTAGAATATAACACATAATGGTATATATAATCATGGAAGTTACAAGATTTTATAATAAAACATAAGTTAGCTAAAATATTTTCTCATGGAAGATGAACTCCTAGAAGATGCATCAACAATTCTATTATGATGTTCTTTCAGATGACAAATGATCCAGAAGATAAAAAATAGAATTATTTGATGAAATATTATTTTAAGATAAGATGGAATATATGGAAAACAATAAAAATAAAAATAGAAATTTTTTAAAGATGTTTTATATTATAAAACACTATAAGTTAAGGAACATTGAAAATATTCATTAAAGGAAAGAGTATTATCTGGAATACAAGATATTAGAATATATATGAAACGCTGAGCCAAACCATAAAGAAGTATAAATGAAAATTCCATGTCATAGTGTAGAAAAAGAAATATGAAAAAATAAATGGATATATTTTTTAAAAATAAGTGTAATAATATCTAGTGTAAAGAAAAATTCATAGTGAATTGGTGAAAACACGTGAGAGGGATGAATTCAGTTTTACCAAATCTATAAGAAAATTCCCAATATTGTTTCAATTTCTTAACCTGTTTGGTATTTGAACCTAACTTTCAGGTTAATATGTATTGATCTATTTTCATACACTAATAATAAACATAGACATGCAATTCGGTATGGAGAGTATAGAAAATCCCAGATAGTTTTTACAAGGTTTTTCCCTAATTGGGAAACCTACTCCATACATTGATCAAGATGTCCATGTTAAATGTTATCTAATAATAATATTTTTATTATTTATAGTTGGTTGGTATGTGATTATATTAAACCCATGTGTCTAACCTATACTATATTGGGGGTCTATTATTATCCAAAACTATTTATCACAAGTCATCCCGTTATACTTTTTCATTTCAAGCATTCCACTACACTTAAATCTCCTTAGTAGTATAGAAAAAATCTAACCAATTGAATTGGATCTTGTTTTATCATATTATTTCACGATATCAACATTTATGGGTCTTCATCTTCTCAATAAATAATCTTTGACTGCCTTTAGATATTCAATAACAATAACATGAAACTCTATCTCTTCTTTATAGTATAGTTCCTAGATCATGTTTAGAATCTACTCACTGGATTCACGCACTCAAATTTAATGTTCTTCAACTTTTTGAAAATAATCGATTATGATAATTTCAACTCATACTTATGAAACTATTATTATTCCTTCTTTATCTTATTTAATACAAAATTATATGTCACATTATATGGTTTTTAATAGATTATTCTTCTTCTTATCAACTATCATTTGTAAACATGATCTACTCAAGTGAACCAAGTCAGAATCTCCATGTACTTAGATACAATGGGGGGTGGATCTTCAAAAATTGGTATTAGGTTCTTTTTTGTATTATATTAAAGTTTCTGATATTTTTTTTATTATATGTAGTTGTTCTACAAAAAATAGTTATGTAAGAAATCCACATTTTACATTTCAAGGTCAATTTCAATTTTATAAAAATTTAAATATCTTCTGGAAATCAAAATAAACCACATGAAACTACTCTCTCACCATAATCCTCAATATATTTTTCCCATGAAATTCTCGTGGATGTTTCCCCATGTTCTCTTTCCTTTTTTCCTCAACCACATGTCTCTAGAGGTTTTATAGAAATACTATTCTATAATTTTCTTTTATAATTAATTTTAGGTAGATAAATATCCTATTTATTTCAATATAAATATTTGATAATCTTATTTTATTTATTTCCAAAAACACCCAATAATAGATTAATCAATATAGATAAATAAAAATAATACAACAAATATGATTTTTAGTATGACTTATTCTTCTAGGCTTGAATAAATCTAAAACACCATGTAAATTTTAGCTTCATTTCTAACTACATCGGAGCTTGACCATCTCATATTCGGAAAGAATCACAAATCCTTTTGAGATATTTAATTCATTAAGCATAGTATATGAATATTCACTTTAAATTACTATATTTCTTTATCTTTAAGTTTCTTATTACAAGATTCATTAATTTGATAGAAATTCATCCTGATACGATCTTACATTTCCCAGTCAATCATCTGGAATCATGATTGATTTTATGGCCTTCAAATCAATGGAGAAAATTAAATTCATTGCATGAATTAATTAATATTTTATTAAAAAATTATTTTTAAATATTCTCATTTGAAAAAGAAAAAATAAATAGAACAATGAACCTCTCAGTTTTAGGTCATTCAATTATCCTCAAATCAAAGCTTGAATCATGGCTAGACATTGCATCGTGATATTTTGATCATTAAAGAAGAACATAGGCATAAATTTATATAATTAATCATTAGAATATAAATTCAATAAATATCACTATATTTTTATCTAAGTAAAGGACTCATGTGTGTAATTGTATCAAACACAGATGAATCATATGAAAATATTTAAGGCATATATGCTAGTCTAAATGAATTATACTCTGTTCTTGATGACTCATCCATAGGTCCCAATGAATCATTATCACAAAACTTTTTGATGATCTTTCATTTTTATTCTCTCTTTGATAACACCAATTTTTCATCTTTCTCCTCCCTATAAAATGAATCACACACATATATCAATACTTATTCATTTTTGATAAAACCACTTGTTCCAAAATTCTCTAAAATCCTTTTTGATTGTCATAAATCATCATAAAATGTTCTCAAAGGATTAAAATAACTATATAAAAATTTTCAAATTTTTATATGAATCATCAAAATAAAACCAAACCTCTTTATTTTTTTTGAAGGATCATTAAAGCATGTGAATAAAAAATGAGAGTATTGTAATATATTATCATTTCTTTAATGTTATAATATAAGTTAATCATTCACTCAGGATTATATAAGAGATAAACATTTTAAAAAATATCCTTCACAAACATACACTTCCTTGTTTGGTTCTCAAAACATCAACCTCTTCAAATATAGATCCATAAGTCCATGGATTGTTTCTTAACACATCAACAAGCTCTATAAAGTTCTTTATGATGGGAGGTGGGGATGTCACGTGACTACCAAAACCATGATCCAAGATCCACTAATAATTCTCATGAAAGATTTTCATCATTTTCTATAACTTTAGAAAAATCCTCCAGAATATTTGTTCCAAAAAAAGGTTGAATAAAAGTAAGAAGTAAACGCACCTTACTGGAAATACAATTAAACCTCTCAAACAAATAAATAAAAATAAATAACTATTCAATGCAACTAATGTTTAACTAATAAAATAACATAAAGAAAATAAAAAAGATAATAAAATAATGTTCTTTATACAAGTTTTCCTAGATTCATGGGATAAACACTGCATCTTTACTTATATTCACATGAAGTATAGGAAATTACTATAAACATTCAATAAAATTAGAAATAAAAAAATATAGATTATTAGAACACTATAATTCATTAATCCAATGTACACATACCTAGTGCACTATTCTATCTCAGGATTCCATGTTCACATTATTCCCCACTCCATTTTATAGTAGTTCTCAACTCCTTTTCCAAGTTCCACTAACCTCGATCATTCACATAGATTCCTACATTACGTAAGTGATATGTGATATTTGGTAACTCTTTGAATTATTCTACTTTCTCTAATGAACCATTTTAGAAACATTATCTTAGATTATTTTGATTAATAAAATACTATTAACTTCTTAATTCCAAAATAATATATGAACTTTTTATGGTTCCACTTCTTCCTAGAGATGTTATATTATCAACTTCTACACATAGATTTGAATCAAAATCAAATTCCAAATTTCTGATGATCTAAAACTCATTATCTAAATCTAGTGACCTGAATTCTATCACATGAATAGAAATCACATCCCAATAATATTACAAATGAGGACTCTTCTAAGGAAAAATTCAGAAAATCTACAGGACTTTGTTAAGTCAAACATTTTTATTCTTCTTATTCATATCATGTTGTGTTATCCAGCCTCCATTCATTCTTTTATGTCTCATTAAGTGATTATTCTACCTCAAAATATCCTAAACTAATGTTCTATTGAGAATTAAGAATATAATTTTCCTATATATATCTTTTGAATATTTAACTATTTTTCTTTGACATGTTTCTAAGGAAGTGGTACTTCATGTGTATGTGCTTTGTCCTTATACGTGACATCAGATTCTAATCCATTTGATCATTTTATGTTTATCAGAGAATAATATCCCTACTTCCCGTCTTCTCAAAATATCTTTCCATAAGCTCGTCAACCAATCCAATTATTACTCTGGTTCTGTTTCAGTTATATACCCTACCTCTATTGTACTCGTTGTAATAATTATCTATAGTTGTGACATCAAACATATAATTGTTCCTCTATAAGTAAATACAAAACTTGTCATGCTATTCTATGTGTCGGAATCTATAGAGATGTTTTTATCCCAAAAACATTGTAATGGATCATAATCGTAAAATCAAAGAGAAACTTCTTCCATTTATTTCATGTGATAAAATATCCAATTGATGGATTCCTAGTGTTCATATACGGGGTTCAATATAAAGTGACTAAAATATCCAACTTCAAAAGTCAAATGTTGCTGAGTAAAAAATCATTGCACATTTCATGAGATGAAATGTTGAAGAAAATGGAACTTTCACTATGTATCAAATCTATTCTTTAATTTCTAGTTTTTCATCTTAAATAATTTTAAGTATCCAGTAAGTGGTGTTGATACTATCTTGTATTTGACCATTCAAAACCTTTTGACGATCTTTCATTTGTATTATCCATTTGATAACACCAATTTTTTTTTATCTTTTTTATCCCTATAAATCTTCATAACCAAGATTTATTTATTTTCTCAAGGTATTTTATTTCATATCTTCTTAGAAACTTATGATTCAGATCCTGAATTTGTAAAACCTTCAGAACCACTAGAAACTTTTCATGAATATAAAAGGTATCTATGATGAGAATTCCATCATATAATTTTATTTTGTAATTAAAATGATATTTGTTTCTCCTTCTAAATCATTATTCCAACATAAATCCATAAAATTTATAATTCCTTTATATCAGTTTTTTTCAGTACATAAATATTTTTCTTCAATTTATAAACCCTTTTATGGTTCACATCTTCTCAAAATCATATTTTTTGTCTCATGTAAATTCCATCCTCTAAATTTCTATTAGTTGGAGTGGATACTCAAGAGGTGGGGTGAATTGAGTTCTAATTAAAAATTTTAGTTAAAAACTTTATGATTAAGAAAACCCCCAATTATAAAAACAGCCTATTTAATTAAGGTAGTAGAAAAGTAATTGTTCAACTAGTCAACAGTTTTCTCAAAGGGAGATTAGTCCTCAGATAAATCAGTGTAGAATACCAATTCAACTTTTGAAACATGTTTAAATAATTAAACAAATACACACACTAACCAAAAATAACAGTCAAAGTGTAAGCAAAAACAGTTTTATGTTTTAGAAAATGTAAGCAGTAGATAAAATCAAAACAGAGTAAATGAAGATATGAACAATAATGTAAAAAAGAGGTTCAGTCTCAAGCCGATACCTAATCCTCTCCACTTGGTGATCACCTTCCACCAAGAAATTTATATTAAAATGTGATACACAGCCTGTATCAGGCTTTATAAAAATTTTCACAAACTTTACAGGGAACAAACCCCCTACCACAGTTATTCGTTGGAAAGAAAAATAGTACAGAACACACATGGTCTCTTCCATAGTTGTATGTGGGAACTACAGATAAGGTGTTGTTTTATGTGTGGATATTCAATATACTCCAGTTCAAGCACGTGAGTCAATTTGTGATATAAAAATACTCACAAACTTCTCAAAGATATAAAATAAGGAAACAAATAGAGTAATTATGATGGGAAAGAGTTTAGATGGCTCTATGTGTTTGCAGATCAGCTCTTGACTCCTTGGAATGGGAAACGTTGAATTTTGAGTCAATCTCTAGAATTTGTTTCTAAAACAAAGTGTCACAACTACAGGTTATAGCTTTCGGTGTTATGCTTCTGATGTTGATCAAGATTTGATGAAGCATAGATGGATGGAACGAGTTTATCCCATAATGATCTTCATGATGCTTGTGGGTTCAGGATCTAAGTGTTGGATAATTCAGCTTTTTGATCTAGCAAGTAAGCTCTATCACACTTCTCATGAAACCCTTTCTTCGTGTCCACGTATATGTTTCTCTCCTTGTTTGTATCCTCCATCACCTCTTTTTTTTATTTTGTGGTCTTCCCTTTTTATATTTGAGGTCCAATAATAGGAATGAGTAGATCACATGCATGATTTCTTGTACCTCGTACTGTCCACATTATTGTCTCCTAAAATGTTTACAATCATCATTAATTAATGTAAGATCATTTATTTTTTCAAATATGAACTTTAGAAAAGTATTTGAGAAATTGAAAAAATATGGAAAAATAAGCGTCGATAGACTGTTAATGGTAGCCTTAATATTGGCAGGCTTCAACAGTAGGTGCACATTAAAAATCTCCAACTATAACCTTTAACAGTATGCCCACACCAGTTACCATGTAACAATGACCATGTCGCGGTAATCCTGTAAAGTTGACCTTGTAGAGGTAACCCTGTAACGGTGACCTTGTAGAAGTAACCTTGTAGTGGTGACCATATAGAGGTGACCTTGTAACATTAAGCATGTAATAACATGCTTGTAACTATAATCTTTTAACAGTAAGCTTGTATCTATAACCTTATAGTGGTAACCTTGTAATGGAGACCTCTATACTTAGATAAATTCTGCACTGTAAGTTTAACCAATCAAGCAGTGAGATTGAAAGTATATGAATATTACTCCATAGGAATGGGAAATGATAATGAATCATGATTAACATAGAATGAAGACAAGGCTCTCACTTAAATGAAAAAAATATTTGAGATTATCAAACTATGATTTTGAGATTATAAAAATGTGATTTTGGATTATAAAAATATGATTTGGGATTATCAAAATAGGTGAGTCAAACAGTCTCCCCATTTTTGATAATCACAAATTATGGCCTTGCTAAGAGTTTTGAATCAAGGAAAAACACATCTCCTAATGTCATTGAATTAGCACTCCCCCTTTCCCCCCCTTTAATATTTTCTTCCCCTTAGTGATTAACAAAAAGCGTACAGAACAAAAAAATAGTGAAGAGAGAAAATCTTTATTAATAAAGCTAAAGTGTACTACAAAAAATTGAGACACCAATTCCTATCAACTAAGATAGGTCACAATCAATCCACATTATATATGACCATAAAAGCTTTGTCCTTGGAGGCTGAGGATGCAGGTGCTGAAGGTGGAGGGATAGGCTGAGGGATTACAGTTATCATGGTAGGAGGAGCTGAAAGAAATTCATCAGTAGACCATTAGAGAGTAGATCTCTGTGGAATCGAGGGGGTCAATCTTTTTATGGCCTGGGTAGGAGTCATCAAAGGAGCATAACTGGTGGAACCTGAAGCAGCTGAAGAAGTAGGCATATTAGGAGGAACTATGATTGAAGTGAAGTCCACATGGAGGAAAGGCAAGAGAATATTCCTGAAGTCCATAATGCTATAGCCACCTCTCTCCACAGTAGAAATAAAATCATCTTTATTCTCTTTGAATTCTTCCAAAGATGGAGTCAATTATCTGAGTCTGCTAACTTGATCCTTAAAGGTCTTAGTGACACATGGGACCCTTAAGTTTTCCAGAAGAAACTTGAAGTGACCATCCATCTGATGTTTGGTGTACACCTGTTTGTAGTAGAAATCCACTTGATCCTTGATGGCCTTCTGATCTTGATCAGCTTCCCTTAAATAGTTTCCCACAAGATTTTGAATTTCCCTAGTGATGGAAATGACATGAGAATTCGAGGAACTTCCACCAGAGAACTTTGACACTTATTCTCTGACAATGGTTCTGAAAGACTCAATGTCAATTGGAGGAGAAGCCGAAGTTGAAGAAAATGCAGCTAGAGGAGCCAGAGAGAAGGCCACTATTTCAGTGAAAGATTTTGTCAGCCCACTGATCAGTCTCTTGACATCATCATCTTCCCATTTTACATGTGTTTCCATAGATTTCTTGAAATACTCAAAAACTGTGACCATTTGCTGAACTACACTTTTTACATATGCAAGGTATCTGTCCACCTGAGTCCTTGAAGCCATATATGTATCTAGTGTGGCAATAGACTGTTTCACTGAAACCATAGATTCTTCCAACTCTTTTACTTGATTTTGACATTTTTTGACCTCTTGTAACATATCTGAGTAAGAGGTAGAGACTATCCTTTCCACTTCAGATGTTACAAGTCCTTGATTGACCGATATTGTTCTTGCTATCTTAGTGTTTTGAATATTAAAGAGTGTCTCCAGGTCTGATTTCAAAGATCCAAGGTCTGCCTTTGTCACATGGTCTTGAGGAAAAGAGGTTTCTAGAGGGGAAAAAGAGATGTTTAGCACTATGTGTCTTCAGATACACCTCTCATCTTCTGAGTCATAATAGTATAGACCCAAAACCATAAATCCAGGGTCCTCAGATCATCCTTCAATTTCATGAAAAATAGCAACAGATCCTGTAATAGCAGGTTCCTCCCCCTCAATTTGAGAAATCTCCTGATCGGCCACATTCATCACCTCCAGACCACCTTGATCAACTGAAACATTAAGAAGGTTCACTTCCACTTCCACCTCAGAATCTTCAACTAATTCTAAGACATGTCCAGCCTCAACTGAATCAACAACTTCTTCTTCTACTCTACTTTCTACCCTTGCTGTATGTCCTATTAGAGGAGTAAAACTTAGAGATTCCTCTTCATTTTCAGAAAAAACTATCTCAAGGTCATCATGACTTGATTCAGAGTCCTCATCCTCATATGAGGTATCTATAACTCCCCTTAAAACAAATTTAGCCCCTTCTTCTTCACTGGTATCCTTATCACTGTCCCTTAGGACAACTTCCCTTTTAGGAAATCTCTTTGGTGGGCGAGGCCCACCAAAGGATGCAGTAGTTGCATGAGTATTGGAAGGAAGGGTAGAGTCACTCCTGTCATCTATAGGAGATTCCTCTTTTTCTTTCACAACAACAACTTCTTCTTCTTCATCTGAGTAGGCAGGCTCAACTTCATTAGGATTAAGACCAGGTTCTCTCTTATCCTTAGGCCTAGTAGGATGAGTCACAATATTAAACTCATCATACAACTTAGCCTCATCATTCACCCATCTCTTCATCCATGGATTCTAGTTAATCTTTATCAGATTGAATATTACTTTGGTGATGCAATGGTTATCTTGTAAAACAACAATTTCTTCCTTATCTCCAGCAACTCCTTTCACTTTCAACATAAGAGATATCAGCTTGGCATGAAATAGAGCATTGGATCTGGAACTGGGCATGGCCATATCTTTATGTTGAATTATAAATAGCCTAAACAGGTTAATATAATGTCTATTATTTAGAAAACAAATATTGAATATGTCTTGATACTTAAAAACCAAAAATTCCCCTCTCCCGGGACATATCACATGTTGAACAAATTTGAATAGCGTCTTATCCTGTTCTTCCATCTCAGTAGCAATGACTTTATTAGGAATTCCATTCCCTGTCAATTCAGCTAAAGCTTCTTCATAGCAAAAGAACTCACTAGTAGGAAGCACCACTTCTGAGTAATAGTTATACATTCCTTCATGATGAATCTTTAAACAATCAGCCCACTCAGTAGAGGAGAAACTTAAATTTTCTCCACTTACTCAGGAAGTCATCTAGTGTTCATTCTCAGACTGTCCGAATATCAGATATTCATAGAATTACTTCACCAGCTTTGGGTAAAAGGGTCCATTATTGTTTGCAAAACATTCAACCCAGCCCTGAGCTTCTGGTTCCTTAAGCACTAAAGATCTACTTGAAAGCAACCACTCTGAACTTAATTCCTTCTCAGCTACTATTTTCCTTTTGGATAAATGCGGGTTCAGTACCTTTTCCACTTTCTATCTTCTTCTACTCGATTCAGCTCTAGGTCTCTTAGGATCAGGTGCGTATCCTTCATCACTGACCAGCGGCCTCTTAAATCTATCCATTAATGAAGAGCGATTCAACGTTTCATCGGAGGTTTTGGTTCTGAGATTTTAGATCAAGAGGTTTGAAGGAGGGTTTAATGTGGATCGAAATGTGGTCTGTGTTATATTTTTATCATTTAAGGATCGAAAAATAAAAAAGATAAAATAAATAAATAATAGCAGAAAAACGTTTCAGATTCCGGTTGAGAGCACATAAAATGAAAAGTCCCAAACCTTGAATGCCTATCTGTAAAGAGGTATCTGTAAGGACTAACAGTGAGGTCCTAACAGTGAGGTCCAATGGTGAGGTCCTAATAACGAGGTTCTAACAACGAGGTTCTAACAATGAGGTTCTAATAGGGAGGTCCAACGGTGAGGTCCTAACAGTGAGTTTCTAATAGTGAGGTTATAACAGTTAACAATAAATCATACCTAAATCATGTATGATGTAATTTAACCTCTCAGAATTCAAAGTCTTTGTGAATATATTATCCAATTGGTGTTCAGTACCAATGAATTCAAGAGTGATATCACCCATTTGAATATGATCTCTAAAGAAGTGATGTAGTACATCAATATTCTTTGTTCTAACATGAGATCCGGGATTCTTAGAGATGTTAATAGCACTTGTGTTTTCACAGTTTATAGAGACATATTTGAATTGATATCCATATTCTAGTAAAGTGTGTTTCATCCAAAGAATTTGAGCACAACAACTACCAAAAGCTATATATTCAGCCTCTGCAGTATACAATGCAACAAAATTTCTTTTCTTACTACACCACGAAACTAGTGACTTTCCTAAAATGTGACACATTCTAGAGGTGATCTTTTTTTCTAACTTGAAACCAAAAATGTCATCATCCGAATAACTTATTAAATCAAAAGGCTGTCCTATTGGGTAAAATAGTCCTAAATTTTTAGTATACTTGAGATATTTAAAAACCCTTTTAACAAGATTAAAATGAGACACTTTGGGATTGGATTGAAATTGAGAACACATGCATACACTGAACATAATATCAGGTCTACTAGAAGTAAGATAAATTAGACTCGCAATCATACCTCTGTAATTGGTTTGATCCACTGGTTCTCCAGTTTCATTAGCATCCAATTTTCAAGTGGTACTCATAGGTGTATAACATCATTTACTACTATCCAAAATAAAATGTTTTAAAATATCATTAATATATTTATTTTGATTTAAAATAATACCATCTTTGTTTTAAAAAATTGGAAATCCAAGGAAAAATATTAGTTCCCCCATTAAACTCATTTCAAATTCATTTTCATCATTGAAAAAAAATCAGTACATAAAGAATGTTTAGAAGGTCCCAAAATTATATCATCTACATAAATTTGTACTATTAAAAAATATTTGGAAATCATTTTAATAAAGAGATTAGGATCTTCAATCCCTTTTGTGAAACCTTTTGAAATAAGAAAAGAACTGAGTCTGTCATACCAAGCTCTTGGAGCTTGCTTTAGACCATATAAGGATTTAGACAGTTCAAAAACCTGATTTGGGAAATGGGGATTGGTAAATTTCGGGGGTTGTTTAAAAAATACATCTTTAATTATATATCCATTTAAAAATGCACTTTTTACATCCATTTGATAAATTTTGAAACTTATATGAGCTGCATAAGAAAGTAGTATCTTATTGGCTTCTAGTCTAGCTACAGGAGAGAAGGTTTCCTCATAGTATATTCCTTCTTGTTGACTATACCCTTGTGCAACTTGTCTTTCCTTGTTTCTAACTATATTTCCAAAATCATCAACTTTGTTCATAAACACCAATTTAGTGCCTATGGTCAAAGTGTCCTTAGGTCGGTCAACTAGTTCCCAAACATTTTTTCCTTCAACTAATTCAATTCTTCTTGCATAGTCATTACCAAAAATTCATCATTGATTACATCATTGATATTTTTAGGTTCAATCTGTGAAAGAAAATCTTGAAGTTCAACCTGGTTTCTCAGAGAAACTCTAGTCTGTGTCCATCGGTTTACATCACCTACTACAACATCTTTAGGATGAGTCTTGAGAGTTATAATACCTCTAGAAAGAGTTTAACTAGACTCCTCATGGTCATCTATTGGTTTAGGCTCAATAGGTGCATAGTCTGGAGGATTCCCAGAACTGGTTACATTTACAGGAGGTTCACTGTCACTATCATTAAGATCCATAATTGACATATCTTCCTCAAGATATTCAAGAGAGGTTTTGGGTTCATGTGGATTAGTCTCATCAAACATGACATGAACTGACTCTTAAACACATTTGGTTTTCTTATTTAATACTGTATAGTCTTTACTCGAGATTGATTAACCTAGAAAAATTCTTTTATCACTTTTGGATGCAAACTTATCATGATTATATTTAGTGTTAAGGATAAAGACATTACAACCAAAAACTCTAAAGTAATTAACCTTAGGCTTCATATTGTTCCAAATCTCATAAGGGGTCTTCTTAAGAATCGATCTAATCAAGAATCTATTAATAATGTAACAACCTGCGTTAACAGCTTCTGCCCAAAAGTAAATTGGAAAATCATATTCATTAAGCATTTTCCTAGAAATACCTTAAAGTGTTATATTTCTTCTTTCTACTACACCATTCAGTTGAGGTGTTCTAGGAGCATAGAAGTTGTGATTATATCCTTTGTGTGAAAAATAAGATTCAAACTATTGATTTTTAAACTCACGACCATGATCACTTCTCAGGGTCTTAATTCTATGTCTACTAAGATTTTCTAAAGACTTGGAATATTTGATAAAATAAGAAGAAGATTCACTTTTGTGAGCCAGAAAGTATACCCAAGTTTACCTAGAAAAATCATCTACAAGAGAATAGACGTAGTGCTTCCTATTTAAACATGAAACTCTTGATGGTCCAAAAAAATCCATGTGAACCAACTCAAGCGGTTGAGAAGTAGAAACTTATTTATTTAGTTTAAAAGAAACTTTGTATTGTTTTACCTTTTGACAAGGATTACACAATTTTTTAAGTGGGAATTCCAATTTAGGTAAGTCTCTAACTAATCCTTTCCTAGTCAATTTTATATGTGAGTGCACATTACATTGTCCTAGTTTTCTGTTCCACAACCAAGATTCCTTATGAAACACATTTAAACAAGAAATATTTTTATTAGCTAAAGAAACCATATCAATAGCATATACATTCTTATTTCTGAGAGCAGTAAATATTAAATCATTTTTCGAATTAAAAACAATACATGAATCATTTTCAAACTTCACATTAAAACCATCATCATTCAACTGATAAATACTTAGCAGATTGTATTTTATCCCAAAAACAAATAGTACTTTTGAAATTAATACAGTGTTAGGGTTACCAATTTGGCCTAAGCTGATGATTTTCCCTTTATCATTATCACCAAAAATGACATATCCACCATCAACTTTAATCATAATTTTGAAAAATGAATAGCCTCTAGTCATATGTATTGAACATCCACCGTTTGAGTACCTCAAATCTCTACAAAAACTCTTTAGACAATTTTCCTGCAAAATAGATTACGCATGGGGTAAATTTGGTACCCAGATTTTTTGGGTCCAGAGAGGTTAGACAGTAATACTTTTGGAACCCATACTTGTCTCACAGATTTCCTATAATTAATAGATATATTTTGAGACATAAACACTTTGTTTGGTCTTTTAGTGAATTGTTTTTCAAGAAATGGTCCAGAACATGAACTAGCAGATAATTGTCCATATTTTGGAACAAATTTGGTTTTAATAAACCTTCTCTATCCTGGCGGATATCCTAGACCAGTTGTATATTTTGGGGAAATCTGTTGTCCTAGAAACTAAGTCAGGGTATCTCTACAAGAAGAAATTTTTTCAAGATCTCTTATTAATTGTTCTTTGGATAATTTGAGTTCAATATTTTCTTTTAATAGTTGAGCACATTTTTCATTCTCAGTTTCAAGATCATATTTTTAATTAGTATTTAAAGCATGTTGTCTTTCTAATATTTTATATTTATCCTTGAGTTCACTAAAAGTATCCTCAATCATTCCAAAATATTCAAATAGTTCATCCTTATTCATATTATCATCATTGTTTGATTCACCTTCATTCCCAGAATAATAATCATTAGGCATTGGGGAATTAGGTGTTACCTCAGATGTTTTTTTCATGAAGCACAAGTTGTCATGATTGTTCCGTTCACTATCAGAAGCATCAGATACACTGGAGCTATCTTCTGAAGCACTCTAGGTAGCTTTTATAGCCTTTCTATAACCTTTTACCTTATCTTCATTCTTTTTTCCTAAATTTCATCTTGGGGCAGTCTTCATTTACATGACCTATTCATTTTCTCTCATAACAAATTATTTCATTTGAGTTGTCATTCCATTTTTTTTCTCGATTCCATTGTCCTTTACTGTCATAATTTCCCTTGTAGTTTTACTTTATAAAGAATCTCTTCTTTCAGTAGAATTTTTTAACATTCTAGAAAGATGAGTTATCTCGTCATCACTATCTCAGTCTTCAGTTGTGGAAGTATCTAGAAGAGTTTGAACTTTTTCTTTATCCTTGTTCTATGAGGTAGTAGTCTTAAATGCTATAGATTTATTCCTTGGTTATTCATATACTTCTTGATTCACCTTATGTTCTTCTTCATACATCATAATCTTTCCAATTAATTCCTTCACTAGAAGTTTTCCAATGTCACAAGATTCTCAGATAGAAATAGAAGTCCCTCTCTATCTATCAGGTAGGCATCGATGCAGTCTCATAATCTGGTCCTTGTTGTCCACTGGTTTCCCATGTAGACTCATGGTGTTCACTATTTCATTAAACCTGAGATACATGTCAGAAATGAGTTCATCAGGCTTTATTTTAAAGTTATCATATTTAATAATGTAAGTTTCTATTCTCATTTCATTAACATTGGTTGTTCCTTGATGAATAATGGATAAAGTATCCTAAATTTCATATGTAGTTTTACATTAAGATATTCTATTGAATTCATCCACACCTAGAGAATAGTAAAAAGCATTAATTGCTTTAAAATTATTATTATAGGTAGCTTTAGTCAACTAAGACCATGTGTCTCTAGTAGTAGCAGGTAATTTATGTTATTCAATTGTGTCCTAGATTTCAAGTCTCATACTCTCTAGATACATTTTCATTTATAATTTCCACTGAGAATTGTTATTTCCATTAATGAAAGGTGGATTATTAGTAGCATCACCCTCAAATCTATTTTCCATAGTTACTTAGAATATTAAAGAATTGAAAATTTAGATGTGATAGAAATTTTAAGATGCTTATGAAATAACTAAAATCACAGTTAAAAAGAATTTGCACACTGGATAAAAATCCATTGATACCAAATGTTGGTTGGAGTGTATACTCAAGAGGGGGGTCAATTGAGTTCCAATTAAAATTTTATGTTAAAAACTTTATGATTAAGGAAACCCCCAATTTTAAAAACAGCCTAGTTAATTAAGGAAGTAGAAATTTAAATGTTCAATTGGTCAACAAGTTTCTAAAAGGGAGATTATCCCTCAAATGAATCAGTTTAGAACACCAATTCAACTTTTGAAACAAGTTAAATGAATTAAAAAAATAAACACACTAACCAAAACTAACTTTCAAAGTGTAAGAAAAAACAGTTCTATGTTTTAAAAAATGTAATTAGTAGATAAAATCAAAACAGAGTAAATTATGATATGCATAACAATGTAAACAAGAGGTTCAGTCTCAAGCAGAGACCAAATCCTCTCCACTTGGTGATCACCTGCTACCAAGCGGTTTATATTAAAACTTGATACATAGCATGTATCAGGATTTACAACAGTTTTTTAAAAACTGTCCAGGGAGCACACCCTCTACCATAGTAATTCATGGGAAAGAAAAATAGTACAGACCACACATGGTCTCTTCCATAGTTATACGTGGGAACTACATATAAGGTGAAGTTTGATGTGAGGATATTAAATATCCTCTAGTTCATGCACAAGAGACAGTGTGTGATATAAACAGACTCACACACTTCTCAAATATATACAATAAAGAAACACAATAGACTAGTTTTGATGATAAAGAGTTTAGAAGGCTCTATGTGTTTGCAGATTAGCTCTTGACTCCTTGGAATGAGAAACTTTGAAGTTAGAGTCAATCTCTGGAAGTTATTTCCAAAACAGAGTGTCACAACTCTAGGTTCTATCTTTCAATGTTATGCTTATGATGTTGATCAATAGTTGATGAAGCACAGAGGGAATGAATGACTTTATCCCAGAATGATCTTCGTGATTCTTCTGGGTTTAGGATATTAGTGCTCGAGGGTTCAGATTTTTGATCTGGAAAGTAAGCTCTATCACACTTCTCCTTCAACCCTTTCTTCGTGTCCGCATATATGTTACACTTCTTGTTTGTATCCTCGATCACCTATTTTTTTTATTTTGTGGTCTTCCCTTTTTATATTTGAGGTCTGAAAATGGGAATGAGTAGAGAACATGCATGCTTTCTCGTACCTCGTATTGTCCATAATATTGTCTCCTAAAACATTTACAATCAGCATTAATTTATGTCATAACATTTATTTTATGAAATATGAACGTTAGAAAAGTATTTGAGAAAATGAAAAGTATAGAAGAATAAGCATCTGTAGACTGGTAACGGTAGCCTTCATATCTATAGGCTTCAATAGTAGGCGCACATCGGAAATCCCCAACTTTTACCTGTAACAGTATGCTCACACCAGTAACTATGTAACAGTAACCTGGTCACGATAATCCTGTAACGGTGACCTTGTAGCGGTAACCCTGTAACAGTGACCTTGTAGCCATAACCTTGTAGGGGTGACCATATAGCAGTGACCTTGTAACTTCAAGCTTGTAACAGTAATATTGTAACTGTAATGTTTTAATAGTAAGCTTGTATCTGTAACCTTATAGCAGTAACCATGTAGCAGTGACATCTGTACTTAGATAAATTCTGCACTGTAATTTTAAATAATCAAGTAGTGAGATTGAAAGTATATGAACATTACTCCATAGGAACATGAAACAATAATTAATCATTATTAGCATAGAATGATTACATGGCTCTCAGTTAAATGAAAACAAGATTTGAAATTATCAAACTATGATTTTGAGATTATAAAAATGTGATTTGGGATTATACAAATATGATTTGGGATTATAAAAATATAATCTGGGATTATAAAAATATGATTTGGGATTATAAAAATATTATTTGGGATTATAATAATATGATTTGGGTTTATCAAAATTGGCGAGTACAACAATTTATATAAATAAAGTTTGTCATGACATATATCTGATCCTAATGTAGATCTTATGATTCCACAATTATTAGCATTGTCCAGATAGTTTCATGTTTAACTACCAATGAGAATATATTTAAGAAATAAACTCCTTACCTATATTGAAATCCGCTTTTCACTAGCTGCACCTTTAAATGAATCATTTCATCACCTTTTTCCTTAAAATGGTAAACCCATTTATTCTATAGATATTATTTTCCTTATATTATTTTAATAAAATCCCACGTTATGTGTGACTATAATAAATATATTTTTTTATCCATTGTTGAATTCCATTATTTTCATTCACTAAGTATGATTTCTTGATCTAGACATTTAGGTACCCATTCAACCATTAAATATTGTAAGTTCATACCAATTCAAAACCTCTAAACTGATATTATTACTCTAGTTTATCTCCTAGAGTAAATTTTATGACTCATACTTCCAACTCTACTCTATCATTTGTATAACTTACTTTTAGAGGTCCCACTTGATCTTTAGTATTCTTTGAACATTCTTGAATTTCATCTAATGGTATTTCTCTTGGACTATTTGTGCTTTTACCATTCTCGTTGAAGCTTTATTAAACTTTAAATCATTCATTTTTCTTACTTAGATCTACCTATACATCCATAGTAGTTTTATTTCCTTCAATATTTTTCTATTCCAAGTTATGGTCCTTCAAAAAAACCTTCTCATTGAAGATAAATTCTCTTCTCTAAATGAATTTTCACTTTTCACCATCCCATAGTCAATATATAATATTTACATCTCCATTAAAAATGACAAAATATACTTTTTATTTTTCATTAAGATTTTCTTGATCCTTAGCATCAATATGAATATACAATAATCATATCATGAATTTATTATTTCAAACATTTTGTTATTTACCTAACCATATTGCATCCATAATACCAGTCCCAACTATGGATGATGGATATTTATTTACATGTTATATAACCATGCTGACTATCTCTTCCAAAAATCCCCTAGACATTATTGAGGGTTGTTGTATAATTTGAGTTGTCTTATTCATGATTTGATTCATCCTCTCCTCCAAAAGAATCTATTTTTGAATTCTAAGAATTTTATTCTCATTCCATATCTCTTTATTTGGCAATAAAATTTAGAATGTGTGTATTATGTATTCACCACCGTTTTTGAATAAAATATATTGAAAATTCACACCACATTACCTCTCCACCATGTAATTCCATTGAATTAAATCTTGAAAAAATCAAACTTATAAATCAAAAAGTAAACCCAAACATTCTGAGTAGCATCATCAATGAATGTTACAATGTATAAGGAACCTCTATTTTACTGAACAAGTGAATTTCTCAAAATATATGAATGAACCATATCTAAATTATAATCTATAGGCTTCTATCCATCTATGACAAAGGAACCAATCTCTATTTCCCTGTCACAAAAATTTTACACATTTCTGTTTCCATATGATCAATATTTAGTTTTCCTTTTCCATTGTAAATTTCAAATTATTTTCCTTGAACTAAAACATCCAACAATGAAAAACCTATAGATCATAAAACGTTATAATTCTAAAAAATAATGCTCCATATAAACTTCTAGCCAAGTAATAAGTTTCATCCTTTACAATACCTTTAACAACCTTCGACCCTTGGGTAACTTTTCATTCCCTAATCAAAAGTTAGTCCCATACCCTACCTCATTAGGTTTTCTAAAAGAAATAATATGTTTCCATTGACCAAGGAGCTTCCTTAAATCCTTCTTCATTATTTATTCTTTTTTATTTATTCATTTATTGACATAAATTTTATGAATAACATCTAGGTATTCATCATCACTTATCTGAACTCTTCCAACCTTTCTAGATGCATAATTAACAGTGTATCTATATTCATTGACTGAATGAAAGGATGTTACACAGTCAGTAAACCGATCTTATACTAGAGTGATTTCAATCAACATTAGGTTTTACCCACCATTTATTGAATTAATGGATTTTGAACTACCCTGTATAAATTCTATTTGGTTGTTTTCCTTGTGTGACTCTTGTAGTATTTTTAATGTATCATTTAATTCCACAACATGAGCATAATAGTTGAGGAATATCTGACATAATCTATATTATTTACTGATAATTTGATTTTTTTTCTTATGATATATTCTAGTGTGTCCATCCTAATCCGCAAGCCTTTAGTACCCTTATAGATAAAACTTGAGTTTCTCTCTCACTAAGAACTAGATTTAGGATCAGGTTCCAACAATACCCAAACACCAAATATGTTACTCTTCTAGTATTATTAACCATAGTCACCATTTTAGACCATCTATCGAGAAGTGATGATAATAACAATACACCAACACAATATTTATGAATGTTACATTAAATAATTTTTTCTTCCCTAAATCATATTGAAGTCATTCACATAATTTAAAACTATTCATCCTTCATATAGACCTAATCTAAAAAAATGTCACATCATGAATAAATTATTAAGGTTTCCCAATTTCTCATATATATCATCCAATACCTTGAACATATGTATTGTACTTTTGTCTTCCTAGATATTTAAGAAAACATTCCATGCTAATGAAATTCTCATTGATTCTAGTGACTTCCTATAACACCATTCCCATTCCAAATTCTCCATTTTCTCTAAATGTAAAACTAGTATAGGAATTTACAATTCATTTTGAATTAGATGAATAAACAGTTTCATTATCTAGAATAAAAAATCACATCCACTAAAACATTCTATATAAATATTTACTTTATCAAATTATATAACATAAAATGATGGTAAAATTCAACTAAAATTGAAATGTATTCTATGAAGGTGAAGAAATATTTTTATTTACCTTTATATTCATTCTCAAAGAACAAAAATCTAATATCTGGAAAAATGTTTTGGAGGCAAGTCTATAGGTCGACCACCAGAACTAGGATCCTTAATCCAACAAAAAATTATACATATAAAGTTAAAAAAATTATAGAACTGTAAAAAAAAAATCTTATAGAATATCCCTATTTCTACTGGGTATATTGGATATAGGATTTTAATATACCCTACCACCCACACAGTGTTGAACTAGCACACAACTCAAAAAATGAACAAAAATTAAAAAATATTGAAGTAAAACCAAAATAAGAATATTGATAAAAGAATAAACATAAGAGATTAATGTTCTTCAGAGTATTTTTCCTATGTTCTTGGGGTAAACACTATTTCTTTTCTTATAATCAATAGAACTATAATAAAATACAATCAACTAAAAAATCAGATAGAAATAAAACATTATAAGGGGTTAACAAACCATAATTCACGGATCCATTATGCACTTCTCTTATTCTAGAATGACTAATCATATTTTTTCTCAGACATATTTATAGGAGCACTAATTTTGTCATCATAGTTTCACTGACCTCCATCATTCATGGAAATACCGCCATTTGGTAAGTGACTAGTGATATTTAGTAACTCTTTGATTTTTTTCACTTTATCTGGTGAACCATTATATAAACATCATCCTAGATACATCTATTAACCATTATTCTAGAAACATATTGATTTCATCTAATGATTAAAACTTAGGATGGTTCCACTACATCCTAGAAAAGTTTTATTACCATATTTGTTACACTGAGCTTACTAAAATTTTTCTGCCTAACAACTACTTTTCATAATCTGGTGACCCAAATATATTAACATAAATCTATTGACCAAAATCATATTACATGAATAGACATCACATATAAACACTTTGATCTACCTATTTAGGTTAATTTTTATGCTGTTTTCAATAAATTAAGTACCTAGATTCTCATTCCATTGAATATATTATAGTCTACACATTCTTCTTAAAATTAACACCTATATTTTCAATGAATATCATATCAACAATCACCTAATTAAATTTATTCTCAATAATCATCAAATTCACAACCAATATTTAACAACATAATAAATTTTATTCCCATGACATGTAACAAAAGATTCTCTCCACATTACACACCATAGTATGGGAAACCATTACATTTCCTTTAGTTGATGGATGATTAATCCATAAAATATCATCATTAATAAATACATATTGAAAATTATAAATATAAAATAAAACCACCAAAAACATGTGTGCATTTAATAAAGTTTATTAGTTTAAAAATGAATGTCAATGTATTTCTAAAGATGGATCTATAAGTTAAGTCCATAACTAATAGGAATTGAAGAAATGTGAAAAATTTAAATACTCTCACTATGAAACATAAGATTAAAAATATCTTTCATATATTTCATCATTTAAAAAGTGATAGGTAAAAGTAATTTCAAAAGATGAATTTAGGAAGTAATGTGAGATAATGATATGTTGTTAGATCAATGAAATCAACATCACAATGACTTGATAGACCATTTCAATTCAATCCATTATTTGGTCAAGGATTGTTCACCAAAATTTAAGGATTCTCTCAGTAAATTATCCATCACAGATGACATAAAGCTAAATTAATTTTAGTAGTGAGGATTGATGATGGTGATCAGAATATATTTCAATAAAAAGTGAATGTGATATTTTGTTGATGAAAAAAAAAGAATTAGAGTAATGATGATGTATATGATAGATCTAGGTGGTGAAAGAAGTATAATATGAATATTTTGAGAAGATTTTAAGATCATATTGTAAGGTCTCATGGTTTTTGTCATGTGTGTGGATCCATATCTCCATCATCTCCTTATTAGTATCATATTTTTTTTCGTGTTAGAGTAATGTCCTTGTGATTTGATTATAATATGAGTTTCTTAGAGGATTTTTGTTTCAACATGGGATAGACTATGTCATGGTGAGTTCTATGTTGGCCTGGATAATCTCTTATGTTCCTTGGTCAGGGAGAATATTCCCAAGATATATATGGTGAAAGTCATGATGGTCCCTCGAGAAGGAAAAAATGACCATGGTCTGGGTAAAACCCCATTTGGAGTGGCCATGTGAGGATACCAAGACCCGTGTGTTCAACGACACTATATTCGTGGTAAAGGTCATGGTGATAGTCTTTCTAGTTTCTGAAATAGATGAAATGGAATCATTATTCCATAGATCTCATTTTTTTTAATGCTAAAACAAGTATGACTTAATTTAGGGCTTATAAATGTGATTTTGATTCATTCTCATCACAATTAATCGATTGAAACTCTTCTTCAAGTTTTTATTTCGACCTTAGAAATTTTCTAGATGTATGGATGAACTGGAGGTGAGATTTTATGAACCTTATTGCAAAGAGGATTCAATATTGGATAACACACATTATTCTTAGCCTTTCCTTACTACACCTGTAATGAAAATAAACATTAGATGACCAAAACAAGGAGGATAAGGGTTTTTATTATAGAACCAGATTTTTAGGAGACTTTACCCTCTTCAATTTTTACATTTCCTTTAGCGAATAACTTATCATTCCATTTCTGACACAAATTATACCATTTTTGGGGATCTATATTGATAGTTCTTGGAAAATTATATTTTTTTGGTTGGAGTGTCAACATGATTTTGGTGATGACATTTTTGGAAAACCACGATGTTTATTTCAACATTATTGAGGTAATAATTTCATTACCATGTTGTGGTAGTTTATATGATTTTTATCATGGGATGAAATAGTGTGATCGTATTATGTAGATCATTTTTAATGTTTTATCACTTTGAGTTTGTATATAGCACATGATTTCTTTCTTAAGTATGATCATAAATGTGTGTATATGGATACTGATACCCATTCTGGTTATGATTGTTGATAATATATGTGGTATTATATGATATGTGTGTTGTAAATCATTTTATGGTTTTTATTCTTATAGAAAATTAAAATTGTACAATCGCGGCATGGTTATATCTTAGAGGGGGAGCATGTTGATTTACAATGATGATGAAGATGGACCAGGACATATGGTAGGGGTATTATAGTATTGAGGCCTCAAATGCGGTATTTCTAGGATATGGAGGCCATGAGGTTGGTTTTGAGGTTCATTTGGGGTATGATGGATTTGTGTCCTAACTTGAGTAATTTACATGGTATGATGACCTTATGGTATGGAATATGATTATTATGAGTCTAAAAGACCTTACGACTCGATAGGAGACTCGTTAAACATGTAGCTCTCAAGAGAAGTTATCTGAGTGACTACTTTGAGAAAAAAATTGTGCCATTTTTAGTCAACTGTAGTTCATGATATCTATTTTTATTTTCATTTGATCAAAGAGATAAAGTAGGAATGATCATGGATTGTAGTAGCTTGGTCATCACATGATCTCTTAGTGGATGATTAATTGTCACTTTCATTCATTTTTTATTTTTTATCTAGAAAACTTTCATGTAGTTTAACTTTTTCAATTAGTGGAACTAGAATAACAACTATTGATAATGATGATCTTATAGTTGATGTAGAGGCAACCTAGAGCTGATGGAAAATATCATTTTTTTATTCCTTGGATAAGGATTTTTGAATTGAAGAGGATACTAATATAATCAAATCTAATTAATTGTATTCTAGTGAGACCCAATATAAATAATATGTTTGGAGACAAAAGAGTCTTATCCCAATATAGACTATCGTATTAACTTATGTCATATAGTAGATATCTTTGGACCAATATAATAATTGAACACATCAAATAGTAGGTACCCACATTGGCACCAAAACCTATAAAAATCGTACAAGGTAATTATCCAACATCACTTTATTATTTTTCTTGTGGTGATGTGTGTATGGAGTTCAAAAAGAGATCCAAACATCTTAACTAAGATAAATTTTTGAATAACCACAATGGGGTAAGAATTTAAAGTTGAAATAATTTAGTAAATTTTGTCTTTACTAATTCGCAACCCCTACTGGTGTGATGGGATGATCCACTAGCCACATGGTATCATAATAAAAAATTCCTATGACTAGATCTCTAAATTTCCCTCCTAATTTATTTTATATAATTACATGAAGTCATGATTTTATAAAATTATTGAGTTTCTTTATGTGTAGAAATAATAAGTTATAAATGTTTACAAAAATATTGAGGTTCCATCAAATACCATAAAAAATAAGAAGCAAATAGAGGCTAGTAAGATAATTAATTATTCAAAATAAATATATAATACACAACTACTTGAATATAAAAAAAGTGGTATGATTTCATTAATTTTTAAAAATGTTTTTTAATAAATCAAGTACATTATGTAAAGAATATAAAAGGTAAGTTTATGATAAATCACATATTAATTTTTAATTTCAAGTTATGTATTATTTTAAAATGTTTTTTGTTGATGTTTTCACATGTATAGTTGAAAACAATAAAAAGCCAAAGGATAATATATCACATTTTGAGTTAAGATAATTCAATGGAAGAATAATTGGATAAATAGTTACAAAATTGTGACACAATCACTAAATAGTTTGAAAAAATGAATGTGCTGTATTAATTTTTAATAAAAAAATTATATAGTTGAAGGGGAATTAAATGTAAATGTTAGTTAGAAATATGTGATCAGGGAAGTTGTTCAGAATAATTTTCATGCTACTGAAGAAACTCATAGTGAAATAATGGGTGTTGAGAATGATCAATTTGATATTAAATATAAAATGGTAAATGGGATAGACTATTCTTTACTAGAGAATAGAAATAGGTATTAATATTAATTTAATATGTTAATCTGATAATGGGATGGAATATTATCATTAGTTGGAGGTGAGAAATTTTTTTTAAACATGGAGGGTCATGAGTTACATGTTAAGATAAGAAATCTAGAGGATCCACATGATGAACCTTTCTAAACTATGGTGGAAAACAACTACCATGGAAACATAAGATTAGTGACTAGTAAGAAAAAAGACTCATGATTGTTGAAATAAGACGTTGTAGTCATATCTTAATCAACCTATAAAAAAATCTTGGATAAAGGTAACCCATGTTTCATTTATGTTTGTTTGAAAAAAAGACAATTTCATATACTAGTCCATGCTTAAAATAAAATTAAAGAAACAATATGGATTGATAAAAACTCTCTAAAATACATAACCTTTTAAAAGGAATATAAGAAAAGAACAATTTTTTTTCCCAAAATCAAAATCATAAGGGAATATTTTTGTTGTCCAAAAACATCACGAAGTTAAATTTGGATAGACTATAACCATAATGAAGTGACCAAGATTTATTTTCTATTTTTGGATGGTTATGAATTAATCTATTAAAATTTTTCATGATTATTTAATTATTGAAGATCATAGAAGTCCTTGATTAAGGGGGATAAGATATAATTTTAAAATAAAGCCTTATAAAGAGAATAAAAATTCATAGTAGAAGAAAAATCTATAAAATAAAAAATATTTTGAATTCATGGTTATTTTTTATACTATTCATTATAAGTAGAATTTTTTTTGACTGATGGTATATAATAATAAATCATAACTCAATTATTAATGAGATTATAAGACCAAAAAAATTATAATAAAAAAAATAAAATATTACGGTTTAGCCTTTCTATGTAAATAGTTATGAAAAATGTTAAACAAGAAACTCCTATAAAGAAAAGTAAAATTTATTTCTAACCAAAGTGGGTATACTTATACTATGGGAGAACAAGCCACATAATAGAATAGTGAAAAAATGAAGTTATTATTGGATGAAGAAATTTAACAAAAAGAGAATATTCATTAAGATAGAAGAATAAAAGAATTTGTTTATTATAATAAATTCTTAATAAAGAACGAAAATTGATTCCAAGATGGGGTATCCCTAATTATTCAAAAACGTTTTCTGGATGGTTAAAAATTAATGGGAATATAGATAATAATTGTGTGAAATTTCTACCAAGTAATAAATAGGTATTCATAATAAAAGGGAATGCACCAATGTCTTCATGTTCTAAAAATTATATTTTATGAAAAGAGTCCACACACCAAAATAAGGATAATCCTTCAAAAAATTAATGCTTAACCATATTTCTAGAAAAGATGGAATTAGATAAAAATAATGAATAAGAAACAAATAATTAGGGTATATTTTTTGATGAAGTGAATGAGCCCATGCCATATAATATAAATGACTAAAAAAATAAATCCATGCAACCTAATTAAGTTAGTGCTTAAAAAACAAGGTTAAAATCATAAAGATAGCACAACTAGAGGCCAAATGATTTTTTCAGTTGGAACAAAGATAAAAGGCAGTTCTACTACTAAAATATGAAACTAATTATGGCTAGATGATTTATCTAGTTGATATAATAATTTTATTATGATAATTAATGTAGATTTAATTTAAATTATATCTAATGATTTATGAGCCGATCATAAGTGTGAATCCATGATAAGTGTTGAAGTTTATTAAGAGAAATTTCGACAATAATGTATTGTTGTGTTAAAGAATATGTAACTTTAGAAGTTAAAATTCTGAATTTATATGTAGTAAATGATTATTATTTGGATGAGGTGTAATAGGAAAATATCACATGAAGAAAGATATACTCACAGAAGTTACAAGACGAAATTATGGAAGATAATATATCCAAAAGATGTACTCATATAACATAAACTAGAAAAATATATGTAACAAATTCTATACTGATGTTCATCTAGAAGAAAATTGATCTAGAAGATACAAAATTAAATATTTCAAAAAATAATATCTGATGATTAACTATGGATGTTGGAATAAATGAAAGTCACATGATAAATGTGTTGAAGAAGTTTAGTAGTCCAGAACACTTCAAGTTAAGAATAATTCAATATACGGGGAAAATTAAACAACATTACATTGAATGTAATATATTTTAATACATAAAAAATAATAATCCAAGGCCTAAAATAATCCAGAAGATAAATTTGAAACTTAGATTACAAAAATAAATTTTAAAAAGTTAAAGACTTTTACTCTCAAACACAGAAGTCATAATATTTGATATAAAGGTCATCATTTGAATAATGAGAGGTTGATAGTTTTTAAGAATATGATTATAAAAGAGAAATCAAGAATTTATGTGAATAGAATAAATTCGGTAAATTAAAGTACTCTCATGGTGAAATGTAAGAGTGGTAATATCTTATGTTATGGTTAATAGTTTCAAAATACTAGGTAAAAGGTTTTCTAAAACTCGAGTTTTTGAATTAGTGTCAAAAAATTATATTGTATTCAATCAAAGAAATCAACATCACAATGACTTAGGATATTTTTTTATCCAATAAAATACTTGGTAATTAGTTTTGATAAGAAAATATGAAATCTCTTTGAGAATCATGAATCACATACGACTAGAAGATGTAATAGTAGTAGTTATGAGGACAAAATATGGACACCAAACATTATTTTAGGATTTTTTTTATGATACTTGGTTTATTAAATAAAAGTTTTTAAATTAATTAAGGTTTAAATGAGTTATCAATGTGATGAATAAGTCTACATATGCAGATGATGAGAATAGTGGAAGCCTAAATATTTCGATGATATAAGGAATGATAGCTAGAGTCTGAGGTGGATAAAAGGTATTTATAATCAGAAGATACATTTCCAAGAAGTTATTAATACTAGATATTAATATATTAATATGGTAAAATTAATTTAAATATTATATTTAAAAACGTTGTGATGATCATAGATATCATGATTAGAAAATAACCTGATTAGGTGTTATATTGAGATGTAGGGTTTTTAAAAAGGGGTATTGAGGGTAAACATTATAAATGAAGTATATGTTTTTGAATTATAAATGAAAATAATATATTAAAAATAAATGTTATATTATGTAGTGATTTTATTTGGGTGATACTAAATCACTACAATGAGTGGAGTGATGAAATTGTTTTAGTGGATAATTATAAAGGATGGTGTCTTAGGATAATCATTTTTGCGCATACCATGTTTTTTTCATGAATGAGAAGAATAATGATTCTAAAATTCAAAGTAAAATTAGAAAAATAGTGATTTATACAAATTAAGGGGTTCATTTATTTTATAGTTACAATGTATTTAATGTTTGTCCATGATTTATGTGATCAGAAAAATGATTATCCCCATGTCAATTTTTCAGGTAAATATGGTTTAATCATGTCTTTAGTGAGTTCATTATGATTAGTGTTATATACAACTAATAAATAGATCATAGACTCTAATGAAGAGAGGTATCATCCAATATATAAGTTCAAAAGATCAACTAGGAGGAATATTTTAGAAAACCATAACTATAAGTTCTAAAGATATCAACAATCCTTCTAATAAATAAGAATTCAGAATATAGAGAAAGTCCAATGTTTAAAATAAAATTGTATATGTTTTGAACATTAAATAATATAAATAAATTTATAAGAATCTATAAATCAAAGGAATCAAAATTTGAATAATAATAAATTATTTAATGAGAAACAATGTAACTCGAATATTTGATTGATAAAGAAAATCTATTTTTATTATACATAATGTCTAGAAGTTAGGTAATTTTGAAGAATAGAACTGATTTGGAAGTTACATGTTATGATTATTTAGAAGATTACTGGTACAACATGCATGTGGTTGAACTTTTTTATTCAATTTAATTCAAAGAAATAAAATTGAGGAAGATTATTTTATTGTGATTACAAAGAAATAAAATGTTGGAGAAAGATCTTGTTTAGGAGTCCTTTCAGAAGGATCATTGCATAAAATATTAAACTAATATAATCAAATCCCATTCAATGTATTTTTTTAGAAATTATAAAGGATATGTTAGAATATTTAATAACATTATCCTAAAATAGAAAATTATATTCTATTTTTTAATATAGTGAATATCAATGGATCATGATAAAAACTGAACAAAACAAAATGTATATATCTATATTTGGACCAAACCTTATAAAAATCATGTATACTAATTTCCAATTTTCCTTTACTATTTCCTTGTAGCTATTTTTATTGGTAGTGCATAAAGATATACAAACATCTTAACTGAGACTAAGGTTCATATAAACAAAGGGGTGTCAAATGTTAAAGATAAAATAATTTAATAATTTTTTTCTATAATTATACACCCCACCCACCCTCTCCCTCTTAGCGTGACTACATGATCCAATTGGATCATAAAAAATCCTGAATATGGAATGTTTTGGGATATTATAGTTATTATAATAATTTAATTAATTTTTACTAGATTTAATACTACCATGATGCTCTAAAAAATATGTGTTTCATATTTGCATGGTAGGTGTTATACTGATTCTACCTCTTCCATATATGGCATTATAAGTCAATTGTGGTACCGTCTTGGAGAGTATTGGTTGTTTTATGATGCCTGATCACCGTTATATGGCTTATATATTAAGATATATTTGACCTAATGGGAGATTTATTTGATCCATGATATATAATTATCTGTTATAAGACATAATTTATTATACTAGTTGTATTTTTTGTTTGATGAGTGATTCATTGTACACTAACCCTTGAGTAACTACTAGAAAACAATTCTATATTTTTTTTTTGAAAAAACTATCATAATAGACCATACATATAGACATGTATTTTCAAAATAATGTCTATATGTTTTGCAAAAAGTCTATAGCCATAATGTTTGTGAAACTATATCTATAATTATTCCCTTGAAAATTGATTATAGCCATAGATTTTAAAAACTTTTGGCTATAAGATTCTCATGGTAAGGGTGAGGGAAGACCTATTGTCAGGGTTTAATTCTTATTGTCATGGTTTCTTAATATATATATATATATATATATATATATATTAAAAATATAAATTAAATTTTCAAAAATGCTATATAATAGAGTGGTAAAGAATTTGGGGTCCAAAATTGGAGGTATGGTGTTCAAATCTAACTATTGTGATTTTATTGGAAGCGTATATATATAGTTTTATGGGTTGTAACTATGATTTAAAACTATGTAAATAGGGTACCCCATAGCCATGGTTTTGGAAAAATGTTTCCATAGGAAACCCTATAGCCAAAGTTTGAAAAAACCACGGCTATATGGCTATTGTGATTTCTTACGAACCAGTGGTACTAAAAATTAATGGTATAAGTTATATCCATAGTTTTTTATCCTATATCTACTATTTAAACCCATTTATATATTGTCTTTTGTTTCTAGTAGTGAGGCTCAAGTATATCATTTCACAGTGATATCTAAACCTGATGGAATATTGTTGTGTAGAATACCATTAATTATTTTACATTAAAATATTATATGAACCTATAATGTGAAATTTTCTAGACAATCCTCTTAACTGAAATACATTTCTTAAAAAATTATGTTAGGAAAACGAAGAGTGGAGACGAAAATACATATTTCTAAAATAAAACTAGGATGTTTTTTATGAATCGAATGAAATTAATATATATAAAATTATTAAACATCTTCTATTATAGATTCAGTTCATAAAAAAAACTATCAGATCCAGACAATATTATTAATCAACAAATCCTTAATGGTAAGGATATTCTTATAATTTTATTTCAATATTCTTATTTCTTCCTTTTTCCCAATGTCGGATTTTGGTTCTTATTACTACATGTTAGGTAGTGATAAAATAATTTTTCTCATTGAGATTATTTTTTCACCATAGTATATCAAATAAATATTTTGATATCCATAAAAAATTTGGTGTCATAATATTAAAAAAATAAATTATCATTTCTCTAATATTTTTTCATATAATACCAATTGAATGTAAAAAAATGACATATTGGTTTCTTATAGGAAGACACTCTACCTATATAGATGTTGGATGCTATCACTATAGATTTCTTAAATATATTTCCTCAGTCATCAAAGGTTCATGAAGATATTTAGATGATGATTGACCAACTAAAAAACCACACATATTTTCTGGATATTTGAGAATGCATCCCTATAAAAGATTATATAAATATTTATGTCATGTAATGTATAGAGATACATGGATTAATAGATAAGATTATTTTTTATCAGGACCCATTATTTACATTTTGGTTTTGTAATGGGATGAAAATTCCTCTTGGTACTCATATAAAACCATGAAAATGTTATCACTCTATGATTGATAGTTAGTTTGACATGAGAAATCATATCCTTAAAGATATGTTATATAATTTCATATCTGATTTTGGTGGATCTGATGAGGATAATATATCATTGTTAGAATGTGACATTAAAAATAATTACCATTCATCTATATTGATGGATCATTTTGTGGATATTTATGGTAAACCATGTCATTATTCATAATGTTGTGCAAAGAATGATGAATCTTATTTAGTTTTTACTAGTATCATTAAAAAGGTGTAAGGGTATGGAAATCCAATTCAAAATCATTTGATCACCACTCAAAGCCTTCAAAAGTCATATAGAAATCATTGGAGGAAACATATGGGATTTTGATACTATGATCATATGTTCCTCCAAATATATTATAAATTGGTTTCATGTATATATATATCGGAAAATATTGTAATTTGACTTTATGGTCATTTGGGTAATTCAAGGTCGTAAAATATTTGGAAAATAAATTACAGGCCTATTTTACCACTAAATTTATGTGCTATGCACAATATCTTACATGATTCACAATAGAGTAAATACATACCATATATTACACATGTAATCCATTTTGATGATATTGAGATAGAGATAGATGGGTCATATTAAGAATAACATATATGCATTTTCATGAAAATTTGGAATGAATTGTTAATTCATGTAATTCCTCAGGTGTTTGTATGATGGATGCATGAAAAATTCCAAAATGAAACCTAGAATTGGTATGCTAATGTGAAAGATAAATTGCAAAGAATGTTTCCTTAAGGGGATTTTGAATATTCTTGATGACAAGAAATATAAAAGCAGGGTTTTGTAAAGACCCTCATCTTTCTCATAAATTTTTCCAATCATGTTTTATCTCCCAATGTGTTTATTTTGTATAGATGAAATCCAAATAAATGTGAAAGTTATGGGATACATAGGATTAAAATTGAATGGGTGTAAGTTCTACACAAAAAATAGGTACTCAGTGGACTTGTAGTTGGTACTTGTTGTGTGTAGTGGGTTGGAATAGCTATTGTTCTAGACACAAGGTTCCCATTCAATTTTACTGATATATTTGGTTTGATTTTTTTCTTAAATGGAACATAATTTGATAACTTTAAACCTAAACATAACAACCTAAAATAATTGGTTTTTGATTGAACAACATTTTCCACCAGGTTATCTTCCATGCGATCTTACCCATCCTCCTACTTTTACATCTATAATATATCATTAGATTAGTTTTCTAAATATTTATCTAATATTATTAAAAGTATCTCTAGGGACGGCCTAAGGTAGATTGTATTCTATTAATTCAAGAAACTATAAATTTTTATAATTATATAGAATCCATAATTTATATTATCCTATAGATTTTGAAATTGACTATAAATTTCCATCAATTTTAATCTATTTTTTTGTTATCCATTATAATGTGTTGAGTATGCTTCTATTTTCTTCAAATTTTCATTTTTTAGGAAGCTACTGAATCTTCATTATTCTCTAATATATATTTTTTAAATCTATTATGATGGAACATTCCTCTTCCTTAAGATTATGGATTTGGTTCAACACAGGTCTAGGTAGGTGACCCATGCAATTATTCGTAATTTATTTAGTGTATTAAATATATGTTTCATGGGGATACATGAATTTTAGCTGAATGACAATATTAAAATAGAGTTTTTTGATTAAAAACTAAACCCTAAAATTGGATGTGATAAAGGTAAATGGATTATATAAATATAATGATCATGTCTTGATTATTTTACATGAAATATATTATGTATTTTTTCTATCTTTATCTTGGATCCTAACAAAGTATAATGGATTTTGTTACATGTAATTGAGTTTGTTGTTTCCATATATATTTCATAGATTTTTATTTTCACATAGGAGTAAAGGTTTGGATATTGTGTAACATTTTTTATATTTATGGTTGGAAAATAAATCATTATTGTATATTCTTTAAATTAGTAATATATATTTATATCGACCCTCTCTACTATATTATCCCCTCTATTACTATGATCTTGATGATGTAGCCCCAATACTCAGGGTGTTTGACCACTTTTGAGATGATTCTGACCAAATATATATGAATTAACCCCTCTTATGTATTACCGAGAGGATGTAGTATTGATTTATTATTTGAATTAATGTTAAAAAAGGAAATATACAGGATGGACCCCTCAAAGTATAGGAATGTGAATAGCATAATTGAATGGTCGAAGAATTAATGTTGAATTTGTTTTCAGTATATTATAAAGTACATATATGTGGAATACTTATATAAGGGACAATGTTTTATTAAGGAATTAGATTTCATGATTGATAAAGTATCAGTTTAAGTTTATAGGTTGATTGAGGTACAACCATGGTCAATTGAAAATGAACTTGAGGCTAATAGATTTAATAATTCTAGACACAAAAGAAATTTTAATTGTGTTGATTTTAGAACTATTACTAATGATCTAAACATGTGAAAGTTATGTTTGTATATTTCACATTGTTTCTATAACTAATGACGTGTCAAAATGACTTAATTCCATATAAAAACACATTTTTCAGGATGAAAATTGAATTATTATTTGAGGGATTTTGAAGAAGAATAATGACAAGAATATTTTTAGATGGTGTCCTTTATATTTGAAGGAGTTTTAAAAGAAACACATTGAGAATGAAATGGAATAAGGGAATTGGAATATTTATATTTATTTAATTTAATACTTATTTTTCAATAAGTATTTGATTTAGACTTATATAAAAAATGGTCATCCCTTGGCCAACCAAGGACCTAGTATAATCACAAATGTGGGATATAGGTCTCACACATGGGAGATAGATAAACCTGACCATCCATGTAGGCATGTGAGTTTATAAGAACATTTTTGTCACCCCAAAATAGGTCACAAGGGAGTGTATAGTATGAACATTGAACAAATGTGTGTGCCTAGGTGGACCACACAATGGGGTGGAACACCCCGTGATGGATGTGTGTTAAGTGTATCCATGGACTGTCCCTGATGATAAATCAAGTGGTGGATGAAGTATGAATTATTATTAAGTATAAATTATACAAGTACATTTTTATGTGGGATAATGAGGTAGTGGAACTATTCACACATTTCAAAATATTACAAATATTTTTGGGTTGCTTGATCGAAAGTAATTTGATGCCTCTTAAGCCTCCATGTCATCATATCCTTCCATTGACTTATAAAGGGATTTCGTGTGCACCATTATTCATTCCACTACATACCTAATAAATGTTTATAATTACATGGTAATGTTGATCTCAACAAGATATGTTCAGGTGATGATCACATATCGAACCTTCATTCATGGTTTCAACGATGTGCATTAATTCATGACTCCATAAAATCTTACTATTAATATGTATAAAATGATAGAATAGAAAGATTTGAAAGAATATATTTGATCATGTGAAGGATTTGGTATTAGGACATCATGTATCACAATGTAATCATGTAATGATAGGGACTTTAATAAGGTCTGATTGTGGGTATCCACAGTCACATGAATCATTAGGGATTATATGATCATGTGTCTACTTAGTCATTTCACAAGTTTGTAAAATCTGAGAGTTTCAACATTAAAAATCTTTTATATTTTTTGAGATCATAAAATCATCAAATAAGTTCTTAACTCAGCATGAAAATTATAGGATAGGAGGTACTAAATTCATCTATAATTACTATGGTAGCGATGATATTTGACTATTCTTCCATTCAAATATTTTAGAGAAGAAACATGAGTGTTTTGTTCACCTGAAAGAAAGTAATCTCATGTATTATGCTAACATGAAAGATAATAAACCTAAAAGATTTATTTACACAAAGGATAAGTATCTAGGGAGACTTTTATTTTTTCAGGAAATAAATATCCCACATGCACACTCTATTACATGAAATATTTGAAGTATATGTGAATATATTTTATTTTACGAAGATAATAATTTGATCTATGTAACTGGTTATGTGAAGATACAATGAGTCATCATGAAGAACTAGATCAAACACTCACTAACTCGAAGGTAGAAGAATTGTAAAAGTAGAAGGAGCATGTTGTATATGTAAACACATGCCAATACATGTACATAATCATGTAATATATGAAGAATAATTGAGATACATAAGTCATTTACAAGGATTTTTGTGGTTGAGACACAAGTGAATCCAACAATATATAGGGAAACCACTAAAAAATGAAAAAATATAATATTAATAAATAAGGATTTCTAGGGTTTTTAACATGAACCAAGATCTACATCAGACATGAAAAAAGTGAATTTGAAAGATTGTGATTTAGAATTCAAGGTGTTTTAGATCATAGTTTATAAATAAGGTCTTTTGAGTTATGTAAGTTAGATATTGTATAAAATAATATCAAGAATAATCGATGTTTTTTATATTCATTAATATAAGAATAATATATATTCCTTAGAATTTGATTTTTTGATACTGAATCTAGAATATACTTGAAATAGGATAAATTCATGTCCAAGTATTCAGTATGATAAGAAGAACTAGATCATTCCATACCTTTGTAATGTGTTATCAAGAAAAATAGGATTATTCCTAGGAGTTGTTGAATATCTTGAAGAATAAAATTTTAAATCATGAACCCATTTGATCATGGAAAATATCACTCAAAATATTTAAGAATAACTTCTTTTTATATACCAACAATGTATAGGAGAAATTGAATAGGGGTGTCTAACTAGTTTCTATGAAGGATCTAGGTTGGGGTGTATAAACATTCAAGAAGAATGAAGTTGGTTGGGAAGTCTAACCAACATAGTTAGAGGAGTTGGTTAATTGGTTGTAAAAACAAAATCAATTGGAGGATCTACTAATAGGGTGTATAAATAGTTTCGACATTATCCATTATAATAGATTATAAAATTATAGTAGGAAATCCTTTTCAGGTTGTCTAACCAACAAAAAAAAGTAGGCCTCCTTAACAAGCATTTTAAATATGTGCACCATGAAGAAAATTGAGATATTATTTCATGAATAAAATGTAGTGGGAATCAATTCATGAAAATTATTTTCCCCTTGGGGAAATAATTTTTAGTTTGAAGAATTATAAAAACAAAAAAATTTTAGATAGAATACAAATAAATGTATAAGATATAAATTTAGATTTTTTTACTAGTACTATGTATGTTATGGTAAAAATATATAATCCTCTTGGTAGAACACGTCACTACTAAGAAAAAAACATGAACCACGTGGGATTTATATCAACAAATAATTTTCATAAAAAAATATTTCTTCTTTTTATATGAATATTAATTAAATTACATTATGATCTATGTTAGAATTCTATAGGTTTAGTATCCTTGAAAAAATAGAAAAAAGGTCATTTATAAGTGAACTAAATCATATATCTCTAATTTCTTCATAATTAGAAACCTACCTAGACATATCCTATTTAATACCTTTCTTCCTAATCTAGATAAAGGAAACATAAGAAAGGGTGAGAATAAATACTCAGTATGGGTAAATAAGGAAGATATCAATGATCAACTAAGCATACCATTAGAAAAATTCCATTATCACATAATATTAAAACTTGAAAACCATAACCACAAGATCATATATCATAATCTTGTATCATTATATAATTCTAAGCAGTTCATAACATATGAATCATAAGGGAATCAAGGACCAGAACTTACATTATCTCTCAAAATAATCCTTCATGATTGGTATAAAAAGTATAATTGATGTAAAAATATAAAAATTATGTCATTATTTTTATTCTAGATATTATGGAACTATTATTAAAGTAATATGACCATAAATAACATATAAAAACATGTAATAAAAATACAGAAGTTATTACATGAAACACAACATTAACATTGAATATGTATTAAATGAGTAATAAAATAACATAAGTAAAAATATATGGTATGATATATGCAAGTGTGTTTATTTAATATATTTATAAAAATATTATATTTATTATACAAGATTTCTGAATGAGTTTGAAGTAGATCAAGACTTATGGAAAGGAACTTATATTATGTCTTTTATTTTAGTGAGACATATGAAAATTCCCCACCCATTTATTTTGTGTTTCGTATATACTTACAATTTTACATGTTATATCTTGAATCTAATTATTTTCATTATTTTAAATGTTTCATTTGATTTTAAGATTTATTGGGGCTTATGATTCAAAATATTACAAAAGCGGCACAAGATTTCCTTCTAACTATTATTTTTCTTTGAGAAATATGAAATATTAACCATGTGTATCTTTTATGTGGTGAATATAGTACCCGTGAATTTATTTTATGATTCTCATAATTAAATTTTTTATTTACATATCTATTTAAGGATCTATATTTCATGGGGTTCATGGTTAAATTTTTTCCAAATTGGTAAGGGAGTTTTGACTCAATTTTCCTTCTTTGAGACATATGATTATGTTATGCACCCATATCCTTATTGACGATGAATATAAATCCCATGTGACATTTAATATCACTAATATATTTATACTAATGATTTTTAGCTATCATATAATTATATTCCCTCATGGGGCTTAGATTTTAAATTTACAAAAGTGGTAATGATTTTAGGTTATTGTCTCATCATTTATCAAGATTGTTTATGAATATGTTTCTGATAATATATTATTATGATCCATATCTAATGAAATACTTGTATTTTCTTATCCTTTGGTTATGTCATTATAAAAAATGTTTCCCAATAATTTTGTACTATTTTTGTACTGAATAGTTCATAGAGAGTATTTTTAGAAAAAACATCCTTTTGGTCGAAACCCCTTTTTCTTCCAGAACAATGTTTTGTGAAAATGTTTTTAACATTAATAAAATTATTTTTAAAGAATTTTTTCCCCATGTTAGTTTAATTTTATAATTTTTATAAAAATGATTCTTAATATCATTTTCTAAAATAATGGCCATTTTTAATGTACTAAAAATTTGAAAGAAATTTTTTAACATGTATGATATGAATATAATTTCCCAAAACAATGACCATTATTTTATTTGAAACTTAACAAAATGATTCGAGCATAAGTTGGTTACCCAACTCACATACCAAAAATTTATTAAAATTAAAATTTAGAAACAAAGTGATAGCATGAGCGGTAGTGTGTTTACACCAGATAGAGATCATGAGATTGCAGAATGGGGGGCAGAAAATGAAAAGAAATTAGGTCAATTGAAAGTGAAGTGAAAGAATTTATATTTTATGTTTCCATGAATTCTTGGCTTGACTCATCAGATTGGGTATTTATGTGAAAAAAAATACATGACTTATCATTACTATCTAAGCACTTGGCTAAAAGGAAAATCACAACTGAAAATGAAGAAACCCAATAAATTCCATTATTGAAATCTGCACTTAATCCCCAAATTCCTAATCACTGAAGAAAATTACTTCCTGTATAAATTATTTAAAACAATAGAAAAACTTGATGTGATAAACTTTCATGCTACTCTAAACAATTATACCATGCATCAGTGACCATATTCAAGGGTATCCTATCTCTGTTAGGATCAATGTCATGATATAGAATAGAAGATCAGTAAGAGTAATAAAAGAAACCGATGGAGATAAACCATGTATTTCACAAGCAATAGATTCTTGTAATTTCTCTGAAAAAAGAATAACAATGTGAGGGAAAATAATCATAACCTTTGGTTTGGGTAAAAATAGAAATCTAGGTATTAGAGTTTCATAATCCTTTGATTTTGAATCTTATAAATATTTTAGGGCTGCCATGACAGAAAGAGGTGGTATAATCCCATCCGTAAATGGATGGAGAACCTTCAATAAAATGTTATCACTCCCTATTGGGTGAACTGAGATAATTTGAAGCTTACTTTATTAGTTTGGAAGGTTATTTTCAATAAAATAGTATTTATTTTATTTGGTTTTAAAAATATTTTTTTAAAGAAGAAATGATATTTTCCTCATGAAATATTTTAAATGATTTTGAAGATTTCTTTATAAGTTTTCATGTTTATTTTCAAATAAAATTATTTATGAAATATATTATAATGTTTAAATAAATAAATTGGTTTCCAAATAATGTTTTTTCCTTAAGAAACATTTGAAGTGTTTTTTTAAAATCCTTATCTATATAAGATGATATCATTTGAGGTTACTAATACTTTACTGGGTATATGATGTAAGGATACCATTATTATTAATTGTATGAATGGTTTATTTTTATAATAATATGATAATTATAAAACATGATTCTCTTACACATGTTATACCATGATAGAAATATTATTAAACCAGCTTATTTTCATGGGTTATGCTATGAGGAAATGATTAAATGATTATGAAACCTATCCCTTTTCAAGAGGTTATGATGTCATCAAATGTTTTTTTAAAACCAGTTTAATATCATGGGTTATGATATGATAAATGTTTTATGATATTCTAGAAAACATTTATATGATTATGATTATTTGATGGATGTGACCTATATCTCCATCTAATGCATTGGATAATGATTTATATCTCATGATATAGAAAAGACCAGAATAGGGTGTGAACCTGGTTTAGTAAGGGAATTTTTCTGCTATGATGCTTTTAAAAGTGAACCTTGACAACTATAATGGTTTTGGGAGTGAATCTCTTCCACTATGATAGCCTTTTTAGCGAGAATTTATTTCTATTAAAATCATTTTATTTTCTTATATGTATTCCAAAATTCCATGTTTTATTCTAATGTTATTTTCTAATGGATATTGTTTTTTTATTTTCTTATGATTTATATATTATGAACTGCCAATATTTATTCCATGACTCAATATTATGATCTTTGATATGCATTTTATGGGTTTCATATGTTTGTATCATGTTCTTATAATCTTATGTTCATGTTAGGCTTACGTATTTCCCTTGTTTACCCTTAATGACTATTTGAGCACACCATTTCCTTTGTTTCCATTACCAAGGTCATGAAAAAAGTTATTAAATAGAGTATGTTTTTTAAGGGTACTTAAGGGGAAGAAATTTATGGGATATGATGAAGATATTTCACTAAATTAGAAGATTGTGTACCCAGTCTAAAAAGGAAATACACTGTTATGATCCTCATTCATGCGTTTGTGTAATGTAGAAAATATTCTTCTAAAAAAATTAATATCCATGTATTAAAAGATAGGTTTTCTATAGTTGGTATTAGTGGAAAATCATAGTTAACCCTAGGAAAGTAGGATGAGAAAAAATATATGAGATCCTTAGGGATATTTATATAGTTAAGAATAGGGATATATTTAAGGATATGTCTTAGGATGAGTCAACATATAGAAAAATGTCATGTAATTTTGGTAAATGATAGATAAAGTGGTTTCTTATAAATTATTTTCATTTATGGATACTAAAAGAAGATTTGGCTCTAGAATAGAGGTAACTAGGTGAAATATCTTTGAAATGGAAAAATTGGGCTGGTCTCAATATTCACCTGGTGCATGATAATTAACCTTGTAACACACCTGGATTGAAACTCCCAAGAGATATGATTTTGAAATTCAAATACTCTTTACGAATCATTATAAATGATTTAAACAGATTATGACTATAAATAGACTTGGATGCACACAAGAATTAATATATTTCGAATAATTCTTATTGATTTAGAAAACCTATACTTGATTTTTCATGATTTTGTGGTTTCCCGCAAAGAATATCGACATATGTTTTTTTTGTTTTAGTCAATGGTGAGAACCCAAAGAAATTGGGTTAACATTGAATATGATAGAAAATTTTCTAAGGAGTAGTCAAATCAGATCATGAATGCATTGAAGGACGTTTTGATAACACCTAATCAGTTATCATGAATCACAATTAATAATGAGAAACTTACCCAACTCTCAAACTCACCAAATAAGAGAAGGATTAAATAAAGATGAGGGTTCATGTATTGGAGAAAAACAAAGAAAAAATATTAAGTTTCCTATATTTTGATAATACGGGAAGAATAACTCAAGGTAATGTCTCAGAGGGATAATAAAATGTTTAGGGTGTGCGAAATAAAGGAAACAATCAAGTAACTATAATGAAAAAATGAGAAGCTCGGTCAATAAAATGGATGATAATAATAGTCAGCCTAAGGTATAATTATATTTTAAATGTTTTAAATGTGAAAGGTATGGGAAATATGTAAGACAATGTCCTATGGGATTTTTTAAGGGAATCAAAGAGATTGTACAAGTAATGTTTTCTTATTGAAGATGAAGAGAATATGAATGGAACATGAACAGAAAGTTGTATTAAAGAATAAGATTATGAATTATAGTTAATGGTTTATGAATAAAGTGGTATGATAGATGTGTTTATGTATTTGAATTCAATAATTATGTATAATTAAATATATAAAGATTGTTTGGTATAATATTTTCATTAAGGATTTTAAAAAAATGATAAATAGTACAGAAGGACTAGAAAAGCGATTTAATAAAAGAATGATATTTGTATTTTGGTAATATAAACCTTAATATGATATGGATTTTGAGATAATGATATTGGGATAAAGGGATGCGGGAAATGAATATGTAAATATTATTATACAGATTACCTTGGAATTAATAATGATTTTTGATAATGTAGTTTATGATATCATTGATGGAGTTTAATGTTTTTTTTTGAATTTAAGGATATGTTTTATATAAATAACTAAGAAGCATTTATGTTTTCAATAATGTTTTATGGAAATTGATATTATTACAATGTTTCAATAGAATACAAGATGACTGTGTTCATATGATTGGTATGTGGCGATCAATATCTACATCTTGATATATGGGGGATTAATGATAAGTTCATTTTGAAAAATTTAGTGATTTTTTTTATAAAATTTTGATTTAGGAAGGGTTATATGGTTATCCATTTTTGTAATGGTCTAACTTGAACATTGGATGAGGTTTTAGATATTAATGTATTCCTCCACTTTATGAATATTATTAAATATTGGATAACCAATGTTAATGTTTTTTAATATAGATATACGTAATGACCCATCATTATATTATGGATATTATTTAGTGCTTTATACATGAAAAAAATTCATCTCATAGAGTAAGAGATTAAGTGGAGATTGATAAAGTCATAACTAAAGGATGAAATTATTTCTATGAAATAAAAAATTTTCAAGTATATTTCATATGTTCTCAATGTATATGGAAATAGAATTCCAAAACATTAGGAAAAATATCATGAAATAAAGTGTTTTCTTATTATAGTAAATTTTAATGATATCAATTACCTTTTAAATACGTCTTTGGTTTATATATTTGTGTTCATCAACCTTCTCTTAACTATGTTCTCTATCATTTACCATCAGTATTTTTATGTTATTTTTCTCTTCCAATTCAATTTTTTCAATTCCTATCTCTTTTCTCATATTTATAATCATTTTATGATTATTATTCATGATTTCTTCTAATTCCGTTCTCTTTTTCAAGAGGATGTTTTAATAAACCTTTTTATGATGTGGGTTTCTAAGAGAGAATTAACATATGTTAATATTTTAATAAAAAATTATAATATTGAGGGTGAAATTTATTTTAATGGTGGAATAATGTGACATCCTTATATTTTGTGTGAGAATATTTTTAATCGTTTCGATATTTTGTATTACACAAAACCCTAAGTTTAAATTAAACATGTTTGATTATTTTATGATAGTGGTCATCTAGACACTTAAATTATGGTTACGAATAGAATGAACTAAATTATGAATTTATATGGTCTAAATGTGTATATAAAATTAATTCTCTAGTGATCAAATATATTATAAATTAAAATAAAAACTATTTGGAAAGAAATGAAACATTTTTATGGAAAATAATTTTTATGAACAGAAATGCACCTTACTATAGTAAATTTTTAAAAAAACTTTCGGTAAATTAATTAATTTATATTTATATATTAAATATTAAATCAAATTTTAAAATTCATTTTATGATATTTCTAGACACGAGATATGAATAAATAAAATTTTATTCTCTAAAAATATAATTTTCTAAAATGTATTTTTATCGCTTTTTTGAACACTTATTTTAAATATATTTTTTGACACTTTTAGGAACCTTATTTGATAAAATCGTTTTAAAAATTTAAATCATCATGTAAAAATTATATTAGGGTAATTTGTTTTTATAATATTTTAGAAAATAATTTTTTTGGATGAAAAAATAAAAATACTAAATTTTAATTGAAAACTATATTTTCGTTTAAATTATTTATAAAGAATAATTATATTTTAAATTGTTTTTAAATTAATTTTTTTAAATTATATATCTATTAATACAATTTGGTTTTTCATTTTAGGAATTTTTATATTTAATCTTGATATAAAAACTTTTAAAACTTTTAACATTTTCCCTTTGAAATCCCTGTTTTCTCTTCGTGTATACATGAGTGATATTATATTAAAATTTTCCACTTACGTAAATATAATTTTAAAAAATTGATTCCATAATTGGAGTTAAAATAAATTATATTATATAATTATGTAAGTATAATTTTTAACCAAAATTTATAGTGAGAATAATAAAAATTAATTTCCAAGATGAAGTTAAAAATGGGTTTAGTGGGGGTTAAACTAAAATGAAAAGAGTTAAAATGAACTAAGGATGTATAATGTATATTTTCTTGATATATTTTCAATTTATAATGTCTTTGTATCAATAAATATATATTTTGAAACATTTTGGTATGATAAAAATGGTTGTATGCCTTTTTCGTTTCAACAAATTATAAGTGTGACACTCACTTCACTTATAAAAGGACACCCCTTTCCACTTTTCTGAACACTTTTAAACCATTTTTTTGTAAAATACCATTCAAAATACCTTAAATAATTACACAATCTCATATTATAAAACTTATTTTAGGCATAAATCCAAAGTAGGATTTTTGGGTCCAATCATAAGGAGGATACTCACAGAAGTGGTAACGGGTTTCAATGAGTGTTTTTATTTTATTTCATGATACACCTCCTTAAATTATAATTAAACTATGATTAAATAATAAAATAGATATAATTAATATACTAATAATTTTTTATCTAATGTTAATTACATTGAACAATTTCTACTTCCATCAAATGGTTTTTAAAATCCTCGTTCGTGTGTACGGTGGACTACCACCTTCTGAACTGAAGTCATTTAGTTTTCCATTACCGTCTCTTAGGGTTGGGTATGAAGATAAAAATAAATAATATATATGATATTTATAACAATATTATACCTATTCAGTCATTATATGATATATAACCTATTTTATTTTCATTCCACAGGGGGTACAATAACATCGCTTGTGCGTACAGTGGACTACCACCTCGTGAAGTGATGTGATTCATTTTCATTAAAACTCTAAATTTTTTATAATAAGGGAAAATTTAAGGAATATATGTGTTATAAATGAAATAATCATGATATTAATAACATATTTTTCATTAAAAAATGATAATATATAATTTTTTTCGTATATTTTCACTTAATGAATGATGAAAACATCATTGGTGTACGTGTGGACTACCGCCTTCACAAAGAGGTGTAACTCTATTTTAATCACCACACCACATGGATGATATTTATAAGAATATTGTATAGTATTTTAAAATTATTATCATTCTATAAATGTAATATATATACTCTCATTCTTTCCATAATGATCATTTAAAAATATTAACGTTACTTATGCGTACATATGACCAGAATATCTACAATTTTATCTTATTTCATTTCCAAAAACAACCATTAATGATTAGTAATAATAATATAATTGACATATAAATATAATTAATATTTCATTATTATTATTTATATTATGGAACTGTGAACAAAGTAAAAGGAATGCAGATAACAAATCAAAACATATATGAAAACAAAGCGGTTATTACCCAAAATTTGTCTTTAACATTGAATTGTTAATAAATGGGTGAAAAAAAGAAAAAATAAAATAACACATGGTATGATATTTGTATTTTTAGTTTTTCAGTATATTTTTAATAAACAAATATTTATTATACAAGAGGTTTTAAAGAGTATGAAGGAAGTTGAGACTTATGGTAAGGTATTTCTATTCTGTTTTATTCTTGGGAGACATTTTGATATACACCACTTGATTATTTTGTGTGGTGTAAATACTTAACATTTAAAATTTTATATAATTAATCTCATAATTTTCATGATATTCAATTTTCCAATAGATTTTATTATTTATAAGGTCATTAAATTCAATGTATTACTAAATCGGTAAGGTATTTCCATTTTACTCTTATTTTTCTATGAGACACATGCCATAGTCACCAAGTATTTATTTTATTTGGTGGATATAACATCCATGAATGTGTGATATAATTATTATACATAAAATTATTAGTATTTACATATCCATTTTAGGATCTCTCTTTCATAGGGAGTACAATTAAAACGTTTGCAAATCAGTAAGGTACTTTTGACTTAATTTTTATTTTTTAGGACATATGATTATGTTAAAAAACTATATTAATGTATGAGGTGCATAAAAACACTTTGAAATTTAATATAATTTATTTATTTAAGCACATTATTTTTTATGTTTTATTTAATTATATTACTTCATGGGGATTATATTTTATATTTACCAAATTGGTAAATATTTTGATGTTATGGTCTTATTTTTTTCTAGTATTTTTTTATTATTATGTTTCTAATGATAGAATCACTTGATCCATCTCACAATAAAAACATTTTTCTTCCAAGATTATGTTTTAATAATGTTTTTTATGAATCTTATATAATTTTTTTAAAATTATTTATTATATAGATCTTTACCCTTGTATTAATTTTTTAAAAAATGTATTAAAAGAAATATTTATGACATTTTCAAAAACAATTCTCATTTGGATTTTATCTAAAATGTGAAAGTAATATTGTTTTAACAGGTATGATATGAACATATTTTCCCATCATCAAGACCATTAATTTGTTTGAAGTTTCCTTTATATGTTTTCATGGTTGTTTTTAATAAAAAGTATTTAGAAAATATTTTATGATTTAAAAAGGTTTTTGTAAAGAAAAAAATATATTTCCAAAATAAATTGATTAAATGATGTTAAAAATAATCCTTTATATGTTTTCAAGCTCATTTTCTAAGAAAATTGTTTCAAATTTTTTTTAATAAAGTTTAGTTTTACAAGTATTGATTTTCAATGAAATGATATTCTCATCAAAACACATTCCATGTGAATTTTTTTTCAAAATAATTCTCCATATAACCTGCATTTTTTTGAAGATAATTATGTGTTACCAGGTATATGACCCAAGGAAACCATTCTTATTCTTTCTCTAAATGGTTTATCTTTATGATTATTTAATGTTTATGAAATGTATTTATATTCCCCAAATCATACCAAGATATAACTCTTATGAAACCCACCTATTTTCAAGGGTTATTCTATGGTGAAACAATTATTTGATTATGAAACATGTCTTCCTTTCACATGTTATATATGATGAAATTTTTTTGAAACCCGTTTCATTTTACGGGCTTTGATATGATGAATGTTTTATAATCTTTTGGAACAAAGACATATTATTTTAATTATGTGATGGGTGAGACCTATATCTCCCTCCAATGAAATGGTTAAATATTTATATATCATGAGATACACTAGACTGTAATGGGGGGTGAACGTGGTTCAATAAGGGAATTTATTTTCTATGATGGTCTTGGGAGTGAACCTTGACTACTATTATGGTTTTTTGAATGAAACCATTCCACTATGATAGCCTAGGAAGTAAGCCTGGACTAATATATATATATATATATATATGATATTCTCTTATTTTTTCTATAAAACAATTCAATGTCTTATTATAATTTTATGCTCTCATGGATCATGTTCTTTGATTTACTATTGATTAATGTCCTATGAATTTCCAATATTTATGCCGCGACTCAAGATTCTGATATTAGATATATAGGGTATGGTTTTTATATGTTATTATTATGCTTTAATACCCTTATTTTCATGTTATAATGACTTATATCTTTTGTTTACGATTATTAATAAACAAATATAATCCTTTCTTTTGTTTCCTTTCCCTAGTTTATGAAGAAAAGTTTTAAGTAGGGTTAGTTTTTTAAGATCACTAATGGGGAAGATCATTATGTGAGATACTAAAGATCCGTCACCAAATTTGAAGATTGTGTACCTAATATCCAATGAAATTAAACTATTATGGTCCTCATGTATGTGTTTGTGTAATTTATTGAATATTAATATAATAAGATGTAATATCCATGTATGAAAAGCCTGGTTCACTATAATTACATCTTATGATACAACTAAAGAAGTAGTGTGGATATAAAAATTAATTTGGCATCATGATATCGTACCTACGTGTTTAGATACCATTAATTTTTTATGATAATATAATAATATTATTTCTTGATAAGGATCCATGGTCACATTAATAAATAAATAATATACTTTATAAGTATCCCCTATTGAGATTCATTTGTAATAACCCATGTCATTATGTATCAGAAACTCCTGAGGGAATTTTTTTTCATTTGAATAAGGATTAATTTGGGAACCATGAATTAGAATAGGATTATGATCATTATAATGTCTCTAATAGGTGTATTTAGACATGTTTTTTGGATTTGGTGGGGTTTAGGGGGGTTCTGGGGGACATTAAAGAGTTCTCAAGGGATGAGCATCAAAAAAATAACATTAGTAGGAAATTCATGTCCTGAAGGGGTTATTAATGCTATGAATTCCTTTTAGGGGATTAAAGTAGGACATTAATTGGGAAAAGGGGAAAATGGGGTACTAACCCAAAAAAGGTACATCATGAAAACTTGGTCTACAACATGAAATCTATTGGCATATATTTTTAAAATATTTGTGGGGTTTCTAAAATTGAAACCCATCATGTTTATTCTCTTGAACATTTCATTAATAAGGGGAGGTCTAAGCTCCCTACTCTTACTTACCCTTGGCCTTGGATTGGTTATTGGTATTGTTTCATGTTTTATTGAGGTAAGAGATCCACCTATCTTATTTTTGTTCTTCTTAAATCCATATTGTTTGATTTTTTTTATCATCTAGGGTCTCAGGAAGAATGTTTTCATCAAAGAATAGATAAATCATCATTCTTCATTTGGGATTTCTCTTGTGGCTTGAGAGGATGTCTCGAGAGGCATGAGGTATGTTTTTTTGTGGTTTTATTTATGGTTTTTATAAAATATGGGTATAATTGGATGTCAATTCATTTTTATAATCTGGGTATTTTGTGTTACCTGGGATTGGGGATTCAGCGAGAGTGTATCAAACCCTATTAATCATGACCTCGATTTCATAAAACTACTCGGTGAGTTTGTGGCATATTATTCCTCATTGGTTTTTTGGTTTAAGTTAATTAATAAAATAATTAATTGATTTTGTTTAATGAAATGATTGTTCATAGACTCAATGAAATCTGGTATGAGTTTGGATTGAGTTATCATAATTTCAGTTGAGGTAGGGAGTGTTAATCTTACCGCATATCTTGGTAAATTTTTTATTTTATTTTTTTGAGACTTACTACTATATCTTCCTACATACTTCTTTTCTTGGGTGATATGACCCATAAGGTTAGGATAGTCTCACATAAACCTAATAGTCAACATGAACCACATAGTTTTTTAAATGGATTTATGGTGGTGCCCTAGTTTAATTGGTGTCAAATAACCATCTTATGATTTATTTGGTGGTGTTTAATTTCTTTTTAAAATGAAAAAAATCCTCTACAAAAGGTTTTAAATTTTTTTTCCAGTTAAATAGATTTTTATGGGAACTTAGTGATTAAAAAAATAGTTTTCAATTGAAATTTGAAAATGGGTTTCCTAAATTGATGGTATTTTTTCAAGGTCCTATAATGAGTAATACAGAATGAGATGCCTTTTTATATGGTTTTAAATAAGGGATATTGGACTTTGATTTCAAGGGATTGATAGAGGGTGTTGGATTGAAATGTTTTGGTCCATTTGACCTCATGAGGGTGATTCCCTTTTTCTGAAATTTCTTTTTCTTTTTGTGATCCCCATTTTTTAGTGATTGATTAATGTATATGGTGATGCATGGGTTGAGTGGGTATCCAAGTGATAAATTTATTTCATGATAATTCATGGGTAGTGTTTGTAGCCTTGTGAGAACCCTTCCTACTATATAAAATTAACAGTTGGTCCATTTGAACATGAAAAACCACTTGAAGGGTCGAATTGGGTTTTTGATGTGTTCGAGACATTGGAAGAATCCCTAATGGAAAAGTTCAATGACAATGAGTTTTGATTTGGGCTAGGTTCCTAGTATGTTATTGACTGTGTGTGCTTTTTGTGTCCTCCCCATAGTCCGTGGGGATTGGTTGGAGTTCTTGATTGTGTCACCTACTAGTCTATGGGGATGGGATTATGTTCTTAACTATGGACTCCCCAAAGTATGTGGGGATAGTATAGTGTGATTTAGGTAACCTTTTCAGTGTCCACATGGATGGGTTAGTGTGATGACCATGCATTGATCAGAACATTGTGTTGAAAACATTTCTAAACATGGATCATCTTGTTGTGCATGAATTATACCCTGATTTAGTGGGCCAAGGGAAAGGACCACTAGGGGGATTGGATCATGGGATGCTGTGATACACAGAAAAAAAAAATTCTTTTAGTTAAAAGGAATGGGTCAAGTCTTACAGACTAATGAATATTTCATGTTTCTTTATGTAGTGGGTATAGGTTGGGGCGGTTCCCTACCCCAAGTCCCCAGGTACAACATGTAAATAGTTTTGGTAGAAATCCTAGCCCATGTCATCAGGTATGAGTTTGGTTATAGTAAAAGGTAACATATTAATTTTGGTATGGAGTCAAAGTAAATCCAGCTAGGTGTCATGGTTGTACGGTTAACACAGGATGACCTAAATTGTGTGATTGTTTGTTCATTATGTGTTATGTTTCTACGTGGGTGTGTGGAATGAACAATTTGACCTTATATATGTATTTTATTAAAAATTATTTGATGAAATAAACACTCATTATTTTTGAGGAATTAGGGATACCTAATAGGCCATTATTGAACCTCAACTTCTATACTAAACATTGGTTTCGAAGCATGTGGTAAAATTTTTCTATTTTCTGTTTCGAAAAAAGTACCACATGAAGCCAGACTCATGATATTAGTCCAGTAGGTTAAGGAGCCTGAGTATTTATCTCAGTGTTTTGTGAGAAGTTATGGTTTATTATATACACAATTATGTATAGTAGGTAGCTGAATTTTTTTAGGAGGTTTTATACTTTTTTTATTTTCTACTACTACTCAGTGTTATTTATTAATATTATAAATTTATTAATGCTTTTATAGTAAGGATTATGAGGCGCATTTGAATTACCATTTATAAGTTTAGGGTTTTGATTTAGAGCGTATATTCTCTCCATGACTTGGTTAGGCCCTCACTTCTAGTTGGTAGCCTTTGGTGTATACAATGATGTGCATTATGTTTTGTACTGACTCTCACTTAGGATCCATTAAAAATATTTCCAGAATCTGTTTAAGTGTCGTTTGGGTGGGCTGGGCTGAGGAAATAAAAAACAGTATTAGATCATATATTGGGAAGAGATAGTGTCAGTTTGAGGTGGAAATAGTTTGTTAAGACTCCGGAGGTAGACTGAGAACATTCCTGGATAACGTGACATTGGTTGAAACTCATGTTTCTTGGGGATGTCCTATGTTTGGGATAGAAAATATTGGATGATTGTGTTATTAGTTTGTACTAGTAATCCCAAAGTGGGATGGATTTGACTTAATATGAGTCGTCGGTCTCAATGGGGAACCATTTGGCTGACTATTCTTCTTGATAATAGATTTTTAGGGGCATGATACACACACATATATGAAATATTTTTTTGACATGAAATCCTATTGGAATCAATATTAATTTAAGAAACAAATAATATAAATTCTGTTTTTATGATATATTATAAGGGGTGATTATATTAATATGGATATAAGTGTATATATAGATTGATTATGAATTTTTTTCTATTTTTCCACCATAGGTATTTTTTTAGAAATTTTTGAATTTTTAGAAAACTCTGATTTTGAAAAAAACTCATGTGATGGAATGAGGTCTAAGAGAAATTGTTTTTAAATTTAATTATAATTGAAATGTCATATGGATCCAATTATTTTTATTTTTCATTTTTTTTGAAAATATATGGAAATTATTTTTTGAACTTTGACTTCAAAATGGGTTTTGAAAATTGGAACAAATTTCATAAAAAAGGATTCTCTATGCATAATATTTTAGTGATTTTGGATTTTGATGGAAAAATTTGGGTAAAAATGGGGTTTTTGGAAAACACATTTGTGTTATTGTGTGTGTAAATTTTTTGTAAAAGAGGCTATGAAAATAAAAAATTAGTGCCTTATAAAAATATGATTTTTAGAATATTGTGAATTTTTTGGGTGTAGGCTAGATGCTTGAATTGGTCGATCAGATTTTATGCAACATTTTATTGGATACTGTCTAGGGAGGTTGACGGGTGTGTGTACTTAAATTTCTGTGATGTGAAGAGATCATTGGTGTCTCTATAGATATGCATATTTAATCTTATGAAATTTATGAAAATATAACTAGGTTGTTGATTCATTATTTTTGATTGGTATACTAAGGATGTGTTGATAGATCTATCTATGGTGGTCTCATGGGTGGATATTTTTAATTAGAATCGAGTAGCCAAGTGTAAATTTTATTGTTTCATGGATTGAACCCATTGATGGGTATTTTTATGATTTTGTGTGCAGTTCAATAGATTCATTTCTAGTAGGTGATTTTTTAGGTGGGGATAACCACTTTTTAGAATTAACCACCAATAGAAAAGAATTATGGTTGGGAGAACCATAATCTTGGGTGATTAGGTTATTGAAACATCAGTGTTTGGAGTCACTGGGAGTGGTTAAGTATCATCATGGTGTTAATATTCATTTTTTCAATAGTGGTGATCATGTGCGAGATAGTGGCCCCAACTGGTGGAGTGAGGTTTGATCCATCAAATAAGATTTCATTAGGAGACAAAAAGTGTTGTGACATGGTTCAAGGGGTGTACCATGTTTTGTGAAATAATTCAATGAGTGAAACACAATTTTGTCATATGATTTGGGGATGAAACATATAATAAAGTGATTTTTTTTTATTTTAGTGCATTAAGTATCATGATATAATGAGACATTGGTAGTGTGGATTGTGGGTTTTAGTGGGATCCATAGATAGGATTATATAGGTGAATGATGAATTAGAGGTTTTTGTTTTTCACTTGAGGATAATTCATTGCATGTTATAAATTGAAGTTAGGAAAGGGCTATTCAGAGAGGTATAAAACCTTGATTGAGAATTTTGAATGTATTGACATCTATACTTGGAGACATGATAGAGGGATTAAGAAATACCAATGTGTATGTTGATTGATGGTCAAATTATTTGAAGAATGCAAAATCTGAGTTTCAGATTTGGTGTTATAAAGATTTCATGTGTGGGTAAATACTCCAGATTAGTGTTTGGAGCCAGTATACTAGAATCAATCTTGAGGTTGGAGTTGACATGATCCAAGTGTGAGTTGGATTGTGATCACATTAGTACTTGGTGTGGAGTATGACAGTGAATGTGTTGATCTTAGGAACTGATTGGGGTGCTCCACAATGTTAAGGGACTTGACCTTGGTGTTGGAGTTTGGGTGGAATAGTGATAGATATTGGAGTAATAAATCATGTTCAACAGATGTGATGATGCCCCTTCGATTTTAGTAATCTTGTTTGGGAAATGTGGTGATGCATCTGTGGTTAAGATCGAGTGCTTTTGGAAAAATCCATCAAGGAATGATATAAATGGTTTTTTGAGGAAAAATATGTGGTGAGTTAAAAAAACACTAAGAGATTCATTTGGGACAAGGTTAATGTGGTTCAAGGAGTGAGCTGAACTTTTTAGAGAAAGGTCGGTGCATCTGAGGTTGCTGGTAGAGTGGTGTAGTGGGTGTGTGTTGTGAAATTGGAGATGGGGGATAGTTATTTAGTGGGGAATTGATTACTAAGGGATCTTGGGGTTTAGGGTGATATAACTACCATAAATTATCAAGGAAATAAAGAATTATAGTGGGAAGTTTATAATTTCCCACCTAGTTATGTGGTTAGAAGTTCCTAAGGTAATTTTAATAGTTTTGTTTATATAAGTGTTTGTTTTTGGAACCTTGAATAGAAATGGGTTTTTGAGAATTATAAATTCTATAACAAGTGTTTTCAATTGTTTTTTAGTGATCAGGTGTGGTTATGAGGGATAAGAAGGATATTGGATGCGTGGTTCGTATCAGTGCTGTTGAAAAATAGTAGCAGTAGGCCATTCCATGAATGAAGGAAACATTAATGCTATGAATTCCTTTTAGGGGTCAATTTAGGTCCTGAATGGGGATTAAAGGTGAAGTGAAACTTCCATGAAATGTCACAGGGTAAACACTTGGTTTATTATGTGAAACATAATGCAGATAATTTTTAAAATGTTTGAGGGGTTTTCTATAACAAAATCACATTTGGGTTTCTTCATCTGAACATCACATTCCTAGGAGAGGCTGGACCCCCAATACTCTTCTATCCCTTTTGACATGGATGGGTTCTTGGTGGATTTAACATTTTATTAATGTATGATATCATATTTTATTCCAATTTATTCCCCCATATCTCTTGTATGATAGTAGGTTATCATCTAGGGTTTTAAGATAACATTTTCTATGGAGTATCTAGAAATCATCTCACTTCATGGATATTTATCATGTAACTTCTATAGGATGTATCATGTTGTTATAAAAAGACTCAGTTTTCTATTTACCACATGTTATGTCATTGAAGAATTTTATTTAGTGGCTTTTCTTCATTTGGGTTTAATTAGCCATCGATTTGGGTTTATAATTTTTGTATTTTGTGCTACCTAGGATCAGGGGTCTATCTAGATAGATCACACATGGTTATTGATGATTATGTTGTTTTTGAACTACTCTATGAGTTTGTACCATATTAAGAAGTGTTTAGTTTTTCATTTAAATTAATTAATTATTTTAACGAGACTAGTTTATGAGATAATTTCTCTTGGACTCAAAGGAAGCTGATATGAATTTGGAATGAGTCATTAAAATACCAGTTGAGGAAGGCGGATTGATTTTATCACATCTCTTGGTTAATTGGTTATTTTATGTTCATGTTACTTACTAGTATATGTGAATGCATACTACATGTATTATGTGAGATGAACCATAAGGTTGGTATGGGCTCACATATTTTATATAGTCACGATGGACTATATAAATTTGTAAAGGTTTTGATGGTGGTTCCATGGTTGAATGAGAACCATCATCACACAATATGGTCTGTTTAGACATGTGTATTTTTTTCAAAATGTAAAATGGATTTTATTTTAAAATGCTTTTTAGAAGGGTTTTTTACATCTTATTTGTTAGTGATTAGATACTGTACAAGTTGATGCATGGGATGAATTTTGGATTTTTTTATATAATGAATCATTGGTTGCGTGGGTATCCTTGTGAGATCCTTTCTTATGGAATAAATGTGTTTGTTATTCTACATAGACTTGACAAGCCAATTTTAAGCTTAATTTGGGTCTTGAATTTGTTGTAGTCCTGGGAATAGGCCATGAAGGAATAATTCCTTGATGGTAAATTGTGAGATGGGATGTGTTTCACCCTTGTTCTTACTTTGTCCTCCATAAATACTATAAAGATGATTTAGGGAGATTGTATGTGGCCTCTTAAGAGTATAATGGTATTGGATGTTGGGATTTACTATAGCCTACCTAGAGTCAACATTGTTGGGTTGGTATAATTGACGTGACCTCCTCGAAGTTTGCAAGGATGAATCAGTTGATCATCACACCTGGATGAGGCTATTGGTATGAGAAAATTTCCATACATGGATTTTGTTTGTGTTCATGAATTGAAGTTTTCTATAGTAATATTAGGTCAAGATGTACCTCTGGGGATGGGTTATGTTATGATGTTAAACACAAATGATTGAAATCCCTTGATAAAAAGGAATTGACAAAAATTTATCCATGTATGACTATAACTTTTTTCCTTTGTATAGTGGGTCACGTTTTGGTTAGAACATAACAACCTAACTTGTGTAATTGTTTATACATTTTGTGTTATGTTTCTAGTTGTGTTTAGAATATAAATTAATACACTTTATATATTGAATGAAAATTCACATGATCATAATGTAACATAAAACTCTTGAGGTATTAGGGATACCTATTTGTCCATTGGAATCACCACTAACCATATACATGATAAGGGTTTTTATGTATGTGTGTAGAATTTCTAATTTTCACTTAAGAAAAATGTACGAGAATGAGCTAAACACTTATAACTAGTTTTTCAAGTTGTATATGGTGATGTTTTTTTGGGAGGAATATGAGATGCTATGGTTCAACATACACATAGTTATGGAATTTAGGTATATGTTTTTTTATTCAGTAGGTTTTATACCATGTTAATCTTCAGTTTCTCCACTATTTTGTTTATGGCATCATATAGATTTTTTATTTATTATTTATTTTTGACTATGGGGACCCATATGGATCCATTTATAGATCTTAAAATTTTTTAGAGGGAATGTTCTCCCTAGAACTAGGTTAGGCCCTCAATGCTAGTCAGATATCTCTATAATATAGAGAGGTGAGCTTGAGGTGTTAAAGAGGCCCCCTCTTGGGTGGCATGGGCAAGGGCATTATAATTTTTTCAGAGAGGTTAATTTACTATAAGAATAGTGGCCATAAAGAAAAACATTTCAACCACATATAATAAATCCATACCTTATGAAAATCCTGAAAATCATGTGATATATTACATTCTATGAGTTTTTAGAAGTTAGATCTAGTGAAATTGGTGTTATGTTGGTTTTTTCTGTAGATTCAACTGAATTTGTACTTTTTATTACATATATATATATATATATTCAAATCATGTGGTAATTATAAATTTTTATAAAATGAATTTTATAACATCTATAAAATATATCTTACATTTAAGTGTCATAGTAGCTAGTCTCTATAATGAGAACATGCAAATTATATGGTTAAATTCTTAAATAAATATGTCCTTCGGTCTGTATATAAAAGTCTAACTAGACACAAAAGATGTTTTACTATTCGGTATTGGTGTCTCATTAACAATGAGCCTCTTTGAAATGATGTTATCACATGGTGATCTCACAGAAGGGAATCCATGGGAAAAAACAAGCCAATTTGAATTCCATATTCATTATGTGTAATGGTATATTCCCATATATAAATGTGTGTTTTAGTCCTTAGACTTGAGATCATTAATATAAAATCCCAAGATTTTAGTATATATTTTCCTTTAAATATATAGTATGTTAGATAGCTTGTAATAAATGAAGCACCAAATTAAAAAAATTTAAAACATATTTCTATTACATGAAGAATAAACCTTCATTATATCGAAAGGAAATAATCAATTATAATACATAAATTATCAAATTTTGTTTTTATTGATGAAATTTAATGATTAGGAAATACATAATTATTATGATATGATTAAAATCATTCAATAATAAAATACGTATTTATTCATTTTTTTTAAATTGATGTGAAAATTAAATTTCTCTATTTTAGGAAATTATATATAAAATTTCAATTTATGAACATATATATTCACATTCACATTGATATGAAATAATATTAAGAATTTTTTGAGTTTAATAGGTTAATTTTTCAATAAAACTGGTTATTATTAATATTTTTCATTTTCATTTTAAAAATAAATAATAAAATTCAAAAATTTTAATTTTTTGAAATGAAGTTTAATTTTTTTAATTCAATATTTCAAAATTATCTTAGGATATTTTTTTATATATTTCTTCTAAAAATGTTTATTTTTAGGTGAATAGTGAAAAAGACAGATTTTGAAAATATTATCACTTTTACAACATTATCATAAAATAAAAATGACTTAAAAGTTTATGAAACAATTTTATATAGAAAATAAATATTTAAGACGTAATATAACGAACTTTAAAATATAATTTTGAACATATTAAATTCAAGTTTGATGTTTTGGAAATATATTTTACATTTTTATTCAAATAAAATCTATTTTCAATTCTTTACTTTTAATAATTTTTTCACAAGGATTAATTTCGTTTTAAATTGGTTTGAAAGTAAAATAATTAATTTTTGATTTTAACCATTCATTTTAAGGCCATGGTAATCGATATTTTACCTAATTTTGGTATAAAATCATTTATATGCTTAAAATATGCATTTTTCAAATTACAATTTTTCATTAAATTTTGAAAACATATAATAATTTTTTTATAATTCATGAAATTAAATACTAGAAAATATATTCCATGTTAATTATCAAGTGTTTATTTTTTAATGAGTTTAATTAAATTTTTATTCATATTGAATAGTTATAATGGTAATAGTTCATCCCCACAATAAGGAGTAAAATGGGCTAAACTGGGATAAAAATTTGGGATAGGGTCCCAAAATATATATCCCACCATAAATTATTATATTTTATCAGGGTATTTTTAATATCATAATCCCATATTCTAAAATATCACATTTTCTCCACATTCTTTTTTTTCACATTTACTCTATTTTATGTTTACAGTAATTAAAAAATATAAATCTCTTTTACATAATGTTATATATATATTTTCATTGGGATAAATAGAAATAATCATTGATTATAAATGGTTATAATGAAGATAAAGAATTTATAAATATGATATTAGTTTTTTTGAATTTTTAGTGGTGGATTAATTACCTAGATCGTTTATGTAATTCTAATGTAATAGTTGTGAAAGAAGGAGAAAATTAAATAAATAGATTTAGAAAAATTAAAAGTGTAGGGATTTGAATATGTCAAATAATTACATGATTTTTTCAGATAAAAAATTAATTTAATTAATTATATAAATGTTAAAATTCAAACTACATTGTTTTTTGATGTTTTAGAAGTTAAATTATGTAAAATGTGTCTAAAATGACTTTATGGATATTTAAGGTTAAATAATATTTTAACAATTGATTTAAAAATATTTAAAATATTTTAATAGAAAAATTGGGATATGAAATTATCAAAAATATCAGAAATGGTTAATTAGTGATCCAATTGTTAATTATCAAATTACTTTCAAGACCCTTAAGTACTTAATATTTACGAATATGTTGTCGATTTTTTCTTATAAAAGGGGACTTAATCTATCATTTTAAGAGGCAAATATGAGTTAGATTTTTCAAAAAATTATGACAAAATACCTCTATAAACATACAATATCACATTATGAATCCTCTAGTGTAACCATAATATAATCTCCCCGAGGAATTAAGTTTAATAAAAAACCTGATATAAAGAGAGGAGGTATAAGTCTTAACCAAATACTTTCATTTTTTTCTCATTCAACCTCAATAAAATATATTATATCCATAAGAACATAAAAATAATTAATTTTAATTTAAAAAATGTTATTATCTTGATTCAATAATTATTTTATACATTATTTACATCTAATTTAATATACAAACATCTTTCCTGCATACGTACAGACTACCGTCTCTATGAAGCGATATACTTTATTTTTCATCAAAAAATGTCATGGATGGGTATGTAGATTATTTTGATGTATATATATTATATTTATTAAATAATTATTATTCTTTTAAAAAAGAGATAATTTAAACCTTTTTACCCCATATGTTTGAAAATGAAAATGTTGCTTGTGTGTATGTGTGTACTATCACATCGACAAAGAGATGTGGTTCATTTTTAATTTCCACATTTCATAGAGTGTAATAAAAAAATAATAATTGAGAAAATATGATATTTTTAATATTATTATCATAAATTTATTTTAAAAAATTATCTACTTGATTTACATTTCATACATTATATAAATGAAAACGTATCTCATATGTGCATTTGGACAAACGTCTCTATAAAACAATGTATTCTATTTTTATTACCTTTGTACATGGATGTTTCTAAATGTATATTTAATTTAAAAACATGATAATTATAACTTGTTTAATATTTTTTACATGATGATATCACGACATAGGTTCAAGGACCAAAACCACCAAACCAAACTAAGCATAAGAAAACGAGCTGTTAAAACCTAAATAATTGTTTTTGAAAAAAAAATTTATGATTGAATAGAAAAAATGAAGATATAAAAAAATTAAATCCATAAACATAGATATATTAATATGTATCTCATATTGATGAATAATAAATATAAATCTTTTACATTTGAGGTTGGAATGCATCCGACTAAGCATAAATCCAATGTAAGAGTGTATTTAATAAAATTTTTTTAGTTATGGATTATTTATATTTAAATTTACATTGAGAGAATTATTTGATATTTCTTACATAAAACAAACATATTTTCTTGTAATATATTTATTTATGGGGTTCTCAAGTTTTATTTCAATTTTACCTCTTTTTATACTCAAAATCACATAAATAATGCTTATAAGAAAAGATGATTTTATTTCCAATTTTTTGGGATTGAATATTTCCCCCTTATATCCATGTTTTTAAAAATTGTTTTATGGGTGAAATTATGTACATTTAAATGAATTATAAATTTTTTTATACTACCTATTTATTTATTTAAAAATATTTTTAATGAATATTTGTATCATTTTACGTACAAGCCATTTATGAGTCTTTATTCCAAAGTAGGAAAAGAATGGTTTTATTGTTTATTATAGGACATCCTCTTCCCTGTGACGTAGATATTATTTTTTTTTCAATTTCCCTCTAAAAGTTTACATGTGTTTTCTCCAAAAATAATTTTCCTTATATTCGGGTAATTTTTAGTTTTAAAATGTTTTTAAAATAAAAGAATATTTATATATCTTCTTCTTTTAAAAGTGATATTCTAATGTATTTATAAATATTTTTTCATGTATGAAAAAATCGTTCAATTATTCTTATTATCCCATAGGGATTTAATCCAATGATACCATCTAACTTATATTTATGTATGTTTTATGACTATGTTGTCTTATTTATTGATTTTTGAAAAACTAACATTTCGTATGCTCGTTTTTGAATATGAATTATTATGTTGTTAATCCAATGATACCATCTAACTTATATTTATGTATGTTTTATGACCATGTTGTCTTATTGATTGATTTTTGAAAAGCTAACATCTCGTATGCTCGTTTGTGAATATGAATTATTATGTTGATTATATATTTTCATTTTATTCATTTATTTTATGTAATTAATAAATTTAAAATAAAAAATAATGCATGGATACAGATATTAGATATCCCTCAATTCATCTGTAGGTCTCATAATACAAATGAGCTTGGTTATTTGGCACATACCTTACCTATTTATGGTTGATGTGTTTGAATGAATCCATGATAGTGGGATTATGATGCCTGAGATTATAATTTATATTATTATAAAAATAGTCATTTTTATCCATGTTTAACATTATGAATTAGTTTCCCCAGGGTACTAATAATTGAATTTTGTATTATTTAAGGGATATTGTAGAAGTAATAACATTGTTCTCACCTTAATTTTATGTTTTATTTCATTTTTTTGAATGTAATGTGAGAATCATGGATGCATCATTTCTATCAATACTAATAATCGATTATATTATAATCAACGTGATATATTATATCTAACAACAATGTAGTAAATGAAAAATGTTTTGAAAAAGATATCTTATTATACATTGTAATTTATAGGAAGGTTTTTTTAGTTTCTTAAATTACGTTTTCTCTATGGATTCCTAGAAATTTTTTTAGATGGAGATCTCCAATTTTTGGTATGTTCAATATATTTCAATTTAGAAAATATCCAATTGGGTCACCCATGAATTGTATAAAAAATATCATTATATTCTATTGAATTTAAATTTAAGTTGAAATTCATTCCCTATTTTATGGAATTGTATTTATTCATGTATATATTGATGGATGAAATTTAATCACAATATATTATACCTCATTATATATGAGATGAATTTTATATTTTGTTTATTTATTAAATAGGTAATGAGTAAAATATTTTTTTATTCACGAGTTTAATAAATGGAGTAAAATTAATAAATATTCAAGTTATTTGAATATTACAAATTAAAATTTATATATGTTTAGTTAATAAAATATTTATTGTATTATTTGAAAAATTATATTTTTTATTCATGTTTTGATAAATTCAATCAGATAATATGGGTTGAATAGAATCATCCAATAGAAATTATATATTTAATATTATTTAAATAAACATAAATTTATTTATTTAAAAAATGAAATATTATTTATGTAATTACATGAGATATAACAACAACAATAATATAATTATATTTACTTGGGGAATTACTTAGATTAAATAATATGAGAAGGGAATTTATGAAATTATCTTTATATAACCCTATGTCTATATAATCTAAAATGTTTCGTATTCTAAGTTAAATGTCGGTAATGTTGTTAGGAATTCTATAAATCCATTGTGGGAATTTATCCCTTCCTTCCTCTCTCAAGAACACCAATAGAAAATAAAGGAACATTATTATTATCACTAAAGAATAATGTTAAACACACGATCCTATTTTCTCTAGCTCCTGGGTGATCATGTACATCATTTGAAGATTCATGGAGCATGTGTGGGTATATCTAGAGGAAAAATCTTTTGGATTTTCTATTTATGTGATAAAAAAAGAGAAATAATATAAATTTGGTCATGTAGAATACTATAACACCCTGATATTTTTTGAATTAATTTATTATTTTTGATATTTTTTATTTCAAGAAACACTAAGAATATTTTAAAAAATTAAATCATTAATTCAAAAATTTAGTTCACATGAAACCAACTTGGCACATGTTATACACAACCCCAATGTGGCATATATTACACACAACACTAGCTTAGATTACGTTACACGCCACATTGAGTTTTACAAAACATCATTTTATTATTATAATTATTTAAATGAGACAATTTTAACACAATGCTTAAAATTAGTTAAATGAATAATAATATCTAAATTTAAAATATTTATTATAATTGTTTTATTTAAATAATGTATTTTTATTATGAAGGATATAATTTTTGGTAAACTTCTTATATTATTTAAAATACCATTTTCTCATAAGAATTCATTTTAATGTCCTTCTATGAAAAATAATAAAAATAATTTTAAACAAAATTTTGAGATTTATTTTGATAAAATAATCTTTATTTTTCAAATTATAATGTTGAAATTTGATTAGGGTTATTTTTTGGAATTTTTCTGGGAGACAACATTTTTGGATGAGTTGTGAAAATACCAGATTTTAATTCGAAACTACCTTTTCATATAATTTACCTATAAAGTAAAATTATATTTTATTTTGGTTTAAAAGTTTAATTAGATCATATTTTTAACAACCAATCCAATTCAGGACATTTGAATCAATTTTACTTTGAAATTGTTTTTAAAAAATTTAGCCAAATTTTTGGACGTTTTCAATTTAAAAACCCACAGTGTCATTCTGTTAGCGGGATTATTTATATATTAATTTCTACCACTTATCTGACTATAATTTTGAAATTTTTCCCCCTACATGGCACCATAATAATTTATAATGTCTAATAAATTCAACATAATTTTTTTCCAAAAAGATTATTGAAAGTGAATAAAAATAATTACAACGATTAAGGTTTAATTATGATTAATAAGGGACTAAAAAATATATGTAATGGCCAAAATGACATATAAACTTTCTCAAAAGAAATTTTATGGAAATATTTAAACCCTATACTCCATTATATTAACTTTTTATCATTATTAGATCTACTTGCAATAAAAAATGTTGGTGTTGTTTTGCTTTTCTAAAATATTCCAAGAGTGCTACTCCTCTATTATAAAAGGCCACCACCTCTACCACTTCTTATTACCTCTAAAATAACACATTTTCTGCCAAGATAGGACCAATAAACTTCCCAAAATCCCTACCTTCCTCCTAAGAATCATTTTCTTAGGCAGAAAGCCATCAATGAAAGCCTTTTGGGTCAAACCAAAATGAGTTATATGATTAATAGGTGGTTTGAACAAGTATGATGAGAGTCAAGACACAAGGTTAGGAAGTTATGTATTAAGTATAATGTGTATAATAAGGGTTTTAGTAATGAATATGCTATTGGGATATAATTAATTTCACTTATATACTGATGTTTATTTTCCCATGTTTCTAAAGGAACTAAACTAATTCGGTCTGTGGGCATCTGTTTGTATAATGTTTTAATTATTCTAAAAATTTATGTAATGTTAATGTTTGAGAAATTAGGATAAATATAGTTGGTATGATATAAATAGTTTAGTTTTTATTTGGAATATATTATGATAAAAATTTTGTGATCAATTTAAGTACACGTCTATAGATACCTCTAAGGTTATGGAAAAGTATGAAAAAATGACTTGGAATTTTGGTTAAGGATAGGGTGAGTGGTTATATAGAAATAAATAAATATATAGATACTAAAACTATATATGGATATGGTATATATTTACCTTGGGGTAACAAAACTAAAAATATATTTGGGCCTAACTTGGGGTAATCTGGTACACGAAAACAGGCCTTGTAGCACACTAGGTTTGACACTCCCGAGCGATATGCTTTGGGAATTCAGAAAATATTCATGAACCACCTAAATGTTTTAAATAGATGTTGTATATGAGTTACATAGGATCAAAATAATGTTTCATATATTAAATAATGTTTCATAAATTAGACATTGTATAAGTTTGTTTTCATTTTTATGTGGTTACTCCCTCTAATAACTATTTCTTAGTCTACGATTTGGTTTTAGTTAATGGATGGAACATGAAGGAATTGCATTAATGGTGATTTTAATAGAAAATTTAGTGATTTACCACATGAGAAAACAAATTATACAGAAGAAAAAATGGAAACTTTCATTGCTATACTCACCAAAATTTCATACGATATGAACCATGATAGAATCCCAAATGGGAAAATGAGGGAATAATATTCTACTGATTCCATCAAGAGGTAATGTTTTCCTTCTTTTAGTGGGTCTTCTGATCCACTTATTGTTGAAAAATGGATAAGTACCACTGAAAAGATATTTTCTATTCTCCAGTGTTATCAACATGAGAATGTCATTTTGGCTATTTATCAGTTAGAAGTTGAAGAAGATTTGTGGTGGAATCTTATCAAGAATATGACACAATAATATAAAATTAACTCAATGGATTTGGATGAGTTCAAGAACTTATTTTTTAATTAGTTATTTCCTAGGATTCTTCATAAGAATATTGAAAATGAATTTCTAGAGCTTAATTAGAAGGTTAATGAATCTGTTTGTGCCAATGAAGAAAATTTTAAAAATCATAAGAAGTACTCTTCAGGTATTATCATTCATCCAAAAAAATTGATTGGTTCTTTAGTGGTCAGAAACCCATTATTTGAAATGCCTTGAATAGAAATGAATTTACTAGATAAGAATAATTGGTTATATGTTCTATAAAAGTCAAAATAGAGGTTGGAGTTGTGTTTCAATCTCATTATTTTTACACGAAAAGGAATATGGGGTTTAAAGGAAAATCAAACAAATATAGATAAATGAAAAGGAGCATTCTGTTATGCAGAAAATTTTGGAAGTAATATAGATGTAATTTTCTTAAGGGGGTTACTAAATGTTTTATGTGTGGAAGGAAAACTCATAGAGTAACTTAATTTCAATGTGATGGGAGGAAGTAAGATAATAATGGAAATAATGGGAAATCCCCACAAAATGAACCTCCCAAACATTAGTGTTTTAATATCATGGAATTTGTCTATTACGATTACAAGTGACCTAATACAAGGAATAATGTGAATTAGAAGACACAAAAACCTCAAATGAAAACAGAAAATTATAAATCTTATGCTATCATAAGGGATTAATTGAACAAAGATAATTAATAAATACTTATCCTCCCCTCCTTTTTTGTGAATTTTATGATTTATTTTGTATGAATAATTCTTATAAAAGTATTATTGTTCATCCATTGGTGATATTTCACGTGAATATATTTCCTAACATGGATTATGGAATAATAAAAACACATTTGGTATTCGATCAGTATAAGGATGGTCCCAAGTTTCTAATGAAAATATTTATTATTTAAGATTAGAACTTATTGGTGGAGTTAAGAGTGAATTATATTTTGGAAGGGTTACAAGGTTAACCATTTACAGAGAATTTAGATTAAACAAAATATAAAGTTTGTGAGAATTAAATTATTATATCACCACATATAGTTTTATGCATATTTGATAACCTGATCTAACAATTTTGTGTTGATTGGAATTGAAGAGGGATGCGATGACTTACCATGGATCCCATGATCTGTTAGTACCTAAGGAATGAAAGATTCACCTTCATTTTGGAGAAAGTGGTAAATTGGAATGTGGTGAAGATATGAAAAAGGGTGATTTTTTTACTTATGAAAGGGAATGAAACCATGTATGTATAACTCCTCATGAAAACTATTCAACCTTAAGGAAAGTATTTTGAAACTGAAAAGGTTATCCAAGTACCTTCTTTCTTAGTGAATCAAATTTTCCCTTAGATAATAATCGATTTATGGCCTTATGATTGTCAATATTATTCTAAACAAGTTTTATATCACTCCCCTTCAGAGCATGGTAGTTATATTTCCCATCAATATCAATGTTTTTACTTGAAACATATGTTATCTCATGTGGAAACCTAGCCATATGTTACTTTTTGTAACTTTTATGGTTCCAAATTTCCCTTTTTAAGTGATGTTTTAGTATTAATTTTTACAGTGTGGGTTTCTATGAAAGGAACTTTCAATTAATATACGTTTGATAACCCAGATGAATTTTTAAAGAGAAATTCATTTTAAGGGGGGTAGAATGTAACACCTTGAGATTTTTTGAATTAATTTTTTTTTCAAATTAATTTATTAATTTTGATATTTTCATTTCATGACGAATCAGAAATAGTTTTTTTAAATCACTATTTCAAACGTCCCTCTAACATGAAAACTCCTTGAAATATTTTATACGCAACACTGACTTTGATTATTTTACACACAACAGTAACTCGGCATATATTACATGCAACAATGAGTATCTTTAAAACATCATTTTAGTTTTAAAATTATTTAAATTTGGTAATTATAACATAGCCGTTAAAATTATTTATATGAATATTGATAAATAATTTTAAAATATTTCTTACAATATTATTATATAACCAAAACATATTGACAATGAAAGATATAATTTTTGTTAAAGTCATTATATGTATTAAAATACCACTTTCTCAAATGAACTGCTTTTAATGTCATTATGAGAAAAAAATTATTTTAGAGACATTTGTAAATTTAATTTGATAAAATAAATTTCATTTTTTAATTTATAGTGAAAAAATTATCTTATGGTGAATTTTTGTTATTTTTATGAGAAACTTCATTTTTTGATGAATAGTGAAAATACCAGATATTAATTCAAAATATCCTTTTGGTCTAATTTATTTATAATGTTAAATTATATTTAAATTTTGTTTCAAATTTTAATTAAATAATATTTTTAATAATTAGTCCAATATATGTAATTGGAATCAATTTTACTATGAAATTGGGTATAAAAAACTTAGCAATCTTTTGTATGTTTTTTACATTAAAAACCCACACTGTCATCTCATTAGTGGGATTATTTTTAAATTAATTTCCACCCTTATGTAATTAGAATTTTTAAAAATAGATTCCAAATTTTTAATAATAACAATTAATAATTTCTAATAAGTTCAACTTAGTTTTTGACAAAATTTATTAGTGAAACTGATTAAAATTAATTATAACAATTAAGGTTAAATTAAGATTAATAAGGGACTAAAACATAATCCTAAGGCCTAAAAAGGCCTATAAACTTGTCCAAAATCCATTTTATCGACATATTTTGACCCAATACTCCATTTCTCAACATTTTATCCTTATCGGTACCACTTTCAATAAAAAACGTTGGTGGGTTTCCCTTTTACAAAATATTATAAGAGTGCCACTCCTCCTCCATTATAAAATTCCTCCACCTCTCCCTCTTCTTCCCACATATCAAAAAACTTATGTCTGACAAATATCTTAAAAGTACACCTCATAGTATCCCTACCTTCCTTCTAGATGCCCCCATGGATAAAAAGAAATCCAAGGAAACCTTTTGGCATAAACCAAAAGGAGTTATCCGATTAAGAGGTTGTTTGAACAGGTATGATGAGATTAAAGACACAAGGTTTTGAAGATATATATTAAGTTTGATGTGTATACTAAAGGTTATATTCATGAATAATGTAATGGGAGATTATTTACTTAACTTATTTACCAGTGTTTATGATCCCATGTTTCCAATGGCACTAAACTAATACAGTCTTTCGCAATCTATTTGCATAATGTTTTAAGTATTCAACAACAATTATGTAATGTTAATGTTTGAAAAGTGAGGTTTTATATAAATACAAAAAATAAAGTTATTATACATTTTAATTTATTATATATTATTATTTTTTTCTTATATATGATATTCTGGGGTGTGCCTATCTAGTTATTTAGATTTATCCATTACATTCATGAAAAAAAAATTGGGTGGCCCCCAAATGCTTATGTGGTAGTTCATAACCTTAATGAAAAAAATATTTATGGGTTACTTCCCAAGTAACAATGAATTTATCTCATTAACATCCATATACCAAATAAATCTTTATGTGATTTGATACCTTTTTATAATGAACCCAATCTAGGTGCTCAAATTGTACCTAAATTGGGTCACCAAAATACCTCAAGAAAACCTGTCAATCACAAGACAATGTAATATAAATTAATGGATCTATAAGAATCAATTTGAGATATTTTTTCCCACATGAATAGTAAAATAAATAGTGAAAATATCATGCCTAGAATTCATCATGACTAAAATTATAGGAAAAATTAGAAATGTTATCCTTTCTGGAAACAATGGTACCACAGGTTAGAGATACCTACTACCACTAGAAATTTTTATATGTGGGAAAGTATGTTAATATCACACTTAATAAATATGATGTATAAAATAATAATACAAAACACTAACCTTGTAAAACCAAATAAAACCAACATCTAAACATCCTAATTGAGAAACATCTAAAAAACAAGGCAAGAAAAAGTTCCCCATAAAGAAAAGATCATCATTAGATTCCATAACTATCCTTCACTAAAATCTCTCAATCCAATGAATGAAGTCCAAAATTTCTCATCGATATTCATGGTCTAGGTCCTGTAGTGCTCTATTGTTAGGTTCCTTTACATTTCATTGAATATATGAAAACCAAGTATATATATACACTAAAAAGGACATGGGTTGAGTTTGATAACATCATACCTAGTTGGATGTCACTAGCTGACCTCAACCAATTTATCATAAATATATTCTCAAGTATTATTAATACAATTTAGGTGAATAAAGAAGCCATCAAATTAACATTCTTGTGATTAATGTTATTTTTCATCTGTAAACATAATGAATAACTCCCCATATTAGGTGGGTACAAACCAGTATATTTCTACATAAGGATATGTCAAATTCAAAAATTAATAATACATACTCAGGGCTAAACTAAATGGGGGATAATGTACCAGAGTTTAGTATCAAGTCTCTCATATGAGGGAAAATATTTATAAGAAGTATTATACATCATTTTTATTTATAACCATAGAAAAAACACAATGAATAAGATAAATAAATATATATATATATGTAAAACATATTCTAAGAAAATAGTCCATCTCTATCATGTTCAGATTTGAACCATAAAATATGTTACACAATATAAACCCTTCCTCGATCTAGAAATTAAAAATTAGAAAAATATACATTTATTGTAGCCACAAACTCAATTATATTTATCAAAATCCATGACACCATTTTAAGGAGCCAATATATAGATCATAGACATCATAACATGATTCATGTGAAACAATTGGGGAATGAGAATCATATAAATACCACCCATATTTTTAAATTAAATCATATATAAATGTTCAATTTTTATAAAACATCCTTCCTTAATAAATATGTGATTTATATTTTATTAAATACTCCTCGATGAATTTTTTTTGATAAAAATTTATAGAAAATATGAATAAGTGGAGGTATCACATACTAATACCTATAATGAACTAAATACTTATTAAAAAATAAAAATAATATGATTGCATAATATATTTCTTTTCTAAATCTAGATTTGAGAACAATATACATTTAGTCGATTCCATTAAATAAATACAAATATGAGGAATAAGGAAGTGTATTACCTTATGATCATCGGTATTATCCTCATACCACCAAATAGAGAAAGGAAAAAATTTCTATAGACAATTTATAAATATAGAGGATATGAGTGGTTTAATATTTTATATAATAGAAAAGAATTATAGAAAACTAGTTCAATAGACAAATATTAAAACTTAGGTATTCCATAGGGAGTCTTTTCAAAATATTGGGGAAATATTATACGAACCTAAACCAAGCATTTACTAATGATATTTAAGAGAGTGAGGTGATTTATTTTAGAAGAGAACATAAAAAAATAAGGTTTAATCACCTGAAAAATCATTTTCCTGGTTTATATTTTGGTTCATAATTACCAAAATATACTCTTATTAAAAGTAAATAAAGAAACTATTTGTTACCTAGTGAAAGTATACCATGTACTCGGTGGTTACATAAGTAGTCCGTGTAAAAAGCCATAGACCATTAGATACATAGTATAAAACTATTTGGTATCCGGTTCATCTCCAGGACTGAACACCACTCCATTTTCTTCATCTCTCCCTTATACCATTAACCCTGATTAAACTTATATAAATACAATAATAAACCCTAATGAAAATAAAATTTAAAGGAAAATAAAAACAAGTAAATATAAATTTCATTAAAAGTAATTAAATTTACCAAAAAAAATACTAAATTTTAAAGTGTCACATATAAAAAGGATAAGGTAGGGATTAATGTGTAACATCACTATATTTTAAGAAAGTAACACTATATTAGAGAGAGTACATGATACACCACTTCAAGATTAAATGTACAAATAAACATTGTTATTTAAATGTTACCAATATAACCTAGATTGGAGGGTATTAAAATGATTAATTGAATTATTAAAATATTTCTTACACATATATGTATAATTAATTATTTGAAAAATTACATAAAATTGAAAATAAAACCATTATTAAAATAAAAGGAAATGTTTTCTGGAAAATTATTTAAATGTGCACAAGCATGTTTCATACAAATAAATAACCTACTATTTTTTATATTAATGAAATTTATAATATATTCTTCATTATAATTAAAATTCATCAAATGTATTTTCTTGAAATTATCTAAGAACGAATCCAATTTTAGTCATAAAAGATGTATTTTTGAAAAGAGGTTGTTTATATTCATTTTGATGATGGATTTTTTAAAATATAGTTTTGTTACTTTTATAAATTCTATACGAAAAAAATAAACTTATGTTTTAAAATTTTAATACCAAAATTTACATTGGTTGATTTTTTTATTTTTCTGATAGTTTTATGTTTTGATGAATAATGAGAAATACATAATTTTATTTAAAAATAAATTTTTATTATAAATAATTTATTATGTTAAATTATATTTTTGATTAGTAATAAAGTATATTTATATCAATATTATATAATTTATTTCAAATTATGTTATTAAAATAAATATCACATTGAATTTGGATACAAAAAAATTTCAGTCTCTTGAATGTTTTCACTTTTAAAAGATCATTTTCTCATTCCGTCAATGAGATTGATTATATATCAATTTTAGTAAATTATGTGTTTTTATCTTTGAAAATTGGATTCCATATTTGAAATAATATGTTAAAAATTTATTGAATTTACCTGTTTATCTTTGGAAAATATGAATAATAAACATATTAATTTTTATTACCTCATTTAAGGGTATATCCGGTAATTAAAGTTTAAATTAATATTTTAAATATTTTAAAAATTCCCTTAAACGTTTTTGAAAATTATTTTATGATTTATTTTAGAGCAAAATAATTTTTTTCTTCTATTGTAAACTCTTGGAGCCACTTGGATGATGTTAATCCAATTATAATATTTTATTTTAGAGAACTCAAAGATATCAGAATTATTTTTTAATAAATACAATATTTTTAATGTAGTGTTATTTATAATACATATTCACATATAAATATTCTTGTTAAATTTAATATAGTAATTTTAATCATGATAATTAATTTTAAGTATTATGTGATAAAATAATTACTTTAAATGATGACACAAAGGTGATGTAGTATTTGTTTAATAAATATAAATATCAATGAATTGATAATAAAAATACTTAAATAATTATAATTTAAAATATTTAATATAATACATGAATTTTGTTGATTAATTTGAAATTTTGGTGAGGTTTTAGAATAATTAATTCAAATTTACCTTGCTGTTATCATATTTTAAAAAAGTCAAGTAATGAATAATCCCTAGATCGATATTAATGATATTTTAAGATAAATAATATTTTATTAAATTATATAAAATATATAATAATATAAAAAACTTAAAAATGATTGGGATATGGTTTAAATTTCATTAATGATTCATTTATGGTTCTTTAGTCATTTTATAGTAAAAATATTAACCCTTAATGAGTAAATATCAATGTTTTCACAGAAAGAGTTAAAGGGGTTAAATAAGGGGTGAAGCCAAAAGATGAGGAATGAAAAAATAGTCAATCCATATATAATTTTCATTTTAAGAATTTATTTGAATGAAAAATAATCCTCTATTATTAATAAATATGTTTGGATCCATTTTTAATGGAAAATGAATTTATGTTATTTTAATATCTTGATAAATTCCAAGAGTGCACCTCGCCACTTTTATAAAATAAAAAATATTATTCTATTTTATTCACAATTCATAAAATATTTAGTCCAAGAAGTATTTTCCCATATATTTTTCTATAATACCTACCCACATTATAGATCTTTTAGTTTAGTTATAACACCACCTTTAGCAGCCTTAAGGTGTAAAGAAAAAAAAGATTAATCGATGAAAATGAATCCTTTTTTACTAAGTGTTTCTGTATTATTTATTCTTCCACTTAAAAAAATATTCTTAAACCTTGATGAAATAATAATTCCAATATTATAAATATAACTAGAGGTTAATATATTAATATCATAACCTTAATCTATATCCACTTCCTTTAAATGGGAAAATAAGTTAGCGTTCATGTGTACCACATGCTAACACATCACAAACCGATAAAATTTGGTTTCTATCACTAACTATAAATAATGGTTATAATTAAGTAATTTAATATTATAGACGATATTAATTAAATATTTATCATTATAAAAATATAATATATAATTTTTATTTTTTCCTTTTTATTCATTGAAAAATGATAATGTCATCCGTGCGTACGTGCGAATTATCACCTTTGTGAAGCAATGTGATTAATTTTTAATCGCCATATCACATGGATAATATATATATTTATATTTTAAGAAATAATATTATATTATTAAATAATGTATTGTTAAAATTATATTAAAATTCTTTCCAAAATGAGCATTGAAAAATGTAAAATTTACTCATGTGTACGTATGACATATAATCTCCATGATCATAACTTTGGTTCATTTTTCAAAATAAACATCAATTATTTGTTTTCAAATAATAATTTATATATAAATATGATTAATATTTAAGGATAATTATTCTTTAGATGATGGAAGAAGGACTATTTTGACTATAGACGTCATTTCAAATTCATTTCGGATTAAAGTACCAAACATCGTTAAAATGTCCAACATGAACTTAAATAATTAAGTAATTTTCATAACATGTCAATAAGTGATATAAAATAAATAATAAACCTGAAAAATTTTATACAAAAACTTAAATATCAATCAATGTTTATTTTATAAGAATACAAATAAACTTACATGATGAGTGAGAATCCAAGTAAGGGAATTCTTAACTGAATTTACTTTCTTCGAGTTAAACCTATATTTCATTGGTTATATCATGATAAAATTATGTGTATAATTAATTTTGATTATCATATTTGGTATTTTCACTTGTTTTATATATATTTAAAATAAATACCCATAATCGATTCATTGGATTAATTCTCACTTAAAAGATATCATATTTACAAGTAAAATTCATTTGAGAAAAATCATCTTTTAAAGTTTCTTTTCCAAAAGGTTTCAAATAATGTTTTATCAACTTATATGGAATGAGATTATTTTTCTAACATTATATATATTTTATTATATGATATTAATTTATATTTTTTTATGGTATTTTCAAATAAAAGTTTGTCATTATGATGTACACAGCGATTCGTTTTTAAAAGTAATTATTCTAAAAAATGTAAACAATATTTTGATTCTATTATGAGTTTAAAAGAGTTTCTAAAATAATTTATGACAAAAAATATGAATCATAAAATAATTTATTCTTTATATGATGATTTATATGATTAAATAATTCTGATTAGTGGGTTTCAATATTAAAAGAAAATATTTTTGAGAAATTTTAAGGATAGTTATTTGTTAAATTGTCTTTGTTGAAATTTGGATATTACTGTTGATTTTTTGAGATTAAAGTAGTTTTAAATCACATAAAGGATTATTATTTTTGTAATATTATATTATCTAGTATTAACTTTTTATTTTGGTCAATTTTTCAAGATATAATTTATATATAGTTATATTTTTTTGGATTTTGTAATCTGTAGAAGTTAATTCAAAAGTTTCAAGAATGAAAAATACATCTTAAATACTAATTGTTTATAGAAAAAGATGAGTTAATGGTAGAAATTCATTAAATTTTGAAACTATAATTTTCATATAAGTATATTTACTTTTTTTCTTTACCCAATTAGTAAAAGAATCCCTCAACTCTTTGAAAAGGATTTTATAATAGAAATATTTTCCAATTAATTTTCTTATTACATAATCAATAATATTTTAACCCATTACATATTTATAGTTTTATAATGGTAAAATTTTAAATATTAATCACTATCCATAAAAAATTTATTGTTAGCTTTCTCTTCTATGTCCATGTTTTCTTACATGGAACCTAGTATGTGTTATCTAAGATGACATTCATATATCTATTTATTACTTTTATAGTGGATGTTTTTTAAATCTTTTTACAACATTGGACTTCAATAAATGTAATATAGATAGTTGAACCCTAGTTACCATGAAAGAGTTCAAATTTCATGGAGTAAATTTATTAAAGGGGAACATGGAGAATATAACACCCTAATATTTTAATAAATAAACTCTATGTTCGATAGTGTACATGATATGCCACATCGAGCATAAACGTAAAACTAAATTCTATTATTTGAATGTTACCATTAAAACCAAGTTTTTATAATAGAGGGTATTAACATGATTAACTGAATTATGATAATATATTTTACACATGTATATATAATTATTTCTTCAACCAATTAATTATAAATGACAATTAAACCCTTTTTAAAATAAAAGGAAATATTTTTTTGAAAAATTATTTAAATGTGGAAAAATTTGTTTTATAATAGTAAATAAAATAATAACTATTTTTATATTATATTAATGAAATTTATAAAATATAAAACTTAATTTTTAACAATCACATTATGTGTTTAATAAACATGATATAAGAATAAAACTAATTTTACTCATAAAAGATATATTCTTTTAAAAAGGCAGTTTTATCACTTTTTGACACACTTGTTTTAAATTTAATTTTGAAAATTTTATAAATTATATTTTAAATTATAATGTAATTCTTTTAAATCCAAAAATTAAAATTTACTATGGTAAAATGTTTTTTTATTTTTCGGATAAGTTTCATGTTTTGATGAATAATGAAAAGACTAACTTTAAATTGAAAATAGTATTTTTGTATATATAATTTATAGGGTTAAATTAAATTTTTTATTGGTTTTAAATTATAATAATATCAATTTCATATCATTTAATATTTTTATACCATTTAAATCAATTTCACAATGAATTTTTATAGAAAAATATTTCAATTTTTTGAACGTTTTCACTTTAAAAACTCGTTTTCTCATTTTGGCAATGAGATTAATTTTAAATTAATTTTATTGAATTAGGTGTTTCTTATTTTTAAAAATTGATTCAATATTTTTAATTAGAAGTTAAAAGTTCATTTAATATGTCCCTTTTTGGACAATATAAATAGTAAACTTATTAATTTTATTACCAAGGTTAAGTGTAAATCTGGTAGTTAAGGGTAAGAATAATATTATAAATATTATAAAATTAACATAAAACATGTAAAAATAGTATTTTATGAGTGATTATATACCAACATAATCATTTTTATGATTTTAATACTTAAGGGTAAGAATAATAGCATTTTATTTTAAAAAACATCAAAGATGTCATATTTATGTTATAATAACTATAATTTTTTTTAAAATTGGTTTATTTAAAATATATATTTTACTATGTATATTAATTTTAAATTTAAAATATTTATATTAATCATTTAAATTTATTTATAAATTTTATGCGAGATAATTACTACATTAAATGATGACACAAGGATGATGTAATAATTGTTTAATTAATGGAAATATCAAATAAATTATATTTAAAAGATTAAAATTAATATAATTTGAACTAATTAATGTAATAATATAATTTTTAGATAATTTTTATATATTATATAGGGGTTATAAGAATCATATTGAACTTATATTATTTATATTATTTTTAAAAACCATGTAATGAATAGTGTCAAAATTGACATTAATGATATTTTAAAATAAATAATATAATATTAAATGACATTAAGTTTATGAAAATTAAAAAATTTGAAAAATTTATTCATATAAGTTTTAAAAATTCATCAATTATTCATTTATGATTATTTTTTCATTTTATATAAACAACATTAACACTTAAAGAGTAAATATCCAAGTTGTCACAGTAAGAGTTAAAGGGGTTAAACAAGGGTTGAAGCCAAAAGATAAAGAATAAAAAATAGTCGAACCTAATATAATTTTTATTAGATGAATTTATTTAGACCAAAAATCATCTTATTTTATAAATAAATCATTTTTGATCCATTTCCAATATAATACTAATTTTTAGGAATTTAATAATTTGATAGATTTCAAGAGTTCCCATCCCCTCTCTTGTAAAAGGGAACCTCTTATTCTATTTTATACACTCTTAAACCCAAGTTTTTTAAGTCAATATATACCCATATATATTCATATAATACCTAGAAACATTCTATTTCTCTTATTATAGTATCAAATGGAGCTTATTTTCTTAATCTGTTAAGAAAAAGAGATTGTCCGATGAAAATGTATCATTTTTAATTAAGTGTTTCTGTTTTATTTATTCTTCTACTTACTTATAACTTTATTGAACATTGAGGAAATAATAACTAAATTATCTTTAATATAATTAGATGTTATTATTTTGATAAAATCACCAAAATTAATCTCCACTACCATCAAATAAGAAAATAAATTATCATTCGTTTGTACAACAAAATACTTCCTCACAAACCGATATAATTCATTTTCCATCACTGTCCCTCAAGAATTGTTATAATGATAGAATTAATGTTTATATATGATATTAATGAAATATTTTTCATTATTAAAATATAATATATTATTTATTTTCTTTCCTTTGCAATCATAGAAAAAATGTTAACGTCGTTCATGCGTACATGTGAACTATGACCTCCAAGAAGTGATGTGATTCATTTTTCATCACAATATCACATAGATATTATATATAAGTATATTTTAAAAAATAATATTATATTATCATAATTATTTATAGTTAAAATTATAATAACCTTTTTTCTATAATGATAGTTGAAAAATGGAAACACTACTCATGAGTACGCACGACTTACTGTATCCCTGATTGTTGAGTTAGTTCCTTTTTAATAACTATATTTCATTATTGATTATATAATAATAACTGATATATAAATATTATTATTATTAAATGGTTATTATTCTTGAGATTTTTGAATAATGAACACTTTGACTATATACATCATATCGAAGTCATTATGGACTTAAGTACCGAATATCATCAAAATTTCCAAAATGAACATAAATAATTATTTAATTTTATAATAATTTAATTAGTGATATAAGAATAATTATAAAATTGATAAAGTTTATAAAGAAATTAAATAATTACCTATATATTATTATAAATTATGATAATGAAACATACATGATGATTCATACTCAAGGTAAGAGATTTTTTTACTCAATTTCATTTCATTGAGTTAAACTTCTACTTCATTGGTTATATCATTCTAAGATTATGTGAGAATTGAATTTTGATTATATTATGTTTTATTTCTTCTAGTTTAATATTTATTTATAGTGAAAACAATTAATCTATTCATTTTATTAATTCTTTCTACAATGATATGATATATTCAAGGGACATTCTTTCAGAGACGTATTATTTTAAAGTTTCCTTTTACAAAAGTGAAAAATATATTAATTTTAACTTATAAAGAATGATCATATTTTTACACTATCATGAAGCTTTAATTATATGATTATTACTTTATATGTTTTCATAGATATTTTCAAATAAAATAGTTTCATTATGATGTTCACAGTGATTCAATTTTAAGTAATTTTTCTTCAAAAAATGGAAATGTTATTTCAATTATCATACGGGTTTAAAATATTATTTAAAATACTTTATGATAAAAAATTGAAATAATAATTTTTTTATTATTTTTAGGGAACTTGGAAATTAAACATTGGTAGGCCCAAATATCATTAGGATAGAACATTATAGCTAAACATGGTGTCTCCCAGATAGCATTGGGTAAAGGCATTACAACTTAACATCGTGTGGAAAAGATATATTTGGGAAATCTCATTACATATTAACATGGGGGTGGCCCATATATTTTCGAGTAATCCTCTTACTTATTATTATGGGGTGACCCATAAATAACCAGGTAATACTATAATAACTTAATTGGTTAGTAATAATATTATAATATGGTTGTATGGTTATTCCTAATGAATGATTTTTGAAAGATTTATATATATTTGATTCTATAAGTAACCTAAATGAGTTTTAATTTATTTGTATTCATATTTAGGATTTTTTTGATAAAAAATATGTGTGTGTTTGCTTTGAGAATTTTTAGTTTCATTAGCTCAATGAAAATTAAATGGGTTTTCATGTTTTTAGCTAGACTAATGGTTTTATTTCCTTTTATCTCCCTTACTGAGTTTTTTGTACTCATCCATTGTTTTAAAATGTTTTTCATAAGGTCGAAGGATTTGTAGGGAAAGGATGAGGAAAAGATGAAAATGGTGATTTTATATCATAGACATAATCCATGTTTTATTTTAGAATGTTTGGTTTGGTTAGAAAAATGTATTGTGGGTAAATGTTTCCACTTGTAATATATAGGTTTACTTTGTAGGAGGTTTTCAAAAGTCTCTAAAAGATGAGCTAAAAAGATCCAAAAAATGTGAAGTATAGTTCAAAAACACTATAGAATGAAATCCATATTTCTATTTTGATATTATATGATTGATTAAGAAAGATAAATGACTATATTTATTGGTAGTGGTCATATATTAATAGAACATATAGTGTAGGATTTGATTATCACATTCTCTAACACACTACAAGATCTATAACCATAATTTAGGAAGTCATATTTATAATGTGGTGGAAGGTGTATTCTGTGATTTGAACACCCAAATAAAATAAAGTTTTTATTTCATAAGGAACTGTTACTACCACGAAACTATTTGTCTCAAAATGGGAAGCTATAGAGAAGAAATATTTTTTTAGAATTAAGTTTAACAACAGTATATTCATACAAAAAATCATTACACATTTGGTAGGTATTTCATCATGTGTAGTGTATATAGTTCAAAATCATCTTGTTACTCAAGAATTCATAGACAAAAAATAAATATTATAGGTATATATCTACTGTATAAAACTTAGTTTTGGAGAGATCATATTGATATTATAGTAGCGCATAACTACTTTGATGTTAATTAGAGAACATGTTTTTATTCATTTAAAAATCAGATTAGGATGATTATTAAAGATTCAGTAAATCATCGTAAAACATATTATTTGGTGTGTATTCTAGTCATGTAATTTTTCTCTATCTATGAAAATCACTAAAAATGCGTGCACTTTTAATATAGGATATGGATAAGTTTTTATAAAATATAAATATACTCATGAAAATATCAATAAAATTCATTTAGAGGATGTTTTTTGATTTCATTATAATGTGTATTGAAATAGACTCTAGAATAATATATTTTATATCATCGCCTAAGGTATAATTAAATAATTCAAAAAACAAAAAGAAACCATATATGTGCCTAATTTAAAAATTCATAGAGAATATGTTTGAAAATACTATCAATATAGAAATATTAAAAAGAAGTGAAGTAAGACTATGGGTAGAGGTTTTGTGTTTTATTTAAAATAAAAAGGTTCCAAATATAACCAAAATAACAAGAATTATGTTAAATTATTAAACTATTTTTTGTTTGAATTAAATATGAATATAGATAACATACATTCTTATTTATTTCTAAATAAAATATATTATTTCATTACATGTGGCTGAATGATATCCATTTAACGAAGATAAGTGAATAATTTCACAAAAATTATTCATGAGTTATATAAATATTTAAATTCTTAGTAAGGTTTTCTTTCACATTCATGGACTAATAAAATATTTGTGATAAATAAATTATAGTAATGATTTCTACAACTAAAATAGTTTTTTCAAAGTGATTAAATTACTACATTCATGCACATTTTCTCAAGGATAGAACCACTTTTAAAATTATTTAAAATAAGATCTATATATTCTAAAAAATAGTATATATTTTATGTCATAACTCATACATTAAAAAAAATTTATATTTTTTTAAACCATAAATAAAATAAATAACTCTTTAAACATTATATAAACTATCAAAAATACAAATTAAAAATCACCACATGATTTTATAAAAAATGTATGACTATTTAAAGTGGGTATAATTAATAATTTATCAATAATTGGTCTCATAATTCATTCACTTCTATGCATAAAATCATGATGTAGTAACCTTCACAATAATGTGGTATTTTTTTCATGAACCATGATGTGGTTTTTCTTTTTTTTTTTTATAATTATTTCAAACTCCATCTTTATGAAAATCCACATATACTCTTTCATTTTATCATTATGTATCAATATACATAATTAATCTTGAATTTATATCATCAATAATTTTTAGATATAATCTAGAACTCTTTTTAGATAAAATAACATTATAACCTCAATGTTTCATAACTGAACTTTAAAAAAACATATCCTTATTCACACAACTCCTACATATGAACCTATACGATTTTTTATCATTGGAAAAAAATTTTAAATTTCAAATACATAGTTTTATAAATAGAGAATAATATAAAAAAGAATAATCAATACTCAATATAATATAATTTTTTTGTGATCTTCTTAAATTAATATATCTTCAAACCTGGGTCACCTAGATGTATCATACACATCATACATAATCCTATAATCCATTTTTTAACACATAGAGTGGCCCTGTGGCATAGTAATTCCTATATCATATAGAATTACTCACATATTATTGATAATAAAGGTAAATAATGGAAAGACAAAAAAAACACATCACATTTCATTCGTAAATATATATAGGTACCTCACGTGCCACTCACCAAAATAGATGAGAATATCATAGGTAATATATCTATTTATAGTCGTACACTTCTTAAGTATTTATCAATCAATAGAAAATATGTCATACCCTCTATACTAAAGAAAAATTACTATCTTTATTAACAATAACGTCCCATATGATAGAAAAATACCATAATACCAAATTTTTATCTGAGCCTTTTGTAAGGATTCAGTATAATAAAAAATTATAAAGGTTTTCATAAGAGATTATTTATTATACTTATGTAAATGAGATTAAAATAAAATATACACCCACAATATACTAATGAATTAATAAATTATATTTTATATAGTAATTTTTTTTCATCATCCAAATAAAAATGTTTCTTTTATTCATTATGAGTGAAACTCAAAATTTCTTTATGAAGACCAACTCATAATAATAATCACATGTCATCACAAACTATTAATCATTATCAAAACCACCAATCATGGATAAATAAAATTAATACTTTGATCTGTTAATTATTATTTCATTATATAATGTTTAGAATATATAAAGACATGACAATGTAGAGTGTAATTTTTATAACATGATAAATTTTATATATTATTATTATCCAATTAAAATATTAGTAAAATAATATATTATAACAAATATTTTTTTGTCTAATATGAAAATAACCTAATGAAAATATTTTTTATGCATTATTTCATCCTGATAGTCATGTTACATCCCAAGTAATTTTTTTCACAACTCTCTGTAACCATATGGTAAATCTTCCCACAAATCACGCTTTGTGAGAGGAGTTCTATGAAGCAAATTATTTGAATATTGGTGAGATTTCAGAATTATAATCCTTATGTTAAAAACATGAATACTATATTAAAACATATTTTTTTTTCTATATCTATTGTTTTTATAATAATGAATTATGCTTTTCTGTTAAAAAACTATTTATAATATTTATATTATCACCATCTGAATTTTCTTCCATAAATTTAATGGTTTATATAAAATAATTTGCTAATAGATTTCGATGAAGATATTTATATAATGTGGTTTATTTTAGAATAATAAATTCTTAAAATATATAAAGTTTATTTTAACTTATATTAGATAGGCATAACCATTTATTTATTATTTTTTGATCTTCTATAAGTATAATATAAGACCACTAACCTCTTAGAAATTATATTTTCCCAATACATATTTTTAAGATACAAAATCTTTAGAGTAAAGAGAATAAATTTTATATTATTTATGGGAGTATTATTCAAATGAAATACTAATTACAATATCTCATATGAAAAATCTATTTATCGTAATGGAATATCCATGAAAAGATAATATTTTTTGTTAAATTATACCACTGATGGGTGTTGCAAACTATTTCCTTGATATTTTAATAAATGAATTGGATAAATTTAGTTTTATCTCAAAAAAATATTATTATTTCTTTCTTTACTATGTTATAGGATGAATCAAATTATAAACCACGTGTTAAAAAACCATCATATCACTATTTTAATAACAAAAATTTCTTAAAAATAAAATAATTTGTTTATATAAGAGAAAATGACTTGAAAATGCACAAAAATTTAAAATAACAAAAATAAATTTCTTTTAAAGTAATATTTTACATGTTACATATAAATTATAGTAAATATTGTAATTTTATTAATTAAAAATTCAAGAATTACCAATCCATCCATTACATTGAATTCATTTACGTTTTCACAATGAAAATTTAATGTATAATTGGTATCATATACCTTTAAAAATATAAGAATAAAGTTTTATAACATTAATACATAAAAAAACTCTTCATAGATTTTATTAGACCTCTTCAGGTATTTTGATAAGTTATATCTCTAGTGTCATTAATAACCATAATGGAAACATTACCCCTTTCAAACATCATCTTGAAGTTTCCTTTCCCCATGCTAACTATTCCACCTTCAAATAATTTTCTTCTTATTTGTAATTAAAATATTTCATTTATGAACTTACATTAACACAGTAGTTATTGGATATTAATTTCCCTTCTCAACTATCCATAAAATATAGATACTATCATGTAAAATTTCGTTAAACTCATTCAAATTTTTGTTCACAATAATTTATAATAAACATTATAGAAATTATTTAATTTTGAATTATGTAGAAAAATAAACCCTAATAAAAGGACTTAGCCTATATAATTCATTAACTTTCTTGATAATATTAAGTAAATAAGCTGAAACAATTGTGTTGAACTATATTTAAACTATATAATGGCATTTAAACCACAAACGTATCATTATAATCCTGGTATAGATCGAAAATTTTAATATTTTATATCATTTTGATAACATCAAGACCTACTTATTGAACAACATCACCATGAAACTATTCAAGAAATGATTTCTCTTACACATATTTTTTTATCTGGCTTAAGAATAATTATAATGTTTCTATACTTGTTTTAAATTTTTTTTCTATTAAAGTTCTTATGCTATAATATATATAAAAGATAAATTTAATTATTATGATTCCATTTCATCTTCAATAAATGATATTATATGACGATAATACTGTTTTAAATATAATTAAGATGTAGTTTTGTTAAATTTTTTCTCTTTAGACTGATAGAAAATTTTAAAACATATCATATTTATTAATGGTTCAAGATCCATACTTCTCTGAATATTTCTTTACAATTTATTTTTTTATAATCTTTAATCAATTTAGGTAAATTATCATATCAATTTTGTCAAATGTATGGCTCTTGAATAGTTGAGTAGAAATCCCCTTACCTAAAACCATGTTATATATTATCTCAACTCCATACCTCTGATAAAATAAATTATCGTGTTTTTAGCTAAGTGTGACTTAAATATCAAGTTAGATTTTTAGCATATTAGGGTTACTAGTATTCTGATTAACTTATATAAGACAATTCAATGGAACCCAAAATTTACAAGACTTATCTATTTAGATATTTAAGGTCTTGAAAGATGTTTTCCATGGAAGGAATCAAATTCTTAAAATTTTAATGGGATTAATCATCTAACCATATTATCCTAGGTATTTTCTATCTATTTTTATAAATCTAGTGATTTAGTTTTTTATCATATACCATCGACAAAAATAATTTATTTCAAAAATATTAATAGATAAAACATTATAAAACTAATAATTAATGTTAACCAAAAATAAAATTTGATCACATCTACACATTTCGATATTCATTTTGTTCTTAAAGATCATGAAATAAAATAATATAACCATTTATAATCCTATAAAACCAAAATCTAATCAGAATTATGTATATTTTAACTGGTAATAAAACAAAACATTTCTAAAATAGAGCATAATATCTCATTAAAGTAAGGATTTATACAAAAAATTCCATTATTTATAAAGCAATACATAATAGAGACCTTAATTTCTTTATAATTTTGACATCAAATATGAATAAATCCAATATAATATATACTTTTGATTTCATCTTGAGAAATAAAATTTAAACGTTGGGTAAATATACCTAAATATTATATCATACCCTTTATTAAATTTCTTATGATCATGATATGACATTTATAAGAAGTAATTTAAAAAATATAAACTAAAACACACATCTGTTATTTATATAAATAATTTACATTCACTAATATAGAAAATTTATAGAAAATAATTGATTCACAATTCATATAATTAAATGATTTATATATATTCATAAAATTTTAGTAAATAAAGAAATTATCGATAATTTAAAATTTAACCACATTTTTATTGAAATTCCATAATATATACATAAAAAATTTATATCTATATCAAAATTTGAATTCACTTCATTTGTTTATTTTCATGGAAAATAATCTTTTATATTAAATATAATGATTCTATAAGAAAATGAAAACCATTATATTTTTTAACACAACAACACTTCATAATAATAATTTAAATAGTTTAATTTATTTTTATATTAAATATTTATTTTTATTTAAAAAATTTATCAAATCCAAAAAACCATTCATGGTTTAAATAATTTTCCATGATTAGATATTTTATATTAAATTTTAGATTAATAATTTTTTAAAAATTTATTAAATAGTATTAAATTAATTATATTTAGACTTATTTTATAAATTATGAACACTTTTTGAATTGAAATATAATTTTACCATAAAAAATTTATATTAAAATCATAGAAACATATAAATTTCTATCAAAGTGAGATCAAATTCCCTAAATTTTTTCTAGGTATGGTATAAATTCTAATTCAAATTTACCAGTGTTATCCATATATGATAATAGATTTCTGGATGAAGAAAACCACATCATTTTTACCTCTAGAAAACATTTTTGAAAATTACCCAAAATTATATCACTGGAAAATAATTATTGAGATCATTTTTTCCTTATCATACATTGAAATATTTCTATATTTTTTAAAGTCATGCAATGAGACTGTGCATGATTTCAAGGCCCTATGTGTATGGAATTATTTTTATATAAATAATAAATCTATTTTGAATTACACACATGTGGTTTCCTAAATAAAATGTAATAAATATTAAACTAAATATTGGATGATAAATATGAGACCACTGTTGAGTCCATAACTCAATGTTTACTCTATATGTAACCTAAAGTTAGTTGGCATGGGGCATTTAGATATCACAACTGTTGTCAGGTGCATTTAGTTAAATTAAATAAATAAATTTATTTTTTTAATTGATAAACATAATTCAATATTTCTTATTAATACATCATCAGGGAAAGATCGCCAGGATTAGCAGAACAACCCTAGATTCATTGAATGATAACTTCTTCATTATCTCATTGGTGAATTTGAATATGATGATAGAGAGACTATGAATCGGGGAAAATCAAGACACTAACAAAAATGATTCATCCTCTTCATTGGTGAGTGTGTTATTCATATAAAAATGATAAAAAACAAGATAGGTTTCTTCAATTCATAGTATAAGGCACTATTTATTAAATTTATTGGTCAGGAACATATTTATTCTTGACCAATGAACGAATTTTAAGCATTTTCATGTTCCCATGTATAAATTTAATAGATTATTAAATTTATCTCACCTCAGGATTCCCTAATTGTGTAAATTGGAAAAGAACGCTTGGAAAAAGGTCATTTTACCTTTTTTATTTTTTTTCTTAACCAAATATTCTTTGCGTTAATCACATATTGGCCTACGAGGTATCAGTTCGACATTATCAGGTGGTACCTATCCCAATCTCACCCTCAAAATCATAAAGAAATCACATAAGCCAAATAAAACCTCAAATCAAGTATTTATTTATAAGATTTGTGTGTTGTTGGTGGTTAATTTTTTGATCTAGGGTTTAATGAGGGAGTATTCTTGGAATTGGATGCACTCTGAGTAGTGAGGATGCTTGTAGGTTAAAATTGGAAGAACCAGATATAAATTTTCGGTTCTCGGAGGGCCCAAAATTGTTGGCCAAAGATAGATCCACCAATTTTTTTTTAATGGAGGTAGGATCCATATCATTGGATTTGGATTTATAATGATTTATAAAAAATTAAAATTTTTGTGAAAATATAGACAACATGTTGTGCAGTCCAAAGAACACAAGAAGTGTTGGGACTTAGCTACGAAATTTATGGTTTTGTGAGATTATATGTATCACACGTTGTGTGGGATCCCAAAGGACATCTAAAACTTGTGTTGGAGTCCCGGATAATACCCTTGGAGTACATGAGCATGGGAAATAATGAATACACTATGTTTTTAAGTACACCTACATGGGTAGGATACATGGAAATGATTAGGGGATATGGAAAAGACATCGGGTTAATGAGGCACTCCTTGTAGTCCACCTATATTCCACGTATGACTACATGTGAATCAAGTCATGTATTAGCACGGAAAAGGCCATGCAATGGAGCCAGACCACATGCCTTGTGGGTCCCCTCATGCACCTTGTACCCCTTCTTCCCTTTTGATGAAAATTCACCCTCTTGTATCTCCTTCGTTTGAACTTATATTTTGGCTTGTGAGTAGCCTGTCCTAAGTTAATTTTTACATAGAATGTTATGGTGGCCTATTTAATTGATTTTGGGATAGAATTTGAGATTTCCTAGGCATGATTCTTCTCTAGGTGATGCTCGATGATGATAATGATTAGACATGATCACTCGAGGCTTCTAGAGTGGCACCTTCCATCCGAGATGGGTAGGGTAATATATCTACTCTTTAGGTGGAACCCTCATACTGGGATGTTCATGGGTCCTCAACTACTTGAGTGGAACCCTCTAGCTAGCATGGGAATGGTTCCTATAGAGAATAATGGAGTGGAACCCTCCAACTGTGACAGGAATGGGTCCTCTATCGACTATTGAGTGAAACCCTCCTGCAGAGTCAGAGCATGGGTTTTTATCCATTAGAGTGGAACCCCCTACTTGGACATAGTATGGTTCCTCTAGATATCTAATAAGTGGTATCCCCATGATGGAATAGGGAACGAGTCATATATTTACTGAGTAGTACCCCAAAGCGAGTTGGGTGCTGGTCGTCCTTACACTGAGTTGTACCCTACCATGGTCTTAGGGTGCATGTAATTTATCTACTAAGTGGTACCCCTATGAAATTATGGTGTGTGTTCTCTATCGACTCAGTCACACACTTCAATGGAATTAGGGTGAATGTCCTCTATCTACTGAGTGACCACCTGATGTACCAGGGCACTGGTCCATCATTCTACTGAGATGTAGCACTATCAGAAATGGAGTGGGGGAATCCTTCTACTGATTGGATCCCCCATGACATAGTATGGAATGGATTCTATTCTTGGACAATATTTCCCCTCGACTGTGCAACAACATGTAAAGGTGTTCCTCTTCCACATGGTAATTCCTAGGGACATACACACGAGATGTTGGGAATCAAGGATTGGCTTCTAGAAATGAGGTCACTATTTACCTAGGATGGGATGTGAGATAGAGACCCCCCTTATTTATCATTTTATTTTATTTTGTTTGAGCATATATATAACTCTATTCATGCTTTTTCATTCTGTTTACTCTCTTTCATTGGGGTGAATCTTTGCCTCATCTAAAACCTATCGTGTTTATGATGTCTCCCCCCCACAATCTTTGGGGTGCCATTATGGGTTTTTGTAAAGTCACCCCTTCAAGGGATTTTACCATACATGTAATGTGTTATAGTAAAAGAGGATAGGTTATTGTTGGTGACTTAGGATCCTTTGGATACCTGTTGCATTGCAAAATTTATGGTGGATGAAGCTTATAGATGACTATCTGGGATCTATCAGCATTGAACTTTTCTGGTTTTTCCTGTTGGGACATATTTCTTATTGGGTGTATATTTTCCCCTTTATGTTTCATTTTTTATTTTATTATTCATATGCACTTCTATATTCACAAGGATAGGTGTGTGTGTGTATAGGTAGATTAAGAAAAGGCCTACCATATTAATTATGTATTTCAGAACATATCTCCACCCCTAGCCTATGATGTTAGTCTTGGGGTCGTTGAATCTTGATAGCCATTGTTCTGGGTCATGATATATTGGTGTCAGAGAAGTTCATTCTTTGGTAAGGTGTTTGGAGCAGTTCCTTATGAGTAATTGGTTGGGACATAGGGAAAAAAATGTAATTCTATATCGAGTGAGGGTTTTTGGCTAAATATCCCAGTTATGGTTTGGGTGGATGATATATCCATTTAATAGGACCCTAACTTCTTATTTTTTGACTCGATATACTGAGACATTGGTTAATGGGATTAATGGTACATGAATTATATAAGATGGAGAATTTTTCTATCCTTCTTGTTCCAGCTCCCCATTGTATATATATGATCATTTGACTATAGTATGTCTTGATCTCTTTTGAAATGACTCTATAAATACAACCCACTAAGATATCAGTTTTTGGATCATGAACATGATCTGATGAGTGATGGGGCCTTCGTTCAGGGTCTGTCATATAAGATATTTTTCTTGAGGAAGGAAGGTAGCATCACCCTCTCTTTTTAAGAAGAAGATAGTACTAGCGTAGTAGGTTGAGGATACATGAATTCTAATCACACTGCATAATATCCAGTACTAAAGGGCACTGAGGTTATCCGATGAGATATATCACTCGAAATTTTAGGTCTAGTTTGATTCAGTGATCCTTATTTTCATACATGTGAAGACCTTAAATGATTGAATGGTTTCACTCTTAACTAATTATATTTGTTGATTAGAATTTTTTATAGTGTTTCTAATATAAGTCTCACCTATGTTGAGGGTGCATTTCAGGTTTCATAAATAAATATCTCCCATGTATCTGGTTGATCCAAAATCCCTCCTAAGGTTGTTGAAGTCAGTCCAGATCATATGTCTTGGATATGCTGCTCGGTTGGAGACCCTTTCGATAGTGGTCATCACAAAGAGATATCTGTAGGATTATGTTGGACATAAGTAGTGTTCTATGATAGAGATATTATAGAATGGAATTATACAATCAAGGAATATAGAAGCTTCCCCAACTAAGATGCGTCCTTGTGACTTGATTTAAAATCATAAATGTAAGTTAGTGCCGCCTAGAGAAGATAGTTTCAAATATGTGGAGGATGAGACCCTTTGAGTTTCATCTTACGGATATGGTGTTGTGATGGGGTGTCAAAGAAGGCCATAATTAATGGGAAAATTTAGGATAAGGAATGTTTTAGCTATTGGAATATGGGGATTTCATCTAGGAGGCATGAATGTGGTTTGGAGTATGTCACTACTTCTCCATATGTAGTTGTTACCATTGTGTCCAATCCCACATTTCCCTCTTTTTACCCCATGTTTGATTCCTACCAATACCATAGGAGGCCCTTTTTTAACCCTTGTGTTGGAGGCCCCTGCAAATAGGATTACTGGTGAAATATTCCTTCTAAAGGGGAGACCTTACCCTGTGGGGGGAGATAGAATCACATTAAGTCTATCTATATCATCGGTGATAGACTACAATGTTTTCCTATGTGTGGACTAGTTTAGGATCATCTATAATCATATGATTTCTACCAATGATTATGGTAGTTTCACTAGGTTGTGGGATGAATTTTTCTTCCTTGATGAGGATTGTTCCCTAGAAGGAGCCTGATGATCTCATTCACAAGACATTACAACCAATTTATTAGCTTGATAGTATTACCCTTGGACTAGAGGATGTTATGAGTTCTCAAATCCCTCCAATGAAGGCGGGTTATGATGTCGTTCTGGGTTCACCTCCCTAACATGAGATGGACCCCTATATAGACTTTCACTAGTGACAAATTTATGTTTTCACATGCACATTAGATGACCTTTTGGGGTTGTGAGAGACAATAGTGAAAAAGGAGGTTCTATATAGGTAGGGATTCAAAATGACTTTTGTTTTCACCTAGAAACCTTTAAATTGTTTTCATGAGATTCTATGGAGAGTCATGGATTGACGTCATCAAAATTAGGTGACTATCGGGCATGAGTGTCCACCCTTGATAATTGATGACACCCACATATCCTCGGTGTCTGAGTATGAAAAAAAGACACTTGAAGATTGATCGTTGAAATGATTAGTGAGTACCGTTATAATGGGGGAATTTTGTGATGTTATTTCTAGATTCAAAAGGATAATGGGAGAATTATCTAGGATTATAGCCTCTTTGACCACGCTGATGTGGAAAGGGAATCTATTTGTCTAGTTTGAGTAATGTTAGAGGGCCTTTTTGGAGTTGAGGTTGATGATATTGTGTGATCATATTTGGAGAATATTGGAGGAGTTCATTGAGTATGTATTTCATTTAGATTCCCAGGGATCTGGGATCAGTTGTGTGTTGATGCAATGACTGGAAGTTATCATATATGGGTCAAGGCAGTTGAGACCACATGAGGAAAACTACACAACTCACGACATAGATATGGAAGTGATAATATTCACTCTAATTAGGTTTAAGAAATATATATTGGGAAAGAGATTTATGGTTTAATCAGACCATTATACTCTCAGGTATGTCTTTACATAAAGATACTTGAACATGAGACAACGGCATTGGTTGGAGTTCCTACATGACTATGTTATGGAGATATTTTATAATCTATTGAAGGGGGACATAATATCAGATTCCCATAGTAGGGAGTCCCATACTCATCTGTATTAGGAGGAATATGAGAATATTTCTTCCTTTTAGCTGAGCCTGGTTGGGAAGGGGGGTAAAACCTTTCTTCAGTTGGTGGTGTTTACTCACCCGCTCCTTCAGCATGTGAGAGTGTTCCAACTAGGATACATTGACTGTGGGGTCTTGCATATCTATATTTCTTTAGGATATTAACCCGATTGATTTTTGGAATGAGGAAATCATGTCATTATTTATAGGGATAAATGTTGGTATGATTCATGATGCGAGAGGTGGTGATGAGGGAGTTTCAAAATTTTCCTTTGGCAGTACATACCATTTTGGGGGATGTTGTACAAAGACCTTTAGTTATAGTTCTGGTAGTCTAGAATGAGACATATCATGGTAGAGTTTGTCTCATAGTGCCTCACCTATTACTATGTGAAGGATGAACACAAGTTTCTTGTAGGTTTGTGGCATCTCCTTGAGACCCCAGAGTGGAAATGGGATGACATATCCATAGAAATTAGGAAAATGATTTTATGGAATTTGAAGGGAAATTATCCCATCTGGGTGACAGTTAACCTACTCAAAAATTTTACACAGTTACCTTCTATTTGGGATTAGAGGCTGGAGGAGAGTTTGGTTCAAATGTACATACGGGAGATTTTTAGACTTCTTGGGGTGTGCTCGATCATTTTGTCCAATCAGGATGTGTAGTTCACATTAGGGTTGTATATTAGATTACATGAGGAATTCATGACCCATATTAGGATGAGTGCAACATTTTAGCCCCAATAGATTGGAAGACTGCACACATTTTCTTGGTTTTGGAGGATATATTGAGGGATTACATATTAGTGATTGTTAGGAGTTAAGAGGATCACATTTTATTGGTATAGTTTTCATAAAATAATAACAACCAGTATACTATTGACATGACACATTTTGAGGCCCTGTCTGGAAGAACTTGTATGTCACCCTTGTGCGAGACATAAATAAGAAATGATTCACATGTGGGTCTATAGATGGTTTATTTGATGATTGATAAGGTCTAGTTTCTCCAAGAGTGGATGAGGATAGCCCATAGCTAGATGGAATAATATGAATATTGACATTGTAGGCCATTGGAGTTCAAGTAGGGAGACTGTATTTTCCTGATAGCTTCCCCACGATGATGATTAGAGAGATTATTAAAGGGAGTAAATTTATCATTATGATTCGTTGGAAAATTATAGATCTTTTAGATCATTTTCAAGGTTACATATCAGGTCACCCTACCCCCATAGTTGGAGTTGGTGCATAGCATCTTCCATGTTTCATAGCGGGGGGAGAAACTTGGATGAAACTAGTCACATTATTGAATTGGGTGATATGGACAATGATGATCGATCTAATTTTTTGGACCACATGGTGGTGACTGAGGATCCAATGGAGATTAAAATATATGTATGGACTATCCCCTTGGTTCATGTGTTGCATTAGCATGAGAGCATGTAGGATAGCTCTTCAGAGTGAAGGAGTGAAATTCAGGATTAGTATCTCAATAATTTCTTCATGTCTTTCTTTTTGGGTAAAAATATTAAAGTAGGGAACACTATAGATGCCATTTGTTTCCTTAAATGACATATAAATACATACATATATATATATATATATATATATAATGGGAGAGAGAGAGAGAGAGCAAAACACTGATACAATGTTTGATTCAGAGGCCTGGTGTGCCCTGAATTAATTTTATAAAAATATTAAATAAAATTTATATTATGTGTGCATAGTTTCTTAAAAAAATGGATAAATCTTAAATGCATCATTATATTAGAAATATGAGACCATGATTGAGTCTGGAATATGATGTTTACCCAAGGAGTGACTTAATGTTTGTCAGCATGGGGGGTTCAGATATTGAGAGCGTTGGTGGATGCATTTAGTTAAAATAAATAAATTAATATATTTTTGTAAATTAACCTAATTCCATTATTTAAATTAATACATAATTATGGCATGATCTGTATATTAAGATGCATAACCCTAGGATTGTTTCATAATGACTTATTCCTCTTTTTTTGAATCGAAATCAAATAATGATGTGGCTTCAGATCAAGGCATATTGATTTGTTATGAACAAAAATATTCCTCATTTTTATTGTTGTGAAGATTATTCATCAAAAAACAATCTATAATTATTTGGTAATTTTCAATTCATTGTTTATTCTTATATTAGATGATTCATTTAATGGAATTATATAGATTCTTGATCTGCATTTGGATTGAAAGCCTTTTCATGAGACCATGTAAGTATTTATTTGGTTATTTAGTTTTTATCACTCTGGGTATCCCCATTTATGTTAACCAAAATATATTTCTTGGCAAGAATTAATTTCACATTTTTTATTTTCCATTTATCCCAAATATTTTTTTTGTTTTTCACCGATTATCCTATGGGGTATTGGATCAGCTTTTCTAGGTGATACTAAGCCTGATTACATCACTGGAATCAAGGAGAAATCTTGTGCGATGAGTCAAACATATAATCAAGAATAGATTCATTTGATTTGTGCATATTGGATGGTTTATTTATGGATATTGTATATTTAATGGACATGGTGTGGAATGATATATGCTGTGACTGGTGGTAGAGCATAGTGGTTCAAACGGGAAGAACCAAAGATAGATTTTTGTCCAATGTAGGACTGAAAATCTCTTTCCATAGATAGATCCATCAATTTTTTGTTCAAAGAGGGGGGGGGTGGTCAATGATGTAGATTTTAGATTTGTAACACCTAAGGGAGGGTCTTAGTTTCTACGAAAATTTTCACTACATGCTGTGAAGTCCGAAGAACACATGACATGTAGGGCCTTGGCTGTGATGACTTGTGTTTCTTGAGATTATAAGTATCCCACACTATGTGCGACCCCGCATAATGTGTGACCACTGTTTTGGTGACCCATTTCATACTTTGGGAGTATATTGGAACATGGAAAACTAGGTACACACCATGTTTTCAAGTACACAGACACCAGCAGGATACACGAACTAGACCAGGGGACAAGGTGAGAACCCGAGGTTGATGAGGAATACCGTGTAGTACACCTACATGCAATGTCTGATGACATTAAATTGATATGTTTAAAAAATAACATGCCCATGTGATGAAGTGAGACAACATTATATGTGGGTCTCTTCACACACCGTGCACCCCTTCTTCCATTTGGAAGAAAAATCAACCCCTTGTATATATTTAGTTTTATAATAGATTTCAGTCTGTGAGTACCCTATCATGTGTTTTTTTCAATATAGAAGGTGATGGAGGAATCCATATTGGATTTTGATATATGATGAAATAAATTATGGGAATGAAACATCCTTAGGATATGTTCAATAATAGTGGTGATCAAGTAGGATCACCAATGGATTATAGAGTGGAACCCTCCCGCTCAACTAGGCATGGGTCTTCAATCTAATCTTAGAGTGGAACCCTATTGCTGGGAAGGGCATGGAAACTTGAATAATGATGGTAGAAGAAACCTATTTCTAAAAATGAAATTATTCCTCTATATTATATCTATGTGGAACCATCCTATTGTATCAGGTAATGGACCCTCAACTAGTAGAGGTGTACCCTCCTACTGGGCTCAGAGCGGGTCCTCAATAGACTACTAGAGTGGAGGCCTCTAGTTGGGATTGGAATGGTTACCCTATAAAATATTTATTGGAACCATCCTGAAGAGTTGGAGCATGTGTACTCAACTATAAAAGTGTAAACCTCCCCAAAGTACATGGTATGGGTCCTCTAGCAATCTACTGAGTCATACCGTATGATGGGCCAGGGCATGGGTACTCTATTTACATAGTAGTACATGAATATTAGTATGGTGTTATTACTCCCTAAAATGTGTGGTAACCCCTATATAATTAGTTTCCATGTCCTCTACCTACTGAGTGGTACCCTATTAACATTAGGGTGTGGGCCCTCTATCCACCGAGTGGTGCCCCTCAACGGAATTTGGGTACGAGTTCTCTATCTATTGAGTGTCGCCACCCAATGTACCAGGGAATGAGTCCACTATCTACTGTGTTGTACCCCATATCATATAGGGAGTGTGTCCACCTTCTACTGTGTGGTACCCCTGACACACTATGGTGAAGGTCCTCTACTAGGAGATTAGGTACCATCGACTATACAACATAGTGGAAAGGTGTGGAACCTGCACAGGATTACTACAATGGATAAACACATGAGATAATAGGAATCGAGGATGTACATTTAAAATTGATGACACTATTTACTTGGGTTAGGCTATGAGATGGAGATCCCCCTTCTCTCTCATTTTAGTTTCTTTTGTTTTTGCAAATATATACAATATCCATGTTGTTGCATTATATTTACTATCATTGTTTGGGTTGATCTATCTGTCTATATAGTCCTATCGTGTCTCATAATTATACCACTTTTAGATTTTGGAGAGTCCTAATGGTTATGTATATACTCACCCCCACATAGGATTTGGATTCCTGTGTAGTGTCTTATACAGACGGCTAACATGTCGGAGGTTACTACATAGGATCATATAGACACCAGGTGAATTGGACATCACATACTGGATTGATATTGGAAATAAGTAGTCACGATCCTTGTACATTTTAATTTTCACCTTTTGTTAGTTGTGACATCCTTATGGTTGGGTGTGCATTTCACCCTATACCTTTTAGTTTACACAATCATAATTTTATGCACCCAAGATTTTTCTAAATACTTGGTTTATATTATAGCTATTTCATCTTTTTCATTTATTATTCCATCAAAATTCTATACTGATACTGTTGGGTGTGTTCATAAAGGTAAATTATAAAAATTCCTCCCATGTTAGTTATTCCTTTTGACAGTTATCACCACATCTCAGCCTATGGAGGTGGGCTTGAGGTAGTTTTTGCTCGAGCCCTATTGGGTTGGTTCGTGATAGTTATATAGTTTTTCCTAGAAACCATATGTTTTTTGTTTTTTTAAAATATAAATCAATTATAAAACATGACCATTTTAGTTAAAAATATTCCATAGATATGTGGATTTACAATGATTATTTTTTTGAAACATTTTTCTATGGCCTATTTCTTTGAAACCATGACCTTATATTATAAATTTTAAAAATATATTGATATTTTAATTTTAAATACACTATTTATATGTATAAACACATAAACCATAACCATTTTTAGATTTAAAATATGTGGTTTTGGAAAAAATCTTTCTTGGATTCCTTACATATAAATTACATCAATATAAATGAATTAAAAGTGGCTATAATACCACCATTTGGATTCAGTAGGTAAAAATAATTTCTGAACGTAGTTTAAATAATAACTAAAACCTATGAAACAATATATTACCATATTTTGTTTAATTTAATGTAAAAAACAAAGAACATATATACATTTTTACATATAAATAAACTAAGTATTTTCTTCACCCATGTTTTTAAGAGGTCCATTTGATGTAGCCAAAAAATACTTCATCTAAAAGTATCCATGGATTATTTTAATATAGTAACCATTAATAAGTATCTCTCCAACCCTCATGGTTTTATATTAGATTTTAGTGAAATGGATGAGTGAATTGAGAATAACAATTCCAAATAGATTTTTATAGGGATCAATTCATCACAATGATACACAGATTCATAATTATTGAATATCATTATATATAATTACAAGGAATATCCATAGTTAAATTTTTTTAATAAACATTTGACCATAACTCAATATTTTTCAAATGTTCATAATCTCAAAACATTTTTCAACATGTTTCTCAAACATAATTGAAATAGTTAACTATTAAAGAACATCAGAAACCAAAATAAAACTTCTTCAATAATCATTAGATATTGTTATAACATATATATGTTATCATATATTGTATTTAAGTAAAAATAATATCAATATTTATTACATAATGAAATAACTTCTACGCACGTAATAGAACCATAATGATTTTCTTCGTGACATGGCTTTCTTTATAAAAAATTATCAAAAGGTGAAATTCATCACATATTATTTTATATTTAGTGAATAACCATTCCAATAAGAGCTTAAATTTTGTTTTAGGTGGTTCCAAAAAATGTTCATTAACCCATGAATTATTGAAGAACAAAAGGCTAACTTTACAATGATATCTTTACTATTTTCTCTTTATAACGTGATATATCACTTATAGGATTTTTCCTGCATTAAAAGATATAAAAATATCATACAAAATATGATATTTAATGAAATTATGGTTTTATGTATTGATATGTATTTTAATACACCATGTATAAAATAGTGATGTTTTTGAAGAATCTTGGTATCATACATGATATTTTTGTATTGAGTGATCTTGAAAATTCTGTTGTAATAGATCGTAGGACTTGAACCATAGAAAATATTGTATGATTCTTATTTATTTATAGTATCTTATTAAAATATTATTAGAAATATCTAGAGAAAAATATAGTGTCGATATTTATTAGAGATATTTCGTATCTAAGGGAAATAGTAACACCATTTTAACTAAAATAGAAGTTAAATCTAATGGTAATGGATTTTCAAATTTTTTTCACTAATTGCTAAATATTTATTAACAATGTGAATAAAAAAATATGGGAACCAAGGTGGTGAAGCAATATTAATCATTTTTTTAATTAAGAGAAGAAACTAATAAATTATATAATTAAACATTTCACAAGATTAGTTAAAATAGGGATGCCATAGTGGATTAATGTAAGAAAGGATGTTTTTATCAGATGTGAGTAAATGATATTTATATAGAAAATAATATTATTTTACCACTATAGATATACTATAATGGAAAATGAAAGATCAAACTTAGTGTTAGATAATGAAGATGAAATATATGAGGATAAAAAATATCATATTGTTTGTAGTAGTAATTATAAAAAACTAATGAGGGAAATATTATGGTATATAAGATCACATAAATGCATATTAAGTGAATGAAAAATATTGAACCTAGCCCACTTCTATCACCAGTGAGCTAAAATGAATTAATTAAGCTAGTGGGTATTAAAATTGGATTTCAATATATTTTATTTATTGGAGTAGATAATAAATAATAATATTGGGGAATTAGTTCTAAGGCCAAAATATATAATTTTAATTCCCACCTAATAGGAACACAAAAAAAATCAATGAGAATAGATAAGTTCCAAGGAATACAATAAGTATGCTATGTATATAATATAAGGTGACAAGGATTTCATGAGAATATAACAATGAAAGGGGAATGAATCAATATTGGTTAGTTTTTAAAATTCATTCAGTTAACCTCTAATTAAGTATTAGAGTAATAAACTTCTCCATTTGAAACTGAATGAATCCATTAAATGTATATAAAAAACAAAGAAAACAAAATAAAAAATAATAATTATTATATAAAACACTTTTGTATGTTGGTATATAATTTTGGAGATTAATATTATGTACTATATCTATTAATCTACAGGTATAATAAAGTGAATTACAATGACGTATGGAAATATATCATTCCGAACCGACAGTAATGGAATCCCACCAATTCACTAACAAACATATAAATTATTTCATTAAATAATAATGCTTACAATGACTAATATCAATGTATAGTTTAAGAGTAACATGGAATCAAATGATTTAATTTCCAATACATGTGTAGAGATTAAGTAATAAGTCAATGAAATTTTACCAATTTTATAGTAAATATTAATGTCTCTTATGTGACCCCATAATCACAATCTCATAAATTGTTCTATAAATTTGTATATTACATACATTCTCTTAGACCAAATTGTACATCGTAAATCCATATAAATTATTTAACATTATTATAAATATCATCTCAATATTAAAAAACTCCCATAATATCAAAAGTTTTATGGTCATTAGAAATTAGATATATATCTATCTTACTATGAAATATGACGTCTATTAATTCTTTTAATAAATATACACACATAAATGTATCATAGGAATATCACTACATAAAGGTTCCAAGGTAAATGAGGAAACATAAGAAATGGGTGAGTTGAAATGCTCAATAAGTGAAAAAAATTAACAAATCATAAAGGATTTTTCATTAGATCACAAACCGGTGAGAAATTTAAAAATAAGACAAATGGATTGATTAATAGAAAAATGTCATGAGATTAGGAAAATATATGATACGTCATGATAAAATAATAATATATCATAGTATAGAATCTATAAAAGGATAATCTTAATAAACATTACATATAACAAAGTATAAGAATCTGAAATTATAAGACACCATTCATTAATAATGGTGACATAAAATTTCAATGTAAAACATAAAAAATAATAGAAAATAAAAACATATGTCAAGTTTCTTTTCCCAAAACATTATGAAATAATTTATTGGACATCAATATCCATATCCCACAATATATTGGACTAGGAATCACTGCACACATCCCATAACATAGAGAATGGTGAATAACTATCAATGTATCATAGTAATACTTTGAGATGCAAAATATACCCAATTCATTATAGGGAAATCTAATTTTAGACCAAAAATTTCAAAATGATGTATCTACCAATATTGGTGTTAATTGGACATATAGATAATTTTAAATCCACCAAAGATCATAACATGACTAACCTGTGAAATTAAAATAAGTTTTATAAGGAACAAGGTATATATATTTTTTCAATTAAAGATATTTTCTATAGAGGGAAATACCATTCAATTAAAATAATAATGTATAAAATGTTATCAATATATAGAATAAAATGGTATATGGGTAGAAAATTAGATTTCCCAAGTCAATCAATTGGTATGGTTATCTTGGAGAGGCCATTCAATCAGAATAAGAAAGTATATAGTACTCACAACGGAAATGCATTAGAAGAAAGGATATATTTTAGTGTAGTAGATGATTAGGAATGATATAGGTGGTAATTGAAGAATAAAATGTAAAATAAAAATAATGAGATAGAAAACATAAAAAAAGTTCCTAACTTTTTGGGTGATGTTTTCAAAAGATCAATGTTACAAGTAAATGTCAAAATAATTTTCTTAAGGAGAAAAAGTTATTTTAAAAAGTTATTTTTATAAGAAGTTTTATGGTAATGAAGCCTTGATAATAATTAAAAATAAAGTATAAGAAACGTGGAGAAAATGATAAAAAATGATATGGATGTTAAAATAAATATATTTTATTCACTTTTAATTGTTTAAAGAAACTCATATCAATGAAAGAGATAAATTTTTTTATTTAAAACAGGATTAAAGATAAGTATGAGAGATATAAAAATAATATTTATTTATAATTATGAATAATAAAATAAATATTTATGAAAAAATTTCATGGGTGAGTAATTGAAATACTAAGAATACATATTAAAAATTATCCTTTGTAATGTCATATTTTATGAGAAAGAAATAAAATGAAAAAAATAGTTATTCCTAAAAATCTAATTTCCCTAATTTTTTTTTGAATTTTTTAATACTATATTAATGTGTTATAATATACATATATGAGAAGAATATATTCAGATAAGAATGTGCACAACTCAATGAAATCATTTTTCATCAATAAAGCCCTAATGAACATTAAACCAAATGAAGTCGGAATTAATTAAATAATAAAAGATGTTTAAATATTAATAAATGACCATAATATAAGAAATTTTTTATTTTATATGGAATGAATAGAAAAATGGGAAAAGTAGAAATTATACATAAATAATCTCAAATAATAAAGTAAATCAAGAGGAAAACCATATATAAACATCATAATTTATATGGTATTAATGATTAATCAAATAAACGATATTAGAAAGATTATATATCCCACATGAGGATATTTAAATTTATAAATACACATCTAAAGAAAAACATTTATAACACATAGTAGAATATAGTCAATGTAGAATGAATTCTACTTACTAAAGAAAATGTTAAGAAAGAGAACCACATATAAACATTTTATGCATAGATGAAAACAATACAATAAGAGATAAAAATTTATTGGTACATAAATTAGTTGAAATTAAAATAATAAATTAAATAAATTAAATAAATTATTTTATATTGAAGTTAAATTAAATTAATGAAAGTTAATATAAAAAATTTAGGAGTTAAAATACTAATAGATTTTAAAGGAAAACATATTATATTTTTTCCTACCATCAATGAAAAAAATCTAACCCACTATAAAATCAACTCAAACTCATTGATCATAAATTTATAAATATTATTCATATTTATTACCATTTATATTAATTAATAATTATTATTTTGTTACATTAATTTTTTTATTAAATGCCATTTAAATAAAACTCATTTGTTTGATATATTTCCTTACATAGAACTGTGATCTGTGATAAACAAATACTTATTTCAAAAAAGTATATTATTATAATTGAGTAAAAATTAAAATATAACTAAATGAGACGTAATTAGGAAAATCACAAATGAAATGAAACAACAGGTAAATAAATGTACGATAACATTGAAGTATTTTTCACCACAACCAATTATAATGATCATACCAATTGTGTTAACTATAAAAAGAATAAAATATATAAGAAGTATAATAAAATATTGTTAAAGAAGTGATAGAATATGATTTAAGAGGAGTATTTAATGAATTATAGAGTAATTGAAAAATAATTTTTTTTGGTTATTTGGTTATTTGGAATTATGACCGTTGATCATTATGATCATTGAATCATTATTACCATTAAGCCTCATGACCATTGATAATATAGTGGTTAGCGGTTTCAATTGGAAATTTTTTATATTAAAAGTATAATGACGTAAGTTAATATGTGTAGAAAAGAAAAGCCATAGATTTAACTAATTACAACATCCCGTATGAGGTATAAATATTTGGGATTGGTAAGGAGGTGGTACTACATGAGTTATCCCTATACTAAGATCAATCCTGACTTTAGTAATTGAGTTTCAGGTGGAAACATCTACATGGGATGTTCAACAGGGTACAAATTACCATGAGGTACATGTTTATGGAAAAACAATATGAAATTTCCACCATTTCACTCCTTACCATTAAGAATTATACTAGAATAATAATTGGTTATGTATCTTGGGGTTAAGGTGGTATTAACATGTAAATACTTTTAGTAATAAAAAATATTTTATTTGAATAATTAGTTTTTATTTTATATTTCATTCTAATTTAGTAGAAAATTTTCACAAGTTTAGAAGGATATAATTTTGTAAAATTGATTACATATTAATAATAATAATATTTAAAATATCCAAGGGGTGAAATTTTGTAATTTAGTTTTAAAATAGAAAACTATGGTATAAATGATGAAATAGGGTGAAATATAGTAAATGTGACATCATATAAAAGTATGAATGAAAAAATTCATCCTAGATAATTATATAAACCAAATTTTTACCCTAATTGTTATAGTAAACCATCAATCAAGGAAATGGGTCATTATGGGAGTAGCGAATAGTTTGAGATAATGAAATTATAAAATATCGAGTTACTAATTTTCAAGGATTCCAATCATCTCCCCAATAAATACATACTTATTCATTTTATCTCAAACACCACCTATCCATTGGTTTATTTTCTAATATATAGAAAATTTATCTCTTTAATAACACTCTCTAATATTTTGGATCCTCTAGTCACATGGATTCCAAAATCCATCATTTCCATTATGGTCTTAAAGAGAAGTTTGAACTCTTCAATGTAAGTGTTATAATCTCATTAATAATATTATTTATATTATCATTTAAACTTTTCAAAAATACGATTTAACTCACTTATAAAATTTAATTAACATCCTTATAATCAATATTTTTTTAAAAAAATTATACAATAATACATTTTTACTCATCCATTCATTATAAAACATTATAGTTTGGGTTAGTTTAACCATTTACATGATCAATGATATAACATTTCCATTCTGAACGAATAAAAATATATAAATAATGGAAATATGTGATAATAATTATTAATTCATGTTATTCAATTTTCATACTCTAAAATATCTTATGAGATAATTCTTTTGGTTGATTGAAATTGAGGTATTATATTATACTATTTACAATTATGTCCTTTAAAATACCACTAGAAAATTATATAAACCCTTTCTCCTTCTAAGGGATATTCAAGACATGATGTTTTATTTATTTCATATGGAAATCATATTTATGTATTATCATTATGTTTTAGATGAGTCAAACAATATATATCCCCTAATATATTGGAAAAATTTTATATCTCATGATATTATTATTGGATAAGAGTAGTAAAACCCAATACACTATTTTATAGGACACATGTAGTGATGTTGGATCAACTATTTTATGTGACACAAGTAGAGATTATTGACCAACTATGTCAGGATGGGATTGGTAGTTAACCTCATCATATGTGGTGATTTAATATTCTTTTTATTTTTTGACATTCTTATGTTATATTTTAATGGATCATGATTATTGTCTTTTGTTCTCACATCCCATTAATCTAGTGATGAAAATTTTAGGTTTTTATATTCCAAAGATATGATGTATGATGTATTTTTTTAATTATTAATTCTTATGACTCTATAATATTATTTCATTACATATTTATTTATACCATATTCATTTTTTCTAATATTCTTATGATCCGATGATAAATAGTCTCCAACTCATTCAAGTTCTCATTACAATACTGAGAATTTTAGATCTCCCTTTTATTATGTTTCATCATTATTTGGGATCTAATCTACAAGAATATGTCTAAGATGAATTCATGTTTCAATAAAATTTTTAAATATAATAAGGATATATTTTATCCTATTGAATTCATGTAGCTAATCTAAAAAAGAATATAATCCTTTGGGTTCTTGGAGTGTGGTTAATTTATGAGATGAAATGTTTAATTATGGAAAATTATGAAGCATATATATTTATATATATTATATTTGTGTTGTTTTAGTTTGTATCATCACAAGTTTTTATAGTTTTACAGATTTTATTAGGAAGTATATGATAACCCAAATAAAAACCTCCATCGATAAAAAAATTATCCTAGGTTCAAAATATGGTGGTATAATGTAACTTATAATAGGTTTTATCTTTCTTGTTTGTATGATTTTTTAATTTTTTTCGAATGATATTATTTTTTTTTACTTACATGAAACATTTTTGTGTTATTAAATGACTGAATCTTGATGGAATCGTATACAAAATGAATTTGATTGAAAATATTTTCATTTACCTATTGAATATTAAAATTGGATTGGATACTCTGTGAAAACCAACATGGCTATGCTATCCCAAGTTATAAGTTAAAATCTAAAACACTACCATCTCTCAAACACACCAATGTTATAGTATCTACTATTTGAGTCCTTCATGTGACAATAACCACTGTCTTTTGGTTGATTATCCAGTCCACTAATTTATGAGAAATTGATCAACATGATAAGAAATTTATTTTATATTCATTAGTGCTCTAAATAAAGGCATATTTCGTGGTTTATCATTTGGAAGGAGAGGTGGATTAATGGTGAAATTGATTAAGACAATGAGGAAATTGGAATAAATATTCACCATTGAATGAGGAAGTATAAGATAATATTCATCAATAAATATTTTCCCTTAACTCTTCACATAATAATAGAGAGAGTGTATCTACGACCTAAGATAAGTGAGTAATAATGTATTGGTTCCATTGAGTAAGACTCCATGATAATTACGTGGTATTAAATTTGTTTTATTATCAATCATGAAAGAAACATTGATCATTTATTTAGTGGATTAAAACCAAGTCTCTAAAAATATTTTTTATATATGAATTTGGTACCAACATTAAAAATTAGTTTATGTTCTCATAAATGTGAATTTTTTTATAATATCAATATTACCATTTATTTGGTGATAAGAAATGAAAAACGGAGTTTAATCGAATATTGGATAATGAAGAAATAAGAGGAACGAAAAGTTAACTACCTACATGATATAAATATTGGAGGAAGAACCCGATAAATTACCTTAATGGAATGAGAGAATATCTCATATGTGGTAAAAAGTATATCAAGCACAAAATTTATAATTACATATGAATAGAACAATTATGAAAAATAATGATAATAAAATTCGTTATAATGAACTACTAATACTTTAAGGATTAAAATATAATGAGTTTAGAAATTATGTAAACCAATGATATAATGTAAGGGTTAATTTGGATTACCAAAATAAAAAAACCCTAAAATGTGGGAGAATAGAAGAGACTATTAAATCAATACCACTAAAATAGATCGTGGTAATAATGTAATTAAAGTTATACCTATTATACACAATGGAAATATGAATGTATTGTTAGATTATGGCTCTTTTAATTCCATTATATCATTTATGTATGCTAATATTATTAATTTTGGACACGAAAGCTTGGATATTGAGTTAGCGGTGAAAAAATGGCGATGTGATGTTTACATCAAAGTTATATAACTCTTCTCTAATTAATTTTTTTTTGATAATATCTCTTGTGAATCTATGTATACTTCCATTGGTATAGTTTTTTTGTTATATTGGGTAGGGGTTGGATCAGTCTATATAGATCTCATATCAATTGTTTGGATATAGATATTCCATTTTATATTGCAAATCATCACATGATAAACAATCAATACAATGATAATTATAAATTCCCATGGGAAAATAATTCATCAAAATGAATCCTAGTTAGAAATAAGGGTGGATACACAACTCATTTTTTTTGGAGAAACTCAAAATTTAAGGGATATATATTTTATTGGTATATATCAATGTATTTCATAAATAGTTTCTAGGTATTACCTCAAAATATGAATATATAATTTTAATTGAACTCATACCAGATTCTATAAAATTTTTAACGAGTCCTTATGAAATATCACCCAAAAAATAGGCAAATTAACCAAGAAAATTAAAGAGAAATTATAAAAGTATTTTATACTCCCAAATCATTTTACATAGAGTTCATTGGTTTGATTTATTAAAAATATGGTTGAGACAGTGAGTCTTTACATTGATTATTGAGTTATTAACATATTCTTGTTCAATAAAAAGTATACTCTATCCCATATTCATGATTTTTTAATTAACTTAAATATGATAAATACTCCTCAAAGGTGGATTATGGATCTATATATCATTAGCTATGGGTGATTAGGGAAGATATAATCAAGAAATCCTTTCATAAAATATCTGAACACTAAGAATTCATAGTGATGCCTTTTGGACTTATAAATTCCCATTATATCTTCTTGGATATAAATAAAATATTCTTTAGAGATGATCATGATAAAAATATTTAATCATTACTGATGATATTGTCGTATATTTAGAATGGAATAACATGAAGATCATTTTAGGATTTTTCTATGGACACTATGAGAGGATAAATTGTATGAAAAGTTTCAAAAGTGTAAATCTTGGATAATAAAATTACATTTCATTGATTATGTAATAAAAATAAAGGGTATATTTTTATATCCATCAAAGATAATTTTAATTGAAGAATAACCTAGACCCACATGTGTATGTAAGATCCATTCTACACAACTATATATGTTTATTAAAAGATAGTTTTGTGGAAAAAGTGTGAAAACTACAAGTTCAACCAAACCATCAAACACTATATAAAATAAATAAAATAATTGAAAAATAGATTAAAAATATTAGATTCCTTCAAATTATATAATTTACAGGACAAGACTGATACCTTTATTTTAGAGTCATCAATGATAATACCTTTGAATTGAGAGGCAACCTCGTCCCACTTTTACAAGAACCCCTTCACTTATATCTTCTTATTGTTGAAGCCTCTAGTCAAGATTCAATGTTTCTAATCCATCCATTCACTTTTATCCTTACTTGTGTTCACCTAAATCAGTCTCCCATTTATTTTTTCTACATATTCAATAGAGTCATGAATGATTAAAACATTATCTAGAATCTCTTCCTCCAATTTTATGAGAAACTCCCATTATGGATCCATTTCCATAGCCTCTCCATCGAACTGCTGGACTACCATGTAAACCAAGGGATAATTACCATCAATACTAGACAACCCCTTCAATCCTTTCATGGAATGAGGAGGTTCACTCTCTTGCACCTCCACTTCAATAGTAAGAATTTTGTTTATCTATGAATGGTATTTTAAGCACACCATAGAAGAAATGAAATCCGCGACATCAAGAAAATAACACTCCCCATGGCTAATTGATGTGGTAGCCCATAGGGATTCAAACGACCCTGTTTCCTTCCCAGTGTATTTTTATTTAACTATATATCTTGTTTTCACTATTTTTTGACTAGTAGGAGTAGTACTTGTGAGGATTTAATTTCATTCCATTAATAAAAGGGAAATTAACATGAATTATGATACCTCTTTTTTCCTTACCATGAGCTAGACCCACCACTCACAAACCCATGATCGTCCTACTCATAATCTGACTTGGGTTGCGAGTCTGATTATTTTTCACTCATTACTGAATCCTGAAGAGACCTTGAACCTATTTTCATCATTTTCAATTTTGGAATAATAGGTTTCCACCCTTTAGGGTCAAAATTCTATTTCTTAACCCCATTCAAAGAATTGAAACAATTATTAAGCTATTGGGAAGGTAGTGGAACATGTTGAGTAGGATACATTCATAAATAAGGGTCTATAATATGATAAAAAAGAACCTAGAATAGATATTTTTGGCCAGAATCAATCATTCTACCCACACCATCAACTTTCATTACTTCTGTGAAGGAGGGAGAAGACATTGGAGGGGGCTGGCCAAGAGCTCACTAGACCTAAGATGATAAAATGAAGATGTCAAAGTATCGATTTAGTCTTGAAAATATATCTGTCAGATTTGGTACTGCATACACCATACTCAAACACTTCTGTGTGGGATCATCATTGGCGATGCCTTCAATAACTAGAGGAGGTTCAATAGAATTAATGACGTTCAACATATCACCTAATCCTCTTTGAATCCTCACTAACAGAAAAAATAAAAATGCTCAAAATGATGGAAATAAAAAAAATTGACAATGACTTGAATAAGACTAACTACTTATAGATAAATTCCTCCCCAACTGAAACCCACAATCACTCGACTAAGGTTTTTGAGACTTGAACTTCATAAAAAACTCACAGGGAGATCAGATGATAGAGCTCATTTGTTCTTAATTCGGAATATAGATAATGACCCACCAAATTTCGTAACATATGAATTATTGAAGGGGTTTGAAAAATAAGCAGGAGCTTGAGAATCTATACACACAAAGATGACATTGGATAATCATGATTCATGTGAAGATCATTGGTCTGTCTTAGTATAATTAATCAAAAACTGATGCAGAATCTAGGAGCATTTGACCATGCAGTGACAAAATCTTCCATAGATGAGAAGGAAACCATGATTTTTCCCTTTTCCAGTAGGATGATAGTCATCCTCTTACTACGGGGAATTTTATCTTTACCAATCATTTTAAACCATTGGTAAAGGCTGGTCAACCATTGGTATAAACAATAACAACAATTTTCTAAACTGTCGGGTCTTGAGTTTTAGGGATAGACATATCCCAATGGTTCAATAAGAACTATTGGAATAGGTCTGAAAAACAGAGTATATAACAACAGTTCATTCAAGCTGTTGGGATAAATGTTTAACAACGGTTTAGAACCATTGGTAATATCAAAAACCATCTCTATACAAATGGTTTACAAATCATTGGTATAGCCTTGTACCAAAGGTTTATGGGAAACCATTGGTAAATATCAAGTAAAAATAACTATACCAATGATTTGTAAACTATTTTATATAGTTCTACCAATAATTTAATTAAAACTGTTGGTATAATTTCTTGTTTTATAGATATTCTAGAAGTTTTAAATAGTTGGAATACCCTTTATATACCTTCAGCAACAAGCCGAACTCCCCCTGTGCACCTGCAGCAATTCCACCAACTTACACCAGTAGGCCTATAGAAATCAAAAATCCCTGTAGAATTAATACAGATGGTTGGCGGGGTCCATACAGAATACCTGTAGAATTATGAATATATGCACAATTCTTACACAATTCAGAATACCTGCACAATTATAAATACCCAGAATATATAAGAAATTATGTAATAATTCACACAAAATTCATACAACACATAATTCATACAGAATTCTGAATACCTCCAATCCAGTATTTAATTACCCTCGACACACATACCGAATTAACACACAATTCATAAGGTGATTACACCAAGTATACACATAAAACAAATATACCCATACAAAAAGTATACCCATACACCATTAACACATAATTCATAAGTTAATTTAATAAATAAAGAATTCAATTTAGAATTCATGGGTTTAGGGGATGTTCAGGGGGTTGGGGTTGCTTTCCAAGGGGCTATGGAGTGTCTAGGGGGTGGGGGAGTCCAGGGGGATGAGGGATGTCCAGGGTGGGTGGGGGTGTGCAATCCATTGGGGTTTCTAGGGGGGTGGGGTGGTGTCCAGGGGGTTGGGGTGGTGTCGAGGGGGTAGGGGGCCTTCCAAGGGGGTAGATGGTGTCTAGGGGGTGGGGGTGTGTCCAGGGGTGTTGGGGAGGGGGGTTTCCAGGGTGGGGTGGGGGTCTATTTATGGGGGTGTCCAGGGGGTGGGGTGGTGTTCAGGGGGTGGGTGGGGGTGGGGTGGTGTCCAAGAAGTTAGGGGGGGGGGATTTCCAAGGGGGTAGAGGGTGTATAGGTGTTGGGAGGGGGGTGTCTGGGGGGTGGGGGAGTCTAGGGGAGGTGGGGGTGGTCCAAGGGTTTGGGGGTGGGGTGGTGTCCAGGGGGGTATGAGGGTGTCTAGGTGGTGGGGTGGGGTGTTGGGGGGGGGGGGGGGGGTTCCAGGTGGTGGGGTGGTGTCTAAGAGGGGTGGGGGCGATCCCGGTGGTTGAGGGTGTCTAGAGGGTGGGTGGGGGTGTCTAGGGACGGGTGGGGGTGTCCATGGGGGTGTCCAGGGGTGTGGGTATTCTCTAGGTGGTGGTGTGGTGTCTAAGAGGGGGGGGGGAATCTAGGGGTTTGGGGGGCTATCTATGGGGTGGGGGTGGGGGTTGTCTATAAGGGTGGGGGTGTTTGGGGGGGGGGTGTCCAGGTGATGGGGTGGTGTCCAGGGGGTGGGGCCATCAAGGGGGTTTGGGGGTAGGCTGTCCAAGGGTGAAGGTGTGTCCAGGGGGTGGGGAGGGGGTGTTCGGGTGGGGGGGGGGGTCTCCATGGGGGTGGAGGTGTCTATGTGGGTGGGGGCTATTAAGGGGTTGTGGGGCTCTCCAGGGGGTAGGGGGTGTCTATGGGGGTGATCGGGGTGTCCAACGGGGGGGGGGGGGGATGTCTACAGGGGTGGGGTGGTGGGTGGGGTGTGTCCAGGGGGTGTGGGGTTGTCTATGGGGTTGGGGATGTCCAAGGGGATCAAGGGTGTCTGGGGGTATGGGGGTGTCTGGTTGGCGAGGTGTCTAGGGGGGGCTGTCTATGGGGGTGGGGGATGTCTAGGGTGGTACGAGGTGTCTAGGGGGGTGGGCGGGTTGTTCATGGGGGTGGAAGGGATATCCATAGGGTAGAAGGTGTCCATGGGTGGGGGGATTGTCCACGAGGGTATAATGGAAGTCCACGGGGTGGTTTGGGGTGTCCAAGTGGGTTGGGGGTGTCCACGGGGGGTTGGGGGTGTCCATAGCGGGTTGGGGGTGGGAAAACTATCCACTGGTGTTGGGGGATCTCTAGGAGGGGGGGGGGGGCTGTAACGGTTTTAATGGAATGAATTTAATGGATTTTAAGATCATTGGTATTTTTAAAATGGGTTTGGAATTGTGTTTATTTAAATAGTATGTGTTTCTTTAGGAAAGAATGAATGGTTTGGTGTGTTTGTTAGGAAGATGGATTTGGTTATTCGGAAATGGATTAAATTTTTATTGTGGGTCAAAAATACTTTATGATTTTGGAAATGGAACCATAAAAGGGATTTTTATAAACCATTGGAGAGTTTCAAATAGAACAGAGTATCTATTACATTATTTTGAAATGGTTTTATGAAGAATTATTTCTGATGTATGTTTATGTGATTTACGATTTTATGTCCCTTGTTTTAGAACATCAAATTATTTTACTAAAGGTTTTGTTATTGATAATACTTTAGAATGTCTCCACTATAAAAGAATCAAAATGTCAATAAGGGGATATATCAGGTAGTCATTCTTGTGATCCAGCTATTGTCTTCCTAGTCTTGGTCTCTACTCAATATCTTGTGGAAGTGGAATAGCCATGTTATTCTCAAACCATTGATTATGAATGAGAGTTTCTAAAATAGCATCCACTATTTTTTATTAGTGATCAAGGATCCCATGAGGCAACGAAGTGGGTAGCTATGATTAATTGGATATTCGAGTTGTTAAAAACCATATAATCCACGGGGGTGGGGGCTATTCAAGGGGGTGCGGGGGCTATCCATAGGGGTGGAAATTCTATCCAGGGGGTAGGGGGTGTCCAGGGGGTGGGTGGGGCTATGCATAGGGGTGGGGGAGATCCAGGGTGGTATAGGGTGTCCTGGGGGTTGTGCGGGGCTGTCCAAGGGGGTAAGGTGGGTGGGCGGGCAGTCCACGGGGCTGGTGGGGCTGCCCAGAGGGGTCGTGGGCGTCCCGAGGGGGGGGGGTGTCCATGGGGTGGGTGGGTGGGGGGGGGGGGGTCCAAGGGGGTGGGGGTGTACAGTGTGTGGTAGGGCTATCCACAGGGGTGGCAGGGCTGTCAAGGGGGTAGGGGGTGTCCAGGGGGTGGTCGTGTTATCCACAGTGGTGGTGGGTGGGGGGGGGTTGTCCATTGGGGTTCTGAGGTGTGCAGGGGGTGTGAGGGCTATCCACGAGGGTGGAAGGGCTATCCAGGGAGTACGAGGTGTCCAAGGGGGTGGGATGGCTATCCATGTTGGTGGGCGGGCTATCTACAGGGGTGGTGTGGCTGTCCAGGGGGGCACGGGGTGGCCGGGTGTGGGCGGGGCTTTCCAAGGGGGTACGAGGTGTTGAGGGGGTGGGAAGGCTATCCATAGGGGTGGACGGGTTTCCAAGTTGGTAGGGGTGTCTAGGGGGTGGGTGGGTAGTCTACGGGGGTGGGGGGTTATCCACGAGGGGAGGGGGTGTCCAGGTGGGTGGGTGGGCTATCCAAGGGGGAGGCTGGGTTATCGAGGGGGGGGGGGGTAGGGATGTCTAAGGGATGAGTGAGCTGTCCACAGGGGGGGTCTAGGGGGCATGAGGTGTCTGGGTGGGGGGTGGGTGGGCTGTACACGAAGATGGTGGGGCCGTCCAGGGGGTACAGGGTGTCCAAGGGGGTGGGGGAGCTGTCCACGGGGGTTGGGGGTGGCTATCCTGGGGGCACGAGGTGTCCATTGGGGTTGGTGGGGCTGTCCATGGGGTACAAGGTGTACAAGGGGTGTGAAGGTTGTCCACGGGGGTGGCGGGGCTGTCTAGGGGGTAGGGGTGTTAAAGGAGTGGGTGGGCTATCCACGGGGGTGGGGGGTGTTCATAGGGGGAGGGGCTGTCCAGGGTGGTGGGTGGACTGTCCACGGGGGTGGCAGGCCTGTCCAGGGGGTTAGGGGTATCCATGGTGTGGAGGGGAGGGATATCTAGGGGGTACGAGGTGTCTAGGGGGTGGGTGGAATGTCCAGGGTGTGGGTGGGGCTTTCCAGGGGGTACAGGTTGTCCAGGGGGGTTGTCCAGGGGGGTTGTCCATGGGGGTCGCGGTGCGTTCTAGTGGGTAGGGGTGCCCAAGGGGGGTGGGCGGTCTGTCCACTGGGGTTGGGGCTATCCACTAGGGGGGGTATGCAGAGGGTGGGAAGGCTATCTAGAGGGTGGGAGGGGTTGTCCAGGGGGTGGCCAGGGTTTTCTAGGGGGTACGGGGTGTCCAGGGGGTGGGCGGGGTAGTCCAGGGGTATGAGGTGTCCAAGGGGTGGGTGGGATGTCCATAGGGGTGTGGGGGGGGGGGGGGGGAGGGGGTGCCCACGGGAGGGGGCGGGCTGTACGGGGGGGGGGGAGGTGTGTTCACAAGGGGGATGGGCTGTCTAGGGGGAAGAATTTCCGAGGGTGGCAAGGCTATCTAGGGGGTATGCGGTGTTTAGGGGTGTGGACAGGCTGTCCACGGGGGTGGGGGCTGTCTAAGGGAGGGGTGAATCGGTCACAAAAAATAATCGAGTCAAGTTTTATTATTTATAGATAAAAAATTAATATTATGTGACCTACCTAATCACACATATATTCTGGCACAACAAATCAATAAACATCAAAGGTCAGAAATATCAGTCAAAAAATGCAACATATCAATCTCTCCCTCATCACCATTACTATCATCACTGTCATTATTTGCCCCAACCTTATTTTAATCATCATCAATATCATCATCCCCGCCCTCCTCAACACCCTACTCCTCACCCTCATACTCAGCCTCGACCTCCTCCTCTCCCTCCTCCTCTGCCACGCCCTCCTCTTCTGCCTTGACCTCCTCCTCCTTGTCCTCCTCCTCCTCAGCCTCAACCTCCTCCTCGCAATTTTATCAACCACCACTAAAACTACCACATGGTGCACTATATATATAGTGAATCGAAGATATATATTCATCACAATTTGTGATGGCCTCTGGTGGATGTGTTGGAAGTAAAACATCCACCAGTTTCATAAATGCAGTGTTTTCCCATGAAGACTATTCTACCATCTATGAGGCCCTTTTTTTAGCCTATTATTCCTAGGACTTAACCTACTAGAACTTGGTGGCACTACAAATCATACCTGGGGAGGGTAATATGTCATAAGAACTAAACTCTTCCCATGTCTGCAGCATACTCGACCTGGGTGCTCATCTCCTAACACCTAATGTAACTGATCTTTTGCCCAAATATTATGAGGTTCCTAGGAATCAAGGGACTCTAAAAAAGCCTGTTACAAATATAAATATATTATTAAGTTACAAAATAGAGATCAAAATTTTAAATCTACAAATTAAAACTTACAATCTTCTGTTGAGTCAGTTCATTATGCACACTTCTATTTTTCATCCTTTTACTTGAGGAAAACTATTTTTCTCAATCCACACGTCCTTCTATATTCAATTTATGCCTCTACAGTGGCATTGAAGGTAAGAGAACATAGTTAAAAATAGGATAACAATAATTAATTGCATAACTAAAATTATATAACAACTCTAGAAATTGAAAAAATTATGGAGGAAGAAAAATAATGAGAAAGTTGTAAAGAAAAATTATAAACTGTCATACCTGCTGCCTCTCATGATCTGGCATTGTAGTACATCCCAATGCGTGGAGGTAAATTTTAGCATCAATGTTTTTTTATTTCATCAGAATGATTCCTAAGAAAAATTAAATAATTAGGATTAATAAAAAACATGAAATTTTTTATTTAAATACATATAATGTGATTAATACCATAAATTGACTAGTCATCCAATGAGTAATCATTTGTTTATACTATTGTAATAGACAATATCCCATGATAGGGACCACCTCTTACTCTATTCCCACTCTAGAATGCGAACCAATATACAACTCGTTCTTATAATCTCTCCAAAACTCACCTAAATCCTTTAGACATGATGGTAGTGCACCCTAACCATCGAGGAAATTAAACTGAAGATGAAACCAAAATATTAATTCATATAAATATAAAAAACAATATATTGAAATAAATAAAACAAATTTTTTACCCATATCTCCACCAAAGCTTTATCCTTGAATTCATTTGGAAACTGTCTCTATGAGAGTGGCCAGACATGAATGATGTTGGATTATTTGGAAAGAAACGCCAAAAAAATCTGACATTACAGCCTAGATATTTCAATCATTTGACTATCTTCATTGTAGTCCACCATCTACTACATGTGGTGGTTCCACATCACACACATGCATGTACACCCGCTCCCTCTCCTCCTATTAGTAGATGTATCTGTTATGAATAAAAAAAATATTTTATCAATACATATTATAATGAAAATAAATAATGGTGGAATTTTTTTTAGGATTGTATAAGTATACCTCCGGTAGTCTGATCAATGGGCACTACTGGATCCATAGAAACTGAAGGGAAACCCAATACTGGTGGAGTGGGTCCTAATGTAGGCTCCATAGGGACAGACTCTGGAAAGGCAGGAGTCGAAGAACATAGAATATAAAATCCTCGAGAGAAGGAAGAACAAGTAAAAAAAGATGACAGCGATGGACGACCGAATGCTAGATGTGGAGTGGGAATCATCATAGGATATGGTTCATATGGTTAAGGAGGCTCAGATGTAAAGGGAGGTGAAAACATGAGAGGCCTGAATATCTAGTGTGTCCCTAACGACACATCTAGATCAGAATGTGGGAAGGATGGTATGTCAGTGGGAGTGGTAGGGTCTAATCAAGTACACCGATGAGATCGTCTAGCTCCCGTACCACCCACTCGTACGAAGACCCTGAGTATTGGGACAACTACTAGGTTGGTCATCAAATAACTGTTGCCTAGTAGATGGATCCTAAAAAAATGTTGAAAAAAATAATCACATGACATTATATATTATTTAAATATATATATTGGAAATAAAATTCTCACTACAGGCACTAGCGATGGAATGCCCATCTCAGCCATGCGATGATTTTTGTCCATCATCTTTTTCTATTGACTCTATTCAATTGGTTATATTACCTATATTTGAAAACAAATATGGAAGTAATTTGAAAAGGATAACTAATGTGTATCCCAAAAAACAAAATAAATTAGCTCGAATAGATATATAATGAAGTCAATAAATCATACAAGATGTAATAAAGAATTTTAATTTTTAGTAGGATGGTTATTTACAAAGTTTCACCAGTCTATTAAAATTATGGAACATTGATTCTACTATATTCATTAGGGGTAAATCATTTATCTTAATTAAGGAAAAATTTATTTTCTTTAGCCCAGGTAGATAATACAGGTTTCTATACAAGTTTTGTAGAAGAATACAAACCATCATGTTCATTACCTGGTAAAATGTTAAAGATAGGTCTTATAGTTATACTAATTTTATAAAAATCATATTTGAATCATTGAAATGTTCACCAAGTTAGAAATGTTGGTTTTAAAGGTTTGAATATAGTTCAATTCCAAAGTAGAAAAAGAAATTCAAAAACAATTTCAACTAATAATTATTTAAAATTCACATAACGGTCAAGTCAGATTAAACATATTTTTAATCAATATTAAATAAATTCGAATGGTACCAATATTAACAACCCAAGTCAAGGTAAACCAAAAGAATTGAGAACATGAATTAATGATTTTATATATTTCCCACCACAACTTCAGGTTCACAGTCAACCCTAAAAATTGAGATATTAGAGTTATCAAAAGTAATAAATGGATATTTTATAATGGTAGTAGGGATGGTTTCAATTCCATAATCATCATCATCAAAAATATGTATTGGAATTACTTCAATAATGACACCAAATTCAGGTTGAATATGGTCTTGGACATAAAAAAACTTGTTTCACCATTGATGTCAATACATATAGTTCAATGGTAGAAAGAGTGCGAGTCATATCAATTACTCAAAATCCACAATCATTAATAAATGTTCCATGCCTCATCATCAAATCATACCACATACATTTAATCATCGTGACTCGACCATGAAAGTAATAATCCAATATTAATATTTTTTCAAGGACTCCATAATAACCTACATTTTTAAATCGTAGTTTACTTTCTGATGAACTACCGTAACAGTCTATTGTGGGAGTATCCATAACACCATAATGTTGTGTTGTCATGTTATTTGCTCATTCAGTGATAATAAATATGTACCCATTGATAAAAACTGATTTACAGTCCTGAACCATGGTATTAGGTCCAAAATCCAAAGCACTTATTTCCTCAGAGACATAGTCAGAATGAAAAATCAATACCTAAAATATAAATGAATATTAAACAAAATTAAATAAAATTTTAATTATTACATATTGTAATAATTTTACCTTCAATTTTAACTAAGAATAAAACTCTTTGCTATGCAAAGTTTCCCTCCTTCTCAAAGATAAAGAATGAGAATTCTATTTATCATCATATTATGTTCCCTATAGATAATAATAGGAATAGATGAATATATATATATATATATATATATATTAAATTTACTTACAACATCTAGTCATCAAACAAATCATAGTTGTACAAAACTCTACGATGTTCCATCTCCCGCTCTTTAAGGCTTAACGTCGTCAAAGTATATTATCTAGGAATTCCTCATGTTTAAGGAAGTGATGGAAAAATGGGTTTAATAAGTTCATATTGTTAATCTCCATTTCTCATTGTATCTGTTCATTCTGGTAGTATGATCAGAAAGATACATAAAGAAGAAATCCATACATTCTTGAGCCAAATAACCGTTCATGATAGAACCTTTGAGATCATTCCTGTTACCAACATAAGATTTTAATGTGTACATATTTCTTTCATTTGGATACATCCAAAAAAATGAAATAGGTCCTCCAAGAAGTATTTCTGTTGGAATATGGATAGTCAGATGCAACATGCATTTGAAAAATGAGGGAGGAAATATTTTATCTAACTCACACAAAATTAATGGGGAATCTTCCAACATTTTTTTTCAAGAAAGACTTGTACATCTTCTTAAAAAAAAAGATCTCTAAAAAATGGAACAACTGAATAACATCCCCCTTAAATTATGGGACAAAATATGATGAATTTATATTGGAATCAAATAATGCAGAAGGATGTGATAATCATGAGTCTTCAAAGATTTTAGCTTCAACACTTTTCTATTGACCTATTTAGATATGTTGCTTGAATATCCATTAGAAAATTTAATAGTCTCTAGTACTTATATAATTTGCTTCTTTCTGTAGGTGTCATCAAATAAGAAGCGAATGGAACTTGCGATTTATTTTCCCTGATACACACAGGATTCAATTCTGGTCTGACACCCCAATCGACCAAGTCATGCTGAGACCAAAAATCATATTTTGTCTATCTCTTAACATTTAGAATAATTGGATGCAAAATTTCACGTATATGTGTTTCAATGTTCATTACATTTAATCAATGATGGAACAAATTGGTTGACCAATATGGAAAATCAAATATGATACTTCTCTTCTTCAAATTGTAACATGTTTCTATGGAAAAATTCTTTCTCATTCCTGATTTAATTTGACCCTTCACATATGAAAAACTGAAGTCTTTTAATTCAGTAAGCACATCAGTTCCAGACCTACATTGAGTTGGATCATCGGTCTCCATGGTATTGTCAAATCTTCGATGATTATTTCTATATGGGTAGTCCATTGGAAGGAATAGTTGATGTCCCAAAAAACTAAAACTACAATGATGTTCCAATCTTCTAGATCATGTATTCTTCATACAAACAAGACTTGATAGTTTTCCCTTCATGTTCCATCCATACATCAGGGCATAAGCCGGAAAATCACTGATCGTCCACATAATCACAATACAAATTTGAAATATATATTCCGTACATGCATTGTATATGTACACACCCACATCCCAAAGAAGTTTCAACTCTTTCATCAATGGTTTCATGTTTACATCTATATCATTTCTAGGATCAGAAGGGAAAGATATGAGTCCACTCATGAAAGTGGATGTTTTTTTCATACACATCCATGAGGGAAGAGTATATATGTCTATTGAAACTAGCCATGTGATGTGTGATGTAAGAATCTGCCCAAATGGATTAAAATCGTCACATGAAAGACCCGACTTCACATTACGCACCTCAGTTGAAAAATCAGGATATCAATCATCAAATCTATTCCATGAAAATCCATCTGTAGGGTAAACCAACTCATCATTAGTCTTCCTTATATCAGTATCATGCAATCACATTTTTATGGATATTTCATCAAACATAAAAGAATTTAGAGTCTAGGGATTAATGGAAAGTTCCACATTACTTTTTGTGGCACAAGGGATGGTGTTACATTAACTTTTTTCTTCCATTGGGATGTGACACATTTTATACAATCATTTCGTTCAGCAGTTTCTTCCTAGAATAAACTGCAATCTCTCAGGCACGCCTGAAATTTGTTTCTTAGAAATCAATTTTCCTCAAATAACTTCCATGCCATATAGTGGTTTGATGGAGTATCTAAATCATCTGGAAGTAATTCCTTCAAAAAGGTAAGAATTTAATCGATGGTAGTATTATAAATCCCATACATAATTTTCCAATGAAACAATAAGATTAAAATTTACATCTTTTTTATTTTACCGCGTTGTTGATATATTAGAGTCATGGCGTCATCATTAAATTTTTTCACCCTGACAACATCATCATTTTCATTAGATGTATCATGTGTTCTCATATCGAAATCTTCTTGGGTCAAAATCTTTTTATTTTCACGATGAAGAATAAATGGAAACTAGTCATAAATAAAATTCTCCAATCCAGTCCTCTCATTTGGATAATCAGAAATTTGAAATTTCATTTTCTCCCCATTATGATACCATAGAGAGTACTTTTCTTAAAAACCATATTTAGTTATGTGGTACCAAACTTCATCATGGCTTAACCAAGTTCTTACAACACAATTGTAACAGGTGTAGTGTATGTGACCACTATATGAAGAATCGTGAAATGAAAAATCTAAAACGCTATCCAAATTGTTTTGAAAATCACTTGATACCTGATTAGTTTCATACATCCAACTTATATCCATTATGTAAAAAAATTGTTATAAGTCATTTTGTCAAATGAAATTCAATAATATTGAAGTTTCATCGACAATATAATTATGTAAATGAGAATTGTTCAATTTTTATGAAACCATAACTGACACACTACTCTATATGAGAATCATAATATTAAAGACAAAAGGAATACTATATAAATTAAAAAATATCTTTGAATAACAATAAATTAGTGTACAAGATCATGTAACCCTATGGAAGAGAATTATTCAGGAGTTGAGTAAATTTTATATCGATGAAATTTAATATTTTAGTAGATTGTTTGAGTGATCACATACACTACCCAAGGGGGGTGGGTTGTCCACGGGGTGGGGGCTATCTCGGGGGGGGGGGGGGGGGGGGGCTGTCCACGAGGGTCGTGGGTGTCCAGGGGGGTGGGAGGGCTGTCCCCGAGGGTGGTGGGACTATCCAGGGGGTCGAGGGGGGGGGGGGGTGTTGTCCACGATGGTTGTGGGTGCCCAGGGGGGTGGGAGGGCTGTCCCTGGGGGTTGTGGGACTATCTAGGGGGTTAGGGGGGGTGTCCTGGGGGGTGGGTGGGTAGGGCTGTTCAAGTGGGTATGAGGTTTTTAGGGTGTGGGAGGGCTATCCACAAGGATTGGGGGGATGTCCAAGGAGGTACAAGGTTTCCAGGGGTGGGAGGGCTGTCGATGGGGGTGGAAGCACTATCCAGGGTGGTCATGGGGCTTTCTAAGGGGGTGGGAGCTGTTCACGGGGGTACGAGGTGTCCAGGGGATTTGTGGGCTGTCCACTAGGGTGGTGGGGTTGTCCAGGGGGTATGAGGTGTCCAGGGGGTGGGTGGGATGTCCACGGGAGTGGGGGGATACCTAGGGGGTACAGGGTGTCCATGTGGTGGGTCAGTTGTCCATGAGGTTGGCAGTGCTATCCAAGGGGGTCAGGTGGGATTTCTCGGAGGTGGGAGGGCTGTCCAGGGGGTACAAGGTGTCCAGTGGGGTGTGCAGGCTATCCACGGGGGTGGCGGGGTTATCCAGGGGGTATGGGGTTGTCCAGGGGGTGGTAGGGCTGTCCACGGTGGTCGGTGGGAGGGGGAGGTATCCAGGGGTACGAGGTGTCCATGGGGGTGGGAGAGATGTCAACGGGAGTGGAAGTGCTGTCTATGAGGGTCCGGGGGGGGGGGGGGGGTTCCTAGGGGGTGGGTGGGATTTCTAGGGGTAGTAAGATGTTTCAAAAGGGTGGGGGCTATCCATGTGGGTGGCGGGGCTGTCCCGGGGGTATGTGGTGTCTAGGGGGTGGGTGAGATATCCACGAGGGTGGTAGGCCTCTCCAGGGGTGTACGAGGTGTCTATGGGGTGGGCAGGCTGTTCTAAGGGGTAGTAGGACTGTCCAGGGGTAGGGGGGTTCCAGGGGGTGGGCGGGGGGTGTCCGGGATGTCCATGGAGGTGGTGGGCTTTCCAAGGGGTAGGGGGTCCTAGGGGGTGGGCGGGCTGTCCACAGGGGTGGCGGGGTTGTCCATTGGGTAAGAGGTCTCTAGGGGGTGGGGGGACTATCCATGGGGGTGCGAGGTAGTCCACAGGGGTAGGGGTGTGCAAGGGGGGTTATCCACTGGGGTGGGTTGGCTGTTCCCGGGGGTAGGGGTGTTCAGGGGGTGGGAGGGCTGTCCACGGGGGTGGTGGGGTTGTCCAAGGGGGTTTGGGGTGTCCACGGGGGTGGGCGAGGCTGTCTAGGGGGGTTATGGGTGTTTGGGGGGGGGGGGGTCCATAGGGGTGTTGGGGATGTCCAGGGGGGTACAAGGTGTCTATGGTAGTGGGAAGGCTTACCAAAGGAGTGGCAGGGCTGTCAAGGGTGGTTGGGGGTGTCTAGGGGTGGGCGGACTATCCATGGGGGTGGGGGGGGGGGGGGTGTCCACAGGGGCGGTGGGGCTATCCATGGGGGTGGCGAGGCTCTCCAGGGGGGTTGGGGGTTTCCCAAGGGGTGGGGTTGTTTGTATGGTGTGGGGGTTGTCAAAGGGGTTTTGGGATGTCTAGGGGGTGGGGTGGCTGTCCATGAGGTTGGGGGTGTTGTCCAAGGGGGTTGGGGTGTCCAGGGGGTGGGGGTGTCTATGTAACATTGATAATAAATAATCACAATTTCATAACCCTGTTAACATATAATTACAACTAGAGATGGGTTCATGAGTCACCTGTCGAACATAAACCTATCTTTATATAATTATCCACAAATATTAAGAAAAATAAAACACTCTAATATTTATTCCTAATGCGCAGAATAAAAGAAAAAAAATATAATCCAAGCAATTGCACAACAAAACCTCAGGTGAACCTCCATAGACTTCCAATACTATCAACTAGCGGGGAATAATTATGTGCACATGACCATGCTAATTTGTTTCATGAGATATATTAGAGATTAAATAATGTGTAGGAATTCAAAACATTGGTGAGTTCTATGATGGTTATAATCCTTAATTATTGGTGGATTCCTAGGATAGAAAATGATATAAATACCTTAATAATTCTTTATAACTACCTAATAAAATTGTGAATTGAATTCCTAAGACTCGTTTTCAATTTCAAAAAATATTACAAGTCTATAACCGAACCGCCTGATGGAGTTGGAATAAACGATCTTGTAATAGAGTAAATTTTGGTTCTATCAACATTCACACTTGAAAATGACCAAAAACCCACTCTAGTGGTTCAGGTGGAAGCGCTACTTCATTGAATGACTTATTGTGTGTGTATCATCATCTTAAAGTTAGAGTGTGATATTTCAAAGACAACATTTAGGGGTACATTCACAATACATTAGTATCTTATCGTTCATCTTAGGATAAAAAATTATATTACTATATTTATGTCTAATCGTTGAAATCATGTCAATAGACCTTAAATTTAAAATAAACCAAGGATAAAATAACTCAGGATCATATTCACCCTTTCAATATCAACCAAAAGTATTCTATATAGTTAAATCACAATAAAATCGCAATATGAAATGATATATTTCTTGTGTTCATAAGGGGTACTTGGCCGCGAAATGGAATGAAAAATATAAAATAAATGAAGGTAGACCTATGTATTTAAAATCTAAAAACAAAAATTAATTGAATCAATGATATATTCCTTGTTTAAAATTAGATTTATCACCCTCTAGAGTAGGTTGGGATGTAGGGTTCAAATTGAAACCTAAAATTATATATGCCTTCTGTTCTTAAGGGGATCATAATACACATTACATTGCAGCAAAATGGAATGAAAAAATATAAAATAAATGAACCCACACATACTGTTTTAAAGAAGAATAAAAAATTGTTGGAAACCAGGCCTGTTGTGATGGGAAGTAGCATTCACATTGATATTTAGGGACAAATCTTCGAGACGGTTGAGGTTCATAGAAAACTATTTGAGATGGTGCGTCAAGCTCTCATTTAGGGAATTTTTTTTGAGATCTATAGATTTCTAGATCCCTTGATGCATCGATATTTTAGAGTTTTCTTTCCCAACAGTTTAAAAAAACCCTTGGGAATGTAATGTTATGAAAATGGTTGTAAACCATTGGGAAAAAATTCTTTAGAACCATACCCAACAGTTTAAACAAACCAATAGAAAAAACCTCTTATACTTAATGGTTTAACCATTGGTATAGTCTCTTTTTTCCAATGGTTTTTTTAAATCACTAGGAATATTTTGCTGGTATAGGTGGGATTTCACCCAATTTCTCCTGAAGTACCCATGAAGAAATACTGATGTGGTATAAGGTATCAAAAGAAGGCCACCACAATGAGAAATAAGCCACCAAGGTCAAATTCAAGATATTAGAGGTTTATGTAAAGGTTGAGTTCAAGGTTGAAAGCTGATGAAATATATCACAAAGATTAGGGAAATTAGGGATTAACGTAATTTTGAGGAAAAGCGGGATGAAATCTGGGTTTCCAAATGGAATAAAAGTAGAATGAGATTGTTTTCCATTCCCCTCTGATTAGGGAAGGTATGGTGATAGTGGCTATCTCCACTGACTAAGTCATGGTTGAGAAGTGAACTGAGTGTTTCCACCATTTTCGAGATTATTGAATCTCGAATATCTACTTTTTTGTTAAATTTTTTAGATACTAGCAGTGCTTTGTGACAAAAATTTCATGATTATCAAATCTTATAACAAATTTAAAATTGGAGGGAGTAATGTTTCTTTGTAAAAAAGAATTTAAAGAAATATGTAAGGAGATTCAAAATAGTTTTTGGACTTCACCTGTGATCACATTACCATATAGTGGATAGGGGATATTAATATACCATAATGATTTTTATATTGGACTATAATTATTCCTTATGAATGATGATAATACAATAGCTGTTGTCTCATGAAAATTAATGTACCATGAGAAAAATTACCCAATACATTTTATGGAGTTAGCATCAAATTTTTTCTAATTAAATATTTGAGGTTCTATTTATATGGCGGGAGTATGCGTTATATGCTGATCAGAAGAGAATAATATATAAATTCAAAAAAAATATTTGGTAAATGTCCATATTATATGGTAAGATTTGATCAAGGATCATGATATCTCAATACATTACTATCCTAGGAAGGAAAATAATTTCACCGATTCCTTGAGTATAAAATAACATCATACCTTATACATGAAGAGTTTTTAAAAAGACCCAATAGTCATGGATGTTCAATGGATGAATATTGAAATCATAATGTATGGGATGGAATATAATCTTTCCTATTTTTTTTTCAACCATCCATCTATATAAATATCAATGATGATGTGGAGTAACATAAGAAGGTATAAATTATTCTATAGTTTAACCTTAATAGTTCTATAACTATAAGAATTATGAAATGAAAATATGCCCCTTAAAAATAAAATAATGGAGTTTTTTATGATGTAAATTGCTAATAATAATCTATTCACCTTAGAATCATGAAGATGTATTCATATTATATTATGTATTTGGTTATGACAACACGAAGAGGGAGATATAGAATATATATCTTCATGCCTGGTCTTTAAATATATCAATTCCTAACATAAAAAGTATTAGGGGATTTTGAAATCATTACCCCTACCCATATGGAATGAGAGATCATAACCAAGAATTTTATCATAGATCTTCCGAAAATATATAAAACAAATAATGAGATCTGGGTTATAGGGGATCAACTTACAAAGTCAAAAAACTAAATTACTATTGAAGAGAATTTATAACTCAACCAACCTATTAATATATACATAAAATAAGTTTCAAGACTTAAAGGATAAGCACTTTCAATTATACCAGATCAAGGTATTACATTAATATAAATATTTTTTAGAAGTCTTAAATAATAAATGAATGTAGAGTTGAACATCAACTAGGATTACAAAACTTAAACAAATTTTCAATATTTAAGGTCTATTCAATCATTGTAGAATATTATAAGATATGTCTAGATGAATTTTATAAGAATATGAGATCAACACATCCTATGTAATATTTCTAATCTAAAAATAGTTTCCACTCAAAAAACTAAATTACACCTTATGAAACTCTATATGGGAAGCGATATAAGACGCTCATGTTTTCCGATAAATATTGAGAGTTAAAGTTATTGGTACCCCAGCATCGTCATGAAATGTTACATAAGTTCAAAACCATTTAAAATCATATAAAATAAGCACAAAATAAATATAAGATCTATGCTGGTAACCGTTGACATGATTTGGAGTTCAGGATTTGTGAAAAAGTACTCCTTGAAATATCCTTATGGATGAAGGTCACAAGGATTAGGAATTTGGGAAGGATAAAACCAATATAAATTCTCCCATATGAGATTATTTATCTTATGGTGATATATATTATAACCTATCACATCCATAAAAACTATATTGCTGTATTTATGTCTAATCAGTGAAATCATGTCAATAGACCTTAAATTTAAAATAAACCAAGGATAAAATTACTCTGGATCATATTCACGCTTTCAATATCAACCAAAAGTATTCTATACATATAAATCACAATAAAATCACAACCTAAAATGATATATTTCTTGTTCTTATTTTGGGTACATTTAAGTGAAATGGAATGAAAAAATCTAAAATAAATGAAGGTATACCTACCTGTTTAAAATCGAAGAACAAAAATCAATTGAATCAAAGATAGATGCCTGTTTGAAAATTAGATTTAGAACCCTCTAGAGCAGGTTAGGACGTAGGGTTCAAACTGCAACCTAAAATTATATATGCCTTCTATTCATAAGGGGATCATAATACACATTACATTGTTGCAAAACGGAATGAAAAAATATAAAATAAATGAACTCACACATACCAATTTAATGAAGAAGAAAAAATTGTTGGAAACCAAGAATGTTGTGCTGGGAAGTAGCATTCGCGTTGATATTTAGGGAGAAATATTTGAGATGGTTGAGGTTTAGGGAAAACTATTCGAGATGGTATGTCAGTCTCTCATTTAGGAAAAACATTTTGATATCTCTGGAGTTCGAGATCCCTTGATGCTTCGATATTTGGGGGTTTTCTTTCCCCACAGTTTTAAAAAACCATTGGGAAAGTAATTTTATCCAAATGGTTGTAAACCATTGGAAAAAACATCTTCAGAACCATACCCATCATTTTAAACAAACCAATGGAAAAAACCTTTTATACCCAATGGTTTAACCGTTGGTATAGTCTCCTTTTGATAATGATTTTTTTAAATCACTGGGATAATTTTGTTGGTATAGGTGGGATTTCCCCCAGTGTCGCCTAAAGTACCCCTGAAGAAAAAATGATGTGGTATATTGTATCAAAATAAGGCCACTGCTATGAGAAATAAGCCACCATGGTCAAATTCAAGATATCATAGGATTATGTAAATGTTGAGGTCAAGTTTGAAAGATGATGAAATCTATCACAAAGATTATGGAAATTAGGGATTAATGTAATTTCGGGGAAAAGCGGGATGAAATCTGGGTTGTAGAATGGAATAAAAGAAGAATGATATGGTTTTCCATTCCCCTCTGATGGGGGAAGGTTTGGGGACGGTGGCTATCTCCACTGACTAGGTCATGTTTGAGAAGGGAACCGAGTGTTTCCAACCTTTTTTTAGATTACAGAATCTCGAATATCTACTTTTTTGTTAAATTGGTCAGATACTATCAATGCTTTGTGACACATTTTTCATGATTATCAAATCTTATAACTAATTTAAAAGGGGAGCGAGTAAATTTTCATTGTAAAAAAGAATTTAAAGAAATCTGTAAGGAGATTAAAAATAGTTTTTGGACTTCACCAATGATCACATTACCATATAGTGGATACGATCAATTAATATACCTTAATGATTTATATATTGGACTATAATGATTCTTTATGAATGATGATAATATGATATCTCTTGTCTCATGAAAATTAATGTACCATGAGAAAAATTACCTAATACATTTTATGGAGTTTTCATCAAAAATTTTCCAATTAAATATTTGAGGTGCTATGTATATGGGGGGAGTATGTGTTATATACTGATCACAAGAGAATAAAATACAAATTCAAAAAAATTATTTGAGAAATTTCCAAATTATATGGTTAAAGTTGATCAAGGATCATGATATCTAAATACATTACTATCATAGGAAGGAAAATAATGTCACTGATGCCATGAGTATAAAATAACATCATACCTTATACATGAAGAGTATTGAAGAAGACCCAATAATCATGGATGTTCAATGAATGAATATTGAAATCATAATGTATGGTATGGAAAATAATCATTTCTAAATTATTTCTCAACCATCTATATATGTAAATATCAATGATGATGTGGAGATACATTAGAAGGTAGAAAATATTCTATAGTTTAACCTTAATAGTTCTATAACTATAAGAATTATGAAATGAAAATATGCCCCTTAAATATAAAATAATGGATTTTTTTTATTATGTAAACAACTCATCATAATCTATTCACCTAAGAATCCTAAAGAACTATTCATATTATATTATGAATTTGGTTATGACAACATGAAGAGGGAGATCTAGAGTATATAAACTTATGTTTGGTCTTTCAGTATCTCATGTCCTAGCATAATATGTATAAGGGGATCTTGAAATCATTACCCATACCCATATGTAATGAGAGATCATCACCAAGAATTTAATCATAGATATTTCGACAATATATAAAATAAATAATGACATCTGGGTTATAGGGGATCAACATTCAAATTCAAAAAACTAAATTACTATTGAAGAGAATTTCTAACTCAACCAACCTATTAATATATACATAAAATAAGTTTTAAGACTTAAAGGATAACAACTTTCAATTATACTAGATCAAGGTATTACATTCATATAAATATTTTTTAGAAGTCTTCAATAATAATTGAATGTAGAGTTAAACATCAACTAGGATTACAAACCTTAAACAAATTTTCAATATTGAAGGTCTATTCAAACATTGTAGAATATTCAAAGATATATCTGGATGAATTTTATAAGAGGATGAGATCAACACATCCTATGTAATATTTCTAATCTAAAAATAGTTTCCACTCAAAAAACTAAATGATACCTTATGAAACTCTATATGGGAAGTGATATAAGATGCACATGTTTTCGGATAAAGATTGAGAGTGAAAGTTATTGGGACCCATACATCATCATGAAATGATACATAAGTTTAAAACCATTTCAAATCATATAAAAGATGTACAAAATAAATATAAGATCTATGATGGTAATCATTGACATGATTTGGAGTTCAGGATTAGTGAAAAAGTATTACTTTAAATATCCTTAGGGATGAAGGTCACAGTTCTTACTAAATTTGGAAGGATAAACCCAATATATGTTCTCACATGTGAGATTATTTATCTTATGGTGAATATATATTATCACCTATCGCATCCATAAAAAATTATATTACTGTATTTATGTCTATCAGTGAAATCATGTCAATAGACCATCAATTTATAATAAAACAAGGATAAAATTACTCCAGATCATATTAACCCTTTAAATATGAAAAAAAAGTATTCTATACAGATAAATCACAATAAAATCACAACCTAAAATGATATATTTCTTGTGTTCATAAGGGGTACATTGCAGCGAAATGGAATGAAAAAATCGAAAATAAATGAAGGTAGACCTACCTATTTAAAATGGAAGAACAAAAATTAATTGAATCAAAGATAGATGCCTGATTGAAAATTAGATTTAGAACCCTCTAGAGCAGGTTGGGAAGTAGGATTCAAACTGCAACCTAAAATTATTTATGCCTTCTGTTCATAAGGGGATGCTAATACACATCACATTGTAGTAAAATGGAATGAAAAAATATAAAATAAACGTACTCACACATACTGATTTAAAGAATAATAAAATATTGTTGGAAACCAGGCCTGTTGTGTTGGGACATAGCATTGATGTTGATATTTAGAGACAAATCTTTGAGATGGTTGAGGTTTAGGGAAATCTATTCGAGATGGTGTATCACGATCTCATTTAGGGAAAAATTTTTGATATCTCTGGAGTTGGAGATCCATTGATGAGTTGATATTTTGGGGTATTCATTACCAACGGGTTTAAAAAACCATTGTGAAAGTAATGTTATCCAAATGGTTGTAAACCATTGGAAAAAAAATATTCAGAACCATACCCAACAGTTTAAACAAACCAATGGAAAAAACCTCTTACACCCAATGGTTTAACCATTGGTATAGTCTCCTTTTGCTAATGGTTTTTTTAAATAATTGGGAATATTTTGTTTGTATAGGTGGGAGTTCTCCCAGTGTCTCCTGAAGTACCCATGAAGAAAAAAAGATGCGGTATAAGGTATCAAAAGAAGGCCACCGCAATGAGAAATAAGCCACCAAGGTCAAATTAAAGATATAAGAGGGTTATGTAAATGTTGAGGTCAAGGTTGAAAGCTGATGAAATCTATCACAAAGATTAGGGAAATTAGGGATTAAAGTAATTTAGAGGAAAAGCAGGATGAAATCAGGGTTGAAGAATGCAATAAAAGTAGAATGAGATGGTTTTCCATTCCCCTATTATGGGGAAGAAATGGGGACAGTGGCTATCTCAACTGACTTGGTCATGGTTGAGAAGCGAACCAAGTGTTTCCACCGTTTTTTTAGATTATAGAATCTCTAATATCTACTTTTTTGTTAAATTGGTCAGATACTATCAATGCATTGTGACAAAAAATTCATGATTATCAAATCTTATAACCAATTTAAAATGTGAGGGAGTAAAGTTTCTTTGTAAAAAAGAATTTAATGAAATCTGTAAGGAGATTCAAAATAGTTTTTGGATTTCACCTATGATCACATTACCATAAAGGAGATAAGGGCTATTAATATACCTTAATGATTTTTATATTGTATTATAATTATTCCTTATCAATGATGATAATATGATAGGCCTTGTCTCATGAAAATTAATGTACCAAGAGAAAAAACACCCAATACATTTTATAGAGTTATCATCAAAAGTTGTCCAATTAAATATTTGAGGTGCTATGTATATGGAGGGAGTATGCATTATATACTAATCACAATATAATAAAATATAAATTCAAAAAAATGATTTGAGAAATGTCCAAATTATATGGTTAGAGTTGATCAAGGATCATGATATCTCAATACAATACTATCCAAGGAAGGAAAATAATTTCACTGATGCCTTGAGTATAAAATAACTTCATACCTTATACATGAAGAGTATTAGAAAAAGACCCAATAATCATGGATGTTCAATGGATGAATATTGAAATATTAATTTATTGGATGGAATATAATCTTTTCTAAATTATTTCCAACCATCCATATATGTAAATATCAATGATGATGTGGAGCTACATAAGAAGGTAGAAAATATTCTATTGTTTATCCTTAATAGTTCTACAACAATAAGAATTATGAAATGAAAAAATGCCCCCAAAATATAAAATAATGGAGTTTTTTATGATATAAATAGTTAATCATAATCTATTCACCTAAGAATCATGAAGATGTATTCATATTATATTATGAATTTGGTTATAAAAACATGAAGTGGGAGATATAGAGTATATATCTTCATGCCTGGTCTTTCAGTAAGTCATGTCCTAAAATAATAAGTATAAGGGGATTTTGAAATCATTACCCAAACCCATATGAAATGAAATATCATTACCAAGAAGTTTATCATTGATCTTCTGAAAATATATAAAACAAATAATGACATCTGGGTTATAGGGGACTAACTTACAAAGTTCAAAAAATAAATTACTATTGAAGATAATTTCTAACTCAACCAACCTGTTAATATATACATAAAATAAGTTTTAAGACTTAAAGGATAACTAATTTCAATTATACTATATCAAGGTATTACATTCATATAAATATTGTTAGAAGTCTTCAATAATAATTGAATGTAGAGTTGAACATCAACTAGGATTACAAACCATAAACATATTTTCAATTTTGAAGGTCTATTCAAACATTGTAGAATATTCTAAGATATGCCTGGATAAATTTTAGAAGAGGATGAGATCAACACTTCCTTTTTAATATTTCGAATCTAAAAATAGTTTCCACTCAAAAAACTAAATGATACCTTATGAAACTCTATATGGGAAGCGATATAAGACCCTTATGTTTTTGGATAAATATTGAGAATGAACATTGTTGGAACCCAAACATCATCATGAAATGTTACATAAGTTAAAAACGATTTGAAATCATATAAAAGAAGAAAAAAATCAATATAAGAGCTATGCCGGTAATCGTTGACATGATTTGGAGTTCAGGATTAGTGAAAAATTATTCCTTTAAATATCCTTATAGATGAAGGTTACAAGACTTAGGAATTTGGGAAGGATAAAACCTATATAAATTCTACCTCGTGAGATTATTTATCTTATGGTGACGATATATTATCACCTATCACATCCATAAAACCTCCCCTATGTGCATTATGTGTCTATGTAATAGTTTTGAGTATGTACATATGATTTTCATCATATATACTAAATTCATACATTGTAAAACTAGAACATAATCTATCTTATAAAGAATAAATAGTTGGGATATTGTGTCATTGAGGTAAATTAATATAAAATAAGGAAAAAAACCATAAATAAATATAAATAAAATAAGATTAATATATTCATCCACATGCTCACCCATGAGGATCACACCACTAATGATAACTATAGAAAGAAAAAATACATTAAAAATATAGATGACATCATTATAAATAAATTATGGGATATAATAAATGATTTTATGTAAGTATGTAATGAATAATATAGAAATAAAAAAGAAAAATATAGTCATTAAATGGTGGTTATGCAATAAAATTATTGATCATTAAGATTATTAAATCATTATAACCATTAGACCACATGAATTTTGACAATATAGAAGTTTGATGTTACCATTATGAATATTGTATATTATAAAGGTAAAATAAAATAAAATAATTCAATTAGTATAGAATGGAGAAACCATGATTTCAACTTGTTTTAACATATCATTTAAGGTGAATTTATCAGATACTCGTAAGGATCTTGCATCACTATGGGTTTCTCTAGACCATTTCCAAGATAAACAACAACAATAGTAGTTAGAGTGAAATCTGTAAGAGAAACTGAAGTTATTGGAAATTACTATGATATCCATGTTAAATAAACAAACTCATTAACGTACAAACTAATTATTACCATATGAATTATTCATGTACAATAAGGGTCTATGAATATATGAGTTAAGGTGGTGTTATTGTATAAACCCATTTGATAATAAAATAAAACATATTTAGATACAAAATCTATTAAATATTGATTTTTTATTTATAATATTAATTTAAAAAATGTGAAGATTAATTTTATAAAATGAATTATGTATATCGAATGAAGTTGTAAAATTCCCAAAAATATGTGAAATATAAAAATCATTGGTAAAACTAGTGAATCATGGTAAAAATGGTGATATATGATAATTATGATATCATATATAATAATGAAGAACCAAATTTAGCCATGATAATTCATTTGAACTAAATTTTCACTAACCATTAAAATATAAAATTAAGTGTTGTAATGGGAATATATGGTTGTATTAGTGATTTTGAGATAATGAGTTTATAAAATATTAAATAATTAATTCTCTGGTATTTCACAAACTAATCATATAAATACCTGTATCATGTCCATATAAAACCACACATATCCTCTGGTTTCCTCTCTAATCTACCTGGTTTCCTTCTTCATTATCCTATTTCACATTTTGGGGCTTTCATCATAAAATTGAGTCCCAAATCCTTTTTTTCCAAGATGATATTTATTAAAATATTCAACTCTTTATCACAATTTTTATCTTTTCATTAATCATTTTCAATATCTTCATCATTAAAATCGTATTTAATATGATGTGGCACTTGAATATTATATTTTTAATTTTTTATTCTTCTATTATAGTGATATTACAATTATACAATGATATATTTTTATTCATTCAATCATTATTACACATCGTTATTTCAGTTTTGTTTAACCACATATTTGAAGAATGTTATGAAATTTCTTTTATATATGACTAAGATGTCATATATAATGGTAAATTGTGATAATAATAAATAATATTAATATTTTTAAATTTTTATTCATAATTTATATAAATGTAATTATTAATATTAATATTATTAATTATTTATTAAAATCAAAATTCCATTAAAAATGATATTTTAATACTATTAATTATGGTTCATTAGTATAAATTATTGTAAATATATTGAAAAATCAGAAATAATAAAATAAATTTATTATATAAAATAAATACAAATGATGTTCTCATATAGATGAATAAAAAAACAAAAATTATTATACAAGAATTTATAGGGAGTTTGACCAAGTAGGAATATGGGGTAATGTATTTATATGTCAACTTATTTTCATTAAAAAATAATTCTTATTATGAATTTATTTTTACTTTATATAGTTTGTAAAAAAATTTCATTGAAATAATTTATCATAATTTTTACATGGCTGAATGTATTTAAAATTACATTTCAAGTTCCCTATTTCATTATATTTTTATTCACACATTACCAATGTTATACAATTTGTTGTCGAATCCAAATAGTTTCATGTGGTTATAGTTTTTGTTATTTCACTTTGTTATTAAAATGGTTTTTATATTCCCTTTATCTATTTATATTTTACCTTCTATTTCTCTACAGGGAAATGAATTTTTCATACGACAATCTTCTTCTTTGATTTATTACATACTTATTAAAAATCTAATGTTGTTAAGAAAAATAATCCTCCTTAATATATGTTATTTTCCTTTACTGTCAATATTATTTTTTGAGAAACATGTTTATTTTTATTTTTTGGAGGATAAATATAAAATAGATTTTTATCCAACACATTTCTCATTATCACTATTGAAAATTAAAATTTATAATTCTCACATCTATGTGGGGTTTCATTTAATGTTTTACTAATATTAGAATGAATTTATTTTCTCATAGACATATTTTATACATTCTAATATATATTTACTATTATTTAATATAATTTATCAAATGTTGCATTATTGAAATTATTATTACTTAAATAATGTCTTCAACTTTTTTTTTGACATGATGAAAATGGTTTTGAAAATGAAATTTAAATCTATTTCTTGATTTTATTATCTAAATACGAAGAAATATTTTTTCATGTTTTATGTTGAATTTGACAATCCTCCTCTAGAATATCCATCATATTTGACTATTTCATATCCTTCATGTTTCACCTAATAAATCCACTTATGATATGTTTATTCTCAGAGATTTAAGTTCAACTATCATCTAACTCAATTAATAATTATTTGGTATGGAATACCTTATAGAAATTTCATAAACCCATTATCCCTCTAAAATTTAATAATTAATTGATATAAAATTGATTTAATTTAGAACACATGTTTATGGGTTATAATTATATAATTTATGAGACCAAAATTATATATCCATCCAATTCAATATTAATATATATATATATATCTCATATGATTACTATGGGATGTGATTTATAATGATCAATCCACTAATTGATTAGATTTGGGTAGTTTTGTTTAATCTAATATTTCATGTAAAATATCTGGATATTCCAAGTCCAGTATTTTATGATGGTCTTGGGCGTTAATCATGAAATTTGTGATGATATTATATGATAATTTTTATTATATATCCTGAATCTATTTTCCCATGGTTCTTGATTATTATATTATGTTTTTAAATTCTAATTCCATTATGATAATCCTTTTATGGTTTGATGGTTCTATTATATTATCTAAGACCATGATATCATGTTTTTTTAGAAGTTATTTTCATTCCAAAATTATATTCCATTAATTAGGTATATATCTCAAGATAATTACTTTTCAAGTTTATGATTTAATGAAAATTATTGTATGACACAACTATATGATTTTACCTTACTGAGAAATTTAGATCAACATTTTTGTGTATTTACTCATACTTTAATATCGTATATACAATAATATCTCATGGAGTAATTATTTTGTTGATATTTTTTTGGGATATTCTAGAAAACTATTGCCTAAAAAGAGAGTCATGTAGATAAATTTTTCTTGGATTCATCAACTAGAGGATCCTTATTTGAAAAATAGTTTTTTTAATCCACAAGAATCATAAAAAAGATAACTCATAATTCAAAATATTTTTGGTACCACAGGTACATAAAATAGGGATTAAATGATGTAAATTCTATATAATTCCCTTTACAAGAATCATACTAAAAAATAATAAAGAAATTTTTTTGGATAGATAGCTCATAAGAAATAAATAAATAATATATCCCCATTGAACATATATGGACTTTGTTATTTATAAGGAAATATAACTGACAAATGTGTTCAGGTTAATGACATTGAGAGCTTTGTTTCTTCTTTCTAGTATAGAATGTTTCAAAAACCAATGAGAAACATTGGATGGAGTGAGAATTTATAAGTATAATATATATTTGGAACAAAATATATAAACTATAACATTATTTTTCAAACATTTAAATTATCATAATCATTTTAATCAAGGTTTCAAATATAATCAAACATTCATCCTTGACCATTTCGATAAAAAAAGTTTCCTTTGTTTAAAAAATATCAGGGTTTTAAACTTATACCCAACTATATTCTGACATTTATTATTTTTTAAATTAATAGAATTTAATTTAGAATAAAATTGGGAGTTTTGTGTCATCATTTGAGATGATGAACATAAATTCTAGAAAACTACCTGCTCAACCCATTCCAAATACCAAAATCATTGTGATCATTACAATAACAAGGAATAGAAAATATATTCAATCCCAAAAACTAATTTATACTATTCTAATAAAACCAATGGAAATTTGGAGGAAGGAAGTTATATAAAAAATGACCTGATTGGAAAACTAATTGGTAAAAGAGTTATAAGGGAAGAGAGATGTCCCACTGCGAATTCCCATATGAATTATATAGTCAAATAAAATCCATGATATGAAAATTTAGAAAGAAATTGTAGACATGTTTGAAATAGATGATATAAAAATACCTATTCATGATTCTCTAAAATAGATACCAGAAAATGCCACATTAATAAATGAATTATACACAAGGAAGATAAGACTCCAAGGGAATCAAGGAGTGTCTTTTGGAATGAATGTATCAGACTGGATTACATAATAAGTAGTAATCAATTACAATGATCTGGGAAAATTTTTATTTGTCTATACCGTAGTATCAATGAATTTTTTTGATTATTTATTTCATCTTAGAGATTTAATAAAGTCAATAATAAAAAAAAGATACAATCAAGTTTTTTTGTCATGAGAATCCAAAACCGTGTTTGTATGAAACCTATGACCAGAGTTATAAATGAAAATGTTCATATGTTGGAAAAGGCCACAATATGGTCATAGTTATAACTAATTATGATCATTGCTTCAACTTATGACTACATTCATTGAAAACTTTTGTCGTTGCTCCCCCTTCAGCCATGGTCATAGTAGTGAGTGGTCCTTGATATCATAGATGGGCATTGTTTAATGTAATCACCATCATAGTTGAAAAATATATATTATAATTACATTATTTAATGACAAAAACAAAAAATTAATATTTAACAAATAATAATAAATATTATTTATTATAAATAAATTATCTTGTAAATTATTGTTAATAATAAATAATTAATTATATAATTCTATTTAATATTTATTTATTTACTAAATATTATTTAATTTTTAATTATTAACTACAAATCATAAATTATTAATTAATCATTAATTAAATATCAATCCTTTACTAATTATTCATTAAGAATGCTTATTTAGTTATTATAACTTATTTATATGTTATTATTTATAAAGTAATAAACAACTTTATTTAATTGTCATTTATTATTTATTATCAACTAGTAATAATTTATAAAATAATAATTGTTAATTAATAATTATTAACAATTGTCCTTAATTATTTGGTATTCATTTTTTTTATAAATTTGTAAATATCAATGATCAACTTCTCATTATCTAATAAAAATAATTAATATTATGTATTAAAATTTTATAATATTACATAGTAATTAGTAATTAATATAAAATGAGTTATTATTTATATTTATATATAAATATTTATTAAGTCATTAAATCATTAAATATTAATTATTAATAATTATTTTAATAATTATTTATTTAATATTCATAATTATAATTATTAGTTATTAATCTGAAAAAAATTAATATATTAAATTAACATACATTATGTATTTTTTTATGAAAACTAATTAGAAAAAAAATTACAAGTTATTTTTAATTTAACAGTAATAATTAATTTTTAATAATATATATTTTCAAAATAATAAATAATTTATTTAATGTTAATTAATAATTAATATTTCAAAATGTATAATTAATTAACTTTTTTTGTTAAATATTAAATATTAATTAGTTAGTATTATTAATATTAATTATTTATTAATTATCAATTACTAATTATTTTTAATTTAGAGTGTCTATTAATTATTAACTATTAATTAATATTTATTTTTGAGTCAATGAATATTAAAATTTAACTATTATCTTTTATTTATATTTAATATTTAAAAATTTAAAATTAAAAATTATTATGTATAAACTATTTATGAAAAATTATATATAAATATTTAATTACTAATATTAAAAATTAACTAAAATATAATTTTAAATCATTAACATTTTTCAAGTAAAAATGAATATATAAATTTATTAATTATTAAACAATAATAAATTATTATTATTTATGAAGGAAATGTTTAAAATTGAAAATTATTTCTTTAATTATTAAATATTATATAATGATTATTTTTTAATTAATAATTAATAAATGATGATGAATTTGAAATTACTAATTATTCTATAGGTAAATAATGAATTTTTATATTTAATAATTTTTTATAATTGACTACCAAATATGAATTTTTATTATACCCATAATTTTTTATATAATGTATTATGTTTTCTAAATAGTGAAAATACCATTTATTGAAATGTTATTGCAAGAAAATTCTTTTGGTGGAGTGGTTAGTACTAAAAAAGTTAATTTCAATTTGTTTGAGAGTTGTGTATGGATAACTGTGTTCTTAATATGTAAATAAATAATAAATAGAAAATATTCATTTTCATACACATACAACCACATCCACTAACTATTGTTGTAGCCCTACTACTATAGTTATAACACATGGCAGTCGGTCTATAGCCATAGTCATGGAGAAACCATTCTCCTATACATACTACAATGTTAATATCATCCAAAAACACATTAAGCCGGGCTATAACACATAATGATGTTCAAGGGGAATGTTGTGATGATTTTGGCATGTGACAATAAGATAATTTCCCTGTTGTGTGTCATTCCTCACTTTTATTTTTCATCGTTATAGATTGAATTATTGAAGAAAATATGAGTGGTTCCCCAATTGTAAATCACATCCATTACGTTTTTAGCTTAGGTTCTTGATGTTATATTTGTGTGATATCATAAATTAATATTTCAATATAACATTTTTATTCTCAACATGGAGAAAGAAATAACAATAGTTCAGTCACCAATCATCCATGAAAGACTCTTCTTAAAGGAAGTAATAATAATAATCATCATTCTTGAAGATAATCTAATAATTAAATTGGGGTAGAATACAACGTATTTCAATATTTTTGATTCAATGAAATACCCCAAGAATAAACTATTAATTTTCACACTTTTACACTTTTTGGAACAAAATACTTAGTGGAAGAAAAATATTTTGAATGAAATACAGGGTTTAGGTAATAAATCAATAATTTAATTTTTTTGGGAATCATGGGTTTCTTAAAGATACTAAAAAATAATCAAAAGTTGTGGTAAAACATGAGTTGTTTTATAGATTAGAATACTTAATTTTAAGTGGTTATGAAACAAACAATTAATCATTAATGATGGATCTACAATTGGTTAATGTTAGTGAACCTAAACTATTATGTTCTCATATTAAACCTTAAAAAATTGAATTAAAATAATTTCATGAAACCTTAAATTTATAGTTATAATGGATTAATTAAAGATACAAATAAACTCATCAGTTTCTTATATGGAAATATGAAAGCCAATGGTTGGAGTCTTTGAGGCATTATTATATGTAACATAAATATTAACATTTTTATAATTAAACATAAAAATTATTTTAAACCAATAATGAAACCATAAAAGAAAATTAATCAAATAATCATTTTGGTAGAGAAAAGAGAGATACAAAAATTTCATGAGTTAGGAATACATTTTCAGTTTTATGATTCAAAATGGGTATTACCCAATCACATGATTTTGAAAAAGTATAGTATTTATATTATTTAGAATGAAAAAAATGAGTTTATACCTTTGAGAGTTTAAAATAATTAATGAGGGTGCATTGATTAAAAACCCTAATCAAATAAAAATGTAATATCACTTCACCATAACCATTATTAATCAAAGATTATTTTGAGTTAAAATTTTAATTATATTTGGAGAGAGTGAATTTATTACATAATGGGAATAATGTGATTGAGTTAAAATATAACTAATATATATTATTTAAATTATTATGATAAATTTTGTTTTCTTGAATATTTATGGGGTATGTTAAAATAATAATGGTGATACTATTATTTTTGATGAAGAAAATGGAAATAGGAAAATACTATTTGTATTGTTATATTTCTTAATTGAACTCAATAAAATTGTTTTTCTTCTTAGGATGACATTTGTTTTAGGAAATAATAATAAATATAATAAGAGTTCCCCCACTATCTAATCCCAAGGGATCAATATTTTACAAAAATAAAAAAAGGAGTTTTAAAAATGTATAGGAACATGCACACCTCATTCAATTCTAGAATTTCAAATTGACAGTTATGACCACAAACCTACCCCCAAATTAAAAAGATACCCATAAATGATATTTTCCACTATATATATATATATGTTTCACCAGTAATTAAAAATTTTCACAATATATAAGGCATTATTTCTGAGACACAACATGTATCCAAGAGGGAGAAGAAGTATTAATCTGGATGGAATGCACAATGAAATCTGAATCTAGTTCAAGAAAAATTATTCTCAAATTATTAAATCTACCTATCAAAATTTCTATAATGAATCCATACATATTTTCTTCATAATAAACATCCATTATTTTATCTTTATAAAAGTATTGGATATCTCCTCTAGGGTTATCCTTAATCATTCCTCTATATCCTACAGGCCCTGTATTTCCTTTTAAGGAAACAACCTTGTTAATATTGATCATATAGATAATATGAGGTTTCAAAACAATATAAATAAAACCATTTTAAGTCTTGAAATTACTATAAATACTCAATTCATCATCAACATAATGCTCTTTGATAGTGCTTTAATCCCGATCAATATACATAGATCTATCCATTCTTATGTTTGAGAGGATGTATCTCATAGTGAGTTTAATATCTATATCTTGGCCACGATGAATACTAATGTTTATATTCTTCCAAATGATATACCATACCTCTTTCATAACATATCTGAACTTATTTTTTTACAATATTAACCCTTGTATATACAATGTTCTAGTATAGAAATGATATCATTATATAAAATAACCTCTATTTCAAAGTGGTTTCATATTAAACCCCACATTGATTTAGAAAAAGAACAATATAAGAAAGAATAAGAAATGAAGAATTCAGTACCTTCATAAACACTACATCTATTGAAAAAATAATAACCCATATTTGTAAATAGATTATAATTTGGGATCCATTTCAGGGTTTCCCTATACATGATAAAGTACCTTGAGGTATAAATACATGTTTAAAAGAATGAAAGAAGACAAGGGAAAACCTTTAGTGGGTTTCCCATATAGTATCCATAGTATAGTTTATGTGTAAGAGCTATATGCATGGAATGTTCCCAAAATTGGGTTTTTTTTCATATAAATAAAGGGATATATAGTAAAAAAATCCCCCAAATAAGTAGTAAGATTATCCATGGGGAGGTACATTTTTTCATTAATGGATATATCAATATAATAATTTTTTTTAATAAAACCTATTATACAGAGTGGGACAAAACCGCCTATCCTTTCAAAATATAATATTATAATTGAGGTATGATGTCTATACATAATAGTTTATCACAATAGCATATGATTTCATAACAAAATTATAAATAGGGATTAAAGATAGATTGATTTCTATGAATAAATTCTAATATGAAATATATCCTATAAGAAATAGTTTATATTATAATTTCTATATATCCCCAAGGTACTGAGATTGAAGGTCCTCATTTAATAATAAAAAGTTCTTGACTCCCATCCCTCCATCTTTCAATGGGTTACAAAACATTCTCCATTTCATAGTTATAAATGTCCTCTTAAATATGTATCCACCCAAGATGATTTTTCTAAAGAAAATATTCAATTTTTTAATCAAAGAGGGTGGAGATTTATGAACCATAAATGAATAAAAAAATTGAGAACGGGAATCCCATTAAAAAGATTTATCATTCAATAAAATGGGATTTAATTCCCTTTTTATGAGGTAATTTGACCAATAATACTCTAAAACATGGTAAAAAAATGTGAAACTCTATTCCTTCCCAAAAATATAGGGATTCCCAAATATGAGAATGGAAAATAGAGTTTCTTAATGTATAACATCTGATCTATTCTCAGTATCCTATTATGATTAAAGTGGTAACTAAATAAAAATTGGGATGTTTTTTTAACTAAATTGTTGTTTGGAAATAGTAAAATTTAATCAAGCACTTCTTTGACAGAGTTAATATTCTGCATATCCTCCTATTGGAAACAAATGAGATCATTAAAAAATAGGTTATAAATATCCCAAACCCCATCCACATTAAATGGTCATGAGATAAATATTCTCCACTATAGTAAGAATACATATACAATATTAATATTCTACAATTATAAAGTGGAATGTAGACAAGGGATCACCCATTCTTATACCAAAGTTATATGAAAAATGTCTTTTAATAATGCAATTCATCATAATGGTGATTCTAACAACATTAAATAGAGATAGGATTGTATTAAAAAAATAGTCTAATAAAAAAATAAATGTTAAACATTACAATCATAAAATTCCAATTTTTGGTATTGAAGTATTTTATAATATCAATCACGGGATTATTTCTCCCATTCCTCCAAGGCATCCTCATCAAATTAATAAATTCATAATAAATAAGCTGATAGTCCTAAAATTTATAACCATAGAAAAAATATTATTTCCTTGGGGTTTGAACATCCAACAATAGTGTAGGACTTGTTAGCAATAATATAAATCTTAATTTTATAAATTTTTTTCTCTAGAGTAATTGGTCTATAAGTGTAATATCCTAATATTTTTAAAAGAATGATATTTTATGAGCTTAAATGAAATATGAAATATCAATATTTAATTGAAATAGTAATATCCTATCCATTAAATTGGATGATGTGAATAAAATTATCCAAATTATGAAATATTTATGAATGTCATACTCAATAAAAATATATTGACTAATTGTTACAAAGTAGGCACTAATTTTCTATAAAAGAATTTTATGTATAAAAAATATGATTTTTTAAATGGGTTTCATTTATTTTTATGAGAACATATTATAAACAATTTTTGGATATTTTAGAATATATATGTTTTAAATATGATATAATTTTTCAATTCATCATTTCAAAATTATTTTTAGAATAAACATTTCTGTAATTTTTAGAACAATTTTATATTTATATGAATATAAAAAATACAGATTTGTTTTGTAAAATTTAATTTATTTTCATTATAAAATATCATTGTTAATTGAATTTAAAATCAAAGTTGCAAAATAATTATTTAATTAGATATAATATTATTAATTTCATTTGAATCATCTTTATACGCAATCAAGGTATATGATTTTTTTGGGCTTAAAGATGTATGTTTCTAAAAACTATTTTAAATTATGTTTTACACATTTATATTAAAATTTATTTCTCTCACTTTTTGAAATTGAATCATTAAAAATAAATTCCATATTTTCAATTAGGAGTTCTAAATTTGGAATATAGGAATTTTTTATGTATTTTTTCTTTTTGAATAGTAATCATAGTAAACATTTTTCACCTAGGTATGGTTAACTCAGCTAAGTATGGTCAAAAATAAAATGATAAAGATAAAAAATAAACCAAAAACCTAAATTTAATATATTTTATGAGCGGATTTCAACCATCCTAATAAATATTTTATTTTATGGATTTTTTTCTATTTTTCTTTTAAAATAACATTTATTATTTTATGTAAATATTAATTAAATAAAGAAACTTTCTTACTTTTAATATCATTAAAACATTGTGCTATGGATAAAAAAATTGGTGAATTCATATTAATGTCTATTTTTATTTAATTAAATTATTTTATGTTGGGAATTTATTTTATATTTTTTCTAATGAGAAATCTATATTAAATATTTGTACAATACCGACACATTGCTTGTTATGGTTCTTAAAAAATCATGTAAATGATTTTAAAAAATCAAAAAATATTAGATTTATGTTTATTTATAGTCTCTCATGAATTTAATAGAAATTATGACATATTAAAGATTTTTGAAGGGTTTAATTTTTAAATATATTATTATCCGCGTGTTTTAAAATTAAAATTTATTGAATAGTCACCAAAATGAAATAATGATATTTTATGTAAAATAATATTTTATTAAATCATTTAAGAAGTATAAAAACATTAAATGAATATAATAAAAATGAAAAATGATCAAAAATTTCATCCATTAGACATTTATAATCCAATTTTCCCCTTATAAATAAAATTATATTCCTTTAATATTGAAAATTTTCTGAATATGTAATTTTGGAACCATTTTATTGGAGTTATATTAGTATTTTATTATAATATTTCATGTATTTTAAAAAAAATGAAAATTATGATATTTTGTACTAAAAAATATTGTATTAAATGATTTAAAATTACTAAAAAGTTGGTCTTCAAAAAATTGAATGTGTTATTGTTGAAAATTATAACCACGGTCTATCTATTGTTCACTTGTAATTTTATTATACCATTCTTAACCCATAAAGAGTAGAAAACATTGATATCATAATAATTGTCAAAAGGGTTAGGGGATGGTTATAATTAATAGATAAGGGTGAAAACATAACCAAAACATATCAAAATTTTATAGGATGACATTATTTAGACTAATATTTATATTTTATTCTAATTATTCAAATCTAGAGCCATTTTTTCTTGAAAACTACTTCTCTTTAATGTAATACATTATGATATTCCATGAATTCCCCTCCCATCACTTATTAATGGGAACCCCCTCTCATCCTTTATTAAAAATTAATAAAACATTTGGTTGAGAAAATGAATACTCAAATCCATTCATAAAACCCCAAACATTTCTTAGTTGTACTATCTTGGGGAAAATATCATCCTTATATGGCATAAGGTGTAATGAAAAGGAGGTTGTCCGAAGAAGATTTTAAATTTTTGACCAAGAATTTTCATTTTATTTATTATTCAAACTCATTGAAATCTTCTTTAAAAATCATTGAATAATAACTTCTTTATCTTCTATATATATTTTAAAAATTTTATTTATATAACCAATATACCTATACTCTTCCATCAAATGAGGAACAAAATCATAATTCATGTGTACGACAGACTACCACAACAGAAACTGATGTAATTAATTTTCCATCACCACATCCCAGAGCTCGTTATAATGATAAATTTAATTTATATGCATGACATTAAAGAAATAATTATATTTTTATAAGTATAATATATCACTTATTTTATTACATTTCCATCCATTAAAAAATTATATCTTCATTCATCTGTATGTGTGGATTACCACCTCCATAGAGTGATGTTATTCACCTCTCATTACAACATCACGTGGATGATATATATAACTATATTTAAAGAAATGATATGATATTGGGGGAATATTAATCTTTATTTAAGGATTAAATAATACTTACCTTTTTCACATCCTGATCATTGAAAAATGGGGACATTACACATGCATATATACGACCTACTGTCTCTAGGATTGTAACATAATTTATTTTCCATATCTATCTAGAATTGTTTGATTTGAAATTATAATAAATGTATAAAAATAATATAAATGTAATTATTATTATATAATTAATATAACAACAACCCATTTAACCACTATCAACACACTAAATCTATTTGTAAATTATGAACCGAGGGTACTCAACACACACTATGCAGACCTAACTAATGGAGTAATTGAATATTTAATTTTTAATTATTGAAATAAACTATTTAAGTTTATGTAATGAAACAAATAAAATGTTCTCCATAAATTAGATATTAGATATATTATTATTATATAGTAGCTAAAGAACAAAAATGGAATGTATGTACTCATGGTCTGTGATTTCATCTCAATTTTTCTTCATTGAGGAATATTTTATTATTATGAACCTAATTTATTTTATATGGTATATATAATTCGATTTCTTTATATAAAAAACCCTTACTAATTCATGGTATTTTTACTTATAATTATAATTATTTAACCCTTGGGGGTTTGAATTGAATATTACCAAGTTGTAAAGACATTTTTAACTCAATTTCCATTCACTCGGTCTTTCTTAGAGTTGACTGACATAGTTTATTTAGAATTATGTTTGAATTTATCTCTAATTTCTTTTATTATGAATTTTTAAATTTCTATTTGTATTTAATGATGTGAAAATAGTAACATAGAAGATTAATCATTACTTCAAAATATATATTCTTTGTAAGGGGTTGCTCTGTCTAAATCTCATTTTCTCAAGGGAGGATTCATGTCACACACCATGATTCCCCGATACGGTGTAATTAATAACCCATTAATGAATTTTTGAATATTTTACAATGAGATTTCGTTGATTTATAGAGTGTTATCATACTATTTATTAAAATGAATTTTTATTCGAAAACTAGTAATGTTGTAATGGGTTTATGTTTCAATCTAGTTTATTTTCCAGATTATCTATATTCATGGTTACTTTGGAAGAAATAATATAATACTATATTCTTGAATCACATCTACTTTATTATCATTTGGTTATTAATGTGGTTTAAATATTTAGTTACCATTTACTCCTTTATTAATTAAATAAATAAAAATAAATTTGTTTGTAATTGATATCCATATTTTACTTATTTTTGACTAAGAATTGTTCGCTTCTATATCACAGCGTTACAAATTATTTAAATAATGATTTTTTAAAACAAAAATAATTTATAAAATTTATTTTACATGATCATTGACATTCTTTTAAAATATTTTAAATGGAAATTCCATACCTTTTTCCACATGGGTCACTTTTAAATCTTTTTAAAAATATATGAAAAGGTTATTTATTTTTAACATTTATAAAAAGAAAATACTTTCCCAAAACCATGAAATATATTTACTTTGAACCTTACTTTATGAATTTACAAGGTATTTTTCATTTAAAATGATTTACACAAAACTTTTTTTCATTTTTAGTTCTAAAAAATTATTTTCAATATGAAAAGTGTATTTCAATCATGATTATTTAATGAAATTTAAATGGTATTATATTAATTAATGATAAAAAATCATGACGAAACTTATGTTACACTTGGGATATTTTTTTGATATCATATTAATTATCTCTATCGATGGATACTGACAGTTTTAAAGATATTATCAAGTAACCCATTTATTTTCAAAGAGTTAATCATGTTATGAAAGGAATAAATGATTTTCATATGAGTTTTATGATGAAATGAAATATATATTTAATTTATTCATGTCATGTTTATTGGATATTATTTATGAATATTGGTAGTTATGTTATAATCCAAGGATTAATGCTTTCGTTATAGACCAAAGTTTGGTGGTTACATTATAAAAAAGTACTAATGGGGTTATTCTATCCTTTCAGAGTAATCAGTAATAACTATGTTCTTCATGGAATTATGTTACATGGAAACCATACTGTTTATTAAAAATTAAAGAGGGATTGTAAGAGTGAAATGGATACGATTTTTAAGATACCAACATGTTTTTTAATGAATCCTTAGTTGAGTATTATTTTCACATGGATCATGATTATTGAATTATGTAAATATTTACACACGTTGAATTATTATTCCATGTTTCATTTTTTATAACTAAGGTATTGATGTGTATTAATTCTATTATGTAATGTTTATAAACTTTTATTATGTCATAATACCCATATGCTCATCTTATACTCATCAATGACATTGAATTATTAATGCTTATATTTTTATTATAGAGAATTTGAGCTCACACTTATTAAATTATTCATTTCCCAAGGTTACGAAGATTGATGTGAATTGATTTTTTTCTAGAAAAGATTCACGTGTGAATAATTTTTTGGGAGATGATGTAGATTTTTATGAAGCAGTAGTTTTTTGTAACCAAATTTTCATATAAGATATTGTCCAAATTATTTAAAAAGGTGAACCTAAAAGGTCCTTATTTATGTACATCATTAAATATTTATTTTTTATTTTATATGTTCTGGATGGATATAATTGGGTCACATGTATCAGCATCAAGCCATAACTGTAATGATTTTGTTTGTATAATTAGATCCAGGTTTTTGCGTATGGGGAAGTTAGAGATGGAATTGGAAGATAAGTTTAGATAAATTAGTAGTTTAGGATGTTTTCATGTGAGTTTATGTTATGTTTTATAGATACCATCAAGGGTTTATATGTTTTATCTTAAGATTAACGTCTTTTACACCGCTTTTGTTGTTTTATGTGATGATATTTTAAGGTTATTAACAATATTTTATGATTGATTTTATTGGGATGAAGTATTTGTAAACCATTGGATTAATGTATATTAATATTTCATAATAATACTATATCAATTTTGGATATTATGACTGAAGGAATGAGGTAAAAAATGATGTTAAAAATCTTGGAAATTAGATATAAACAAAAGAAGAAGCATCATGACTGGGAATTTCCTGGTTCTCAAGGGGGAGAAAAAATCAAGACCTTGTAAGGATTATTCAAACACATCAAAGATGATAGTCACCAGATTTTTAGGGAAGGCAGTGTGTAAGAGTACATAAGTGATTCTACATGGTCCTCCATTGATGGTATGTGTGGAACTAGCCTCCAACATGTCATTTAACAATAATTTATAATATTTTTCCACTAACGTGGGAGATATTGAGGGGTAGGAGTGCCTAGTGATGGATGAAGACTGGATAATGAGGGACGACAATGGGAATTATGGTGGGAGGAAAACCTGGCAGTAGATCTAACTTCTGAGAATGGAATGATGGGGGTGCTAGGGATGCATGATAAAAGTGGTGGTGCTCCACTGGTGACTAATGTTGGTTTACAACATGTAAATGGTAAAGGGGCCACAAACAAGACTGGGGAACTCCTTATACATTTTGATGAAGAGATGGTGGATAATACCTTAACTATCCAAGCTTTCAGAGAGGTTATAGAAAGAATGAACGAATGTCCTATTCAAGTGGCCAAAAATTTAAAATGGAGAGGATAGATTCAGAAACAGTTTCTAATTCTAATGAGAGGATTTAATGACAAGAATTTAACAGTGGAGGGGTTCTTGAAAACAAGGGAAAAGATAGCCTAACATTTTGAAGATATTCTCAAAGACAGTCAGAAAAAATAGGTAATTGATCTGTCCTGGAAACTTTATATGGTGGTCACATCTAATAAGTTTATGTTTTACATTAAGGGTTTTGTTATGTGCTACTTATTTTAATGTTTCTATTGTACTAGATTGTTTCAAAATTTGTCAAAAAAGGTGTTTTAATAAAAAATGAACTTAGTTATAGTAGATAAAAACAAAAGAATAAAACAACATAATTCCTTTGATACCCTTGTTGGTATCAATTAGAATCATATTTACATAAAGGGAAATATATTTAGTATATTCCAAACCTTGGTACCAATCATTTTGTTGGTATGATGATAAATAAGAAGAAAGAAACAATAGGGTGGGGGATTATGTACATTAAAAACATTAACTGATTAAGAAAAACTTTTATGTAATGTAATTTTTTTTCCTTTTCTATAAATGATGAGTGATCATGAAAATTAAATAAATAAAATTAAAAAAACAATGTATAGTTTCAGGGAATAAATACTCCCAATCCCACTCCACCAACACTCAACTCTATAAGCATAGTGATTTTCACTAGCAGACCCTATTATAATAAGACCATCACAAATAAGTATAGGACGTTAACACCATTACAATAAATATTTATGGAGAATTATGATTCTTTAATAATGAACCATGTATCCACAACATAGTGAAAAAATTTGACACATAGCCATGACTGAGTCTGAGCCATCGAAACTCCACCATGTCAATAGAGATTGTTTTTTTGGAAAAAATTATACATCACAGTTACTGTAGAAGCAAACCCATTTAATAGAACTTAAATAATACAAAATAGTAGATATATCTTCAACATTTCTCAATCTTTATAGTAGTAAATAAAATAGAATATAAAATTTTCAATTTTTATGTCTCTAAAGTGTATCTTTACCAAATGTTTCGTCATTCTTACAGAAGAATATGTACGCATAAAGTATAGTAGTAGGGAAAAAACAAAAACAATAGTGACTCAATAGATCAAAACATATATGTCTACAAATTGTATCTATCAATTAAAATAAAAAGAAATCTTCCTTATATATACCTTATCTTATATTATATATATATATATATATATGTTTTAATAAAGATCATCTCAATTTTTATAAAGTATGTTGAATAACTAATGTTCAAACCAGCTCAAGAAATATCACATTATAAGTCATGGATATTTGAATTGAAAAACATTTAAGTGTGTTTTAACTTTATGTATGAATATTAATGAATTTATATTTTTAATATAATCCTTTACGACACTTCTAATGAGCATTGGGATCAGTCATGAAATAGCTTTGAATAGATATTCACTTCCAACGAGACCATTGTTGGAATATCATAAAATATCTCTAATTAAAAATATTTCATTGATTTATCAAATTTATGGTTCCTTTCTATGACGTCAAAATAGAAAACATATGGTTGATAATGTATAGTTGATTAAAATAGTGGGTTTGATATACCCTATGTTTGTTTTCTCAAACAAATGTTTGATTTTAGATGTAGGGTTCCTTATCCTTATACTTAAAATAATGTTGGGTATATGATCCATATGTGTTGATCCAAACATAGGTTTTATTCTATACGTTACACCTATACATGTTGGGTATGAACAATATTTCCCTAGTTCAAATAAGCATGTACATAATACTTCAAGAAATATTACTCATGGTAATGATGAACACAAAATTTACAAGAGATGGGGGTGAATTGTGTACTTCAAAAACATTGATAAATTAATAATATATGAAGAAGAAACTATCACTCAAATGAATGGTATAATGGCGAGGATATTCAATAATTTTTCTACTTCAAGAGCTCAAATTTTACAATCATATTAAGTGATAAAGTACTTAGAGTAATACCGTCTAAGTGGAATTGAATATATTCATCTATATATCAGTCTACAGTAGTGAAAAATTTCTTTATAAAATAATTTATTGGGACTTTAATTCTATATGATGATGAGATGAAGACTGAGTAGAAAATAATATAAAACATAATGAAAAAACTCTAAATAGTACTATTGATGAATCATCTGATTGAAGACATCGAGATTTAGATAAAAATTTATAAGATCTTCTTGAAAAACATGAAAAGATGTATAGAAAAAAATCAAGGTACATAAGAAAATATATGGTATAAATGTAATGAAAATTTTTATTTAAAGGATAACTATACTTTACTCAAAGCTCAATGGAAATATAATTACAAGATAAATGAAAAGAAAATTTTAAAATATACCTTCATTGATTCTTCTATAGATTATAAGACTAAGCATAAAAGGAAATTGGTATGTCTTATTGACCATACTGATCATGATGTACAATATTCTTTCTCACAAAACTCTAGTTGTAAAAAAATATATTATTGTGAATTAAAAAGGAATTTCTGTATGGTACAAGATAAATATGATTCAATAAAGAAATACCATAGAAAAGATTTAAAATATTATGATACTATCTATTAGATAAAGAATTTTTTTTAAAATAAATTATAAATTTAAAACCAAATGTTTCTATTTTTTTGTGATTCACAGGACATCAATATTAAATAAATATTGATTAATTTTGATAATATAAAATAGTATTCTAGTATGATAAAAATGGAGAAAAATATTTAAATCATATCCTTGGTAGAAATAAAATTCCAAAATAAAAATTAGAAATACTATGTAGTGGTGAAAGAAAAAAAATATATGAAAAATATTTTGTTCCCAGTTCATGGAGAAAAAATGTGTTCCTTCAATTGCTTTTGATGTGATTTTGATGGTTATTACGTAAATTTTTCTTCTTTTGAAAATATCAAATTTTTAGTGTTAAAAATGTTTATTTCCCAAAATAATTGTCTGACTTGAATTGTATAATTCATACTCAAAATAAAATAATTTGGTTACCTAAGAATTTAATTTCCCATAATTTTGTACCCACATGTATATGGTACTAAAAGAAACATTTATTTTATTTTTTTCAGTATTACACCACTATGATTTATCATTAAATCATTATGTTGTTAATTGATTGAACTGTGAAAGTCTTTAAAAAAGGAGTGAACAACTATGAATTAGTTAGTTATCAGAAAATTCTCAGTACCAAATACACTGATCCATTAAGTAATTCATTTTTATAACTATATTCTTCTGGTTCATCAACTTCTTCATACCGGGATAGAGTTTCATTGTTTTTTAATTTGATAAAGACTCTACTTTACTATATAAATCAATTCATTGTTTTTTAATTTATTTTGAAATTTTTTCAAACTTTTAAAATAGTGTTTTAGTTATTATATAGATAAATTACTTGTTTAAATTTTGAAAAGAATATACTTTCCATCTTTAAAATAATTGAAATTTTTATATTTAATGTTATTAAAATTTCATTTTTTTTGAAATCAATTTTTTTTCTAATGTAGCATGTCTCTTTAGAAGTTAGTATCTCACATGATTGGTTGGTATTCTTTGGATAAAGAAAATAAAACGTTGTTGACATTTTTATAGAAATGATTCTTTCATTTTCTTGTTAAAATTTTTATTCATATTCTTCTTAATAATTTTTATCCATATTCTTATTCAAAATATCTTGTTCAAACAAGTATTTAAAACCAATTATAGATAGATGAATCAGTCACATAATTTATGTTTTGAAGAAAATATTTCCAACAAAAGGATAAAAGGTAATACTTCTATACATTTTAATGAAAAATAAGGTCTTTTGAAGAATTGTTTGGAATGTCTTCTGAAATAAATTACGAAGCTCATGGGTTTTAAGAACTATAAGTCTCGTCATCGTAAATGTATTAGGAAAGGGTTTTGTTAAAATCCCTCACATTGAATGATGAAAAGTGAAACTACAAGCTGATTTGAACGTTTCTAGAATGTCATAAGATAATATATAGAAAGCCTCTATTTCAAAAATACTATTTCAATCATTACAAAAAGAATATCATGACATGATATTTAGATCAATATCATGAGAAGGATTTTAATAATTCATGATATAAATGACAAGAATAATGGGGTTTCTTAGTAGAAAATCTCTTATCAAGATAGATCTTGATAATATAATTTTTTTTCTTCTTGAAAAGTGTTTTTATTATTCATATCAAAGAACAACATATATTCAAAACAAATTATAACAAATTTCAAGATTTTTAAATTCCTTAAATGGAAAATTTTAATGCATAGAATGTTAAGAAGAATAGTCTATTCCTTACTAACACTTTAATTTTATTTTCTGTTTATTCAAAATCAATTTTATATGTATGATTTTTAATATATGTTATTTAGTGAATTTAATTATATAATCTATTTCATAATTTATTATTTAATTTTTTTAGAATGAACTTAATATTTAATTTTTTCTTAAATATATGTATTATTTTAATAAAAATTAATATTAATAATAGTTTTGTATTAAATACTACTTATGATAAAATCATGCATTAAAATTTTAAATTCATTGAATATTTTATATGCTATTGATTAGGGGGAGTTTTAAACAAAAAATCATTTTATATTTTATATATGATCCTCTTTAAAATATTTATATCTTTTTAGTAAATCATACATTTAGGGGGAGTAGATTTTACTACACTTACCTTTTTGAATTAACAAAAGGGGATAAGTTTATAGTTTATGCTCATTGTTAATAGTATAAAAATTTATCCTAACGGGGGAGAAGTTTTCTTTTGTAAAACATTTAATACGAGGGAGAATTTTTTATCCTTATAAAGGGGAGAAATTTTATTTACTGAAGATATTTTATAAAAATATGGAGAAATTTATTTTGACATTAATTTTTTTTAATAATTTAAATATTTATTTTATGTGTTTTGTGATCATAATTAGGGGAAGATTTCTGAGAAACTAATTTTGTTAATTTATTTATGGTTTTGATACTAAAAAATTTCAATATTTGTGTTATTAATGAATGTTATTTTTAAGTGAATTACAATAAAATAATATTAATGGAAATACTTGTTTCTAAAAATCCACTTAAAAAGAAAATTCATTAATATGAAAAATGTGGGTGTTTGTGAGAATAAAATCCAAAAATTAATTAATAAAATTATTAAATAAACACATGATCCAAAAATATTTCATTAATGCGGAGTTTTTTGATGTTTTTTTGGATATTGGATTATTTATTTATAGAATAATATGTGTTAAAACCATGGTGATATAATTTTAATTAAGAGATAAATGTATTATTTCATCATATAGAGGCCTATACAATTTGGTTATTATCTTACATTAGGTTAACCATTTAGTTTTGGTTAATACTTAAAGACACGGGGGATAACTTTATATTGTTTTTTGAATTATGAATTTATTTTAGTGCTAGGGGAATAGAAAAGTCATATTGAATACTCATAATTTAATGAAAATTATTATATTTTGGATGAAATTATGCAATGGATATAATTTTAGTTTTCATGTATGCTTATTTCTTTAGGTTCTTCCTCTAAATGGTAAAGTAATTTCTCACCTCTAGGAAAAGGATCTTTAAACAAAAATTTCATCCTTTTTCCTTTATTCCTGATGAATCAATGAGTTTATCAAACCTATTTTGTTAATGATTGTATAATCTTTCACGCTCTCATGATTTTTTCAATTTATTATGATCAATGGTCTCTCTATCTCCGTCATTATTCGTAAATTATGATTTTTATCCTTGTCTATATTTTAACATTCCACTAATGTTATTATATTTGGAAACATATATCATGTTATTCTATAAAACCTTCATGAAACCATTTAATATTTTTAAGAATATTTATTGACCCTTTTTACAATGTTTGTTTAAAAAAAATAATTTTCAAATTTCAAACCCTTTATTATCAAACCCATGGTAAAATCTTGAAGACACAATTTACTAAATTGGTTGGGGGATAATATAATATATTGATATTTTTAAAATAAATGTATCCACAGAGCAAAACAATTATGAAATATTAATATTTAAATAATATAATTACAACCTAGCTATTAAATTGGAGGGCTTGGATAAGATTAACCAAATTATGAATTATTTATAATATTCATTATCAATACAAATATAATAATTAATTATTAGAAAATAAGCACTCAATTTTATATAATGACATTATATTCGTCAAAAATTTATTTCCCTAAAAAGGATTTTATTAATTTTTGTCCGTGAAAATTATATACAAATTTATAGAAAATTTTAAAAATTTAATTAATATAAGGATATAATTTTAAAATTTAGTATGTAGTAATTTTCTTAGGAAATGTTTTTGAGAATTTTCAGAAAACTTTGTTGTTTCATTGAATAGTGAAAAATAACAATTTATATAAAACTATCAATTATTTTCATTAAACAAAATCATCATTATTTGAATATAATATCAATGTAAAAGAATAATTATTTAATTAGATATAATCTAATTGAATACCTTTTATCTTTTATATTGTAATGAAAACTAAGAATGTCACAACAAACAGAGGTTAAAGGTTAGGATCCTCCTCCGACTATTATTCATGGGCAATCCGACCAAATAGACAAAGATTCCCCGGTCAAGGTGGATAAATAGGACCCATTGTACCATGATGTATTGGTTATAAGACACTTATACATTCCCCTACATATTTCTAATTAGTTAAAAAATGATCTTATCTCTACTAATCTAGAATAGAAATATCGATGAGAAACTTCAGGATAGAGACCTGCTATTTCACAAGTTCTTGTATTCTTATGGTTTCCATTCTATTTCGTCAACTTTCATATTTATGCTTCCCCCTAAAACCAATGTGTTTAACATAAAAATATAAAAATGATATATATTTAGATAATATAACTAATTATAATTGAATTATCATTTTAATTGATTTTTTATATGATCACTGTTCGGATTAAAATTTCATTTTTATAAAAACTATTTTCAATGAATTTTAAACGTTTATACTAAAATTAATTTATTCAACAAATTTAAATTAAATCAGTAAAAATAGATTCCACGTTTGGAATTAGGAGGTCACAATTTTGAGAATTCATCCCCTTTATTTTTTTAGTATAAATATTAATCCTATTAACTACATGTCACCTTTATAAGGGTAAATTGGGCAATTAAGTTTAAAAATAACACGACAAGGAATACAAATAACCATAAAATCGAGATCCAATATATTTTATGAGTTTTTTTATCATATTCTTCTGTAATCCATATTTATGGAATGTTTGTTCCATTTTTATTTAATAATAATATATTTGTTGTTATATATATATAGTAAAAATTGTGACTCTCTTTCTATTAATATTTATAATTTTTTTGAATAGGGTTAAAAATAAGTTTTCATTGAATCTTAATGTTTATATTGAGATAATTAAATTTTATATGATGAAATTTCCTTAACTTCTTTTGATATAATTTCCTTAACTTCTTATGCAATGTTCACACAGTTCTTTTATTGACATTAGAAAAATCAAGAAAATAATTTTAGAAACTCTAAATAAAATATTGTATGGGAGAGATATAGTGTCCCATGATTTTTATATGTGTATATAACATATTATATTCCTATTAACGTTATATATTTGAAATAATTTTATTTCACAGTGTCTTTAAATTCAAATAAAATGAATAATTACTAAAAATATTAATGACATTTTATATAAAATAATATCATATTTAATAATTTAAAAACCATAAAAATAAATAGATATAAATATTATGAAGATATATTATCTAAAATATTATCCCTTGTCCACTTACGAGCTAATTTCCACTATATAAGTATAATTATTACCCTTCATAATTGAAAAATTCATTACCCTAAATGAGGTTAAAATTGGTTAACCAAGGGTTAAATCAAAAGATATGGTTTAAAATAATACATCAACCAATCCAATTAATCTATTAAGATTATATAGAGACAAAATATTCCTTATATTTTAATATATTTAATTTAGGAACCATTCAACATGATTTATACACACATTATATTATAATATTTCTTGTATTTAAAAAAAAATGAGAATAACGATATTTTATAATAAAAAATATTTTATTAAATGTTTTAAAATTAAAAAAATTATTATCCTTGACAAAACTAATGTTATATGGTTTAAAATGTTATTTATGGCCTATTTATTGGCCAATTTTACTTTAATATAATCTTTTTTGACCCCTAAGGAGTAAAAATATTTGATATCATTATAACAATCAAAAGGGTTAGGAGGTGTTAAACTAAGAGATAAAGATGAAATCGAAACAAAAACATATCTAAATAATATTTTATTATAATATTATGAACACAAATAGTATTATATTATTAATATATAAACATGGATCAATTATTCCAAGAAAATAAATTTATATTAATTTAATACTTTATTAAATTTCTAGAATACCCCTCCCCTCAATTATGAAGTGGCACATCATCTCCACTTCTCATGACACTTAAAGAAACGTTTTTTTTGGAAAATACCAACAAAATTAACTTAATAACATCACTAACCCTGTTATCAAGGATTTAGTATCTACTGAATACCAACCACAGAGTGATTAAGGTGTAATAAAAATGTGGCTTTCCCAAGAAGTTGTATAACTCTTAACCTAGGATTTTAATTTTATTTCTTATTCTAACTCCTTATTTTTTTCAAGAATTATATAAGAATAAATAATTAATTTAACAAATAATTATATGTTTTAATTTTAATTTCATAATCAATATCCATTTCCTCTTTCATTAAATGGTAAATGGAACCATCATTTGTGTGTACGACAATCTACAGTCACATGAACTGATGGAATTTTTTTCCCATCAATTCCTCTGATAGCTAAATATAACGATGAAGTTATTGTATATATATATATATAATAATAATTATATAATTATATCAAAAAAATATATATTCTATTTTCTTACGTTTTTTCCATTTAAAAATGATAAAGTCGATTGTGCATACATGTGGATTACCACGTCCACAGAGCGATGTGATATTTTTTCTTCATAATCACATCACACAGATGAAATATATAATTAATTTTAAACAAATTATTTTATATTTATGATATAATAATAAATATTTCATGATAAAAAATGATCTACTTATTTCCATTATCATATTTGAAATATAGAAGTGTTACTCATGCGTACCCACAACCTACCGTTTCCATGATTGAAAAGTAATTAATTTAACAAAATCATATATAATGGTTGGTTTTAAGTGTATTTTAATTAAAAGATGTTAATTATATAATTATTATTAATCTATAGGGGATGTAACAATGAATCCTTTTACCATGTTCAACACACCGATGCTGTTTGGAAATTTTGAACCGAACTTCCTCAAAACACCCAATGTGGACTTAACTGATTTAGTAATTAAAATTTTCATTAATTTTTTGGAAATAAATTATCCATTTAGAAGTTATTAAACTTTAAAAAGGTTCTTAAGAAATAAAATAATTAATATAAATTTATTATATAAGATTTAAAGGACATACATGGCTAGTCTGAACTCAAGGTATGGGATTTTTCCTCAATTTTCCTTCATCAAGGCATATTTAATTATTAAGAACCATTTTTCAATGGTGTATTTAATGAAAATCTAAATTTTATCTCATGAAGTTTTTCTACTTCATGGTGTTTTATGCTTCATCTTAAATAATATAATCAATAGGGATTTTACTTGACTGATATAAAGTGGTAAAGAGTTTCTTAACTAAATTTCCATTCCTTGGTTTATACTTATAATTCATTAATTTTATTATTCCATGATTATTTCTTACATGTTATCAAAATATTTCATTATTCATTTATAATTTTTAATATGGATTTACATATGTCTAAATATTTACTTCAGGGATTAATTATAACATTAAATGCATTGTTATTTGAAAGGGTATTTCTTGACAAAATCTCATTTTATTTAGACCTGATTCATGACGTTCAACATGATTTCCTCAAATGGTGCACTTACTACCTCATGAATGAATTTTTGAACAATAATTTTTGAAATTAGTGGTATTTACAAATATATATCATAATATTTCTATCAATGAAATTTATTTCAAAATTACCAAAGTTGTAAAGAATTTATCTTTCAATCTCATTTATTTTCAAGATTGTATTTGTTAAAGGTTCCATTGGAGGAAGGATTTATTTCACATGTATCATGATTTTTGAATCACATTTCTCATATATTTGTTAAATACTTATTAAAAATTTCATGATTGATGATTCAGGTACTGTGGGGTATGAATTATCTTATGTTATGCTCATGAACATTGACTATGTCATCATACCCTTATGATCATATTATTCTCAATGATGACATTGAATTTGTATTTATTATTCATACCCTTACTGTATTTTTGATGTCACCCACATTATATTTTCTATTTCACTATTTCATGATGATTTATGTTAATTTAATTTTTTGAAGAAAGGATTCATGTGTGAAGAATTTTATTATATGTTACATGGATTTTTAGGAAAAATTAATTTATGTATCTAAGTTGTTATGTAATTTTCTTTTCAAAATATCTAAAACTATTAACCTAAAAGGTCCTTGGGTTTTTATTTTATTAAATATATTTTTAAATTTTATAAGTTTTAGATAGATAAAATATGGTCATATTTACAGTTTGAAGACAGAAATGCAATGATTATGTTTTTGGAATTAGATATGACAGTGTGTATTGACGAATATTATAATAAGTTGTAAGATTACTTATATAATTTTTTTAGGAATATGGATGAGAAATTTATAGTTTTTACCTATTGATAAAATACCATTCTAGAAAAATATATGAATCATATTACTATGATTATCTTGAGAAATATACCAATATTCAAAAACAATATATGAGTGAATCCATCTAGGTCAAGAGCTCTTCCAGGATTCAAATAAAAAGTATCAAACTTAATATCATCCAAATTAGTTATCATTATGAGAATAAAATTATCTATATGTTTAAAAAAAATTGTAATAACATCACTAAAGTTACTAGTATGGCATCTTTACCATTATGAAACTACTATTAGAAATAATGGACAATATACTTATTGATGTCCTTCATCCAAGTAACAATTTCATTAACATTATTCATGTTGGTAATTGTATTTAAATAATTCCTGAATCTCTACATATTATTTAAAAAATAAGTATTCCCATCTCCGTCTTTCAAACATTAACTCTGAAAATTATCCTTAAGAATATAATCTTTCTCTAAAATCTTATAATTGAGTTTAGCAGAAATGTCTACCTCCCTATAAAAATGAGACAAGTGAAATTCAAGATCATACCAATTTTTAAAACTCATCAATTCATTTCCCAACCCCTTAATTTTCTTATACATTCCAAATAATATATCCTTACTCCATATCCTCAGTCTAGTTTTATGATTCATGATTTTAGTGACATAACCATGATGGTTATCAGAGCATTGAGTGTTATCCCAAACCTATTAAAAATATCTCTCCAATATGGGTGTTTGACCCATAAATTGTGAAATATAAAGTGAAATGGGACCCTATCCTTGGATTTAATATTATTTTCCAGGATAATATGGTTATCATAGTTATTATTAAATAGGTTCCTAGACTGAATTTCTTCCATATTCTCTCGGGCACCCAAATTAGGAAAACTATGATAATTTTTTCGAGCCACAATTTTATTAAAAACCTTCTTATACCTTGTGAATATATATCCATGAAGGGATTCCCCAAAAAAATCAATAAATTCAATGTGTTCCTTAAATTATCTACTAAAAATGTCGAGATTTGGTTCTTTTTTCTCTCATGTGAACACATGATAACATTAAAGGGGCCATTAAGCACCAATGTACCTTGAATATCAATCTTGATATTTCATATCTCCTCTAAAATGGTCTTAATACATTTATAATTGGAAATGAAATACATAATGGATAAAAAGAAGATTCTACCCTCTATGGTAATTAATGTCCTAACCATTTTATCATTGTATTGTATCATTTAAAATATTGAAACCTTCATGGAAACTAAAACCCAATAAGTTTCAAAACCTTCAGTGTGGATATTAATCCCAAAAGTTTTGTAACAAAAATCTTTTAAATTCTTTACTTTAAAGAATATATGTTTATAATTAAATTATGAATCTCCAATCAAGAAAGTTTTATTATTTAATATAATCCCCTTTAGGGTATTAGTTGTGGTAAAATTAGTAATCCCATGAAAATTTCTGAAAAGAATATTTATTTCATAGATTACCAATATTTTGGACCATTAACACTTAGGGATATCATCATTGACCTTATTACTTCATTGGAAATACGCTTACTTATACCATGCTATATTGGAGAGGGAATAAGATATGATGAATCTGATCCTTTATTTGGACATGATCCAATTTTATAAGAACCTATTATTTTTCCTTATATAAGATAAGGTTAACTGGAAACTGTCGTACCTTCTCATTAGCATGGTCCTACACACCCAATGGACGTTGGGATCTAAGGCTCAATCACTTTATAATCTATGTTCCCCTTTGTATTTACCCAACTTTTTGAGTTTTTGGACTTACATTATTAGTATAACCACATTAGCTTCTGAATTGAACCAAATTGGGGATTATCCCCCTAGTCCCTGTTTTAATATGAGAAACCTCCATGTTTACCTTGGGGATATAATCCTTAGAGAACACCTCAGTTATAAAACCACTAAATAGAACATTTAGATATCATTGATTAATTTATTAATATTTATCTTGCTTACCACACACATTATGAACCATGTATTTATCTATTTTAAGAATATTAATTTGTGATCTATGAGATCAAATATGAAAAGTCCTAGGTTCATACCCTTCATTCAATCCTTTATACTTCACCATTTTTTGAGTAACATGAAGTTCCTAGATTACACAGTTTTCCTCATTATCATTTCCTTTGGATCCCTCAAGAATGATTTCCTCTTGGTCCTTTTATGAGCCTAACACTACTACTCTATCAAGATCCTTTTTCAATTTTACAATAGTTTCTATATGTTTGGGAGGGAAAATCTTTTTCACTTTTAACCTTTGTATATTATAACATCATGAAACCACATAACCAATGATTTCTAACTATTCACATAAGGGATGAATATATTCACATTAAAAGTACACATCAATATTATTTCCATGAACCAAAATGGTTGAATTATTTTATTTAGGCTTTTGAATATCATCAAAAACCAAATCCTTTAAAAAATATCCCAATTTTCCTTCAATGGTGTTTTTATGTATATTTAGGGGGGTCATTATACATTATGCAATATCATTAAATATTAATGGATTATATATTACCCAAATAAGATCATGATTCTTAAACCATATTTGTCAATTAGAATTCTAATTTTTATAAGGATAAATAACCATTTCCCAATATGAGAACTAGAAAACATTAATATTTAGATTATAAAAATTGAACTCCAAATCTATTGATATATTAAATTCAGATTAAAAAATGTATAGAAATATAATTTTCTTATTAGAGTGATTTTAAAATTAGAAAAACCTAGATCTGATAAATTTTCAATATCAAGTCATCTACATTAAAATATTTCTTACCGTTTACTAATATGATACACCTAATAAGAGAAAATATTTAATGTTCATCACTCACCTTTAGTGATAACTAATTAACAAAGAAAATGAATCTTACTTCATTATTTATTCACACTCATAGATTATACAATGCCTTCATCGATGACTCTACCTGATTATTAACTCCCTTTAATAGAACCTATACTTAGCTTATGGTATTTCTAGTTTGTGTTCTTACATTACATGGGTCACCATGAAATAAAACTAGCTCCTTAGTGATTGATTACCCTCCATGATTGGAAATCATTCCAGGAATTATGGTTTCTAAATGAAATGCTTTGATGACGCAAAAATAAACCTAACATTACACTTAAAATGTCTCTATATTTCAATAATAAACTTTTATCCTTCTTCTATTTGTAAAATTTATTAAAACATAGAATTTAATATTATTAAAATTATATTGTTTTTAAAAAGATGATAATAATAATTCCATAAAAATTAAAATAAAATGGCTTGTACTGGGTGTAACTAGTAATCTTTTTGATGGAATTCGTTAGGTGCAGTGCAGACATGAATTATAGTTAAAATTAAAATATTGTGTGAAAAGAACATTAAATAAAAAAAGAGGGTTATTTTTTTCAGAAATGTGGGAATTGATGTTTTATAAATAATTAGGAAGCATGGGTCTTCCTCTATATATATATATATATATCTATATATATATATCAACCTCCCACTTTTATTCCATATACCCCTCTCAATAAAATTACCATGTACTTTTTCTTCAATATATCCTCTAATATTGACTAAAACCATGCCCCGAGGGTGGTGTTGGACCCATAGTTTGGAGAATAAGTCAATCCCCAAGTTTTTGTACATAGGAATCAAATTATGTTATCTAGATTTAATTAAATATATATTTCATGTTTTAGGTATCTATGATATTGATTCTTTTTATTGAATCCTTGATTGGAATGATATCTTAGTTGGGTAATAACACATGTCTTGCAAATTATTTGGATTTTGTTAGGTCACTCAATTAATAATCCTTTATATTTAAATCTAGGATCATAGAAACCCTAATTCTTCACAGATAATTTTTACATTATGTTATATTAAAATTCATTATATATCAATAAAATACATGAAATAAATGTAAAGTATAAACGTCTTTGGATAATTGGATACATAAACAACTACTACAAGAAAGAACCACATAATTTCCCATTAATTTCTTAATAACTATAACCCATCTTAGACAAATCATAATTATAACCTTTATCAATAACTTTGGGAAAGGGAACACACGGAAACTTGATCTTAGTTTTTTAGTTTGGGAATTCATAAGAGATATCAATCAGATATTATAATTATGAATATGATAATAATACGTGTCTGATAACTGGACCATAACTTATAGTAATCCTACCTAATAAGTCAATTATTATTAATCATAAATCATCACATAAAGATTTGGAACAATAATATACATAATGCATAAGTGTTTGAAATCATCAATAATCAATAATGATCCATGAGAATGTGTTAGAAGAATAAGAATTAAATTTTTGGAATATATATAAGATTAGAAAATCACTTCCTCCATCATAGTTAACTCCCAAGGCTACAATTTTGGAAATTTTCCCATAATGGAAATGCATACATAGTAATTCGCAATATTCTTTATGATGTAACTTCCATCAAGTCAACTATTTCATCTCTTGGGAGTTAATTTAATACCTTGAATCTTTGGAGTTTCTCAACTCCGTAATAATTACCCAACACATTATAGGGATATAAAGGACTCACACATAATAATGATATATATTACTATCACCCACAAAATAATCATAATCCATTCAGATGAGTGTCATATAGAAAATTCATCATTTTATTATAGATAAAAATATGGGAAGAAAAGGGTATCATGGTCATTTCTTCAACATAATTATAATCAATCTAGTGAAAGAATAAAGATGTGAAAATTAGGCCATATACTAATAAAATTATTATAAATATCAATGTATATTATTAAAGATGAAAATTTCTATAAAAGATACACGATGTATTTCTTGATAGAAATACTCCTTTCATTTTGAAATCACTTTTTAAAAGATATATTTTAAGGAAATATTAAGGAATAAAATTTTCATTGTAATGAACTATTGAAAATTATAAAGGAGGCATCGAATTAAATATTGATCATGGGGATTATAAAATCCATCCATCTAGTTTCTGAAAAAATAAATATTCATTTCACATTTTTGGTAAAAAGTCAAAAGATCCTTATTTTTAAAATGACAAGAATATTATTTTAAAACATTTTTATAGAAAGTAAAATAAGGGTAAAAATGAATTTATAAAATTTTTAGAGAATATTGAAAACATTATTGATTTTTTGATGAAAATATTGGTATATAATAAATTATTTTTGAATAAACTGAAAAATAATGTTTTTTTCTTTAAAAACATTATAATGGCCACTTAATTTCTCAAAAAGTGGAAAATGAAATGAAAATTTATAATATATTGAAATAAATAGAGGATAAGAAAATTAATAATATTAGGGAGTGATAAAACCTATAATTTCATGATCCAAGAATTTAAGAAAAAAATCACGATACAAACGATATTGTAACATAAAACCCTTACCTCATGTCCATCTTACTTCATATGTTCTCTCACAGCCTCTTATTTGATATAAATCCTTTCATTTAGACCTTAATCATTGAAGAATTGTTATTAGTATAATAACATACTATCTAGGTTGATGTTAAGTAAAATGGAACGGTTTTGAGGTTTGTATTGGCTAAGCTAAAGGGCTAAAATTATGTGAATAAGGGACCAGAAGATGATGCCTTTTATAAGTCAGTGGATGGACACACATGGAATTTATTAAAATATTTCAATCATATAAGGGATATTTCATGTAAATGAGTCTAAAATGGAAAATTAATCAATGTTATGTTAATATAAGGATGTAACATCTTCAAACAGTAATATTTAAACTGGTGTGGGTTTCATTCTTACCCTTATCTCTTGGTTTACCCCTCACAAACCAAATTTAACACTATCCATGCTATTTTTTACAATTTTTTCTATTCAATATGAATAAATGTTATTTTGATTTTATTAAATTATATTAATTATATTGATTAAAAATTTTAAATCTATTTTTCCTATTGAATTAATATAAGTGGTAGAATTTAATTTTAAATTAGCATGAAAAACACAATGAAAACCCTTTTTTTAAAATGCATTATTAATATAAAACTTTATATACTTTCATTATATTCCTTCTGAAAACATGAAAATGAATGTTAATTTTTTTATTTATTATATATAATCTATACATATCATTAAAACCATAAATAAATAGTGATTATATTAAATTTCCAAGATAAAAACACACTGTAAGCATAAAAATAGTTTTTAGAAAAATGTGTTTTTAAAGCCAAAATTGAACATATACCAAAATATATGATTATTATGATTACTATGTAGTTTGTTATATTATTTATAATAAAATAAAACCCATGTTACTTTAAAATAAAATTCACAACATATTTGGACTTTTACTTGAGACTAAATGATAGTTTTTACAGAAATTGGTGTTGTTCACTATTTACTAAAAAATATTTTTTTCTAGAAAAATCATAAAAAATTACAACACAAAATATTGATATTATGGTTTGAAATTTATTTAAATAAATAAATAAACTATAAAACTAATAGAAATTAAATGCAATATTTTCACAAAACATGAAAAAACCTTTTTAACGAATAAAAATACTTGATATAAAATTAAGAATTTATTTAATATACATTACATAATAAACATTCATTAATTAAAAACATTATACTTTGTTTTAATAAAGTGTTTATTAATATTCATATCTACTAATTTAATAGCTCAGCTATAAATGGATACCATATCATTATTTATATATACATTTTATTGCATGTAAGGTTGTGTATCAAAAAATTAATGTTTATTTAAAATGGAATAAATATAATATCTACAGGTGTTTCACTCTAAACTCCTTAAAATGAATTCACCCCTCAAAATTATATCACATGATACAAATAATAAGGATATCTATTCTCCATCACATCATCAGGTTACTATAATAATTCCTCAAATTTTTGATTCCTCCAAAGAACATTAACCATGTGAGTAGTCTTGTTCTATATCACTTCATCCATACAATCTATTTATAGAAACTTTTAGTTGTGTACATGTGATGGTTGAAGTATATACATTCAAGGATAGATACATGGGAAACCACATGAACATGAGAGAGGTTTGGTTGGTGGTTACATAATAAATTGTCCAAACATGATCAATAATATTGAATAGAATAACATATTCGGGGCTCATGTTTTCCTTCAATATAAATATCATAAAACTTTTTTTTGAAACAATTCATTTGAATACACTCTCAGTAGAATCAAATTCTAGATCACAAATATTATTTTCTTTATAACTCTTATGTCATATATGAGCTTCCATGATGTGATATTGGATGATTCTATCCTTATCTATCATTTCATATATTAGTTCAGGTCCCACAAGATTTATTTCTCCAAATTAATAACAATATATCTAAGCTCTTTACCACTTTTCATAAAAGGATTCATAAGGATCTATATTAGTGTTTGTGTGGAAGATTTTTTTTAAGAAAACTGGACTAGATGAAGGTGTTGATCCCAACCACCTTTAAGATATAGATAAAAATATATCAACATGTCCTCTAGGTTTTAATTTATACCATAATACTATCCATAAGTTTTAGGATGATTAGAATTATATAAATAGAACTCTATATTCATATCTTTTTAAAGACTTCAATATAACTCGTAGGTTATTCCTGGATCTAGATAAAATAAAATATAATGACTTACTCCATGTAACTTTACCACTTCATTAATTTACATCTTAGATAAAATATGAAGATAGAAATATTCCATGATAAAAATAAAGTGTGTTGAATTCATATGGTGATCGACTAGAACCCAAATAACATTATGGGATTTATAAATTTTTGGTATTTTGATGATGAAATCTATGGAGATTAATTCCAATTTATTTTATGGTATTTTTAATGTATTTAACATCCCCATGGAATTATATCTCTTAGCCTTAAATCATTGACATACCAAGAACTTCAACATATACATTATAATAACTCTCTTTATATTTTCCCACCAGAAGTACTCATTTAAATCTATGATCATATTCATATTTCCTAGATGAAAAGATGATGATTATGTACAAATTTCTTTCTATACATATTTCTTTATGTATGGTATTTATGGGATGTATATTAAGATACCAAACCTTATCATTATATCACAATGAAGGTTGTACTAAGGGAAATTTATCACTTTTTTTTTGCAACATTACATTCTCCTTTTGCGCCTATTTATTCTTCAATGACTATATGGTTGATCAATCATTTGAGAAATTTCAAACTTCCCCATTCCTTCAATATTTCATGGTATTTAAATAGTAAATAATAAAATATTTAGTTATTTTTCATCCTTATATAAAAACACTGACATGATACTTTTAACTCAAAGGATTATCCAACTTGTTCACTTTCCTAGGGTGAAAATGTATTGAGAAGTCATAATCCTAAATTAACTATAACCATATAGTCTTGTTTGTATTTAACTCTTTCATGGTGAACATATAGTGTAATATTTTATGTATACTATATATGTCACACATTTATCCATAAATATAACACCTCTATATATTAAATGTAATAGATAATAAATCTAACAATGAATCAATAGTTATGTAATTTTTCCCATGATACTTTAATTGTAGTAATGCATAATCTATAACCATATAATTAATTATAATAACACATTCCATTACAATATTCGATTAATCAATCAAGATAAGAAATCATTGTCTGGTAATGGGTATTATGAGAATAAGTGCAACTATTAACCTTCTCTTCTGTTCATTGAAATTTTCTTCAAAATCATTATTCCAAAGAAACATGACTCCATATAGAGTTAATATTATGAGTATATTATACAACCATGATAAATACATTTTATAATACTGATAATATCCCAAAAATCCAATAAACTATAGATTTTAGTCATTGTGGTTGGACGCGGACAATTTTCAATAACTTAAATCACTGATGGATCTACTGATATACCCTCACATGAGATCATATGACCCATAAATGAAAACTTTTTTATCGAAATTTCACCGTTTGTAATTTCTTCATATAGATTATCCTCCCTTTGGGATTTCAATATAGTCCCCATATGGTCATTATTCTCTTTATTTCTCATATAATATATAATAAATCATTTATAAAGTCAACCTCAATCTAATTCAGGCAATCTATAAGGAATCAGTTAATTAAATCTATAAAGATAACGGGGGAATTTGTAAGAACAAATATAATATATATAAGTTTATATTTTCTATAACCAAAAAAAATTTATTTATTTGGGTTTTCTTCACTTTTAACCTTCCCTTGATTGTTTCTGGATGAAAGGCCAATGTTGAGAATATATTGAGCTCCTCATATTTGATAAAAAAATCATCTTTATGGGGATTATGATACTTATTATTCATAATGGACTTTTTTTGTTACCAATAATCAATATATAGTCACATTGATCATTATTTTTCTGTAAAAAAAGAATTGGTTAACCTAATGGTGAAAAAATCAATGAATTAATCCCTTATAAATATTCTTGTGAAGTCCCTTCTTCAATTTCTATAACTCAATCAGGGCCAATATATATAGAGTCTTTGAAATAGTTGTAGAAATAGGTATAAAATCTATTGAAAACATTACTTCACGATTAAAAGGAATACTTGAATGATATTATGGAAAAATATGAAAAAACTCCCATATAATAGAAATATATTTTATTTTGAGTTTTCCCTGACTATTTTATATTAAAACCCCCTTTGAATAAGAATGAAGGCCCATTTATTGGATTAAATTTCCATTGGAATTTCATATTTACCCTCACACTAATAGAAAATTATATGTTGTTTTGGAATATAAAAGGTTATTTCCTTTCATTGATAATTGATATGATATTTATATAAAAAATTCCAATACATTCCCAAAATGACATAAAATTAAACTCGAGGAAGAATAAAAAGATTTATAGTGTTTATATTTCCATAAAAATAAATTAGTGAAGAATCATATTATTTGGATAAAATAATTACACCATTATAATTTTCTTCTATAAATTCAACATCAAATCATTTAGGTGGTAGTGTGATAAAATTTGAATATTCTTATGATAAAAAAAGGGTATAACAATAATCAAATATGACATTCACAGTTCTAGATTTTATGATATGTATAACTTAAACAACTTTTTTATCATACCTAACAATGTCAAAATTGATGATTTGATATTTACCTTTTCTCTGTGATTATGAGGTTAATGAGGATAATTATTATAATTAATCATCAGATTCAAGAATTGGTCATCATAATTCCTATACTCATTTTTTTGTTACATTGGAGAGTAAGAGGAGCTTTCTGTTAAGAACATTCATCAATCCATTTATTTATTAACCTCTTCAAATTACTTTTAAATTTCCTTTCTAGATGGACTTATTTTCAACACTTAAAACATTTACCTATACCCTTAAGGTAATTTCCTATGTGATCATTTCTATATTTTTGGCATAAAAGAAGAATAATTTTCCTCCCATCTTGGTTTTTGAATAGAATATACTTCAAATTTCCTAATTTTATTCTTATCAAAACCGTGATATTTGTTTTTGACTCTAATATCCATTTCAATTTTGATTTCATGTTGCATTATTTATCCATATCTACTAAAGTCTCTTAAAAATAATTCTTTTTAGAGATATGGTGTTAAACCCTTGAAGAGTCGATGAATATTACTTTCCTGATCAATGATAATAGAATAATAATACCTCCGAAGCCTAGTAAAATTATCATTATATTTAATAATGGTCTCAACATCATTTTTATTTACCGAAAGGTATTCCTTCTTCATTTTCATAAAAACAATATGAGGAATGTACATGTTAAGAAATGTATACAAAACACATCCCAATCCATGGAGTCAATTGTTTCCCATTTACTTATATTATTTATGAGATTCCACCATGGATATGCTTCACCTTTAAAAAGATTAACAACTAAATTAACATTTTGAGGTTCCAAATACTGGAAAATGAAAAATATTTTTTAGTGCTATTAATATTTTTCTATTAAATTATTTGATCAATTTACCTAATAAAATATGGTGTACATTTACTCAATATTGAATCAATAATATATTGTTCCATGCTTTTCTCATTTTGATGCTCATAATGATTAATCACTAGATAAAGTTGTGTCAGCATTCGAAAAATACATTCCATTCCATCTCCTATAACATTTGGTTTCTTATGAGGAAAACATGTAACATTCTATTAGATTCAGAATAAAAAATATTTCTACTATTTCTAACCAGCAACTGGAACTATATAGCATAGTATGATAAAAAAATAAATAAAATGGGAAATCATATAGTCAGGAAAATAAGTTATAGTATTTAAAAATCATGAAAATTTATTTTCAATCTAGGAAACCTTAGATTTAATAAATTTCATCCAAGGTCAATATCTATTCAAATATTTCTTAATAGATTATAAATAAAATATGGATAAACCTAATCATTTCCCTTGATTGTTTTTATATGGCGTTACGTCTTGGGCCCACTCATCATGCATCAACCACAATCGATTTAATTCTCAATATGTCCCATTCAGAGTTCTTAACTTATTATGAATCAATTCCACAATCACATAAACAAAATTTTATCCAAATTGGAATTCATTTTCTAGGAAAACCACACTAATTTATTTACATTATCTTTATATGTCCTCCTAAACATTGTATTATACTAAGGGATTTTACTAATGTTTTCTCATCCGAGATTCTCAAAATAAATAAACCATTATTTAATACTAAAAATACAGTCCATATCATTCCCCACAGAGATGTTAAATTATTTTAGAAGAATATTTATTACATATTAAAATAATCCACTCTATACCCATAATGGTTCAATATCTTTGGAAACTTAATTACATAAAAATTCGGTACAAAAAAATCTATATAATTTCCCATTAAGTTATCTAAAAATATTACCATTATGATAAATATCATAATTAAAACCAGTATTCATAAAATGGGAAAGAAAAAATAATAAAGGTTGAGCTCAATTGATTTGTAAGGTTGTACATAAGAGATATCAATCAATGATCAATAGTGAGGATATGCTAAGAATAAGTTTATTAGAGTACGATACAAAATTAAAATATTCCTACCAAATTAGTCAACATTCCTTAATCATAAATCATGAAAATAATCATTTTCATAATAAAAATCATCAGTCATAAGTGTATAGAATAATCAATAATCAATCTCGAGCCATGAAAATGTATTATAAGCATATGTGATAAGATTTTGGAATACATATACTTATTGAAAATCATTTCCCTGACCACAGATCACTATAAATGACATAGTTATAGAATGGATCCCATAATATAAATTCTGACTAGCGCATTTTCCTAATTCTATTTAGATTAACTTCTATATATATAACCCCATATTTTATTAATAATTTATTAACTTCATCGTCTCCAAGGAGTTTTCCAATTATAATAGTATTACTCGAAAAGTTTGAGGTCTATATTGGATCCAACAATCATCATGATCTATATAAGCCTCACCTATCATATATTAAAATTTTAGTCATATTAATGCATCATAAAATAATTTTCACTTCATCATAGAATAACCCATGGAAAGAAAAATGGTTCTAGAAAATTTTAACCATAATAATCATAAATAATCAAAAAATATAAATTGGTAATGTTGGATGATATCCCCAAAAAAACATAAGAACCATAACATGAACCTTTTATAGATGAAAATACATAAAAAATATCACCATAAAATTCCTTGAATAAAATAACCTTTCCATTTTAAAATCACTTGTTTAAAATTTAAAAATTTACAAAATATTTTGGAAAAAAATTTCATTGATAAGAACCATGGAAACTTTTAAATAAATATTCAAATAAAAGACTGGTTAAGGTGGAATGATAAATTCTCATCTCATGTATGAAAAAAGTAGTATTCCTTTAATGTTTTTTGTAAAAAGTTAAAAGTAAATCATTCAAAAAATTAAAATTAAATTACTTCATTAATTTTTAATATAAATTAAATAATGGGTAAAATTAAATTTCATAAATATTTTTAGACTAGAAAATTAAATATAGAAACATTTTAAATAAAATTTGGACAAAGAAGAAAATATTCCCAACCAAGGAGAGAAATAAAGTTGTTTTCCTTTAAAAATATTATTTTGGTCTCTTGAGTACATGAAGAGAGGAAAATGAAATGAAAGCATGTAATTTGATAACATAACCAATGGAGAAGAAAATACAAAATATTTGAGAGAGATAGATTATTTAATATAATTATCAAACAATTACAACATAAAAAATTTGATTAAAAATTATGTTTATATGGAAAACTCCTCCCTCAAGTCCATCTTGATTTCTAAGTGCTATAGGATACTATTCTTTGAGATAAATCTATTGGATTGCACCATAATCATTAAATGATTTTTATTATGAGAATTACATAAGATCTGGGAAAAATAATATTATTCTAGGATGGTTTTGGAGTAGGTATTGGATAATATAGAGGGTTTAAACTGTGTAGACATTAGTGTATAAGAGGTTCCCATTTTTATGTGAGGGAAGGAAACACATGGAAATTATAAAAATATTTCAATGATATAAGGTCAATTTCATGTGAAAGTTTCTCCAAATTGAATAGGATTTAATGGAGGGATATTTTATGTATGAAATTAATTAAACCAGTGTGAATTAGATATGTCTGGGTGGAATCCTTAACCATATCTATTAGTTTAACCGCGTGATAAACATGCTTTATCTTTAACTGTGATATCAAAATTTTACAGTTTAAACTATTCACTATGGAAAAACATTTAGGTCAAACTATGATATTATGTTAATTATTACGATTCCAAATCTGGAATCTAGTTTTATAGATTAAATTTTAATAATTTGGACAAATTAGTTGTAAAGAATGGTGAAAAACTCAATTAAAACCCATTTTTGAAAAATGAATACTTAACCATAAAAATTAACTAACTTCCATTCCTTGAATAGTAAGAACAATAATATGAAAATTAAAATATTTTTTAGTATATATAATATATAATTTTTTTTAAAACCATTAATAAATAATGATTAATTTAACTTATTAATGTAAAAACACATTTCATGCATAAAAGAAGTATTTAGTCAAATGTGTTTGAGACCAAAAATGAATTTATTCCAAAATAAATCTCAATGAAGACTACTCAATATTTAAATATAATATTTAAAATTAAATGATAATTATGTGACTTTAATTTAAAATTCAAAAAATAATTGGACTTTTACTTGAATGAAAATTTTGGTTGTTACCAAAATTGGTATTTTTCATTATTTACTAAAAAATAAATCATATTAGAAAAATCTTAAATATTCACTTTAATATAATATTGTAATGATTGTTTATAAAATTATATTTAATCTATTTAAAAAATTTTCCCCAAATTTTAAAATTATTGGTAACATTCACATGAAAAATGAAACAAAAACTACTTTTTAAGAAAACATATTTCAGAAGTATAAAATGACTTTACGAAAAAATAATGTACATATTTTCAGGCATTAATAAATAAATTTAAATTATTTAAATACATTTTATATACTTTTTATAATATATTTATCACTAATCATACTTACTAATTTAATATATATATTTTAATGGTTTGTTATATCATAGTTCATATAGATTCCGAGTTGTGTATATGTGAAGCTATTTAATACTTAAAGTTTATTCCAAAGTAAATAAATATAAAATATTAGGAAATTACAATGAGTTCATTATTATTTTATATTTTATTTTAAATGATAAAAAATTCATTTTACATGATAATGATAAATTATTATATAATATTTTATTATCAAGTAGGTTATAAAAAGGGATTTTTTTAATTCAAGAAAAACTCTTAGTACTAAAAAGTTATTAATATGTGTTCTGATAAATGTCATGTGGGATTTATAAATGATTTAAATTAATTATATTTAATGAAATTTTTTTACTTAGGATTTATATATATTTATACATATGGTTTTAAAGAGGAATCAATGGGTCAAAAGGATGTTGGGATTTCAAAATACTGAATGAGATTTATGATGTTATAAGATTCATTGATGATATTTCCCCAATTTGGGATTTAAAGGATCTTTTTAATTTTGGTAAATCATGTTATACCACACATGGTAAATTATTATATGTGTTTTAACTATTTTAAATTATATTAAGTCAATATAGGTAGTCAAATTGGGATTAGTATCTTGTTTTTTGTGTGAAATTTATTTCTTCCCATTATGTGTCTTTTTCCAAAAGTCCCTTTGAATGGGAATAATGGTTTTTATGATGATAATAGAATTCATTGAAATGATATTAGTAAAAGAAAGTCTAAGGTTATTAATTAGAAAAAATTGGACAAGTTATCTAAAAATTTCAATCCACTTGTTATGTGTGTCTCCATAACTAGTGAATCAATATTTCTATCTTGGATCAGAATCTGGCTTGCAGCTGACACTTGATAATTTATTTGTATCCACTAGTTGATTGAGTAACTTGGACTAGTGGTGTAATATATTAACTGATGATAATAATCTGAATAGTGGAACATATATGATATTTGTACTTGGTTAAAGATTTATACTGATGAGAATATTAGGAGAAGTTGACCTTGGTGACCCAAGGATAAAGCCAATAGTTTTTGTTTAAAACTTATTTGATTATATTTCTAGGGTTAAACTAATCTATTTTATAAAAGGAAAAATTACTTGATATATGCAAAAAATGGTTTAATGTTTATTTAATATATTTATTATCAAGAAACTATAAAATGTATTTAAATTTAATGGTTATTTATGAGTTATAATGATGATAGATAATATGTATTATTTAGGAACACCTATCTCATTTTAGGTTCAGTATAGGCTTCACTTGAATGTGGTGGATTTTATTTGGATTATAGTTTCCTTATATAGGAATAAATAAGTAAAGATGATTCACTTAGTGTAAGGATAAGGGTGGCTACACCCGTTTTTTATTTTTGAAATTTATTACCAATGTGTATGAGGACATTTTGGGTTTCTTGCTATAATATTGGTCATTATATTAAATTTTAATCATTGTTATAGTGAAATAAATTTCAATATTAACAACATTACTTTATTATTGATGTTTTTTCTATTTTTTTCTATTAATATTAATATTCTTATAATTTTATTGTAACTCATTATTTCACATGTGTGGCCCTAGGAGTTTCTGAATGGCCATGCCAAAATTTAAGGAGGAAAACCCCTTTTACACATTTCTATATTAGAATAAAATATTTCTAAATGAGGTATATTTGATTCCTATACACTAGATATCATCCCATTTTTATTGGGAATGCACCTCAAACTGTGTCATGTACTAGTATATGAAATAATTTTCAGGTAACCTCGGTTAGTTAATGGGAGTTGAGATTCTTATAGACACTAAAAAAATTGTATTCTGTGGTAAACCAAGAATTAATTAATGTATTTGGTTTCTTATTTCCAAATATGGAAGAAAATATCAGTTTTCCATTTATGTTTTATATAAAAGAGGTTAATTTAAGTAAACCCAAATGGTTCTGTTCTTCAATTAAGGACAAAAAATAAAATTAAAGAACATTACCACTAAAACCTAAATTTTTGGTTTTAATGGATAAATTAAATACATCGGTAATTAATATAATAAAAAATTTAGTTGATCCTGAAAATAAACTCATTGGATTATTATGCCGAAAATTGAAATCAAATGGGTGGAGTCTAAGTGAAATTATCAAACTTAATCCAACTGTTTTCATGTATATAATTTAACATGAAAATTAATAGAAAATTATAAAGAATCTATAAAGGAGAATTAATACAAAATTAATTTTGTTAAAACAAATATAGATAGAATGATTGTTAGAGACCAGAATAATTTTCCAAATATTTGATTCACAATTTATATAACCCATACCTGCATTCCCAAATATAGTTCTAAAAAAATCAATTTTTTTATTAAAAGTAGTAAATGTTAAGAAATTTCAACCCTTTAAAACATATAACATCAAAATAAAATTTTGAGTCACTTAAATACCTAAATGAAATTTAGGTTTAGGTTTTTAGAAAATATAAAAAAACTTCTACATAATAGTACCAATTGCTTTAAGGGACCATTATTCACCTTATACCCAATATTCCTTTTTTAATATCAATTCTTCATCATTGTTCTTAATCATCCATAAAAAATGTGAAAACTAAAAAAATGAGGGTTGAGACAAAAAATTTCATTGAGGGGCTTATAAAAATAATAATGAAATAGTGATACTGGTTAATCCATGAATACCCCTATGAATTTTGATTTTTACTTTTTTAAAATAAATAAACTTGTTTGTACCCAAAAAATAGACTTATATTAGAATATATATTCATAAAATATTTCAATGTAAATATTAATATTAAATTAGAAATAAAAATGTATTATTTTAATAATGAATAAATCATGAAAACTTCTTCAATAAGATATATATTTAACACTTGAGAATTATAATATAATTTCATTAAAATGAATACTCCGTAGATTACAATATGGTATAGTAATACGTCCATAAAATTCATATTAAGAGTACATAAATCATGTAGGTAACTTGGGAGGTCATTATCATGTCACTTATACAATAAATCTAACCAATAACTAATGCATTGGAGTGCTATATTAGGCCCACCCATGTGTGGTTTATAATGGAGCTACCCATGATTAGTTTATTGCATAACCAACTATCCATGCTTTATAATGGAACAACCCATCCATGTTAAAAAAACTACCCATCATCATAAAAATCATTAAGAACTATAAAAAAAATCCTAAAAATGAAATAATTCATTAAAATATTATATGCAACTATAAGAAATTAATTTCTAGATATTTCAATGCAAATTAAATTTTTTTATAAAATAATTTGAACAAATAGAAATAGGATTTATATTTTAATAAAAGATAAATTATTTTTTTGGAGTCCCAATTTAAAATAAGAATTATGGAATATGGAAATTTTTTTGACTCAATATATGTTAAATTAGAACATTCCTTTCATTTTTTTAGTCAAAATATCCCATAAAAAATACGTTAAATGATTTTTTAAATTTTTTTATAAAAGTAAATGGAAATATAAAATTTATTTAATATTTATTTCATGAACATATAAGTACATCAATAAAATATTTTAGGAATATGATCATAGAAGAAAAATTATATAGAAAATAATTTGTTTATACTGTTAAAATGATTTTTTAATGGAATGTACCCTTTATATCGAGTATAACTTATCATATACATTCCAAATATTATGGAATAATAAATTTATTTTAATTATTTAATCACTTCAAAAAATTATAAAAAATTGGTATTCCTTCAATTTTATGTATTACCATTTTATATACAATTCATTAATCAATTAACTTGACATCCTATATTTTGATGATATTCAGCTTATATATTCGGAAGAAATTTGGTAAATTGATTGTGACCAAAGAGGCCTTTATTTCATCATCTATTGAAAAATATTCATAAAATGAATATTATTTTTATACATTAATAATAATTTTCTAAAACGTACAATTAATGATGGTTATGAAAAATTAACTATGTTAAAATCAGGGAGATGGTAGACAATAATTATGCAAGAGTAATGCATCAATTTATTCAAAAAAATTGATATAAATTAGGCAAGTATAATTTCATATTTATAGAATGGTGATTATATCACATATATCATATTATTTTTATAAATTTCCTTTTTATAATAACCATGAGATGCAATTATAAAAAACTAACCACATCACTCTTTAAAGGTGGTAATCCCCACTTACAGACAAATAATATTCTCATTTTGCAATGGATCAAATTATAAGAAAAAGTGTAAAATATTATATTTAAAAAATTTCAATTATTTAATAAATATAACATATATAGTTATTAAATCCTTAATAATAACCATCAGTTATATGTGGTGATGGAAGATGAACGATATCGGTTCGTGAGAGGGTTGTCCTCCTATACAAGAATGATGGATTCATTTCCCATTTGACGAAAGAAGTAGTTGGATATATATTATTACATTAAAATAATTTTTTATGTATATGGAATATAATGTGTGTAATATTTCACCTTGTCATGAGATTATTTGAAGGAGGTATAATAAGAAATAAAACTGAAACATTTGGTTAAAAGCAATTCCACTTCTTTAGACACCTTCTTTCGTTTTACACATTATGCTCTGTAAGGTCACTATTATGACCAAAATATGACCTATTTAACATGGTTAAGGATTATATGAAAGGATTTGGATACTTAATGAAGAATAAAAATTTATCATGAATTGTGTAGATAATATCAGAGGGGTTCCCGTTTATAAGTGAGAGAAAGTGAATTCCTGGAATTTCATTAAATATTAAATTAATATTAATAATTTTCAAATTAAAATGGATAAAAATTGAAGCAATTAAAATATAAGATGTTTATTTTTTTTAAATAATCTAACCAGAAAATCTAGCCAGAAGAAATGGTTTTGACTATTTATTAATAAACAAAAAGAGAAAATAGAGGAGACGGGCAGGGTCAAACAAAGGGACTTGCCCTCATCCGTCAAAGCACAAAACTACAGATCATAATAGGACATATAATTCCCATAATCTGAGTCATTAGAAGTTTCCCATTTATATTGGGACTTACCCTGATTAAGGATCTTAAGAATATCAGAATTAAATTGCCTGATATCTTAGAAGATCGAGTACACACAGTGCGGGGTATATTAGAGTGGTCCTTCATCGGCATTCGCTTCGAGGGGGTAGGAGTGCAGTCTACGACCCCATTTCGAGACATGAGTGCATCTTTGAAAGAAATAGGACCACTGCTATCCGCTACAACCCCCTCCGCCTCCAAGATGTCACCCCAACCTTATATCCCAATTTTAACCCCTGGTTAAAACTTTTGACAATTACCATGATAACAACGGTTTTTACTCTTTAGTGGTCAAGGATGTTATCATAAAAGGAAAAAACCACATAAATGGAACACGGTTGAAATTTTCAACCATATGAAATTTAATAGACATATTATATTATTTTTATGAATTTTAATTTGACTGATAAAATTCACCTTATTATAAAAAATCATTAATGTCATTTTTTGGAATACATGAAATTTTATAATATAATATATGTCTATATCATGTAAAATGGATAAAAAAATAAATTAATTTCAATATAAATAATATATTATTTTAATGTAAAACTAAAATAATTATTTACAGGTTTATATATCTTTTAAATCCTTATCGTTTTGTTAAACTCCATTTGTAACCAATATTAATATTAACCATGGTAAAAAAATTTCAATATAAAAGTGTTATAATTTAACTTATAAGCTATAAATTGGATAATAAGTGTAAATATATGATATTTTATACCATTCATTATAATAATTATCCTATTTTAATATTTCTATTATTTTTAAATAATTATTAAAAAATAATATTTATCAAAAAAATATCAGTAATATTTTTTTTGACTCTACTCATGTTATTTGACATTGAACCGAAAAAAAATTAAATTCAAATCCAATCAATTTGAAAATTAATAATTCATTTTTATTGACTATAAAATTCCAATTCAATGATAAATTTTCCCAAAAATATTAACTATTTTAAATCATTTAAATTGATTTTTATACAACTTGTAGAAGTAATGTGTCTATGTTGTGTAAGAATATAAGGAAATTATAAAATTAAATAAAATTAAATATAAATTACCTTGATTAATAAATAATTATTATATAAAATTATAATTTATAACCTAACATAATATTCTTTTTACCCCTATCACAAAATGTTAAACATATTAAATGTTTGAATGTGACATTTATAAATTTATAATTTAATTAAATATTATAAAATTAAAAATAAAATTAAAATGAGGAGAGTAATAATTTTAGAATTTTGGATGATTATAGAAAAAATATACACATTCAATAAAATTAAGGTAAGTGTTTTGGTCATTTTCATTTCTTATGATATTATTTTTTACCATAATTAACCCATTTTATCTTAACATTGACAACAAAAATTTGATGTGATTAGTATTCATATTGACCAAAAATTATGTTGAACTTATTAACTAATAATAATATTTATGATTTTAAATATAGAATCCATTTTATCAAATACAATTAATAGAACTGGCATAATTTAATTTCAAATTAAACACCCAAATGCGATGAAATATGATTTCCCTAATTTTTTTTAAGTATAAAACTATTTCATTACAATTCAAGTATAATAATTATTAAATTAAAACTTATTATAATTTTTTTTAATAATAATTAACCAATAAAATTTTAAAATAAACAAAAAATAGAATTAGAATTTTTATGTACTTGAAAAGAAAATACATATTTTAATAAAAAACATTATTTTTCTCTCTTCTATGAAAATCACACATTTATGAAAAATAAAAAAAATTATAATTTAACTAATTTTGACTTCATTAATTCAAAAATATAATCCATTTTATAAAATAAAATTTATAATTTTTTCAGAAGTCAATTGCCGTATTTTCTCACTAAAATCAATATAAAAAACTTTTGAATAAAGCATGTTTTTAAGAATACAATTAATTTTATGTAAAATATAGTTCTTATTTACTATGAATTAATTAATAAATGTTTATTTAGTAATACCATTATAAACATTTTATAATGTGGTTAATAGTATTCATACCCAATAATTTAATAGTTAGGTTATAAATGCAACACTAAACTATTAATATTTGATGGATTATTTAAGCTCGACGTTGCATGTTGTATACACATTAAAACATAGCCTTGTTTTAGAATCATAGGATATTAAATTACCCTTATAATAAATAACATCCTCAAATTTTGAACTTGATCCTGGTAATCATGGGGTTGACATTTGGAGATACCTTTCACGAAAGTCCATATCATTAAAAGGGTTAACAAAACGTCCCTGCGAGGTGAGGGAAAAGAAAATATGATGGTCATATAGAATAACACATAACTATGTATCCAAATAATTGAAAATTAATGGGAAGTGAAAATATATACATTGATTAGAAATTAATGTCCGAAATAATAAAGGAGAGTGATAGATAACATTTTTCACAAGAAAGTGAATGGTCATGTGAAAGTTAATGAACAAAAACCATAAACCAATGAGGTGTGGAAAGACCATCGATTCATTGAAAATGAAGGTAATATGGTAATTTTTTTAATATACACATCCTATAGTTAAATTAAATAGACTATTAAAATAAGGAAATATAGTTACTTAAAAAGAATAACATCATCCATTAATCCAATCCAATCACAATATAATATTTTTATCCAAATGATGAGTAATAAAGATCAGTTTTTCATTCGAGAATCACTAAATACAATTTATTTTGGATCACATAATATCAAAAAAGAATAAGAAGATGTTCCTATTGTATTTATACATTAAATAAAACCAAAATAGTTGACGCTAGTTAAGATATTTCCAAAAAATGAGTAAACCATCATATGATGAAATAAAACATTAATCACCAAAGACTAAATAACACCCAATTCCCAAATTAGATAATTTGACTAATAAAATAACTTAAAATTCGTCAAAATACTCAATATGGAGTTTTGAACTGAAAAATATAAAGGATTGGTCTCATATTCTTTAGATATTAATAAAAATCTTATCGTTAATTAATATTGATAACTTATAAAGCCATATACTCAAAATTTATATGCCATAATCATATAATCATTAAAAAATCAATATTAATACCCAAAGTTGAATCTAAATCATTCTATAAAAAATAAAAATCACTATAAAACCAAAATAAAATCATTTATACATCCAAAAGATAATTCAACTTTTAATAATTAAATATAAATTCAATATTTTCCAAAATTATTTCTATTATCCTAAATCATATAATTCCCCCAAAATAATTAACTTCTTCAAAAATTATATTAATAAATAAATCGCAATATAATTTTACAATCCCATGTTTATATATTTGAAAAATCATATGATTCTAAAATCAACTTAATCCTCATCTGTAAAATCATTTATTTAAAGAAAATTAATACTAAATAGGAAATCACATTGGCTAGTGGTCAGTGTTCCAACCTTATCATCATTCTGTTGGGAGTACAAGCCCCATAACCCTTAAATTTTTGATAATTTATCTCTCATACAATGGTTTTTCCTTTTTCTAAAACTATATTATTATATTTCAATTATTAATAGAAAAACATATTTTAATATCATATACATAATCCACCTTGATCCTATAACGTTACCAAAATGAAAAAACCATTTTATACTAAATTACCATAATAACCTCATCATTAAAGAATGTCTAACCTAAAATTTCATATAATAATATTTAGATTAAATCCACCAAAATTTAATATAATTCCTCCAAAATAAGATTGAATGTTATACCAAAGGGTTACAACTAAATCATGACAATAAAAGTTTTAAAAAAAAACCACTAGTCAACTTAAAATACCATCACGTAAAATATGAAAAGTGGTGTATAAGCCTTGAAAATTATGATAAACTAGAAAATAATAATATCATTGTGGTATCCATAAATAAATATAATTTCCAAATTAAAACATCATAATCTCCAATGCTATCTAAATGCTACTCTAATACCAATTGTGACAACCCAATCCCGCATTCCCAGATCTGGTGCTAGAAACATTAACTATATATTTTTGACATGATTCTAATATATGTACCGCAATTTAAACCATTAAAATCATATGAAATATAAAATAATCATTGGATAAATTATATACCTGAAGATGTTTTATGTTTATATTTTTATATAATTAGGAAAAACTCTTACCTGATAATACCGATCCCTTTATGCGATCAATATTCCCACTATACACATCTTTTATTTTTTTCCTATTAAACATTCAAAATTGCCCCAACACATTAATAAACGCATTTAAAAACATCTATAAATATAGGACGAGAATATAAAAGCTCATTAAGGGAAAAATAAAAATAAACATTTCATTGGATAGCTATATCGGGCTAACCCATTCTTGGTTTATTTGAGATAAACCTTTTCTTGGTTAATAATGGAACCACCCATTCTTGATTTATAATGGAAATACCCATATTTATTTTATAAGAGAACTGAATATCATTATCAAAAATTCAAAATAATAATAATTTAATAAAAACGCATGAAATTTTGCATAAAAATATTCTTTTCACCCATACGGAAGACATTTTCAGATATTAAAATATCCATTCCATATAAAACCCTTTTGGAAAATAATAAATAAATGGAAAGGTGGGGTTTTTATTGAATAAAAAATTAATTTTTGTATGTTAATACAAGAAAGAAATAATATTTCGGTCTATGGGCCTTTGATTCCACATATGTAAAAATCTAAAAATTATTTTTCCATTTTTCAACTCATTGTTTATAAAACAAATAAAATGTTTCATTTTGAAAACCATTGAAGGAAAATCAAGTTACATAAAATGTAATTTTTGATTTTTTTAATGTACATATAAATAAATCAATTAATTACTTCAATGAATATGGAAATTCCATAAAAAATATTTAGAAAATGATCATTAAAAATGGTTATAATGTGGCATTTCATGTATAGTGCACCTTACATCATGTCTGAATCATTTTGTACACTCCATGTCCTTATGAATAATAAAATTATTATAATTTTTTAATTTCTTAAGAACAAAATTTCATTTTTATTATTACTTTTATTTTATCTATTACCATGTTGTATATGATACTTAATGAATTAAGTTCACATCAGATATTTTGATGATATTCGACTTATATGTTCCGAATGACATTAGTAAATTGGATACGATTAATGTGGTCATCATTTCACCATATCTAGAATAATAATTATGAAATATTTAAAAAAATTATAAATTAATTATAATTTTTATGAAAAATCATGAATTATGGTTATGAGAACATAACTTGGTTATAATCATAGAGACTGTAGGATGTACATACGCATGAGTAGCATTTCCCTTTTTCAAAGAACATAATGGAAATTTGTTATGGATCGTTTTATATTTGAATAATAATTATTAAATCATAAATAAAATTTTATTACTTTAAATACCCATATATATAATATCCAAGTGATATGGTTAAAAAAATTTATCACATCACTTCGTGGAAGTGGTAATCCAAACATGTTGATGAAAGATGTTATCATTTTTCAACTTAAAAGTTTCCAGAAAAAGATGATATATTATATTTATAGAATGACTATTATTTAATCAATAACATATTTTTACATTAAATCCATATTAATTTCCATTCATTAGTGACGGTTATGTAAAATTAATTACATCAGGTTGCGAGACTACAATTCAACATACACATGAATGATGGATTCATTTACATTTTATGGAATAATGAGATGAATATTGCTAATTACATTAACATAATATCATATCAGAATATAGAAGATATTTGTGTTATTATATATGCATAATTGAAGAATAAAATAAGGGTTTAGAATAAGAAATAATACTAAAAAATTTGGGTAAAATCTATACCTAATTATGAAAAAATATTTATACCAACAGAAAATTGATGACATATAATATAAATGTTGGAAAAAATAAGTAATTACAATTGTTATTATGAATGATTGGAATTAATTTTAATTACCAGAATTGGTATTTATCAATATATATATATCTATTGATATTTATTTTTATATACCAATAAATCATTTACCAACAATTAAATATACAACTTTAACACAATAAGAAAAATTTGTTTAATAATTCATGAATGTATTATTAATATTAACTTTTAAAAATAAATATTTTTTATACAAATATAAACTATATTTTAGATACATTTAATTGTAATATGTTTATTTTGGGATGAAATATATTTTTAGAGTTGAATATAAATTCATGAAATATTAATGAGAAGATACTAACATGGATTTATTTTAGAAATTGAATCCATCCCTAAAATTTTATTCACCACGTGCTTCCCCTATTCATGTGTATTCATCCCATGATACACCAAAATATAATTTTTTTTCATGAAATCTGTCACCCAAATTGTCACCATCGCTCTCACCCACACCTTAAGCTACACCCTCCATGATTATTGTCCATCTATTACACTCATCACCTATATATGCTTGATTTAATTTTTCTTTTTTGAAATATAAATTTGCGGTGACATGAGGATCCTAGATATAAACATATTTGTTGTACAATTAGTCGGTGATTTTCCCTCTAATAGGGTATATGTTTCTTCAATTAATGTTTAATGAACATCCAATAGTGGGATTATGGTGATTGAATTTATTTTTATTTAGGGTTTCAAATAATGTTTAATTAAGTGATCTTAATTTTTATTCTATTATTTTTATGATTTCTGGATAATAAATCCATAATTCTATATATCCTCTCTAATTAATTGAGTCTTGAATGATACATTAACACCAAAAATATCATTCTATACATTTCAAACTAATTTAAATGTGGTTGAAATATTGTACCAGACCGGAGAATGCAAGAAAATAAATCAGCAAATTCATATCACACAATTCTTTCTCTTAGTTGAAATTATATTTTCCTTTAATTATTATTTTTTATCGATGATCTTTTTCATTTATATTATCCACATAGTGGTAAAAATATATCTAAATGGACATATAATTTTATATTTAGACTACTCTCATTCTTTATTACTACATTTTCATTACTATTTTTCATATCCACAATTTAGACTACTGATTATAATTATTATAATATCTAGTTATGTTTTTAGATGTTTCATCCATGCATTGTATTCATTTAACAAATTATTGAAATTTAGAATAATATATCGTAAAGAACCATTAAAAGGTATATTTTTCACTATTTTTTCTATTGGAGAAAAAAAATTTAATACTATTATAACCCTTCAATTTAATTTAATTTGTAAATTTTAAATATTAATATTTATGACCTCCATGGTCATTATTCTCAAACGGAATAATTATTAGAGTTACATGTTAATTTATTATATGGATTGATTTATTTCAAAATTATTTTTCATATTAGTGGTAATAGAACTTAATATAAAGATAAATTTGAGTATCAATAACTTAATATTTAAATATATTATTTATTAATGAATAGTATTATTGAATAAAAATATTGCTTCATTATTTTGAAATAGTTTTTATGAAACACCATTAATCTTTAATTGTACATTTGAAAAAAAGTATTGTTTATTCTATCAAAGGAACATATTCACAAACAAATCATAAAAAAACATCTAATGTGATAGAAAAAATATTTCAACAAGAAATTTGGAAATAAAAATTTAAAATAAATAACATAAATCTCATTGAAGATGAATTCAAATGAAAATAAGTAATATATTGATAATTTAAGTACCCACAAACCAAACTATCCCACACAATACACTATATATATGAATTCTAGTACATCATTCCAAAAAATAACTAGTGCCTAATCATTTTTATTTCAAGAAACCCCACCCATGATAGATAAAGATGACTCTAACATCTTATCAAGAATGGATGTTCTATAGAAATTATATTTAAATTCCTTGATATTATAACCATGATTGTATAAAATACTAATAATCCCATATCATGACTTTAAATGTGGAAACTTTTTTAGTTATGAAGAACGAATCTCGAAAATAGTGATAATCGTTGGTGAGATTACCACCATAATGTCTGTTAGGATTACATAAATAGAACTGTGGTTCAAAAATCTCCCAATATTATCATATTATATTAAATCAAAACAATTATCCTATATATAATTTTTTGAACCCAATTATGCATAAAATGAGAAAAGGAATAACACATGGCTCATCTTTGAAAAAAATTCTTCTAAGAATTTTTTGGTTAAAATTTACTCAATATACTCATACAAAATATAACTGCAGTTAATTCCTCAAATGTACAGACATGCAAAAATATTAATTTCAAACAAAGGGACACATGAAAAGTTAATGTAACACCTATTTGTAAAATATTATTTTCACATTTCATGATATATCCACACATTCTAATATACTCGTTGATAAAATTTCCCATTATATTCCCAATGAAAGGTCCTTGAATATTTTTATCAAATGGTCTTGTTCTAAATTGTTTAAATGATAATGTATACTTCTATAGAGATGATGGAGAAATTTAATCAATGCCCCAACCACATTAAATTATTACAATGAAATTTATGTTATTTTGGACCTCTCTAGAAGGATATTTTGATAATACAAGTAGTGATTCATCTGTTAACTTTGACTCATGATAGTGAAATATCTAAGAAAATATTCTATTAACGAATAATTTTATCTATATCCCAATTATCTTATTTTACACGTACATTCAAAATAAATTTATAATTAAATAATACCACCATTATATATTAAAAAACACACCCCATTTCTATCCAAGGATACTAGGAATAGAAAATAAGAATTTATTGTAGATTTTATTTTATAGATTTTTAATGATTGTTAATTAAAGTAAAACTGATATTCATAATCTAATGGAAATTCATTTTATAAAACATTTGATATTTCACTGATATATTGAAAGGATATTTTATATGGTTTTTGATGATAAGGAAACAAACCAGGTAAAACTAAAAATGGATTGTTCTATATTTCCATTAAATTTATATGTTTCTTAGAATTACCAAAATTTATATGTTTTTAATTTTATTAATGTGTTTACAAATATACAAAGAGTCATTTTTAATATTAAATATTTAATTAAAAGTTCTTGAGTTTGCTCTATTTATTTAATCTTGGAATCCAACACTTTAGAGTAAAATATTTTGCAGATGGTATTGGAAGCTCACACCCATATAACATCTAGATTGTCAGTTTCAAATATCTTATAATAGTTATGATTATAATTGAATCTATATGTTTTTGATAATTATTGTACTATATAGGTACATAGTTATAATTATAAAATTTGTAAAGGTCCTTTATAAATATCATTAAGAAAATATACAAAATTTTAAAGATTCTCATTTTAGTAAATTATCTTTTTAAATTTGTGTTATGTTTCATTATAATTTAAAAGTAATGTTTCTAGATTATATAATTTTTATAATAGATATCCAAATCATTCATTTTATTATATTACCAATAAATAATGTTTCACCTAAATTTTTGAATCCACTGACTAATCTTTTAAAGAATCTTATCTGATGTATAGATCATAATTACTTGTTTTTTAACTGGATGATGATATATTTATCCAGATTAAAATATTTGTTTACTTAGTTCAAGTTCATGAATGTTTTTTTTGTAATTTCATTAAATAACCAAGAATAAAAATGATATTAACTTTCATTACACCAAAATTTTCATTTAGAAATTTCACGAAAAAAAATAGTTTTGTTATGGACATTGGCTGTGTAATTTTTTTTATTTTTGTAGGATACATTAGCATTGATAAATATTTAGTGGGTTGAAATTTTAATTTATTTCTCAGTAATATTTTTTTATTTTATTAAATAACTTAGTGAGATTGATTTCCTCATAAATCACTGTATAGTTGAACATTAATGGTGATGTTATCATTATATGATCACATTCTCTATTAGGTTAAAACTATATATAACAAGTAGATGAACTCTAAAATTTTTTCTCCTCAGGATCTGATTTAATTGAATTATTTTTTGAAAAATAAAAATAGATGATAACTATATGGATGTGGAAAACAATATTGGTTTTATTAATACTATTTCAATGTGTCGGGTGATGATAATAATGACATGGTAAAGAAAATTAATTGTGTTTTAACATGAAAATTCATATGTATGCTGTGGATGAGAGGAATAATTTTTTTGAATATATTGATAAGGACACTAAATATTCCATTTAATACTGACTAATGTGTATCAAGAAGATCTATAAGTTATAGGTTCATCAGTATTAGGTCAAGGAATGTGCGGAGCAGTCGAGGACTGCATGGTTAAGGAAACATATTCAGTCTTAATTACTATTTGAGTGATCCCAATAGAAACATTATTATCCATATAAAATTTTCATATTATTACTTGAATTTTAAATGAGAAGTTTTATTTCACATGTTGGTGATGGACTATGAGGAGTAGTCGAGACATGTATGTTTAAGGTAATATGTTGAGGCTTAATTTCTATTTGAAAGATCACTCTGACCACATTATTCACCTCATCTAATTCACAAAATATGGTTTTAAGTGTGAATTTATAGTTCAATTTCAAATAAATAACCAATATAAAATATTAACAATTTAAATGTAAACAAATGAGGTCCTAGATAAGATCAAGCACCTGAGAGTGTAGCGGTGAATTGTTTTCTCTCTATAAATTTTGAATTTTAAATGTTTACATAAAAATAAATTCTTTATAAATTATATAATAACAAATATATTCATCAAAAAATTGTAATTAGAGTTTTTATTGTCAACCCATTATGAGGAATGATGAATAAATCATGTTGGAAAAATAAAGGGAATCCATGGTGGATTTTGTATTGGATGAGACTATATCAGGTTCAGGGATGAATGATTACAAATATTGAGACATGGGGAATTATGATCATAGAAATTTACTTAGTGAGTGTCAGTATTTTGAAGAGGTATTACTGTTGAAGTTACTAGATAGATCAATTAGTCTTTATTTGATAGAATACCTCACTCTAATAGGTGAAAATTGATTTATGTCCCACAATAAACACATTCCATGATGTATAATGGTGTCATAGAATAATTTTATAATATTTAATTGGATTTTTTAAAGGATGTGTAGATCATGGTGACCTATGAGATTTTTTATTTATAAGAAAGCAGGAAAATGTACATAGACTGAAAAATGAGTGTTGAGTTGTGTTGAGTACAAGTACTGATGAAAATTAGTTTTATTTAGTAAAACTGAAAATTCTTCTCAATATATTTACAATAAGATGACTTATCTTTATGGAGGGATGAGATTCAAACATGTGTTGGCTCTTATAAGCATTTCATCATGGAGGATAAAATTTTATACATTTTTTATATATTTTTATTATTGAAAAACACACATCGTTAATTATAGATTGGACATTAGGGGAAATAGGAATGTTACAATTTCAACAAATTTCACACTTCACTAGTGAAGAAAACATTATTAACGTCACCAATTTTTATGTTGGTTATATATAACTGACGTGACAATATGTGATATGTGGTTTTTTACGTTGGTTATTTTATAACTGACGTAAAAAATACAGAGAGTAAATTTTTTACCTCGATTATTTTAATAACCAACATAAAAAATCCCTCGGGTTGGTTTTTCACGTTAGTTATAAATTAACCGATGTAAAAAACCAAAGCACGACATTTTTTACACCAGTTATTTGAAAATAAACATAAAAAATATGGTATCTATGAATTTTTTAAGTCCATTATAAACTAACCGACATAAAAAAGGCAGTATCAGAGGCCTTTTTGACGTCGGTTATTTGATAACTGACGTAACAACCCAACCTGCAGAATTTTTGACATCAGTTATATTATAATAATCATAAAAAACAAACAAACAGACAATTTTATGTCGGTTATAAAATAACCAACATAAAAAATGTGATTTATGATGTGTTTTTTACGTCTGTTATAGAATAACCGACGTAAAAAACCAACAGGCGGCTCTTTTTTACGTCGGTTATAAAATAACTGATGTAAATAAGGTAGTATCTGATACATTTATAATGTCGGTTATTATAATAACCGATGTTATAAATGTCATAAAAATATTTTATAATTTTGGTTATTAAATAACCAATGTTAGAAAACATTTTAAAAAATTATCACTCCCCGTGGATTGTCATTGCTGATTTTTGGATCGACAGACCTACGATGAGTACCTCTCGTGCAAAAAACCTAGAATCGACTCTTCGATCTTGTTTCATTAAACTCTTTTTTTCATCTTCATATATCATCTTTACTCTCCTCAGATCTGTCATCTCCACTCGCAACACTCAGGTAAGTCTCCCACGACTTTATTTTTTTCGTTTTTTTTCGGATAGTCTATAATTACGTTTTGCAATTTTTTTTCTTAAACTAGGTAAGATTCTTACACTTTAAACCCTCTAACCTCGTTTTTCCATCATCATCTTATTTATTATCACCAGATCTATTAGATAGGCTCACAATATTCAAGTAAGCATCACCTACTTCTATTTCGTTTTTTTTGTTTCGTGGATGCACTACATTGATGAAAATTTTTGTTTCCATTGGAAAATAATGATCTCATTCACCTATATTACTGCAATTTATATCTAAACCATTTTGATACACCCATTTTGTGTACCATTGTGATTTATTTTATACGTATATTTTGTTTTTCACGGTGGAATGATTGTTTTGGATCCTTGGATGTTTCTATTTTGGGTATCACTTTTTGTTGTTCCATAATCTATTTATGTCGTTTATTTTCGTAGCTTATTATAAGTCTTCATATGATATTAAAACCTGATTCATTGAACAATAGAGAATTTTAGACTAGTAGGAGATACAATTCATGGTTCTCATTTTTAATAATGGCATGATACCAAAACTAGTAGCTTGAGGTTAAAATCCCTATATATAAAAAACTAGTAGCTTGAGGTTAAAATCCCATGGCTCTGGGGGGCTGTCCAGAGGGTTGGGGGCTGTTCAGGGGGTTGGGGGCTATCTAGGGGTTTGGGGGCTGTCCAGAGGGTTGGGGGATGTCTAGGGTGTCCATGGTGGTGGTGGTGGTGGGGGGGGGGGAAAGGGGGTGGGGGTGTTGAAGGGGGTGGGAGACTGTCCAAGTTGGTGGGTGGTTGGGGGGGGGGGGCTGTACAAGGGGGTGGGGGCCTATCTAGAGGGTTTGGGGGGTTGTCCAGGGGGGTTTCCAGAGGGTTTTGGGGGGGGGGTGTCTAGGGGGTGTCCAAGGGGGTAGGGGTGGGGGTGGTTTCCAGGAGGGGTGGGGGCTGTCTAAGGGGGTGGTGGTGTCCAGGGGGTGTCCGAGGGGGTGGGGGTGGTGTTTAGAGGGTTCAGAGCTGTCAAGAGGGTTGGGGTGTCCAGGGTGTCCATGGGGGGGGGGTAGTCTAGGGGTGGGGGGGGGGTCTAAGGGGGTGGGTGGGGGGGGGGCTGTTTAGAGGGTTGGGGGTGTTCAGGGGTGTCCAAGGGGGTAGAAGGTGGGTGGTGGTGTCCAAGAGGGGTGGGGGTGTCCAGGATGGTTGGGGGGGGTGTACACGGGTGTGGTGGTGTCCAAAGGGTGTCCAAGGGGTGGGGGTGGTGTCTAGGGGGTGGGGGGGTGTCCAAGGGGGTGGTGGTGTCTAGGGGTGTCCAAGGGGGTGGGGGATAACTGTCAGTTGGGATTGACTACTGCATCGTGGTTTGTGATATTATGACATGATGATTGTATTGTTTCTTGGATATTAGTGTTGCAATATGATTCTATTTGGTTATATATATTTTGACCAGTCATTGACTATGAGAAAATTATGGGTTATGGGGGAGACCATGTCTTGGTTTTCAAATATGTGTAGTTATCCTGACCCAATTATGCCATGATGATTGGCTTTACATTGAAATTTTCTCCATCCGAGTTATTATTTTAAATTTGATTTGATTCCTAGGTTTACTCCATTTTCTCCTATTTTCTATCAACCATTGGAGGCCCCATGGGTTTCTTTGATTCCATGAAATTTAAAACTGTTATATTTAACTATATTTTCTTTCTAAAATCATATTCAAGCATATTTTTTAAAATAATCAAAGATTTGTTTTATATTTCAAAATTGGTTTACATTAAAATTATGATTGTTTTCATATAAACATATATTTTTATTATCTCAAAAAGATGTATAATTTTGGATATTTTTTATAGGTAATATTGAGTTGAAGATGGATTACGGCACATCGAATGAGCAATGAACATGAGGAAGGTGTTGATGCCTTTTTGGAATTTTTTAAATGATATGTTCCAAGTAGAGACATTTTTTTCTGTCCATGCCTGAAATGTTTGAATATGAAGAAGTTGAAAAGTATAGAGATAAAAGATCATTTGATTTGTCATGGTTTTAATCCGAGTTACATCCCTTATATTTGGCATGGTGAAACTAGACGGAATGTCACTGATGATGATGATTCGCAAGATGGTATTTCCGATGGAATTGACGAAATGATTCACGATATTGCATCAGAACAAAATGAGATAGAACCGATAGTTGCGCATCTATATAGTGATGCTGAAAAACCATTATATCCTGGTTGTATAGATTTTACGGTTCGTCAGAGGTGTTAAGATTGATTAACCTGAAGGCGAAACATGGATGAAGTGAATTTTTTTTACAGAGCTGCTACAATTGATGGAAGACATTCTTACAAAACATAACAATCTTCTAGATTCATATTATAAGGCCAAGAAAATGTTATGCCTGATGGGATTGGGATAAAAGACTATACATGCATGTCTGAATGACTATATTATATATAGGAAGGATTATTAATTTCTATCAGAGTGTCCTAAATGTGGGACATCACGATATAAGGTGAAAGAAAAATCACAGGCTGATGTAGAGATTACAATGATCCCTTCAAAGGTATTTTGGTATCTTCCTATAATTCATCATTTCAAACGTTTATTTTCTAATTCACATGATTCAGAAAAGTTAATATGGCATGCTGATGAGCTGTTATGTGATGGAAAAATACGTCATCCAGCTGATTGTCCACAATGGAAGAAAATTGATTAGTAGTATTCTACATTTGGAAATGAAATTAGAAATATCAGACAAGGTTTGTGCATAGATGGAATGAATCCATACCGAACCCTCATTAGCAGACATAGTTCATGGCCCGTTTTATTGGTAATTTACAACCTCTCTCCTGATGTTTGAATGAAGCGAAAATATGTCATGTTGAGTATAATGATTTCTGGACCAAAGAAACTGGGCAATGATATTGATGTTTACTTGTCCCCATTGATTGATGATTTGAAACTTTATGGGTGGATGGTATTAGGGTGTATGATTCTTATAAAATGGAATATTTTCAACTGCATATAGTGCTTTTGTTCACTATAAATGACTTCCTAGAATATGGAAATTTTTCTGGATACAATGTTAAAGGGAATGAAGCATGTCCATGTTGTGAACAACATACGTCATATTGTTAGTTGCATCATAGGAGGAAAATATTCTACATGGATCATCAAAAGTTTTTTCCTATAGATCAACCTTATAGAAGAATAAAAAATTCATTAAATGGATCACAAGAATTTGGAATTGCACCAAAAACATTATCCCCTAATCTGTATTTTGAGAGGGTGAAAAACCATGATGTGACATTGGGAAAGGCACATAAATCTGGTAATGATAGACATATTTGGTAGAAAAGGTCAATATTTTTTGAGCTACCATATTGGAGATATCATGATATTAAACATAATATTGATGTCATGCACATGGAGAAGAATATCTGTGATTGTTTGATTGGAACATTGTTAGATATTAAAGGAATGAAAAAAGATTGGTTGAATGCAAGATTGGACTTACTATCAATGGGAATACTTTTGGAGTTATCTCCCACTCTTAAAGGAAGACGAACATTTCTTCCCCCGGCTTGTCATACATTATCGAAGAGGGAGAAAATTAGATTTTTTCAGTGTCTTCATGATATCAAATTGCATCAAGGTTATTCTTCAAATGTAAAATATTTTGTCTCATTGAAGGACTTGATGTTGATAAGTATGAAATCTCATGATTGTCACGTCAGGATGCAACAACTTCTACCAGTTTCATTGTGTGGAATATTTCTCATCTGTGACAGAAAGACTATAATGAATTTGTGTTATTTTTTCAATTCAATTTGTAATAAGGCGGTTGATGTGAATGCTTTGAAAATTTTGGAAAATAATGCAATTTTTATACTTTTTCAATTGGAAATGTATTTTCCTCCAACTTTTTTTAATATAATGGTGCATTTAATGATTCATATGGTTCAAGAAATAAAGCTTTGTGGACATTTTATTCTTTGTTGGATGTATCCTTTTGAAAGGTATATGAAAATATTGAAGGGGTATGTTACGAATCCATATCGACCTGAAGCCTCCATTATTGAAAAGTATATTTTTTAGGAGGTTGCGAGTTTTGTACGAGCTAATTGGCTTCAGAACAACACATAGGTTTGCCTCCATCTCGCCATGAATGAGTTAATAATGAGGGAAATCGGATTCGTGGCTTGTAAGTCAAATTGTTGTCAACTGAAGAGATGAAGAAGTTAGGATCATACATCTTGAATAACATAGATGATTCTCAACCGAATATCATATTGCATATTTATGAGTTGAAAAAATGTCATCCAAAGAAGAAATAAATGTGGGTTTTGAATGATCACAACAAAACATTTTTTTCATGGTTTAAAAAGTCCTTTATTGGTAGATCAGATGTATCAGAGATATTAAAATGGATAGTGGGTGGTCCATGTTTAAATGTGATAACATGGTATGGTTATGAAATTAATGGCTACACATTTCATAAGAAATCTCAGGATAATAGAAGTGCAGTTCAAAATAGTGGTGTATTGGTGTTTGCAGAAGTAATGCATTTTTAATGTGCTAAGGACAAAAACCCAATTTCCACATCAAGTGCATATTATTGAGTGATTGAAAACATATGGGAGGTTGATTACTTTAAAATTAAAGTTCAGGTTTTTAACTGTAAATGGTTTATCGGTAATAGCAGTGTCAAACACGATGAATTTTGAATGATACTTGTTAATATGAATAGATTGGAAGACAGATATGATTCTTTTATAATGGAAACACATTAAAAACAAATTTTCTATATTGTAGATCGATCAGATATGCAGTGGGATATTTTTTTACAAGGGAAAAAACAATATGTTGGTGAGGATGAACTTGATGAAGATGCTGATTTATGTGAGATCCCTACTTCCATGGAAATATTAATAGAACATAATGATGAGCATGTTGAAGACATGGTTTGGGCCATAAGGAATGATCATGACAAAGGAATTTTGGAAAACAATCCACTTGTACATTCCTAAAAGTATAGGTAAAATTTTTATATTTGTTGTTTACATTTATTTTTTTCATAAAATTCTAGATATTGTATGTTTTTTATTTATTAAAACATGTATTAAAACAAAATAAGAATAAATTTTTGTTTGTTTTATGTTTGTTTAGTTTACTTTATCATTTTTACCATTATATAAATTATATATCTATTATTTTTGTTCAGTGAAAATTACTTTAACATGTTTACCAGGTTTACCAGGTTTACCATGTTTAGCATGTTTACCATCTTGACCATCTTGACCATATTGACCATTATTTAACATGCTTACCATATTAACAATGTTTACTGTTATGTAACTTAGTACAATTTTCTATTTTCCGATTACAATAGTATTAAAATATTTGAATTTGTATATTTGTGAACTAATGTTTTTTTATTATTTGAAGGATAATGACAGATCAATCAGTTGATCAACCACATGATTCTAGAGATGATCATATTGGTAATACCTTTGGGGAGGAACATTCACATGCCCCTCTTGATGTTCCCCAATCATCCTCATGTGCTCCTATTACGAAAAGTAGTTCAAGAGTTGGTAAACATGGGTGCACACATTTACCAAAATTTGCACTTTAACGTACACATGATCATAGGATACTTGTTGAGTTTGATGAGAATGATATTCCTAGAGGTCCAAACGCAAAAGATTTTAATATTTTTGTATCAACTCAGGCTAAGAGCAAAGTAAGAATTTTGTATGATGACTGGAGAAGTCTGTATAAAGCGATAATCTCTCAGTTGTGAGAGACAATTTTGGTAAGATATTTTTCTATTATTTGACTATTATTTAAATTTTTCTAGTATATATAATATGTTTAGCCTCTTCTTTATCAGATGACATTTGATATTACTGACACTGGATAAGTCAGGAAGAAATGCTTATCGATGGATGCAAGGAGATGGAGGGATTTCAAATCAACCCTCTCATATGATTACATTTTTGGTCTTAGGAGTCATGAAAATCCATGTCATATATATCCTTTTATAGATGAAGACACATGGAGACAGTTTGTTGAAAGTAGAAGAAAAGAGTCATTTTTGGTAAGGGCAATGTAAGATTTTATATGCTTTCTTATATAAGTGATATTATTAATGATTTTTTAATGATTTATTATTTTTAATTTATAGAAATCAAGGAAAGATCATCAAGAGATCCAATATAAAAATGTATACACTCATAGTTTATCTCTGGGAGGGTATGCATTTTTGGAAGAAAAAATCATGGCGTAAAAATTTCAAAAACTAAGAGATGAGTCTTCATGCTCTGGAGAGGAGGCACCTCCATCCCCTCCATCTAGACATGAAAAATGGAAAAGAGCTTGGATGGGAAAAAGGGAAATATCTTTCGAAAGAATCAAGAATCATAGCAGGGAGTATTGTAAGATATCTATTTTATTTAATTAAGTTAACTATTTTCTTCATATAATTTCAATCATTAAATAAATTTTCAATTATTTAATAAAGGATTGTCTTGATGGGCAGAGCTCACAGGGGGCATTTACAGCTACTGGGAGGCTGGATATTTTATCTGTAGAATTGGGAAATCCCGAACATCCTGGTCATGTACGAGGATATCCAGCAGGTGTATCAGTTAGAATAGTGTTGCCACATTCTTCAACTTCTAACGTTGAGGGTGTTTCTAAAAGAAAAATAGAATCCTTAGAGGACTATGTTCATAATATTAATGCGACTATGGGTGAAAAGATTAGAGCGTTGATACAGTCTATGTTTGTAGAAATGAAAAAAAAAATTCAGACTACAACTCCCACTCCTCCACCTCCCCCTATAGACCCCATTATTTATCCTCAACCTCATCCAGTAGCTCCAACTCCCCCACCTCTGCCTATGGGCCCCATTTTTTATCATACTCCTCCACCATAGCTTCCTACCTATTTTGAGTTGTATGTTGATGATCCTCAACATCATATAGTTTCATATGTGTTGGTATATCGTATAGGAGATACAGTTCATCATCAAAATTTAGAGGTAAAGAAAAAGAGGGTCACTTTAAATGATATTGTAGATAGATCAGCTCGATTACCATTACCTATAGATGAGGTGACGATAGTTGCACATAATATCAGCCATTTTTTAATTTGGCCATCCAGACATCTTCGACTCATTACCATAGTGGTATGAATGTTATATCTTTTGTTTGAATTTTTATTAAAGTAGTTTTATCATTTGAAAACTAATATATTTTTATTTTTATTTTTATAGGAATACATCAAAGGTAAAGAAATATTGTATAGACAACAGAAAAGAAAAATGGCTATGACATCAGTTGCAGATTCTAGTAGTCTTGACAGATTGTCAAGATATTCAAATTTGTTGGCGGGTCATTATGAGTTTCCAGTGGAAGCTCAGGTTTTTAGACATGAAAAAACTGTGGGGATTATAAAAACTGATATCATTGAGCTTGTTACTGAAGATAATTTGGGAATCAATGTGGTTAAATTTTTTTTCATGTAAGTCTAAACACCTTTTCCCTGCGTTATATTTATTAAAAATGTATAATTTTGTCTGTTTTTTATTAGGTATCTTTATAGAATTTGTGAGATGAACGAGAAGATAGATGTATATGAATTCATGGACCCACAATTGATTTCCCCTGAATCTTGTGAATTGGATGAGGAACAAAGAATGCTTTATATTGCTGAAAGACTTGAACAGAATATAGTCACACAATGTTGGATGATGCCTTTTTGTGAGAGGTAAGAAACACATCTCTCTCAAAGAGTTCATTATCTTTAAATATAAAAAACCACTAACTTTAAATTTTATTTTATCAGGGATCATTGGATGTTAGGGGTTTTTTTCCAATGAAGAAAACACTTTATTGGATATTCTCTGTCCATGATGATGTGCGCCAATGTTTTAAGAAAATATTGGAAAAGTATGTTTCAATTTCCCAATAGTTTTATATATTATAATTAATTTCAAATTTACCCTATTTGTATTATTTTTTGACAGGGTATTGGTCTACTTTCGAAAAAACACAATGATATGGAGTGTGAATATCAAATATGTAAATGTGAAGGTAAATATCCATTTATAATTTGTACTTTTTTTGATTTATTACATAAAAATAATATATTGAATTTACACTCATTCAAACAGAATTTTCATGAACAACTAGGCGTCATCGAATGCAGATATTATATTTTAAGATTTATGTATGAAATAATAACAACTGGGACAGTTGTGAACTTTTACCTGGTAAGATTTCCTTTTAAACATTGCCATAAGATATCAATTTTATTTATTCATTATACACATTAACTAATATCCTTTTAATTTGTAGCTATTTTATGACCCTCAAACCTATACTTATCAAGACATCAAACACTTACAAGTGGAATGGTAAAATTATTTTACAGGTTTGATTGAATTTTACTTGTTTTTAGTGTAAAATGTAATTTTGAATATTTTTGTTGTAATTGTGTATTTGATAGTCTTTTAGGTTGGATTTTGTTTTGATGTTGACAGTGTACGTTTTGAATGTTATATATTTGATGGTTTAAGTTTTCTCTACTTCTTGTTTTTTTCTACTTATGAGGGTTTTTCTGGTATGGATTTTGGTCTAGGGGGAGGAGTTCCAAGGGTGTGGGGGGTGTTCAGTGGGGTGGGGGTGTCCAGGGGTGTGGGAGGGATGTCCGTTGGGGGGGGGGGGGGGGGTCCTGGGTTTCCATGAGAGTGGGGGCAGTCCAGGGGGGTAGGAGCATTTCTAGGAGGGTGGAAGGGTTGTCTACAGGAGTGTGAGGCTGTCCAGGGGGTGCCTGGAGGTGTGGGGGTGTCCTGTGGGATGGGGGGGGGGTTTCTAGGGGTGTGGGAGGGATGTCCAGTGGGGTGGGGGAGAGAGGTTCTGTCCTGTGGGGTGGGGGGGGGGTGGCAGGGTGTCCATGGGGATGGGGGGGAGGGGGGTAGTCCAGGGGGTGGGAGAGGAGGTGCCACTATCCCTTAGGGGGATGAACACCGCTGGAAGGTACTCATCACTCCCACATGTGAAACATTTGGGGAGCTCAAGCTTCTCATGTTGGAGTGATAAGTGCCTTCTAGCAGCGTTCCCCCGAGGGGGTGTCCAGAAGGGTGGGGGGTGTCCAGGAGGCTGGGGGGGGGGGGGTAGTCCCGGGGGTGGGGGCAGTCCAGGGGGGTGTGTGTGTGTGGGGGGTGTCCAGGTGGGTGGGGGCAGTCCGAGGGTGGGGGGAAGTATAGGGGTGTGGGGGGTGTCTAAAAGGGTGGGGGTCATCAAGGGGTGTGGGGGGCTGTCCAGGGGGTGGTGGGGAAGTCCAGGGGTTAGGGTGGGGGGAGTCTAGGAGGGAGGGGGTTGTCCATGGGTGTTGGGGGTTGTCCAGGGGGCCAGTACATGGGTGTGGGGGGGTGTCCAAGGGTGTGGTGGGGGTTGTCTAGTGGGGTGAGGGGGTTCTGGTCTGTTTTTGTAAACTTCTTGGTCTGTTTCAGGGGTGTGGGAGGGCTGTCCAGAGGTGTGGGAGTGTTGTCTAGAGGGTTGGGGGTAGAAATGAGGGTGGGGGGATGTACAGGGGCGGTGGTGATGTCCAAAGGTGTGGGGGTGTCTAGGGGTGTGGTGGGGGCAGTCCAGTGGGGTGAGGGGGTTTTGGTTTGTTTTTGGTAACTTTTTTGTCTTTTTGAGGGGTGTGGGAGGGATGTATAGTGGTGTGGGAGTGCTATCCAGGGGGTGGGGGTATACAAGAGGGTGGGGGTATACAAGAGGGTGGGGGTTTTTCTAGGGTTTGGGGGCGGTCCAGGGGGTGGTGGGGATATATAGGGGTGTGGGGGTCTGTCCAGGGGGTCGGGGGGTAGTCCAGGGGCGTGGAGGGTGTCCAGGGGTGTGGTGGGGGCTGTCCAGTGGGGTGAAGGGGGCTGTCCAGGGGGTGGTGAGGCAGTCCGAAAGGGTGTGGGGGGGGGGTGTACAAGGGTGTTGGGGGCTGTCCAAGGGGTGGGGTAGTCTAGCGGTGTGGGGGTGTCCAGGGGTGTGGGGGTGTCCAAGGGGTGGTGGGGAAGTCCAGGGGTGGGGTGTCCAGAAGGGGGGAGGGGGGTTTCCAGGGGTGTTGGGGGCTGTCCAGGGGTGGGGGAAGTCTAGGGTTGTCCAGGGGTGTGGTGGGGGCTGTCCAGTGGGGTGAGGGGGTTATGGTCTATTTTTGGCAACTTTTTGGTCTGTTAGAGGGGTGTGGGAGGGCTGTCCATGGGTGTGGGAGAGCTGTCAAGGGGGTGGGGTATACAGGAGGGTGGGGGATGTCCAGGGGTAGTGGTGATTTCCAGGGGTGGGGGTGTCTAAGGGTGTGGTGGGGGAAGTCTAGTGTGGTGAGGGGGTTCTAGTTTGTTTTTGGTAACTTTTTGGTCTGTTTCAGGGGTGTGAGATGGATGCCCTGGGGTGTGAGAGTGTTGTCCAGGGGGTTGGGGGTATAAATGAGGGTGAGGGGAGTCCAGGGGTGTGGGGGGCTGTCCAGGGGGTGGTGGGGATGTCCATGGGTGTTTGAGGCTATCCAGGTGGTCGGGGGGCAGTCCAGGGGTGTGGGGTGTCCAGGGGTGTGGTGGGCGCTGTCCAGTGGGGTGAGGGGGATCTTCAAGGGGGTGTGGGGGGATGTCCTATGGGGTGAGTTTTACATGTTATCAATGTAAAGGCTTAATTTTTCTTTGGTTCCTGTTTTGGTCTACTTCTGTTTTTCTTGAATGAATTCATTTTTTGGTTTCTGATTGTTTTTGGGGAGAGAAGAGGAATGCATTATATTTTTTTTAAAAAAATTTTGTTTTCACGTCCGTTATTTAATAACCGTCTTGATAAGCACCCCCTCCCTTGTTTATCATGTCCGTTATTTAATAATTGACATGATAAACATCCCCCGCACTATTTTATCACAATGGTTATATAATAATCGACCTGATAAACCCTCCCCTTGGTTTATCACGTCGGTTATTTAATAACCAACTTGATAAACACCCCCACAGTGCTTTATCACGTCGGTTTTATAATAACTGACGTGATAAATCCTCCCCCTAGTTTTTTCACGTCGGTTATTTAATAACTGACGTGATAAACACCACGATGTTATGTTTTTTACATTGGTTTTTAAATAACCGACGTAAAAATAGTATTTATAACGTCGTCCGTATTATCGTCGGTTAAAAACCGATGTAAAAAAATGAAAAATAACTGACGTAGAAAACATTTTTTTCACTAGTGTATGTAGTCCTATTTATTTCCAATATCTTTAAATCCTAGCTTGTTTTAACAATTTGACTACCCTACCTCTATAGTCTTTTACTTAATATTTTTCAATTGGTTTTAGATCTCTAATTTTGTTTTTGTCTCTCCATGAAATGAACTTTTAGTTTTAGGAATCACATGTTTATATTCTTGGTATATGTAGTTTTTTTTGTTGGATATCGATAGTCATGTTTATTTATATTATTAATTTTTTCAACCAGGTTTTGGTTGTGTTGTTGTTATGATTAGAATTTTGTGATGTTATACTTTTCAATAGATATTTAACATTATTGATTAGTAAAGGGTAATTGTTGGACTTTTTAATACCATGGATATATTCTAGAGGAGTATGACCAGTTGATTGGGTAGTTAACATTACTGTGTTGTGTTGGATCAAGATGCGCAAAAGACTATTCCAAAACCACCTCATTTTCTTTTAAAAATTAAACTTTCATCCTTATGTGGGATTTTTTTCATCATGCTGGAACCAACTATAATGGGTCTTAATGTGATTATAGTTTTTTTGTAAATTAAGGGAATCTACTTTTTTGTTTTACATTCATTATAATTAATTAAAATTATAAAATTATTTATTCCTTGGAAATGTAAAATTGTATATTAAATAAATTTGCCATAGGTTTGATGAGTTTCTTATTAGATAGTTTCATAATAATAACAATATAATATTAATGTGTTCATTATATATTATTAACTTAATCAATATAATGTGTTATTTCACACATTTAATGACGCAACAAAAAAATATTCTGTATCCATTAAAAATCAATTTTTAGAATTTTTTTATTACTATTGGATATAATGATAAGAAAAAAAATATTTTAATTAATATTATTAATTAAAATATAACAAAAATTATGAATAATAATACAAATATAAATAAAATATTATAAAATATATAATAATTAGATATATGTTTAATATGAATCTGTTCCTAACCCATTTAACCGACAAATATATTATCAATTGGTGTTATTATAATTGCAACAGATCAATTTTATCTACAAAAATATGATTTAGTGAAATAGTTTATACAAAAATTTAGTGATATTATTTTTTGGTAAATTATTTACCAAAATAATATAAACTTTAACCAACATATATATCCTTGTTAGAAAAAGCTAATTATTTTGTAGTTCGCATTCTTTGGATATCCTCCTTTTCCATACAACTTATGTTCGACATGTTTGGTATTTATCCCAAAATAATAACTATAGAGAATGGTTATGGATGTTAGGAATGGGTATGGTAATGGATTTTCTATACGAAATTCCTCTTCATGTGTGGAGAGAAGAGGGGAGGCAGTTTCACTTTATAAGTGATGGAAGGAGAATTTTTGGAATTTTTTTAAGTATTAAATTAATATAAATTTATTTTCTGGTTAAAATGGATCAAAAATAGTAGAATTCAAATATGAATTTGAGTACATTTTAAAATCATGTCATCTAATTAAATTTGTTCTTGTCTATATCATTTTGTAACCATTATCTCTTTTTAAAATTGTTCATTTACCCCTTTGACAATTACAATGATAACACCAATTTTTACTCTTTAGGGGTTAATAAAGATACTGTAAAAAGAAATTTGACCTCAAAATGGAAAATGGATGATATTTTAAACCATTTACCATTATGTTTTCAAAATATAAGATTTCTGTGAATTCTAAATCATTTTATAAAATATCGTTTATCATATAAAATAATTAATCTAATTTTTTTTAAAATACATGAAATATTATAATATAATATGTATCTATATCATTTCAATTTGTTCCAAAATGAATTTAATTATAATTTTTTGAGGATATATACATCATTAAATCATAAAATAAAATTTTTATTGGTTTGGATATCATTTTAAACATTATCATTTCATTTAAAACCTTTGTTAACTAATTTTAACCTTAGTTAGGGTAATGAATTTGTCAACATAAAAGGGTAATAGATTTTTTTATGAGTAAAAAAATTGATCATAAATTGAAAAGGGATGATATTATAGGCAATTTATCATAATAATTATATTCTTGAAATATTTTTATGATTTTCAAATAATTTATTAAAATATTATTTAACATTAAATATCATTAATGTAATTTTTTAATCTATTTACATAATTGGTCTATGAACACAATAAGAAGAAAATTAATGTCTAACATAATAAAATTAAAATTAATAATACATTATTATTAAATATTAATTTTTTTTGACACCATATATTATCCAAAAATAAAACTTTTTATGTTTTTAAAATCATTAACTTTGTTTTTATATTACATGGAAAATAAGCATGTCAATGTTATGAAATATTTTAATGTAATTATACCATTAAGAATTTTTATTTAAAAACATTTACCATGATAAAGGAAATTTATTAATATATTAAATTAAAATTTATAAATGAACATAATATGTTTTTATCCCTATTAAAAAATATTTTAGATTTTAAAACTAGGAAAGTGAGATTTTCTATATTTTGTTTTACTTAAATATTATAATGGTAAAATTAAAAAAAAAATTACATAATGTAACATTTTATAATTTTTAAGGAATATTGAGTAAATAGACTTATAAAATGAAATTAAGGAAGGTTTTTGTTATATTTTTAGTTCTTATCATATTATTTTTTAATCACAATTGACCCATTTTATCATTTCTATGGTAAAAAAAATTTAATTAGGTTACTATTCACATAAAAAAAATCAGATAAAATTATTAATTGATGTTAATTATGATGATTCAAAATATATAATCCATTTTATCAAATTCAATGAATAGAAGTGGTATAATTAAATTTAAAATTAAACCCTCAAATGTGATGAAACATTGTTTTCTTAAAAAATGGATTTTTAAGTATAAATTTGTTTTTATAACAAATTAAAGTACAATGTAGGTTATAATAAAATTATTTCGATTATTCATATTAAATAAGGACTAATGAAATTTTAAAAATAATCCAAAATATAATATGACTTCATATGTAGTTGAGAAAAAAATATACTTTTTAATAAGTATCACAAATTTTCACAATTCATTGAAAAATGAAACCTTATATAAATTTCCAAAACAAAATAAACCAAAGATAATTTCATATAACTAATTCAAAAATTATATCCATTTTATCAGACAAAAATTCAAAAAGATATGAAATTTAATTATATTATTTGCTCTCAAAAAGCAATAAAACCCGTTATGAAGAAAAAATATATTGAAGAATATAATGTATTTAATTAAAAACCAAGTTATTATTTTCTAATAATTAATCATTATAATTTTATTGATTTTTATGTTTTCATATATTTTGTAATTTATTTAATCCTATTCATGCCCTCCGATTTCGTGGCTAGCTTTCGACTATAATATTTAAATATTAAATCCTCACGGTTCTTTTAATCATGGTGTTTCACAATTTATACACTATTGAACATAGTATTCTTTTAAAATATAATGATTTTTCATACTTGTTTATAATCCTTATATAGTTTTAAAAAATTCATGTCATAATATTTTTGAGAATAAAAAATGAGATTACCCATTAATGTTTAAAAAGAGATTTATTGTGTGAAATAGTTATATAAAACTGATTGAGGGAATATGAAAATATCACTTACCCAAAACCAATATTGATCAAATATTTTAATGATATTTAGGGAACAAAATTTACTAGTTACTTTTTTGGTTTTAAGTTACATTAATGTGTCTATAAGAACTGATTGAAAAAATAAAAAACCATCAGTTTTCCTCAAAAAACAAATTTCTTATAAGGGGATTAAATTTTTATTATACAATGATTTTAAAAATTATCAATGATATCTAGTGAATATTTTCTCAAATTTTAGTGAATATTTTTTAGAGGTATTTATTGATGAATTCATTATTTTTTTTGAAAAAAATTGATCATTTCCTAAAAAAAAATAGATAATGTTTTGAAAGCATGCATTAAAATATATCATTTTATTAATTTCAAAAAATATTAATTCCTGGTTGATAAAAATTGTGCTTCGATATGTTATCTCAAGAAATCGGAATAAGGCTTGTAAATAGAATATGGAAATCCTTATTACAATATCTTAACCTTATTTTATAAAACATGTAATATCATTATTAAGATATGATAGTTTCCCTATAATATTATCCAATGATGATAGTTAGACTTCTCTAACATATTCCAAATTACATAAAAATAATGTAGAAGTTGTTTCTATGAAATATGAAAGAAATAAATTGATGATATGAAAATTAAGAACACTACATCCGGAGTGATTCAACCTCAATGATGAAACCACTTATTTGAGTAGTTGTGTGATGGTTCTAATACAAATTTTAGGCTAGTGCATTTAAAACTAACTAAAAAAGTCCTGTTATTTCACACGATTTATAAAACCTATATTATTCTCAAAAAAATTACACCACTAATAATAATGAGTTTTTTAAAATACTTTTTAAATTAATGAAATTAATGTACAATTCCCTCATACAAAATTTTATTATTTTCATTGAAAATGTAGTACTTTGGATGGCATAATAAAGATTAGTGAGATAAATGTTACCATTGTGTGTGTTTGATGTGAAAATAAAGGATATGAATGGGAAAAAAGGTAACAAAATATCACATGAGAGACATCCTCATATAGAAAAGGTGGGAATATTAGACAAGGAACAATTGGATGACTTAATTCTAGGTGAAAAACTTTTCTTAATTAATGTTGAGGTACATTTCCATCTAGATTTGGTAAATTACCATGTTATATCTCAAGTTCATACATATCTAAACAAACATCTGTATTTGATACTTAAAGATAAATATATTTAATCCAGGTGGTAAAATCCATATTTATGGACAATATGTAATATGATGGTGGATATGATATGCCTATATAAAAGTTAAATAAAACCTAGAATGATTTTCTATGCAAATTATCTTATAGAGGACACATTGAAATCAATGAACTACTAGGAAGGTTGTTGAATATAGATTAGATTGTCCTTCCATACTAAAATAAACTAATGAAATATTTATGAAATAAAATCATTTCCAATTCACTTGAAGCATTTATAAATGTTTGGAAATTATAAATAAAAATTATAATATTTTATATTTTGGGATTGGATTTTATTAGATAATTTAACATGTATTTGGTATATTCATATATCTATCATGATGTTGATATATTTTTCTTAATGGATAGAGGATAAGGATATAAAAATAGAAGACTCCTTTATTATCCATGATTTTTTTAGAATTAAAAGCTCTTAGGGGTTTTGGTTGTAAATAGAAATATTTAGTGATCAGGAAAATCAATTTGATAAGAAGAGAATAGTGGAAATAATAAGGATTATATAATTGAACCTTGAAATATCAATATCCTACCACACCTAGACCAAAGGTAAAACTAAATTATCCATCATAGAGATAAAATGGATATTACAAAAATTCATTTACTAAAATATAGATTCTTAATTAAAATGATATAGGACGACTTTTGTTATTTTAAAATATCTTACAAGGCGTCCATTGGTATTATACAATATAGGTTAGTCTACAAGAAAAATTATCATGTTCTTGTGGAATTAGAGAATAGATCATACAGAGTTATTAAGAAGATGAATACATATTTTGATATGGATAGAAACCAAATGATATTCTAGATAAAAAAATTGAAATCATCGTAATGTAATCATTTATGAAATATTGGATTTAAAATTTGAGATCATTATTGGATCATGTTAGAATAATTTAGAACAAAAATTCCATCTAGAAGAGAATGTGATGCTATATAATTCAAGGATGAAATTCATTCCCAATATAATTCATTATATATGGGATCTTACAATCAATTTTTTTAATATTTTATTTATTGTAGTAAAAATAGTTAGAATCTATGAGACCATTCACAATGAATGAAGAAATATTGAAGAAGAATGAAGTAAATTTTCTAAGGAACCATTGAAAAATATTACACTCCTCTAACCATTTTATAAATGATCCACAAGGTTTTCACTTCTTCTTACCTACATTTTAATAGTCTTATCATTATATATTAATAATTTTTATTAGTGATAGTAATTCTATAAGGAAATTGTATTCTTTAATTTTATATGGGGGTTACCTCTATAGGATTTTATGATTTTTTTAGTTTTCTATATCATATTTGTGTGTTTTTGTTTCATATATTTATATTTTTTAAACTCATTGGGATTAATTTAATACCATACAACATTTGGGACCTATTCTAATTTTTAGTAACTAATTAGATTCCATTAAATTAAATAAAATTAATATTGAAATGAACATAATTATTAATTCAAACCTTAATAAAATCTTTAGAATCCCATGAATAAGGAATCATATGTAATGAAATAATATAAAAATTTCAAATAATTTTACCAATAGTCCTATACATTTTTTTGAAATATTCTTACAAAATTAGTAATTCTTAAGATATTTGATCCATGATTGAGTAATAAAAATTTGTTGTGAATTCCAATTAAAATTATTAATGATTGATGAATTATTTTAAAAATGACTAATTCATTCGTTTTTAAAATCCACCCTATCAGAGATTTTTTATTAAACCCATAATGATTGTAAACAACATTTTACAGTAGCCAAATGAAAAGCTAGAAAATCCCAAAACACATTTCTCTAATGTAAAATGTTTTATCAAAGGTGTACTCATATGTGTTTGGGGGAGGCTACATGATAGGAAACTATTGAAGGCTAATATTCTTCACATGGGAAAGTAAGATAACACCAACACATGATAAAAATTGACTCTTCTATATCTCCATAGATTTTTTATAGATGATGTTATGAAATATTATAAAAATGTATGGAAAAGAGAGAAAAGAAATTTCTAATAAAAATGTATTAAGTGTGAATCACCAATAATATAGTTGAAGTTATGTTGAATTAATCCTTATAAGATAATATTATAGGATACATTTTGTGAGTGAAAATGGTAAATCATCTATTTTTCATTATATAGATCCAAACTGGAACATTCTACCTTTGAACAATTAAACAAAACCACCCTTAAACCTTTTTCAAAAGGAAAAACAACAGCCAAGATTCTAGAATGTCACGAACCATCCTAGTGGGGCCCGTGCACAACTCCCCCAGCCCACCACTAATAGGCCAGGTGTTAGGTCAGACAGGGTAATGGCAGATGGTCTAGAGGGGGTTGAATATACCAGATTAAAAATTTTAATCAAATAAATTAATTATCAAAGTTTATTATTAAATTTAATTAGCAGCGGAAAATAGTAAATAATTCAAGGGTTTTTCTTTATAGTAGTTCGGTCCAAAGTGGGCCTACTCTACTCTTATACCTCTCTACTTGGCGAGAGATATGTTTGCACTAAAAATTATTTTAATTGGGAATCATAACCCAATTAAAAAATCCTTTTCTAGTGGAGGGATAACCATGACACTGACTTTTCTGTGGGGAGTCACAACCCTTACAACCTGAATTTAGATACTGGGAGTTACAACCCAAGCAGTAATGACTTTAGATATAGGGAGTCACAACCCTATGATCCTGACTTTAGAATCTGGGAGTCACAACCCAATGAAAATGAATATCAAATAATTCATTTTTTGCAAAAGAATAAACAGAAAAAAATAGAGTGCGTGTGAGATATGGGAAGTAGTGTTACAGACTCAGAACCATATGAAAGAGAAGATGAAAATTAAAGCATAGGTACTGGTTCTTGAGGTTTAGGTCAGCACGTCTTATCAATGAAATTGTATTCGAAGCATAATTAATTCAGCACATGAGCGACTGAGTAGGTGGTGAAGAAGAGTGTCACAAGACATTGCAAATGCACAGCAGATTCAAAGTTCACAGCACTTTCTCTTTTTATTGTGTCATGATTTTTCCTGAAAAAGAGAATGATATATATAGAGAATAAAAATATATAGCAGGTGTAGCAGCTCCGCTTTCTTAGGATATTCAAAATTAATTAAGTCAAGACCTCCCATAAATATCTCCATGAAAATAGCAGCATCATTGCTTCTTTATTCCCCTATAATAAATATTTAATAAATGAATTCAATTTTTTTTGAATAAGTCTTACAATAAAATCTCCAGAATAATTAATGCATTTAAAATGATTTAAACAAAGTTAAATCAGTTCCTGAAAACTAGTAGCATATTCTGAAATTAAATTCAAACAATTGAATGTAAACAATCTCGAAACCTCCCAATTTATTTTTAAAAGACGTTGAAGAACTTTATTAATTTCTCCCTCTAAATATAGCACCAAAAATATTAAAAACTCTTTGATTATAATCCTTATATTTAATTAGCATTTTTCACAAAACAATTGTCAAAAAAACAATCCATATATTTACAGAAAAGAAATTTTTCAAAATTTTTACCTAATGAACAGTAACTTCCGAGTGAACAGTAACTTCAGAGTGAACAGTAACTTCGGAGTTAATACTAACTTAGGAGTGAACAGAAACTTCTGAGTGAACAGTAACTTCCGAGTGAAAAAAAATCGTAACATAGAGTATGAACAGTAACGTAGGGTATGAATATTAACGTAGAGTATGAACAGTAACATAAGAGTGAACAATAACTTCAGAGTGAACAATAACTTTGGAGTGAATAGAAACTTCCGAGTGAACAGTAACGTCCGAGTGAACTGTAACTTCTGAGTGAACAAAATCTTAACGTAGGGTATGAACAGTAATGTAGGGTATGAACAGTAAACCATAATTTTGTGATAAAAATGAACCATACTATTGTGATAAAAAATGAACCATACTTTTGTGATAAAAATAAACCATACTTTTGTAATAAAAAATGAACCATACTTTTGTAAGAAAAAATGAACCATACTTTTGTAAGAATTCTGGACAGAATTTTTGACAATCTTCAACGAATTTTTAAAGGCAATTAACAGACAATTCAGACTTTGGTCAAAACTAATTATTCGTAGAAAAATTATTATCTTTACAAGAAAAATAATCAATTAAAACCAACATCTAAAGATCCTAAACTCATTACAAAACAGAATAAATACAATTCTGGAAAAACTGCTACTACAAAATAGCATAGAATAACTTCATGTAATTGAAATTCCATTCAAAAGATATTTTTAGACTTTTTTGTAAACTAATGAAATCAATATAAACATTTTATCTTTCCAGAGAATCAAGTTTCCTGAAAATCGGATAACCCTAGAAGTTTCAGTAGAATAAATATATAAATGTTTTAAAATAGTGAAATGAAGAATATTTAAAAACCTAGCAGAAACTTCATTGAATTTTTAGAGAAATAGATAAGCATTTTCAAACAACCTCACAAAAATCAAAATAAAATAAATTAAGATATCATCCAAATACAGAGGAAAATTAATCAAACAAAATCACACGAAATCAAATTAAAGGAAATATGCACATGAACAAACAATCTCCCCCTATTTGTTTGGTTACAAAACCAAAACATTTAAGAGAAATAGATAAGAATTTTCAAACATCCTCACAAAAACCCAAATAACATAAATTAATATATCATCAAAATATATAGGAAAAGTAATTAAACAAAATCACATGAAATTAAATTAAAGGAAATATGCACATGCACAAACAATCTCCCCATTTTTGTATGATTACAAAACCAAAACATTTAAACCATAAATGAAATTTTAAAATGATTAAAACCAAATTATTTCTCCCCAAACCTTCTCTCCAAAACTTATACCCAATTTTTTATATAAACAAAACGTGAAAACATGATCCCCCTAAACAAATTCAACAAATAAAATTTAAAATTACATCATACCAAGAGAAAATTTAATTTTCTCAAACTGAGCATAGTCTAAAGGCTTTGTAAAAATATCTACAATCTAATTTTCAGAAGAGATAAATTTGAAATAAATATCACCCTTATTCACATGATTTTGAATGAAATGAAATCTAAGATCAATATGTTTTGTTCTAGAATGTTGTAAGGGGTTTTTAAAAATATAAATTGCAGATGTATTATCACAATAAATATGTAGTTTATCAAGATAAACACCAAAATCACATAAAGTTTACTTAATCCATAAACTTTGAGCACAACTACTAGCAGCAGAGATATACTCAGCTTATACAGTAGATAAAGAAACAGATAATTGTTTCTTAGATGACCAAGATATTAAACATTTTCCCAAAAAATGACACATATCTGATGTGCTTTTTCGGTAAATTCTATATCCTCCAAAATCAGAATGAGAATAATATGTTAAATCAAAACAGATATATTTTGGATATAATAAAGCAGAATCAACCGTTCCTTTAACAAATCTAATTATTCTTTTTTACATCATTAATATGACTTTCTTTAGGATCAGCTTGAAATATTTCACATAAACAAACACTAAAAATGATATCAAGTCTAGATGCAGTTAAATATAGAAATCTACATATCGTACCTCTATAAACTGTATAATCAACTGATTTACCAGATGCATCACTATATAATTTACAATTAGTACCCATATGATTTTTCATGGATTTATAGGAATCAAGACCAAATCGTTTAACTAAATATTTAGCATACACATATTGATTAAGAAAAATTCCATCTTTCCGTTGAGAAATATGAAGTCCAAGAATGAACGTTAATTCTACCATTAAACTCATGTCAAATTCAGAAGACATTAATAAAGAAAAATCATTACAAAGTATTTCACTAGATGATCCAAAAAATAATATCATCAACATATATCTGAACAATTAAAATATCATTAGAGGATTTGTTAATAAAAAGAGTGGGATCAACATTTCCTTTCTTGAAATAATTTTTTAATAAAAATAAAGAAAGTCTTTCATACCAAGCACGAGGTGCTTGTTTGAGACCATATAAAGCTTGGGATAATTTAAAAACATGGTTGTGAAGTTTTTTTCATTTTCGAAACCAGGGATTGAGAAACATAAACTTCTTCAGTTTTAAAACCATTTAAGAAAGAGATTTTTACATCCATTTGATATAATTAAAAACCTTGAAAACATGAAAAAACTAACAAAATTATAATTGCCTCTAACATGGAAATAAGTGAAAATGAATATTCAAAGTCTATAACTTCTTCTTGAGATTATCCTATAGAAACAAGTTTGGATTTGTTTTTGAAAATCTGTCCAGATTCATCCAGCTTGTTTCGAAAGATCCACTTAGTTCCAATTACCTGCTTATTTTTAGGCAATTATAATAAAGTCCAAACATTATTTCTAATAAAAATTATTTAATTAATCTTGCATAGAAACAATACATTTTTCATCTTTTAAAGAATCATTAATATTAACAGGAACAAAATCAGAAATAAAAGCATAATAGGCACAATAATTTAAAATAGAATTTCTGGTTTTGACACCAGAATCAACATTTCCAATTACATTTTCAAAAAGATGATCTTTTTGAATCTTCCATGATCTTGGATTATGTTGAGAAGGAGTAAACTCCCTTCAATTAATTCATTCTTATCTTGAGGAAAATATTCACCAAAATTTATGTCTTGATACTCTGCACGAAGCATTCCAAGATTGGTCCAAATCAATTTGTTAGAGCCAAGGTGAGTAACTTGCAAAATCATCCAAATCTCATGAGCTATCTTGCATGCAGACACATGAATAAAAACACTTCTGTTAATAGAAAAATATATAATATTAACGACTTTTTAATGTAAGACATATCTAGTATCATCAATTCCTATAAGAGTATCTGGATCAACTTCAGGTAGTGTGTATTGTTTTGACATGATAGACTCGTACTCAATGCCCAACTGTTTGAGGTATGCCTCCATTCAGGATCTCCAATATCCATAATCATTTCCAAAAAAATGTGGTGTATTTTGAGGAATCTAATAATCATTTGGGTTTAATCCTCCCAGCTTATAAGATCTTTATCCTTAGACTGTGAGGTCTAGGAATAGGTTAACACAATAAAATAAAAAACCAGACTAAAAAAATTGGTTTGAAAAATTATTTAAGGAAAAACCATTGGTACAAATCATTGGTACAATGAAATATAAGGATAGAGAAAAACTATTCTTAAGAAGGTTACCCTCTTATACCTATTGTTAGGTCGGACAGGGTAATGGCAGATGGTCTTGAGGGGGGTGAATATACCAGATTAAAAATTTTAATCAAATAAATTAATTATCAATGTTAATTATGCAATTTAATTATCAACGGAAAAAGTAAATAACGCAAGGATGTTTTTTATATTAGTTTGATCCAATGGGGGCTACTCTACTCTTATACCTCTCTACTTTGCGAGAGATATATGTGCACTAAAAATGATTTTTAAAGGGGAACCATAACCCAATTACGAAATCCTTTTCCAGTGGAGGGATAACCATGACACTGAATTTTGTGTGGGGAGTCACAACCCTTAAAAACTGATTTTAGATACTAGGAGTCACAACCCAAATAGTGTTGAATTTAGATACAGGGAGTCACAACCCTAAAATCATGACTTTAGAATCTGGGAGTCACAACCCAAAGAAAACGAATAACAAATAATGCTTTTGTGTGCAAAAGCATAAACCCAAAAAAAATAGAGTGCATGGGAGAGACGGGAAGTAGTGTTACAGACTAAGAAATAGATGAAAGAGAAGATAAAAATTAAAGCATAGGAACTGGTTCATGAGGTTTAGATCCACACGTCTCATCAATGAAATTGTAGTCGAAGAAGAATTAATTCATCACTTGAGAGACCGAGTACGTGGTGAAGCAGAGTGTCACAGGACGTTGCAAATGCACAACAAATTCAAAGTTCACAACACTTTCTCTTGGTATTGTGTCGTGATTTTTCCTGCAAGAGATAATGATATATATAGAGAATAAAAATATATAGCAGGTGCATCCACTCCGCTTCCTTAGGATATTCAAAATTAATTGAGTCAAGAGCTCCCATAAATATCTCCATGAAAATAGCTGCACCATTGCTTCTTTATTCCCGTAGAATAAATAAAAAATAATGGAATTCAAAATATTTTGAATAATTCTTCCAATAAAATATCTGGAATAATAAATGCATTTAAAATGATTTAAACGAAGTCAAATCAGTTCCTGAAAACTAGTAGCAGATTCTGAAATTAAATTCAAACTTTTGAATTTAAAAAATCTTAAAACGTCCCAATTTTTTTGTAAGAACGTTGAATAACTTTATTAAATTTTCTCTCTATATATAGCACCAAAAATATTAAAAACTCTTTTATTATAATCCTTATATATAATGACGATTTTTCACAAAAAAAAATCATTAAAAAAATAATCCATATATTTCCATAAAATCAATTTTTTTAAAATTGCATGGAATGAATAGTAACTTCAGAGTGAATAGTAACTTCAGAGTGAACAATAACTTCGGAGTGAACAATAACTTAGGAGTGAATAGTAGCTTCCGAGAGATCAGTAACTTTTGAGTTAAAAAATCGTAATGTAGGGTATGAATAGTAATGTAGGGTATGAACAGTAAAGTAGTAGTGAACAGTAACTTCTGAGTGAACAGTAACTTCTGAGTGAACAGTAACTTCAGAGTGAACAGTATCTTTCGAGTGAACAAAATCATAATGTAGGATATGAACAGTAATTTAGGTTATGAATGTTAAACCATACTTTTGTGATAAAAATGAACGATACTTTTGTGATAAAAAATGAACCATACATTTGTAAAAAAAATGAACCATACTTTTGTAAGAATTCCGGAAAAAAAGTTTTAACAAATTTCAACGAATTTTTAATGGTTCTTAACAGAAAATTCAGACTTTTGTCAAAGATAATGATTTGTAGAAAAACTTATTATCTTTCCAAAAAAAATTAATCAATTAAAACTGACATCTACAGATCCTAAAATCATAAAAAAAATAGAAGGAAAAAAATTCTTGAAAAATTGCTACTACAAAACAGCATAGCATAACTTCATGTTATTAAAAGTAAATTCAAAAGATATTTTTAGACATTGATGTAAACTAATGAAATCAAGATAATGTTTTTATCTTTTCATAGAATCAAGTTTCATGAAAATCTGATAACTGTAGAGGTTTCATTAAAATAAATACATCAATGTTTTTAAACAGTGAAATGAAGAGTTTTTAAAAACATAGTAGAAAATTCATTGAATTTTTAGAGAAATAGGTAATCATTTTAAAACATCCTCATAAAAATCCAAATAACATAAATTATGATATCATCATAATATTGAGGAAAATTAATCAAAAAAATCACATGAAATCAAATTAAAGGAAATATGCACATGCACAAACACCAGGGACTGGTGACTTGCAATGTGTAGGCAAATCACTAACATGGGAGGCCTTTCCTAAGTAAATTTACACACGCAAACATCTCCAAGACCAATAATAATGAAACATAATAACAACTAGGGAATAAAAATACATGCATACAGCTAAACCCAACCAACATAGTACGACAGAAAGTAAAATACTGAATGTAAAGTGGGTAAGAATACCAGCGCACAATAACAGGAGTCGTCAAACTACAAAGTCCAACATGTAAGCAAAAAGAGTTACCGAGACTACTTATCTTAGCCATAGGAACACTTCAGCCGGTAGGGAACTCAAAAATCTCGGTCTGGTCCCGGTCCACACTTGACTCCATCAAAAGAACATTCGTTTTCACAAGACATGACGCATTTGGGAAAAGCCCATGCATGGGTGTGTATAAAATACTCATTAGAGAACCCCGAAAACCAAAATGAAATAAATGAAGTAAAGGTATATTCAACACTACATAGTATATGTCTACCAAACATATAACAGGAGAAACACAATCCAGATATACTCAAAACCAAGACCCATACTCTAAAGACAAGTCACATAACCACATACCCTTGCTAGGGATCCAGTTCGAAAATTCTACAAAGCACTCATCTGAGAGAAATCGCTCAATGTGTTGGATATCTATGATAATGTCTGTCCGAGATGTACCATTCATCGGGAAAGATCACAAGATACAGATACACTCAATCCTGGAGAACACACTCATGAGTGGGAAAAGATCAAGATACACATATCAGGATCACTACCAGGTCCATGGTGGATACCATGACTCATCCTGATTTTCCTGCTATGTAGATGACCAGTGTCTTATTAGATTTGTCACGACGATACCTGACTCTAACTAGGGTCTAGAATGGATAGAGGATCATGTTATGGGCCTCTTGAATGGATACCTGACTCAATATCAGGAAGTCATACTGAATGGATTATACAACTGTACATGGAAATGATACCTAACCTTCAAAGGAATGCGAAAAAGGGGAACGAACGCAAAGAAACTTTTCCATGGAATGGTGGACAATAAAACCAATCCATGTTCTAAAATATACAGAACATGTAGAATGGGTCACACGCTGTGTCTCTTGACTCCGGGTACTGCCAGTGTGAAATGGAATACGGTAGAGGGAACACGCCATGTTGAAAGGTAAGTACATGGCGTGTAGCATAGACCATATTTCATGTCTATGTAGATGGGGTTCCCTTTGTGTACGCATCCGTGTACCCATACACGAGTTTAACCCATGTGGGCCATCCCATGTAACCGATACACAGGGTCACCTACCTAATCAGTCTAGCCTAGCCATGTGGTAGAGTACACAGCCGTGTACTCCACCCCATGTCTGTGTATCACCTATGATACACGCCAAGTCACATATATGTACCCACATGCTTTTTTATTTAGATAACATGGTGTTTCATCACTTCACGCACCACAAAACCCAAACAACCACTTAGTCATACTCACACACCGTGTTCTTTGGGATACACTCCGTGTATTATAGAAATTTCTAGAATCACTTCTCTTTGCTGGTGTACCTTATGTGTTGCCCTGTTTTTCGATCCAGTAATCCGATCGCTATGAAACTCAAGTTTTTAGGTCTCTCTAACATCAAGAAGCCGATATCGTCAATTTCAGGCCTCCGATCAGCCCCGAAAACACGTTCTGATCCACCCGCACGAAGAACGCTCGAAGAACAGTCTCTCTCTTTCCAAGCCAATTCGTCACACGCCATTTTCATCGCACCTCTGCTAGGTCTTCATGACATTAGATCTATATTTTTGGATAGCTTCATTGAAGAATGAACGTGCAACGAACTATTGTTCGTCACCTCATGAAGAACACGAAGGACACGATGAAAGATGAAGGAAAATACAACAAACCAAAATGAGGATTGATCCTCTTCCGTCATTTGTCACAATGATGATATAATCCAATTAGAAGGATTAAATAAGGAAAATCCAACTGAAAATCCAACAATTATCACAAATAATTTTCCCGAATCAAACCCTGAAAGAAAAGAAAATAATAACCCTCCCGTAAGAATGCATTATCAGAAAATCAACATGTTCTTCAGTTGATCCACATTCATCATTAAAAACAAAAACTTCGAAAAAAAATGTAAATAACAACACCTACCTTGATCTGGTTGAAGAATGATCATCGTGTCCCCATCATTGGCGAGGTTTGTCAGATCCAAGATGCGTCGATCGATTGTGTCGTCGTTGCCTGCCAATAGGTTCTCCTCCGAAGCTCTAAGATGCTCTCTCTCAATTAGTTGGGTTATGTGGTTAACCTTATGAACATTCCATAAGTAGGTACTTATAGGGGTAGATTTGGTCGCTGCTCAAAAATGGAATAACTTTAAATAAAATAAATTATTATTTTAGTTTATTTCAATTAAAATGTCCAAAAACTAACTCTTGCAGCTGACTCATGCTAGTTGATGTTAGGCCCCACCTAAGGAAAATACACTGCTTTGAATGAAATGGTTCCCTCAGATTTCTGATATGGGCACCCATTTAAAAGTTATTCCACTTATTCTAGAAAATCACTCACTCACACTGTTTGAAGTTTAATTTATTTCAAACATTTGTTCTGGGCACTCTGGGCCTCAGAATCGCACGCCGTCAAAAGTTATAGTCACAAAATAATTCCACATAATATTTACAAATAATACATAGAAAATATGAGACATTACACTCTCCCCACCTTGGGGATTTGGGTCTTCAAAAATCCAAAACAAAGGCTACTCAAAAAGATGTGGGTCCTAGCCATGAATCTGAGCCTCCTGCTCCCACATGCTCTCTTGAGGATTCCCATGCTACAACCAGATGTGAACCAAGGGAATCGATCAACCACAAAAGATCCTCTCCTTTTGATCCTCGATCTCTACCAGGTACTCAGCAAAGGTCACTCCATCCTCGATGTCCATCTCTCCCCAGTTGATGCGTGCGATGGGTCATGCACGTATCTCCTCAACTGCGACACGTGGAAGGAATCATGTACCCAGTGCAACTATGGTGGTAGATCTAGGTGGTACACCACCTTGGCAACTCTGCGCATTATTTGAAAAGGTCTGACGAACCTCATAGATAGATTTCCACCCTGTCGAAATCTATATAATCGTCATCGAAGTGAGACCCGATGGAAGACGTGATCTCCCTTCTCGAACTGTAGAGATCTTCGTCATCTTTCAACATATGAATTCTACCATCTCTGCGTATTATTCATCCACTCCCGGATAATCTGCACCTTCTCTTTGGTAGCTCGCACTAGCTTTGTACCCATAAGTGCTGACTCTCTAGGGTGGGTATAGAAAAGTGGTGACCAATAGAGTCTCCCATAAAAAGCCTCGAACGGTGCCATACAAATGGTTGAGTTGAATCTGTTGTTGTACGTAAACTCCACTAGTGGTATGTGGTCCTTCCAACCATGACTAAATTCAATGATAGGGCACCACAACATATCATACAAAACCAATATGGTCCTCTCTGTCTGACCATCTGTCTTGGGATGGAACGTTGTGCTCAATCATAGCTGAGTCCAGAAAGCCTCCTGCAATCCCTTCCACAACCAGGATGTGAAGCAGGTATCTCGATCTGAGACTATTGTCAAAGGGATTCCAAGAAACCAAACTATCATCTGAATGTAGAGGCATCCCAGACTCTCTACGGAACTATGCTCCATCATAGCTAGGAAGTGGGCCAACTAGGTGAGCTGGTCAATGATCATCCAGATGTAATCATACCCCATGGACATTCGTGGTAAGACCGTCACGAAGTCAAACGTTATTCCATACCACTTCCACTCTAGAAAATATGTTGGTGAGATAATCCCGATAGAACCTAGTGCTCATCCTTCACCTGCTTGCACGCAAGGCATTGAGAAACGAACTCTGCTACAACCTTCTTCATGCCTGACCACCAGAACTGTCGTCAGAGATCCTGGTATATCTTCACCACTCTAGGATGTACCACCAAGGGGGATATATGAAACTCCCTCAGGACCTCCTCCACAACTCCACCAGTACAAAAATGTATCTTCTAAAAATAAATAGGTGCTCCCCACCTCGTAAATATCCATCAGGGTCATGTCCTAAAAAGAACTAAGCACGTAAAGCATCACAGTCGACATCCCCAAGTTGTGCCACCCTAACTTTCTATAAGAGTGCAGGGGTGACAACAAACGACTGAAGGTAAGCTGCATCATCTATGTCCGTAAAGGATAACTACAATAAGGCCAACTACTTTGTCCCCTCACTCAACAAATGTGAGTTCGATATCTTACTAAGAGCATCCTCCACCTTGTTCCCCTCCCCAAGAGTATAGAAGATCTCAAAATCATAGTTCTGGAGGACCTCTATCCAGTGCCTCTGTCTCTGACTCAGATCCTTCTATGAGAATATGTACATGAGGCTCTTGTGGTCAGAGTAGACGATGAAATTCTTTCCAATACGGTAGGGGTTCCACATCTTTAACATGAAGACTGCTGCAACCAAATAGAGACTGTGGGTCGCATAGTTCTGGAAATGTGGCCTTAGCTGGCACCAACCATAATCAATCACTGCATGTCTCTACCTCAAGATGCAGCCAATCCCGGTCCCTTATGCATCATAGAAAACTACGTACTCGACACCCTCCTCCAAAAATATCAAAATTCGAGAGCTCATTAAACTCTACCTCAATTTCCCAAAATCCTGCTGGAATTTCTATATCCACAAGAAGGGTTTCCCCTTCCTGGTCAAGAATGTCATTAGGGCTGATATCTGGGAGAAATTAGGAATCAATATCTAGTAATATCCTTCCATCCGAAGGATTCTCCACAACTCCGTCATTCTTTGAGGTGGCTCCCATGCTAAAATTGCCTCCACCTAGGCCTGGTCCCTAGATACCCCATCTTTTGTGATGACATGTCCTAAAAACTGGACCTCCTGAATCGATAATTGGAATTTTGAGAGATTTTTGTAATGTTGGTGCTCTTAGAGAACATCCAGAACCATCTGCGGGTGTCTCATGTTCTCATCCAATGATTCCAAGTAAAAAAGGATGTCATTGATGAAGACCACTACAAACAGGTCTAAATACGGCTAGAATATCCGATTCACAAGACCAATGAACACAATGGGGGGATTTTGTCACATCAAAAGGAATCACCAAGTACTTATAGTGACCATAGAAACATTTGAAATCCTTCTTCGTTATATCATCATCTCATACTCATAACTAGTGGTAACCTAATCGAAGTTAAATTTTTTGAACCATTGTGCCACTCTCATCTGATCAAAGAGGTCGTTAATCCTCAGGAGTGGATACTTTTTCTTCACAGCCACCTGGTTCAGGAACAGGTAATCCGCGCACAACCAAAAACTACCATCTTCCTTCTTGGAAAATAAACTGGGGCCACCCAGGGTTAAAGTTGGGTCTTACAAAACCCTTGCTCTGAAAATCCTCTAAATGCATCCTCTGCTCCTAATTCTCTATAGGATCCATCCGATATATTGGTGATGAAATAAAAGTCATCCCAGGGTGTAATTTGATGCAGAAGATAATCTCCCATTAGGGAGGTAGTCTTGGAACATCTTTGGTAAATACATCCTCATACTCCACCACTACTTCTAGGAACTAGATGCTCACAACATCTACTTCTCTGAGGGTAAGGCTAGCCAACTCATGAGTGATCGGCTGCACCTTCCTATGAATGTTCCCATTCTGTGTTGCATGGGTCTCCCTTTCACCAAAAAAAGAAAACCTCACCCCATTACTATGGATACACCACTCTCTTTACATAAAATATTTAATATGGGCATGGACCAAAGATATCCAATCCATACCGAGAATGACGTCATAAGGCCTCGATGCTTCCACCAAGAGGTTCCAACTGAAACACTCACCTCCAAGGGTAAGATCAAACTTTCTACAAGGGTACATGATCATTGAGTATCCTCTAGTTGGTGTCTCCAAGAATAAGGGTCGAGTCAATGACTCTACAGGAATCTCAAGGCTGCATACAATACATGTGGTGAGAAAGGAATGACTGGATCCTATGTCTATAAGTATGAAAACTAAAGTATAGAAGAAATAGATCATACCTCATATCATCCATAGAGTCCCTAGGTTATACGCCTCGACTGAATGCAGCTGTCGACACCCATTTCCCCTAGATCCTTGAGTCTTGTGTGGACCTCCTAGGGGTGGTGGTGGAAGTAGATCAAAGCGTCTGCCACCACCTCCAGCTCTCCCTACTTTTCTATCACGTCTGTCGCCCGGCGGGTTTGTCTGCTCCAACCTCTACCTCTACCTCAGTGGTACATCCACCGCCTCACTGTCAATAGCTCAATGGGTTAGATAATAACTAGAGAGATGCCCCTACCGTCACACGAGTATAATCTCCCCTACCAAGGATGACCGAATCCAGCCTGAGAGCCATGGACTGCAAAACCCATGTGCTGGGTCCTACTATGATGTCTCCCACATTTTAATCCATGGGCCTAACATTGGATCCCTACTGCTGAGGTCTCCACACATGTCTTCCTGTTTCTGACTGTCGTTGGATGTCTCTACTCTACCTAGAATATCTCGATCACCATGTCTCGCTCGATCACTCCATCATAAGTCCATATTCATAGAGGCACGGAAATAACTCAGATTTAATTTCATAGAACTTGGTCTAAGGTCAGAGTTCTATATAAGGGGTCCCTGACCATATCCATTGATTACATAGCGAGGTTGGTGAACCTCGACAAATAGTATTCCACCATCAAACTACCCCACTGGAGATAAAGAAGCTCATAGATACACAACACTCTCAGCGTAACCAGAGAGAAATACTTTCTAAAGAGTCACTCGAACTTCATCCATGAAAGAGTCTCCTCTTCGTGAGTCTGTGTGGTTAGACTCCACCATCGTCCCGATCTACCATGAAGAAGGCCTGCTCTTAGGATCACCATCTGGTCAGCCCGTGTCCTCACGAGATAGAAAACTCTGGTCACTGCCTCAAGCCAGTCCTAATCCGCCAGAGGGTCGGGCACACCTCAAAACCTGAGGGGTATCTATCTATGGAACTCATGGAGTGCTCCCAGACTACGCCCCTTGTCTGTCAGTACTGAAGATACCATAGGATGCTCCACTGGTGGTGGTATAGCAGGTGCACCACCTAGAGATAACGTCTGGAGATTAGGTCCCTGTATCGAATCCTCGTCACAGAGGGGGTCATCCTTGGGATCATGCTGTTGAATCCTAGAATGTATGCATTGCAGAGGCATAATTTAAAAAAAAACAAGATATACCCTGGTAAATGAGTATATCTTGATAGTTGACACAAAGGACATGGAAATCAGAACCCATTCTTATATGATGCATGTACCATTCTCTTATTTCCATGCAACTAGTGTTTTCATGCACCAAGTCGAAACGTAGGTTATCAGAGTCCTGGTGTATGGATACGTCGACCGCCCACACCAAAACTGGAGTATCTAACCTGAATGTCATGCTCGAAACACATAACACTATTTCCCCAAACCAAAATCATAGACTCTAGATCCTATGGTAGGAACTACCACCTCTAATACCACTCTTCTATGACCCGTACAAGTGGGGACCATGCCATACCACCCAACCCCACCTCCAATAAGCCTGAGGCAAGTGACTTGCATCGAGTAGGAATATCACTAACATGGGAGGAATTTCCTAAGTACCTGTACACACACACACATCTCCATGCCCAAAAATGCTTAAATGTAAAAACCAATGTGGAATAAAAATGCAAGCATATAGCTAAACACAACCAATAGAGTATGATAAAAAGTAAAATACTGAATGTAAACTGGGCCATAATATATACCCTCCTAAATCAAGAGTCTACAAACTACAAAGTCCAACCTGTAAACACAAACAGGTACTGAGAGTACTGCTCATAGCCGTAGGAACACCTCGGCCTTTTGGAAACTCAGAATGCTCGATCTGGTCCTGGAATGTCCTGGAATCCTTCAAAAGGATGCTTGTCCACACAAGACATGACATGTGTGGGCAAAGCCTGTATAGGGGTGAGTATAACAATACTTAGTAGAGGACCCCAAAAACTACAAAGCAATAGAAGAACTAAAGGTACAATCAAAACTACACAGTATATGCCTACCGAACATATAAAAACGAAAAAACAATACAAATATACTCAAAACCAAGACCCATAGTCTAGACACAAGTCACACAACCAAATACCCATGCTAGGGATCTAGTTCAAAGACCCCACGAAGCACTCGTTTGGGAAAACATACTCCATGAGTCTGATAGCTCTAATAACATTCGTTCAAGAAGTACCATTGATTGGGAAAGGTCCCGAGATATAGATACACTCATTTCAAGAGAACACACTCCTGAGTAGGAAAAGATCACAATACACATATGAGGATCACTTTCAGAACCTTGGTGGATAACGTAACTCATCTGAATTCAGTTGTTATGTAGAGGATCAGTGTCCTGTAAGTGTATTCACGTTGATACCTGATTCTACCTAGGGTCAAGAATAGATAGAGGATCTAGATCTGGGCCTCTTGGAGGGATACCTGAATCTATCTCAGGAAGTCCTTCTGAAGTGATCATACTCATATAAATGGAAACGATACCTGACCTTTAGAAGAACGAAAAAAACGGAACTATCATAAAAAAACATGTCCAAGGAATGATGGATAAGAAAACCAAGCCATTTTCTAAAATATACTCTGCGTGTATAATGGGTCACACACCATGTCTCGTGACTCCGAGTACTACTCGTGTGAAATGGCCTTGGGCCGAAGGAACATGTTGTGTCAAAAGGTATGTACATGGCATGTAGTATGGACCACATGCCATGTCCAAGTAACAAGGGTTCCCTCCTTGTATGCATTCATGTACCCATACACAGATTTAACCCATATGGGCCATCCCATGTAACTGATACACGGAGTTACTCGTGCAATCTGTTTGGCCTGGCAATGTGGTGGAGTACATAGCTGTGTACTCCACCCCATGTTCATGTATCTCCTAGGATACATGTTGAGTCCCATGTAAGGACCCACATGCCGTGTTCTTTAGAGAACACATCGTGCCATCACTTCACACACCGCGGAACCATATCCGCCACTTATTCAGAACTACACACCTTTCTCTTCAGGATACACGACGTGTATTCTGGAAATTTCGATAATTGATGATCTTCATCGGTGCACTGCCCGTGTTTCCCCATTCTTCGATTCATTCATTTTACCCCCATTAAACATAAGGGTTTAGGTTACCCTGACACCATGAAGATGATTTCATCAGTTTTGGGCCTCCGATCAGCCTTGAAAACACGTTCTAACCCACTTGCATGATGAGATATCGAAGAATGGTCTCTCCTGATCTGATATAATTCATCATCCACCATTTTCTTCACACCTATGCTAGGTCATAATGACATCATATCTCTAATTTGGGATCGTTTCATTTTGAAATGAATGTGCAATGAACTGTTGTTCGTTGCCCCACGAAGAACACGAAGAAAGAAGAAGTAAAATCCAACAAACGAAAATCATGAATGAACCTCTGTCTTCATTCATCATGGTGTTGATCTGATCCCATTATAAGAATTAAATAAGGAAAATTAAAATGAAAATGAAACAATTATCACAAATAAATTTCATGAATCAAACCCCGAAAGAAGAAAAAAATAATAACCCTCCCACAAGAACGTGCTATCTGCAGATCATCATGTTTTTGGGTTGATCTGCATTCATCATAGAATCCAAAAACAGGGAAAAGAAGAATTAAAATAAGAACCCCCACCTAGATCCTATTAAATAACTATCTTCACATCACGTTCATTGGTGATGTTCTTTGGATCCGAGATGCATCCATTGATTGCGTCGTCATTGTCCGGAAACAGGTTCCCATCCAAAGCTCTAAGAGGATCTCTCTCAATTCATAGGGTTATGAGGCTACCCCTATGAACTTTCCATAAGTAGGTACTTATCTGGGTGGATTAGTTCACTTCACAAAAAATTACACACTTTGAATAAAATAAATTATTGATTTATTTAATTTCCATTAAAACGTCGGAATACTAACTCTTGTAGATGACTCCCGCCAGTTGATGTTAGGACTACCATAATGTAAAGTCACAACATTGAATGAAATGGTGCCCTTAGATTTATGATATGGGAACCAGTTTAAAAGTTAATCTACTTTTTTAGGAAAACCGCTCACGTGCGTTGTTTAAAATTTAATTTATTTCAAGCATTTATTCTTGGCACTTCAGGCCTCAAAATAACACTCTGTTGAAAGTTCTAGTCTCAAAATAATTCCATATAATATTTAAAAACAATACATCGAAAATTATAGACATTACATAGAAACACAGATTCGGTAGTTATATTATAATATATTTACATAAAAAATATTACTGAAGGTTCTAATTAATTTTAAGATTATAAAACTTGATATAATCATTACTTACATTTCAAAACATAAGATAAAACAGGGAAATATTAAAATAACATTATTATAAATTCAATCATATCCTTGAAAATTACACATATTCATCCTCTAGAATGCATGGTTAAATAAAAACAAATAAGGTTGAGCTTAGATGCTCAGTAAGGAGTAGCATACAACATAATATTACAAAAAACAAACATGAAATAAGTTATACAGTAAGAATAAATGATAAACTTGAACCCATAATCAAATTACATTGAGGGAATTCTATATCCATGATAATAAATGAAAACATTGATAATAATAATTATTGATCTCATATTGAAATAATCAATAATTTTGGACCACAAAACACGCTCTCGAGGCCCTGTTCCAAGTCAGTATACTATTATGGGAAATGGTATACAACAAAAACCAACATGTCTTTTCTAATAATAGATGTTGATGCATCAAGGGGATTTATAATTCTGATCCCCACATGTATAATAATTTATTTCTATGAATTATCCATTTGTGTGAACAAGAATTTTTATACCATTATATAAGGAACCTATTACTGAATAAAAACATTTTTATCCATATAATTAATGATTAATGATTTCAATACATAATCAACAAGATTTAACAACCAATAATCAATAGGAATAACAATACTTTCCCCATGGTCAATAAATAAGATTACATGATTATAACTAATCTAGATAAAGATGTTGTATGTTATAACAATACATAGTAAAAATTACTACAATAATCTATATTGTTATAATATTGACGATAACACTAATACATTTATCCATTTCTATAAATAAACATTTATTCTAGATGATAATCTTCTAATTTGAATTTATAAAACATGATGTTAACACCATACAAGGTAATGAGTATACAACTAATTCAACACTGTAATAAAGTTTTGATAATGTTTCCACGGAATGAATGTTTATGGTTGTAAAAGAAAATATCCCCAGAGTAACAAAATAAACATAGGAGGGTCTTTTCATAAATTTAAAACACATAAAAAATGAATTCTTTAAATGATATCAGAATAGAAGGGATCATAAATTGAATTATTTAAAACAATGCGTTTATTCTCCCAAATGATAATACATATATGTATTAGGATAAATCATGAAACATATAATTCATTAGGGAAAATAAAGTTGAAAATGATAAGGGAAATGGATGTGAAAACCTAAAAGCACTTTTAGAAAACATTTCTAACATTAATGTAGAATAAAAATTTACATGTTACATTAATAGGAAACATTTGAAAAGATTATGTGAAATCATTTAAAAAATTATTTTTAAAATGAATATGTGTCAATGGATTATAGAAAATATGTATAACATATCTTTCATAATTGTGTATATGAGGTTAAAACATGTGAAAGGGAAAGGAAAATCCATTATTTATTTTCAAAATACCATATAAAGATTAAAAAAGAAATCATTTTTGTTAAAACATAATATTACAAAAATGTATTACAAAAATCAATATAACCCAATTTTATGTTGGGAAAACATAGTAAAGGAAACTTAATGTTCAAGGATAAACATTATAACTCAAAGAAAGGAGATTTAATTTATCAATATCACATACTAAAAACATAATTTAGTACAGTCGACTCATTAAAAAATTATCTTATGTGGATAAAATTTATACAATGATATTATAACTCATAATACAATAAAGGTGAAGATTTTATTCATCAAATAAGAAAAAAATTATAGTGAATGATCATAAATCAATGACTGAAAATTGATTTACCAAAACTCTTATGATAAGGGAAACACTTGTCTAAAAAGTTATTTGATGAAAAGAACACAATTTATATTATATTATCACATGAATTAAAAGAAAATAATTTATATATAATCCATTTTATATAAATAAATATAACTCCATACAAAGCAATCATGGTTATAACTTGAATCAAGCATTAATGAATCAGAATTAAGACCAATAAAACCCAAGATACATGTATAACCCTCTTATAAAAATCCCTTGGCAGAGAGGGAATATAATTGATCTTCTAAAGACATGATTAAAACATAATAAGTGAACTTATATATCAATTATGAAGTATATAAACCATTTCAATGATTTAATCTTAATAATACTAAACATTTTTCAAAGAGATGAATTTTTGAGAACAACCCCTTCATCAGTCCTGATTTATTTTTTACTTGCATGAAAAATCATGAATAATTCAATGACGTTCATAAAAAATACCCAATATCCTTGTTCATAACTATAAAAATTTATGCACCTCATTTATAATTATTATATTCATATAAATATTAGTCATGGTATCCTATTTTCAACAATGGTTTTATGTAATATTTAAGACTTTGAATTTTTTTCATAAAAAGAATGATGGTATTAGTTATTAATTCAAAGTATAATATTAAAACATAAAAATGGTACTATTGGATTAATATACTGTTATTATACTGATTAAGAGCGATATAATGTATTATTGTTTTCTTTTTTACAAGGGAGTGGGGGGAGAATTTTAGTTTTAAAAAAAAAACTAGTTTAAAAGAGTTTAAAATAAACAATTCACAAACTTCTTTAAGTAAAAAGATAAGAATAAGAATTGGCCCTTAGAATACTTAAAAACTATCATAATCAGGATGATTATGAAAAACCAGAGTAATATAATCACAATTAGAATGGATACAATTAAATATAATAAAACAAGTCGTATTCTAAATAGATCAGAATAACAAAGATCATAATTAGAGTAGACATGGCTATATCAAAATGAAATAGTCGTAATCATAAAAGATTCAATTATAATAATGTAAAAAAGATCAGATTCACATAATTTTGAATTAATTAATTTATTTTTATCATAATTTGTTACATTATGATAAAATAATTACAAATAGGGATAAGATAATTAAGAAATTATAAGAAAAAAATAAAATAATAGAAATAATATATGAATGATGTACAAATAATTAAAAGAATAGATATATTTTAACATTAAGATTAAGGTATCTACAAACCTTGGATAATTTTACCTCTAGTTTCTTGCTTAAAATAAGGTATGCCTTTCATAAGTAAGGAAATCCCTTGATATAATGGTTAGTCTCTCTATCTTCGTTTCCAAAACATCCTTCCATTTTGTGGACTAGATTTGTCTTCGAATCCAAGAAATCCCCTGATTGAAATAATAAGTCATATATATAAAACAATTACAAAACTATTATTAATGGGGAAACATGAAAAGGTATCCTTATGAAAGACTCTCTTTAATGAAATATAAAATACTAAGAACAAGTTATTCAAACATTGTAGGCTTCATAAAAATCAAGATAGAATGTAATAAAATTTGGAATCTAAATTGTATAAAATTTTACCCCATTGTGGCATGCCTTTTTATGTGCTTGAGAATATTTTGGACGAACTATAAGATCCGACTCCTAGAAATCACTCTACCTATTAATAGATTTAATGAATCTGATTTTTATTTACATGAATCAAATAATATTTAGAATATAATAAAAGGAATTGTGGGAAACCTACATAAATTCTATATAAATCTTGAACAATGTAATGAAATCATTGAATCTTAATCCTTTTCACATAATCAGATTCCTCAATCTTAGGCAGTTGAGGATGATTGGTTCTGACTTCAACCTGTTTTTCTATTCCTTTATCATCTTTTATTGACACATTATTTTCAAAACATCCTCCAATCATATTTCCATTATAAATCTCAATGATTTCTTCATCATCATTTCTTATATCAGAGTAATATCCATCACCTTTTGTTTATGAATTTTGGTGTTTTTCGTCCTTCGTGGATGAAGAATCAGCTTCTTTATTTGAAGGGTTTCTTCTTCTTAGAACATTCAAATTTTACTTTATGATCAAATTTGGAGGGAAAATCTGTTTATAAAGTCTATAAAGTTCTCAAAGATAATTGATCTGATTTATCATCTTCATAATTGACTTAATTTTCATCCTATTCTTCATCTTCTTATTTCATAGAATTTTTATCTTCATCTTTTTCATTATCATATTCTTATTATTAATCCTAATTAGAATTTACATCATCTTCTTCTCCTTCACTATCACTAGAGACTTCTTCATCAACTATTTATTCTTCATATTCACTTCCTTCTTGAACACCTTCAATAGAATTTACAAAAACATCAATACCAATATTACTTTATAATATTTATTTAATAAAATAATATTAATTCTATGAATCTATCATTGATTTGGTTTTATCAACTTGTACCTATTCATCAATAAGTTTATCCTTTCCCTGGTTATCATCCTAGGGAACATTATAATCACTAATGGCGATTTCTTGAAAGGCTAATCTAGCATCCAAATTTATTTGTTCGATCTAAGAGAAAGGTAAAAAAATATATTATGAGGCTTTATTTACTCCTCTCATAAATGAATATAAAATTATTTCACTCTATAGATTCTTATTTTTTTCTTACTCTTCTTTTTATAAAACATCACCACCATGAATTCTAAAAAAAAAATACTCTACTGAAAAAAAAAATGAATTGAGGATCTCTTAATTTCCTCTCCACCTTATTATTTCTCCACTGTTATTATACTTCATCTAGTATAGAATTTTGTTTCTTAATTTTATGAGGTTGAAGAGATTGCACTTTTCTATTATTTTCTTCAACGCCCTACTTGACATTTTCTCTTCTTCTTATTCTTTTAAACATTTTTATCTAGATTATTAGAATACTATTCTTCAAAAGTAGTACCACCATATTTATCAATAATCAAAATTGTTTCTTAATCAAAATAGAACTTCACTCTCTTGAGTGTATAATCACTAATGTATTAAATTTTCATATTCTTCATCATCGACTTATTAAAAATATTGAATAACACCATACAATTTATAACCAAATTTTTTATAACTACTTGAAACATAATGATTTGAGATATATTAGAACAAGACTTGGTTTTACTGATGGTAAGAAAACAAGTATCCCATAAGATCTATATTTCTCATGTTTACTAGAAAATTAAAAAATAAAGACATCATTTACTTCTAGAGTATCACAATCCCCTTTTCTATGATCAAGAAACCTTCCATCTACATTGTAATTACTCTATTATTAGGGGGAGATAAGTTAATTTTAAAATGTTTTCATAGTGATCAAACAAAAAATATTAAAACATCTTCTTATTAAATGGTCTTAGACTGTCACACAATATTTGGGAAGGAAAGTAGGCTTATCCATCTGATGAAATTCCAAGAAAAATTCCATCTTTTCTATATTTCATATGATATACTTTTCCATAATTTGTGAAAGAAATATTTTGTTTTACATCATCATTGAGAACTTCATTGAGTTAAATAATTTCATGAAAATATCAAGATACAATAAATCTTGATCCTCATCGAAATTTTCTACACATAAGGATACCCATACTTGTAATTTTAAAATATTTACTTTAACATAGAATCATACATATCTTAAAAATATTTCACATATTAACTTTTATTAAATACAAACCACTCATTGAAATCCTTTTTTGTTGCATATTATTTCATGAAAAAGCTGGATATTCTAACATAAGGAAGGGTTTTCATAATTGAGAATGTTGAATGGAGAACCACTTCTACATAAGAAGGTAGAAATTTATTTTATGGGACATGGGGGTACCCCTTTTATATGTGATTATTTGATGGTTAAAATTAAAAAAAAAATCCAATGGTAAAGATTAAAATCTTAATGACCTGATGGTTGAATATAATTTGAAGAAAAATTTAAGTAATTTTGAACTCATAATGTTTTAAATACTAAAATAATTTTTAGGGTGAATATGAAACAAAAAATTAAAAACAAATATTTTATGAAAACTTAATGAATTTTAACAACAATAAAGACTATAATTTGTAATGAAATTGCACAAAGATTAAATATAAGAAAAATATATTATGGAGTTGGAATGATTTATAAATATGATAATGATGTTATTCTTGAATTTTGTAAACTAATTAGATTAAAATATTTCTATAAGGTATATAATACAATAGTTTTATTATAATAAAAATATAAGTTTTCAAAGGAAAACTTAAAATAGTTTATAGAAGTAAAACCAAATCTTATATATTAGAATTAATAAAAATATTATAAAAAGTTTTTAGAATTTGGAAACTCATTTTTGAAAATTTGAGTCTGAAAAATTTGTAATATTTTTTATTATGGTTATAATTTTGTTATTTTTGACTCTGAATTTTTTTATGGAACCGTGAGACTAGAAAACCCATTACGATAATTTTTTAAGAAAATTAAAAATTTGAAAAACATAATTTTTTTTGAAAAAAACTAACATATGAACTCCCTATGTGATTATGAGTAACTTAGTTTCAGAATATCGGTAAAAAAGTAGATATGAAATATCACATTACATCGATCATTCCTTGATTCTTGTTACTATATTAAATTTTATTTAAAGGAAATGGTTCTTTTTAAAATATCACTATTTTGATGTTGTGGTCACATAGATTGTAGAAGTATATATCCTTTAGGTGTGTGACCCATTAAAAAGTGATATCTCATATCTATGTTTTTTTCATGATATTAATGTGTAGGGTTCATACCAAATGCAATGGATAAAGTTTTATCACATAGTATGTTAGTTTTAGTGGAAATCATTACATATTCAATGTGTATGTGTTTCTTCCACAAAACTTGAGGAAAAATACTTCTAGTTGCTACATATTCATATTCAGTAGTGGAAATTTCAACCGAGTGTTGTTTCTTACAAGGCCATAAAACTAATGAGTCTCTAAATAAATGACATGTTCCTTAGGTACATTTTCTATCCATTCTACACCAACCAAAGTTAGAATCCCAAAAAACTATTTTAATTAAAATTCATTTTCCAAATATTAGAATGGTCCTAAATCCATAATTCCCTTTTGATAATTGAAACTGATTTTACATCTTTTAGATGGGATTTCATTGGATTTTATTGATACCTCTCTCATAGTCATACTAAAAACATAAATTTTGGCCTAATATTTGTTATGTATAGTTAACATCCCATAATAAATCTAAATTTTGTTCGACCAATAGGTTTCCCAACCTCATCAAGATTAAGAACATTTGAGGTACCGATGGGAGTAATAATACTTTTAGAATTTAAATATATAAACATTTTAAGGATATCTTTTATATACTTATGTTGAGATATATAAGTACCTTATGGTTTTTAAGAAATTTGAAAACCAAGAAAAAATGTTAACTCTTCCATCACACTCATCTCGAAATCATATTACATAAGATCTCAATGGAATATGTTAATTTTTTTCTATTTTATCTGAATATAATGTCAACAACCTATATTTGAACAATCATAATATTTTTATTTACATTTTTTGTAAAACTGTTGGATCTGCATCTCATTTAGAAAAATTATTTTTTAAAAAATCTTGTTAAGATATCAAACCAAGCATTAAGGGGATTTTTAAGGCCACATAAAGCTTCCTTATGTTTATTAAAATATTCAATATGCTTTGTATTTTCAAAACTAGAGGTTTTTAAACAAAAATTTACCATTGATCATATTAGTTAATAAAATCACACTTCACATCCATTGTAAAATAAATAAATTAATGAATGATGAAAAGCATAACAGAATATGAATAGCTAATATTCATGCTATAGGTGAGTAGGTTTATTCATAGTATATTATTTTTTTCTTGGTTATAGAATTTTGAAACAGGAATTTCTTTATTTCTATGGATTATTCCATTTTCATAACCTTTGTTTTTGAATACCCATTTTACTTAAATTGTATAAGTTTCTTTATGTTTTTCAAAAGTGGTCGAAAAAAATGTTCCTATCAAATTCATTAAGTTCAACTTTCATAGCCTTAATTTTATCATCATCACCTAAAGACTCATAGGGATTATTAGGATTAAATTAGGAATGAAATTAAAGATGTTATTTTTCATTCTTTAAGGATCTTCTAGTCCTAACTGGTTGATAAAAACCTTCAATGATTCCATCATTAGGATGATTCCAATGAAAAAACTAAACTAAGGGGGTTTTCAATATATATTCATCAACATAAGGTTGGAAATATTCCTAATTAAATACTTTAAAAACTATTTAGTGAATATTTTACTTATAAGATGAAATTTCTAACAAAAGATGAAATTTAATTTCTGGAAACACTTCCAAGGATGTTATATATTGGAGTTATTTGAAAATGAAGGGGTCAGTTTCATTGAATTTAACGTATATTATTTCCTCAACAATACACATTAAAAAAAACAATACATCCATTATAGGTAGTGGAATAACCTAAAAATATTCCATCTTTAAATTGGGTTGAGATTTAGTGTAAGTTATCTTTCTTATTCAATATTAATATATTACATCCAAATACTGTGAAGTAAGATTTTTTTTGCATGTCCAAAAATTCATAAGGAGTTTTATTCTGAAATGGTTAAATTAAAACACGATTTATACTATAGAAGAAATTACTATCAACTTCATCCGAAAAATTCTTAGAAATCTTGTATTAACTCAACATGGTTTTTTTGTAGTTGTAGATTTTATTTCTTAATTCCCTATCACCATTTTTCTAAGAGGTTATAGGTGTTGAATGGTTATGTTCAATTTCTTTCTTTCTAAAAAATATTTAGGAATAGAATTTACAAATTCTCCACCTTGATCACTAAGAATAGTTAATAAGGGAAGCTATTTATTATTTTAAATTTTTTTTATAAAAGTTTTGATATAACAAAATGGTTTAGAATTATTTTTGAGAAAATAAACCCATTAAAATATAGTTTAATCATCAACCAAGACATATACATAGTATTTCCCCCAATACTTCTGGTTTTTGAAGGATTGAAAAAATCCATTTGCACTAAATATAAATCATAAATAGTTGATACTTCAATAATATATTTAAAACTGTATTTATATTGCGTACCGTATTGAAAAGGGTCATAAAATTTTGAAGAATAGAATATATATTTTGGAAGATCCTTAACTAGCCTTTTCTCAGTCAACTTGAATATGTTTCTTAGGTTACAGTTTCTTACCCTTATATACCATAACCATGATTGATATTCTATTTCACTAATTCAAGGTATGTCTTGGCTCCTAAGGTCTTCTATGTTATAAGTGTATACATTCTCATGTGAATGGGTGGAAAGAATGAACTCATCCTTTGAATTTTGTACAACACATTTATCATCCCTAAAATTCACAGGGTAACCTTCATCACATAATTTACTTATTCATAGAAGGTTGAAATTAATACATTTAGAATGTAAAACAATATAAATTAATGCTTTTCTAAGAAGAAATATGTTATCCATACCAATAATCACTCCTTGAGGATTATATATGAAGGTATGTTTCCCCCTTTAATCTTGGTGATATTTTTGAATTTGTTTTTATTACCCATAATATACCAAGAACAACCATTATCTATATAGAAATTATTCATGTTGATTGTAGTTTCATTGTTTTTTAGAAAACAAAAACATTTTACTTTTAACATCCAAACATTCTTGAGTATTGAAATAAAATTTTATAATATTTTGGAATCCAGATTTTATTATAAAATTAGGATTTGTGTAAACCTAGTGATTTTATTTTATCAATTGAAGAATTACTTTTTCCGATGTAATCCACTGTGACATTTATTACCAAATGGGGCAATTTTAGGATCAATGAAATTGTTAAAAAATAGGTTCATATTGGTAAATCCCATTCCAGAACTAGTACCATGAGAACGAATTTTTTTGTACATTTTATCAATATTTTTATTACCAGTAGTAATGTTTTATAACATTTTAATTAAATAAGAAATTTTAGATTTTATTATTGAAACTAAATTTTTATCCTCATTAGCAATCATTTTGAAATAATATTATCGAAACTTGTTTGTAAATTATCCTTATCAGAATTATATTTTTATAAATATTTGTAAATTGTATATTTTTATATATTAGCATTAAAAAGATCATTTGAAGGATATGATATTTAATTTTTGAAAACATTTAATCTTATATTATCATTATCATGTTTTATTACTAACTTTACAATTTTCATTTTCTAAAAGTTATGAAAAAATTGATACATAATTATAAGAAGGAAGAGTATTATCCTCTGTTGAGGAGGATTCTTCATATGAAGATATAGAATTTTCTTCATTTGGATAATTAAAAATTATAAAAATATTAGTAAGATTCTAAGCAGTGTGTACCATGTCCCTGATACATTTGTTTACTATAGGTGCATTTCAAAAAGTCATATGTTCCTCTGCCTAGAACATTCATTCTTAGTAACTGTTTAGAAGAATCACATCCACTGGTACTCCAAGTGTAACGACCTGAAAATCTGAATAAATTTTGATTCCTAAATTTGTGTGTTATTTTATTTTATACTCAACAAAACTATTTCATTTAATAAAATGAGTATAATTAAAATGAGACCGTTGGGTTTCAACTGTTATATGACCGTTGGTCAATATGACCATTGGAAACTAAATGTTACAATTATTTTCTATAAATAAAAGTGATCTTGATTAATTAATATAGAAAGAAGATTAAATGGCCTCATCCAGTAGTCTCGGGCCGATCGAAGCCAATCTGAAAGAACATGGGAAGGAGGTAGCACCACTGGGCTTTCCACTAGACCAAACCCAAGCAAGACTTCATCGTGTGAAACTGGAAAGAAATCGCCTTTGCGAGAAGTTCAAGATGATAGAAATCACCACTCGGGCAATGTTGGCCAAACCGCCCCAAGATTCTATCACCTTAGCACACCTTACACTTAGATTCTATTCTGGTGTTATAAGGGGCGATGTAATGAGACCTTAGCTACGTTATGTAATTATTTGAAAAATAAAAAATTGTGGTTTCTTCTTATGGTAAAGTTTTTGAATTTTCAAATGTCTAGATAAATTTATGATGTATATTATGGATGAATTTTTAAAAAAGGGATATTTTAAAATATTTATGTAAACCTTAAATAATTAATGATGTGTAAGGATTTAAAAAAAGGTCTTTTGAAAATGTGTTTAGTAAGAAATTTAGAGTCTAATAAGATTAACTTATTTTTTATGAATAGTAAATTATGAATAGTTATTTTACGCTCAGGAGTAGTAATGTGTCCAAATAGATTAGTAATCTCACTTAAATAAAGTATTAATATAATATATGCACCTTGATTAAATAATGTGATTCAATAAAATAGGTAAACAACCATTTCAAAAAAATTTAGTCAGGTATTAGTTTTATTGGGTGAATAGTGTTTTTTTAATTAAAAATTAATTTAAAAATATTTATAAAAATATTTTTATAAAAAGTATTTCATTTTTAATTCACAGCATCAATATTATGCTAAGGTAATTTTTGGAGATTTTTCTGGAAAAAAAATGAATTTTCAATGAATAGTGTTTTTATTTAAAAATTAAATTAAAAATATTTAGAATTTTTTTTATAAAATGGAGTTAATTTTTGAATTAGGAGCATCAAAATTATGTTAAGGTAATTTTGGAGGATTTTTCTAAAAAAATGAATTTTCGGTGAATATTGAATTTTCAGTTTAGAGTTTCGGGTGTTTAATGACATCATTAAGGATGTAATAATTATGTAATCTTTATGTTAGACTTATGAATAGTAAGATAAGATATGAGGTTTCCTAAGTGGCCAATACCATTGGATAACCCATAGTTTTTCCAATACCACCGATGAGGTGTCCCTTTTAATTAAGCCCTTGTCCCCCCACTTTCCCTATAAATACCATGTCATCCCCTCATTCTTTTCATTTCCAGAATCCTCCTTAATGAAGATATGGTCTCATTACTTCCCAAAGAGTCCTCTCAAGGTTCCCCCAAGAACTCAAGATCCCGACCTTCATGTTTTAGGAGTTACGTTTTAAGGTAAGGGATCATACCTCTCTCTTTCTTTTCAAGTACTCTCTTTTATGTCATTTCTTTTATTCCACATGTTATTATGTTGGAGGATGTTCTTTTCTATTCACTTTACTGTAAATTTTATTTTCATATGATGAGATACCACACTTACTCTCATCAATTTATTTTAACATTTTTAAGTGGCGTCGTTAGGCTGCCGAATTTTGCTAAGGGATTCTTTCACCATCCTCTTTTAAGGCATAAATTCCTTTATGTTGTGTCTTCTAGTTTCCATCTATTTATGTTGAAGGTAAGTTCTTATATGTTCTTATTACTTTAAATTTTATTTCCAAATGATGAGATACCATTTCTTCTATCATCAATTTGTTTTCTGAAATTTTAACTGGCATCGTTAGGCTGCCAAATTTTCATAAGGGATTCATTCACCCTTCTCATTTTCAAAGTTCTATTTTTATGTCAAGTCTTTAAAGTTACTTTTTCGTATGTTGGGGAATGATATATATACCCATAATACAGTCATTTTATGTTAATATGATGAGATACCCTATTTTATCTCATCAATTCTTTTTTTTCATGTTATAAGTGACGTCGTTAGGCTGCCGAATTTTTCATAAGAGAAATCTTATTTTTTTCATTCGTTTCAAGTTATTCATTTGATAAGGAATGTCCTTAAAATTTAATTACCATGTTTTTATATCCTTTATATTATGTCCCTCTACTACTTTATGGATCATTTATGAGTGGGTGACCCATGTCCCCTCTCTTTTCAATGTTTTCTAAAACCCTGTAACATAGCCATTATGCTGCAAAATTTTCATCTCAAAACGTCTCAATCATTTTCTCAAATTATTTTCTTTTATTAAGAGAATACTCATATATCTTTATTCTACAGTGTTATTCACATATATATCAAAATGTTCTATTTTAATTCATGGATTTACACACCCAAAACCCTCTTTCCTTTTCCGTGGGTTTAAAATGACATAAAGATCATGTCTTAAAAGCAGTTTTAAAATGTTATGATTATGAAATGAACCCAATTTATTTTATTCTATATGGGTTATTCATGAAATGTTTGATGATGATATATTTGGATCACATGATAATAAATACAAATTTAAGGGTGTTCCCTGATAGCACTTCAATGCATTGGGCAATTATGTAATCACTAGGGATACAATTTTGACGATACCATGGAGAATAACCTTGGTAATTTTTTTTAAATGACACATTGGGGATGGAAGTTGGTGATATGTTCATGGTTGTCTAAGTTAAATGTTGTATCCACATCTTCAATTTATGAATCATGTTCATTTCATTGTGATATGACTCATGATATCTTTCTCAATCCTTAAAGTTATTTGTCATGACTTTTTTGATATATATCATGTTCACATGTAAAATGTTTCCCTTGTTTCCCTTACTGGGCCTTCTACTCACCCTTTCCTTTGATATATGTTCCTAGATTATGAGATGCAGTGATGATCTTATGATGAAAAAATGAATAAGCCTTTCATGTGTTTAGGAAGAATTTTCTTTATGTTGTCATGTATTATGTTCCTGGTTTCCAAGACACTAATCCTTAAAGATCCTTGGTTTTGTATAATTTAATGAATGTTTATGTGATAAAAAGGTGATATGTCATAGTTGGTATCAAATGATGGTTTATTTATTTGAGGAAACTAGGATTTGATAACTTTGCAATGTTTTTTAATGAAAATATTAAATATAGGAAAACAACCTGGTATTTTGGTGAAGTATTGAGTAAGTGGTTTTCAAACAAATAAATCCATGTCTAGATACCAACAAGTAGAGCTGGATCTGGAACAGATGTAACTAGGAGTGAAATTTATGACAAGGTGTTTCGGGTTTGACCCGGGGTAACCTGGTGCACGACAATGGGCCTTGTTGCACTTTTGGTTTGACACTCCCGAGGGATATGCTTTGGTAAATTCATAAGCTTAGTATGAATAATTATTAAAGGAACAAAGATAAAATAAATTAAAGATTCACATAAGAATATATGATCATGGATAACCTAGATTGGAACCAATGGAATCACAAGTTAGGATATACTTTTCTTCTATAAGTTTATCCTTCTATGTTTAAATTTTCCTTTTCATGATTTTGTCTAAGTATTTAAGCCCCATAATTATACTTTCTTTTCTTAGTTAATGGCGGGAAATAGAAGAACATATCCCAACAACCAATGTGATAGGAAATGTGATGATTTCCCTATTAATATGACAGAGATGACGAGAGATCAAGTTGAACATATTGTGATTATGCCAAACCAGCTATCAAAAATCACAATTAATAGTTGGTACCTAGTTGAATGCAAAAATTCATCAAGGAAGTGGATGATGAAGTTTCAAGGATGTTCATCTGATAAAGGTGATAAGGGAAAGAAGACCCAATTTCCATTGTGCAAAAAGTGTTGAAAGAGGCACCAAGGGAAATGTCACAAAGGAACCGGGAGTTGTTTTAAGTGTGGGATTATTGGGCATAAAGTATTGAATTGTTTTTAAAAAATAGATAATGTGATGAATGGGGATAAAGTTCAATCTAATGTACCTTATACTTCTCAATTTCATAAATGAAGAGAAGATGGACATTTATCCAAGGCAATTCTCTATTGGAAAGTATGTGAAGCATGAAGAGCCTCAACAATCTTCAAGGACAAGGGAACAATGCAAGTCCTATGCTTAGATGGATCATGATGAATCATGTACATGTAAATTTTTTGCAATAATTGTGTATGTCATGTTTTATTTCAGTTCGTTCTCTATGAGCATATCTTTAATGTTTACTAAGAACATCGAGTCACTACCTAAGATGGTTTTATATCATTAAAGAAAACATCTATTCTTATGAATCACAAGTTGATGTTGTGAAGCTGTTCTTCTTGAAAAAAAATTATTAGGGGATTAAAATATGAATATTATTTTGGGAGACGTTCATTATTTTGGGAACCCTATATGATCAAGGTAAATAGATTACTACGATGTTTTCTTTGAGAAGTATAGTTTGACTTATATTTTGAAAAATCGATGAATTTAAGGTGAACTTATGGTAATTTAGGTTACTTATGGAAATGATTAACCTGTCTTGGGTAAAATGTGATTAGGTTAGTTACTTTTGTTATTAGACGTTAAGAGTGGTTGATGTTGTTTGGAGATGAGCGGTAATGTTTATTTTGTAAGACTATGTTATCAAATACTTCTTATATTTGGCTTTCAAACTTAGTTTAGTTTATTTTGAGGAATTTTAAGGATAGTTTTTTAGGGAATGGTCTATGATAATCTTTGGGTAGTACCGTGGAATTTTAAAGATTAAAAGTATTTTCCTTTTTTATGGGGTTCTTTCTTTTAGAAGAGATGTTTTATCTTTCCCTTTCTATTATTGGGATAATGATTAAAGATAGAATAAATAGATAGTAAATCTTTTTTGGATTATGTGATTCTCTAGAAGATTATTCTTTTTCTTTTGATGAGACCAAGTGTTTTTGAATGCCCATCGTTTGGAGAAAAGATTAGTTTTGGTAGAAACTTATTAAAGGATGAAACTCTAATTGAATGTAATTATAATTACTTATGTTATTATTCTATGTAGTAAATGAATGCCTCAAAATTATGAAAAGGAATGTAACCCAAAACAAAATTGTTGGTTTATGTTTCCTATAGGGTAATCAAAGACCATTTACACACATCACAAGTTTGTGATTTTCTTGTGGTTAACTTTCTCTTAACCATTTTTCTATCACTCTCCATCAGAACTTGAACATTTATTTTTTTCTTCCATATCCATTTTTTTCTACATGTAATCTTATTATGGGTTAACTCAGGTGACCTTTGAACTTCTCTTTCATTCTTTTAAAGTGATAGTTTTACTGACTCTTTTTTCGAAGTGGTACTTTTAATGAAATTTCCAAGCCCAAATTTAAAAATTGCAAGGACACAATTTATTAAGGGGGTATGAATGTAAAGACCCGAAATTTTGAATAAATTTTGATTCCTAGATTTGTGTTTTATTTTGATTTATACTCAACAAAACTATTTCATTTAATAAAATGAGTATAATTAAAATTATACTGTTGGTTTTCAACTATTATATGATTGTTGGTCAATATGACCATTGGAAACTAAATGTTGCAATTATTTTCTATGAATACAAGTGATATTGATAAATTAATATAGAAAGAAGATTCAATGGCTTCATCCAGTAGTCTCGGGCCGATCGAAGCACATCTGACAGAACATGGGAAGGAGGTAGCAACACTTGGCTTTTCTCTGGACCAAACCCAAGCAGAACTTCATCGTGTGAAACTGGAACGAAATTGACTTTGTGAGAAGTTCAAGCTGATAAAAATCACCACTCGGGAAATGTTGGCCGAGACGCCCCAAGATTCTATCACCTTATCACACCTTACACTTGGATCCTACACTGGTGTTATAAGGGGCTATGTAATGAGACCTCAGCTACCATATATAATTCTTTGATAAATAAAAATTTTGATTTCTTCTTATGGTGAAGTTTGTGAATTTTCAAATGTCCGGATAAATTTAAGAAGTATATTATGGATGAATTTTGAAAAAAAGGATATTTTAAAATATTTATGTAAACCGTAAATAATTAATGATGTGTAGGGATTTTAAAAAAAACATCTTCTGAAAATGTGTTTAGTAAGAAATTTAGAGTCTAATAAGATCAACTTAATTTTTTATGTATAGTAAATTATGAATAGCGATTTTAGCCTTTGGATTAGTAATGTGATCAAATGGATTAGTAATCTCACTTAAAGAATGTATTAATATAATATAGGAATCTTGATTAAATAATGAGATTAAATAAAATAGGTAAACAACTGTTTCAGAAATTTTTAGTCAGGTATTTGTTTTTTGGGTGAATAGTGATTTTTAATTAAAAATAAATTAAAAATATTTAGAAAAATATTTTTATAAAATGGATTTCATTTTTGAATTCAGTGCATCGATATTATGTTAAAGTAATTTTTTGGGATTTTTTATGAAAAAATGATTTTTTGATGAATAGTGTTTTTATTTAAAAATTAAATTAAAAATATTGAGAAATTTTTTTTATAAATTAATTTAATTGTTGAATTTAGATCATCTATATTATGTTAAGGTAATTTTTGGGGATTTTTCTGAAAAAAGTGAATTTTTGGTGAATAGTGAATTTTCAGTTTAGAGTTTCAGGTGTTTAATGAAATCATTAAGGATGTAATAATTATATAATATTTATGGTTGGATTATGAATAGTAATGTAAGGTATGATTTTTTCCAGGTGGCCAATACCCTGAGGAAATACCATTGGATAGCCCATAGTTTTTTCAATACCACCGATGAGGTGTCCCTTGGTAATTAATGCTTTGTCCCCTCACTTTCCCTATAAATACCAAGCCATCCCCTCATTCTTTTCATTTCCAAAATCCTCCTCATTGATTATCTGGTCGCATCACCTCCCAAGGAGTCCTATCAAGGTTCCCCCAAGCAAACAAGGTCCCGACCTTCGAGTTTTAACAGTTACGTTTTAAGGTAAGGGATCTTACCTCTCTCTTTTTTTCAAGTACTCGCTTTTATATAATTTCTTTTATGCTCCATGTTATTATGTTGGAGGATGTTATTTTATATTCAAATTACTGTAAATTTTATTTTCATATGATGAGATACCCCCTCTTACTCTCATCAATTCATTTTATGAATTGTGAAGTGGCGTCATTAGGCTGCTGATTTTTCGTAAGGGATTCTTTCACCCTCCTCTTTTAAGGCACGACTTCCTTTATGTTGTGTCTTCTAGTTTCCATCTATTTATATTGAGGGTTTGTAATTATATGTATTTTTTACTTTCCATTTTATTTACAAATGATGATATACCCTTTCTTCTCTCATCAATTTTTTTTCTGATTTTTTAAGTGGTGTCGTTAGGCTGCCGAATTTTCGTAAGGGACTCTTTCACCCTTTTCATTTATTCAAAGTTCTATTTTTATGTCAAGCCTTTAAAGTTACTTTTTATTATGTTGGGGTATGATATATATATACATAATACAGTTCTTTTGTGTTAATATGATGAGAGACCCTATTGTATCTCATCAAGTCATTTTTTTGAAGTTTTAAGTGACGCCGTTAGGATGCCGAATTTTTCATAAGAGAAATATTATTTTTTCCTTCCTTTCAAGTTTTTTATTTCATATTGTATGTCCTTAAAATTTCATTTCCATGTTCTTATATCCTTTATATTCTGTCCCTATACTATTTTATGGATCATTTATGGGTGGGTGACCCATGTTTCCTCTCTTTTCAATGTTCTCTAAAACCCTGTAACATAGCCGTTATGCAACAGAATTTTCATATCAAAATGTGTCTCTCTTTTTCTCAAATTCTTTTATTTTATTAAGAGAATACTTAAAGATCATTCTTATACAGGGGTATTCACATATATATCAAAATTTTCTATTTTAATTCTGGGATTTACATACACAAAACCCACTTTCCATTTTCATGGGTTTAAAATGACATAAAGATCATGTCTTAAATATAGTTTTTAAAACGTTATGATTATGAAATGAAATTCATTTCTTTTATGATATATTGGTTATTTTTGAAATTTTTTATGATGATATATGTGGACCACATGATAATAAATACAAATTTAAGGGTGTGCCCCGATAGCGCTCTAATGCATTGGGTAATGATGTAATCACTAGGGATTACAATTTTAACAATACCTTGGTGAACAACCTTGGTAATGTTTTTTTAAATGATACCTTGGGGATGGATCTTGGTGATATGTTCAAAATTGAATAAGTTAAATGTTTTAGCCACATATTAATGTTATGAATCTTGTTCTTTTCATTATGATATGCCTCATGATCTCTTTCTCAAGCCTTAAAGTTATTTATCATGACTTTATTGACGTATCTCAAGTTCACATGTAAAATGTTTCCCTTGTTTTCCTTACTAGGCATTCTTCTCACCCTTTCCATTGATGTATGTTCCCAAGTTATGAGATGCAGTAATCAACTTAGGATTAACAAATGAAAAATCCTTTCAAGTGTTTAAGAAGAATTTTTTTTATGTTGTCATGTATTAAGTTTCTGGTTTCCAAGACACTAAACCTTATAGATCCTTGGTTTTGTATAATGTAAAGAAAGTTTATGTGATAAAGAGTTGGGATGTCATTCCTAGTATATGAGTATTTCAAAACATTATTTCTATTAGGATTATAAAACCTTTTCTGATTTCTATTATGTTGTTTTTTTTCTTATCTTTCATTTTCAGTTTTGGACAATGTGGTCTAATGTTTACAAATTTCTAACCCTCATAACAACTAAATTCGTATTTTTGGTCACTTATTTCCTTGTTTTATTTTTCATACAATTACTAAAAATAATTTTCACCAACCATCTTCTTTATCCTCCTAGAATGGTTAGCCAACTCATTCTCTAAATGTTCAAATGTATCTAATTCCGATTTAATAACAATTGTCTTCTTTATTTAAGACATTACAACTTTCTAAGTATATTGAGATTGAGATGGTAAAGATGACATAATAAAAAATAAATCATCACCATTATCCTTTTCAAGTATCTCTTAATCTCTTTTAAATATTCCCTCATACTACATAAGTGTTCCTATAGGATCATCAAGATTAGAATTTCTTAAAATCAGAGTCTCATAAAAAATAGTTCTCTTGGACTCCCATTCATTAGGTAGGATATATATTATGTTTTCCCCAAGAATTTCCTCATCTAATACTTTTTGACCATTAGATATTAAACTATTAATAATATTCAAGAATATATGATGCCTCTTGGAGACAAATTTTATAGGTAGAAAATAGAATTCTAGATACGCATCTCTTAGAATTACTCTTCTAGTTTCAACAACAATAGATGTACCAAAATTTGTAACCTATAACCTCTTTAAAATAATGTTATCTACTTCACAAGATGAAATTTTACTGTATATGATCCTGGAAATGGATCATAATAATGGTTCTCTAACTCTGTAATTTAGTTGATATTCTTTCTTTCTTGATTGGTGAAGGTAATAACTTCTTTCTCTGGAATACTATAATCTTTGGTTTTCATGACATTGTTTTCAACCCCAGTGTTGATAACTAATGTCTTAATTATGTCTATATAGTATTCATAGTTAAAACTATCCAAAATTGGTGGTCTATAGGGATTCAAATTATCTATGGATCCAAATTTCTTTCCTACCTTCTTAATAGAAAAATCATTATTTCACACAAACACATTAGTGTAATAATGTTTTTATCAACAAAAAGTATATTACAAATTTTTAAAAGTAAAAGAAGTAAAAACAAAGAAATTATTTGATTCATGGAATCCCTCTCTAATATGGATTGTTCAATCAGTATATTATAATTATATTGATTAGGATCAAAAAAATATATTATAGAATGATATATTACAAGATATATTATGGGGATTTTTGGTTTAATAAATATATATTTAAAAATATTTTCAACTAAAACAATTCAAAAACATAATTGAGTAAAAATATCAGATTCAGACTTTTCCCTCTATTTGATCACCAATGTATTGTAATAAGGAAGATATCAACAAATCAATGTCATATAATCATAATCATGATGGATAAGATTAAATTAGATTGAAAAGGATTTTATTTTGAATAAATTAGAATAGAAAATTTCATAATCCAGGTAGATGTGATTATATCAAAATCAAATAACAATAATCATACAAAATTCAATTCCAACAATGTAAATAGTTCATATTAACATAATTTATAATTAACATAATAATGTATATCATAACTATATATGTTATTGTAATGAAATTACAGACAAGCATAATTGAATTATGATCCTGTTAGAAAATTTAAATACAATAGAAATAATATGTGAATGAATTATATCTATTTAAAAATAATATATCACTTTTTATCTTCAGAGTAAGGTATTTAGAAACCCTTTCTAAAGGTATCACTTGTTTTATACTTATGTGAATTTTTGTCTTTGCTCACCCAGAAAATCCCTTGATACCATGATCTGATTATCTGTATGCATATCCACGACAGCCCCCAATCTGATGGATTGGCTCTGTCATGCTATCCACATAATCTATTGGTCATAATCATAGATCAGATGCACACATAAATTAAAATACTATCCTTAATGAGGTGGCCTATCCCATATTCTTTAAGAAAGTTTCTCTCCAAATAATTATAATAGGAAAAGAACATGATGTTCTTGATTTGCAAGCTATTTATTAATCTATAGTTAATGTGATAGGTCGCTTCAAACTCTTAGAATAGTTGGGTATTTATATTTGAACTCCCAAGGATCATATTACATTCCCAATGGTCATATTTTCTACAATTTGTTTCAAAAAACTAGACACCTAGAACTTGATATGTCATGATTCACTAATGTATCTGAATTTCCAACGTCATATTGGTTTCACACTATCATAATGTAAAATATGTTCAATTATTAAAGAAATTAATTTTATATATTCATAATTAAGCTTAGTCAGTCTAATTTAATTATTTAAATGTGACTTTAAAATAGCCATTAAGAGTGTTAATTCGATGTTTAATAGTTTCCGTTTAAGTCCGATAAAAAAGTCATTGTATGTACGAATATGAGAGAGAAATTATTACATCTGTTATGATAAAGGTGAATCCAACTCTAATTAGATCCATAACCACTATAATAATCCTAATGAAAAATATAAGTTAATATTTATGAATACATTGTAACTAATTATATGTATGTTAAAATATTTATGTTTTCTATAAAAACTATCTAAGACACTTTGTTTATAAAAATTTAGTAATCAAGTATTTAAGAATGATTTTTTGATTTCCCAAAAAATGGAATGGAAAACTCTTAAGTGTAACTTCTGAATAAAAATGTAAAATAATATATTTTAAAATATATTTTTAAATGATATAATTTCAGTCCATTGGAGTTTTGGTTACAGAATATTAATATGAAAGTAATGATGATCATGTTGGAATGATTCTCAATTAACGGAGGGAATTTTCTTAATTAATTTGTTAAATGTTGATATGAACTTAATATAATCAAGAAAAAATTATTTACACACACACACACAAATATATTTATATATATATATATATAATATTTTATGAGTAAATAAGTTATAATTTTCATACCTTATATAAATACATAGTATGGACAAGTAGTTGGTTATACTTTCTAAAACATGGACCTACTATGGTTAATAGATTATTATGAGGTGGTATTATGTAATATAATTATACTATGTAAATAATGATACTATTTTTTTTGATAAATTATAATTTAAAAGAGTTATTAAGAGATGATAATTTATATAATGGAATTGATTAGAATGAAGAGTGGTTTTTCCTCATAGTTCATTTTTCTAAATGATTGATTTTATGATAATATTTTATTAATAATATCATTAATAGGATATGTAATTTTAAATAATAGAAAATTAATGTTTTCATAAACATTGTATTTTACCTTTAATCTTGTCCTCGTGATCATCCATCAAAGGAACTAATCAAAATAAAAATGGAAATCAATCGTTCCATAGAGGTGGTATTCTGTACATACGTATGGATGATGGTTTCATTTTTGTAGAATGGGATGAATGAGTAACATGGATTACTATTTTATAAAAAAATTTAAATAAATATAATAAATATTTATTAATTTATCTATTTATAATATCCTTTTAGTGTGGTTAATGAATATGAAACATGTTGCTTCATGGAGACTGTAGTCTGCGGAACACACAAATAATGGTTTCATTTTTCTTAATTAAAAAACATAAAGGAAAACATTAATTATTAAAATAGGATAATAAAATTAAGTATATAATCAGTAAAAAAAATTTACATAGATATTTTAAAATTTTAATTCGCTGTGAAAAATAGAAAAGAAAAAAAGTTAAGTAAAAATGACAACACAAGTTGATCTCCTTGAGATTCCATTGGAAGATTCCTTGAAAATGGATAGAATATGATAATCCCTTTTTACCATAAGATCAATAAAGTAAAATATTATTTAATGAGAATTTAAAAAATGGATTTTAGTATGAGGAAACTTAATTTTTATGAGTTCCATTATGTTGTGGTGAGAGGCCCCTTCTATAAGTGGTGAGAATGAAATTATTGAAAATATTTCAACAAAATATAATGGGGGAACATGTTAATACTATTTATTCGATCCAAAATTGAAAAATAATGTATTTGGGAAGATATAAGGTCAATAAATACTTTATAAATATAATTATTGACTTTTTTATCATTTTTCAACCCCTTTACCCATTGAATTGTTACTTTTACCATTTTGGATTTTACATTAGTAATTAGTTTTTACCAAAGGTAACTTAATATTTATACAAAAAATAAATTGTTACTTATTAGAGAATCTATATTGAATAATTATAAATTTTTTATCTTTTTCATCTTTCACAATTTATAAAATTGATAAAAAATCATATTAATATTCAAATTTATAATATACAAAAAACCATTTTTTTTAAAATACTACTTATGATCTCAATAAAAAAATGGGTTTGTAAATTAATGAAACATTTTTTAAATATTATATTAAATTATAAACTACATATTTTTTATAGGAATTTTTTTTATGAATTTACCACTCATACTTATAAATTAATAATGTCATAAAATCCACGTTATATATAAAAACTATATTTTTCCCAATTCAACTAAAAATCATTAATATTATAATAATAAAAAAGTAATATTAATAAAATACAATTAGCATTAAAAAAATTAATTTTCATTTTTTAGATTGATGTTCTATGTTTTTTAAAATTTTCATTTAAATAAGTAGATGAGATATAATGAAAAAACATTACAGAGATTTTTGTTAGAAATTATTAATTATATGCATTCATATATCCAATTGTTTAGAAAATATATTAGTATTAACCAATTATTTTTGTCATATATATTTTAAAATAATTTATAATGAGTTTCTTTATATAGAATGAAAATTGCGTGAATGGGTAATATTTTGAAAAATACATTTCAAAGCATATAATGACTATTTTAGTTATTTTTGATAAACTAATTGAATATAATCCATATTAAAAATAGCCACTATTTTTATTCAATAAATATTACAACAATTGGTTAACCCTGTTCATTTTTTCTAATTTATTGATGAAGATTTATCATTTTGAACATATCAAAAAAAAATTGTTCAGTGTTGTGTGTGGAGTATGTTATCAAACACATTGGATTATTTAAATCTATCAATATATTATTATTTTTAGATGTTAAAGAACATCCAAATTTTTTTCATGATTAATAAATTATATGGGCTCAGTTACTATTAAATCTAGAGACATGGAAATTCTAGAGTGTGAATTATAAGAGTTCATATTATGGGAAACATTTCTTTAAATTTTTACTTCAAGGGATGAAGGAATAATATTTCTAGGAAGGTAGATAAAAATCAGAATAGGAGGATAAATGAAGTTGGAATGGATTTATTGTGTTATATTAATAATAAAATGAATTTATAAAATAAAGGATTCATGATAAGACTAGGCCAACATGGTTTTGTAATGGTTCACTCACCATGGAGTACACTTTAAATTTTACTTGGGTACCATTTTGGTGATCACATTTCAAGTAATGTTTGGGAATAATTGTGGGGGAATTGATAGATAAATTTTATTCATTATATTTTATTGATATTAAATTATATATATTCCCTTAATTTTTTGAATTAATTATTTTTTTCTGATTTTTTGAAATAAAGCGTCAATTTGGTGGATTATTTTCATATTGATTAATTTTTCCAAATCATGGAATTATTTGAATTTCATTTTTTTGGAATAAAATTATTATAAAATATTTCACTATATTCTGAATTTGTTAATAGTTGAAAGAATTTTGGGGAAATCATTAGTAATAATTCACAAATCATTGTAATATTACTTTAGTAATCATGTTTTCAATGTAATATTAAACCAGGTTTCAAAAACCCTATTTAGGAATAAAACTTTTCAACCCTATCTGTATAATATATTCCCATTTTAAATGAAAGTTAATTGATAGGTATGTATATGTAAGATTAACAAGATAAAACCAAATTCCACATAAGGTTTTATACCTAGATAAAGGATGTGAAATATGAGCTTACCCATATAAGATTTAATGGGTTATACTGTGGGATATCTAGGATTAATCAGATATTTCTTAAGAATAATTTTAACTCTATAATGTGTAACAAAATCCCAAAATTATATACCTAACAAAAATGAATATATTTTTTGTTTTTATATTGTAATTATTTCTAGAATGTACCACACCATGTGATTTTATATGCTAGTTGAATGACTTCTATATAAAGGTAGGGGTTATTGGGACAAACCAGTGATATAATGGGTCCTTCATCAGAGCAAGGGGAATGTAGGTTTGGATCATATACACCATTTTTAGGGGAAATATTTCATACATCAAGTCTCTTCTATAAATTTATGGCATATTTTGGAATCCATCCCAGTATCAATAAATTCACAACTAGTTATCCCATTAAGGGGAATCATCATCGATATGCTTGAATAAAACATATCATCATTTATAGGAGTATTAATATCTCTCAATTTTGGGGTTGGCTGGTTAGACTATAGTTTAAATATACATTGTTGATCATTCAATAATTTATCTCAATACATTATGTAAATATGTATCATGGAGTTGGGATCAGTCTCATTATAGAGGCTTCCAATGTATCCTTATGAAGGGAATAAAAACCCATATATTTTTTTGCAACTTAATATGAAATTTCATACTTTTTAATGTTGTGTGGAAAGGTCTAATGTGGTACTCTTTAATGTTATCTAACCATGACCATTGAAGTGTATTTTATAGTTTTTTCTTCGACCAATTTTCATTATTTTATCTCCATGAGGAATTGAATATCCTTATATAGTATAGAGTCATGAATATTAGAATACTGAGAAAAATACCCCTAGTAGTGGTTGGTATGAGACTTATGCATGAGAGGCCCGTTTTGGTCCATCCTATTTTCACTAAGAATATGTGATTTATAATGGTACTCAAAGGTAATATTTCCTTATATCGGTTAATTATGGCCTCTTGGAGAATATATCCTCACGAGGAAGGTTGATCTCATGAGGAATCTTGCGAAGTGAGGATATATATGGTCTCACAAGGGGTATGTGAAATTGAGAATGGTTTTTTGAGATTTTACTAAGTAGGATGATCGTATATGTGTTTAATTCCCCTGGTTTTATGGTTAGATGATGATGAATGAAAATAAGCAATGGGAATAATACCTTATATGTAATAGGTTGGGGCTTATAACTATAAGGATACCCATTTGTCTCATGTTCCTTTGAATAGAAGAATGCTGGTTAACCATTAAGGAAGATGTGAGTGGGGCTTACAGAAAGTTGGAGGCTCATCTATGAATGTATCATTGATTATTGATATGGATTCTCATAGACATAATGGAAAACTAGATTCTAGATATGGGTCACCTAATATGAGATTAATGAGTAGCAGAAGTTTTCATATATTTTCTTATGACACTGATACTCATTTTCAAGGGAATACATTTTCATTATATCCCAAAATCTCTTCTTAATTAGGGAAAACATATATGAACTACTTTTCAATGATAATTAACCATAATTATTAAAGGAACTCACCATTATATAATAACACCTTGGTATTCTCTTTTAAATATTGCTTGCTGCTTGACAAGATGAAATTTGACTATATATGCTTCTGTTCATGGACCACAATAAAGTTTCTATAACTCTATCACTATGTTTATATTATTATTTATCTTGATTTGTGAAGGTAGTAACTTCCTCCTCATGAATTTTATAATCTCTGGTTTTCATGAAAATTTTTTCAACCCCAGTGTTGATAACAATGGTCTTCATTCTATCCATCTACTATTCATAGTCAACGCCATAAAAATTGGTGGTTCGGTGGGATTTATATTTTCTATGGATTCAATATTTATTCCTACCATCTTAATAGAGAAATATTATTTTACAAAAAAAATTGTTTAATAATGTTTTTACAAACAAAATCTTTAGAACAATATTTAATAAACATGTAATAGTAAAAGAAGTAAAAACTTATCATGCATTTGATTAGTAGAAACCCACTCTAATATGAATTGTTGGATCAATATATTAGAAGTATACTATTTTGGATTGAAAGAATGTATTCTGGATGAATCTATTACATGATGGGGGAATCATAGTTTTAATAAAACATTAGTTTAATTTTTTTTAACTAAACCAATTAAAAACCATAACTTATTAAAAATATCACATTCAGACATGGCCCTTTATCCAATTACCAGTATATGATAATAAGAATTAATCTGATAAATCAGTGTAATATAATCATAATCAGAATGGATATGATTAAATCCAATTGAAACAAATCATATTCTGAATTGATTAGAATAATGTAGATCATAATCAGAGTAAATATGATTATATCAAAAAGAAATAATCTTAATACTATAAGATTAAAATATAAAAATGTACACAGAACAGATTCACACAAGATCTGATTAAAAGATTAATGTTTATCATAATTAGATACATTATGATAAAGAAATTACAAGAAAGAAGAATAGAATTAAGAACTTGTAAGAAAAAAATTAATAAATATAGAAACAATATAAGAATGACTTATAGGTTGTTAAAAATAATAGATAACTTTTCACCTTAAGAGTAAGGTATCTAGAAATCTTTTCTAAAGGTATCCCTTGTTTTTTTACATACAAGAATGCCTACATTTCCCCCACCTAGGAAAGTCCAAGATATAAAGATCAGATTCTATGTCTGCATAACCATCACATCCCTCGATCTAATGGATTCGCTCTATCTTACTATCTCTGCAAGCTCCTGATCATAATCAGAGATCATATGAACAAAAACATTACAAAACAATTATTTTGGATACAACCTAACAAGGATTACTTAAGAAATAATCTATTTAAATAATTACAAAAGATTAAGAAAAAGTTGCTCATTCTCTTTTAGCTTTAGAAATATATGGATGGAATATAATCAATAGCTTCAAACTCTTCAAATGACAAGGTATTTATAGGTGAACTCCAAATGGTAATATTTCCTTCCCATTGGTCATGTTTTCTCCAAAAAAAATTCAATGAGTTGGACACATCTCACTTGAAAGATCATGCTTCTCTAGCTTAACTGAATGCCCGACATCATATTGGTTGTAAACCGTCATAGTGTAAAATATGTCCCACTAAAAAAGAAATATGTTTTCTATATTCAGAATTAATCTTAGTTAGCATAATGTAATTTTTTAAAAATATTATTATTATAGTCATTAGGAGTGTAAGTTTGATGTTTATCGATTTTAGTATCATTGAAATTATAAATGACATTGTATGTATGAAAAAATAGAAAAAGTCTTACATCTGTTTTGATACAGGTAAATCCGATGATAATAAGATACCTACCCACTATGATAATCATAATTAAAAATGTATTATTATATTAATGAATACATTATAACTAATTAAATGTATGGTAAATGATATTTTTCTTCTACAGAAACATTCTAAGACACTTTGGACATAAAAATTTAGTCCTCATGTATTTATGAAAGAGTTGGTGAGTTTGTAGAAAGAGGAATGGGAAAGTCCTAAATGTAAATTTTGACTGAATATGTAAAAGAATATATTTTACATGATATTTTTTATATTATATAATTTCATTCCATGGGTGTTTTTTATAGACTATGAAGATGAAATCAATGATGATCATGTTGGAATGATTATTAACTATCAAAATGTGTTTTTTAATCATTTATTTAAATGTTGATATAACATTAAAAAATTAGGAAAATATTATTTACCAATTTATATAATATATTATGAGTAAATAATTTATAATATTCACCCATTATATAAATACATAGTATTGTACATGATGGTGGTTAAACGTATAAAAACAAGAACATACTACGATTAATGGATGATTATGAGTTGGTATAGTGTAATATAATAATACTAGAAGAATAATGATATTTTTTAGTTTTTATATTTTTAATTTATTTTAATTTTAAAGAGTTATTAAGAGATAGTAATTTATATAGAGACATTAATAAGAATGAAGAGTGCATTTTCCACATAGATCGGTTTTTAAAAATGACTTATTTAACGATAATATTTTCCTGATAATACCATTAATAAGGTCTGTAATTTTCAATAATAGAAATGTTATGTTATCTTAAACATCATATTTATTTTATAATCATGTCATGACCCGTCCTTGAGACCTGTGCTGTGACTACCCCAATCCTGCCTTCCATAGGCTAGGGGATGACGACTAGCACCAAAGGCGTAAATACCAACAAAAGGGAAGGCATTGCCTTTAATATGTAAAAAAATACAACAGAGTACGCAGTTGGAAGTAAAAAATAAGTAAATATTGTATACAAAAAGTAGTGATGAATGTAAAGGGGGCAGAAAATACAAGCCCAACAGTAAAGTACAAGTACAACGGGAAGCAAGTACAGCTGAAAAAGGGACAACAGCTAAAAAGGGCAGCTCTTGGAACGTCCGCCGAGTATCCTACCTGAAGGGTAGGTACAGATGTCCACCTCAGCACTCCATGTCTATCGGTCCATTCCATTTATTGTCTCACCGCGTGGTCCACCTCTGGGTATCGTCGAGTCTTGGCTCGCTCTCGCCCTCCATCGACATTGTCCGTTGTCTGCATCCACCATAACGAGGTGTGGCCAATGTCCGTGCATGGGTGAGTATAACGATACTTAGTAGGGACCCTGAGACCCCCAAAGGTCTCCCAGAATCAATGAAGGATAAAACACAAAAGGAAAGATAAAATCACGAAGCATCAACCAACCCTACTTAGGTATATGCCCATAGATATACCTACTTTATCAATCTCAGTTCGGCTCCAACTCTCGAGCCCAAGCACAACCCAGTCCACACAGGAAATAAAGTCAATCATATCAACGATAATGATTGAATGTCAAGACTCAACTCACACAGGAATACATCTTTCATATAGAAATAGAGATAATCATATGTAGTCACTGATTCATCTAAGCTATTGGACCCGCACAAGATACAAGACCAGCTAAGCTGTCGGACCCACACAGGATACAAGACCGGCTACTCTGTCAGACCCACACAGGATACAAGTACAGAGGTCAATACTGTTGGACCCAAATAGGATAAAAGAACAATAGTTATCCCAGTCGAACCCACGGAGGATCCCAATATGGTAGTCATCACTGTAGTTTCCACAGAGTATCCTCGTACAGTAGTCGTCGCCGTCGCAGCCAGCCCTAGGGTTCCCGGACACTGCACACTCGATTCCAGGAGGGTCTGCTCCTCGACCAAAGGGGTCAATACATAAACTATCTCGAAGTCCAGAGTTGATGTATCCCGAAATTCCGTCTCATCAAAAGAAACCCAACGCGACTGGCGGCACGTCAATCAGACGCCCGATTTGAGAGTTATTGGCTTTTTCGTTCTAGGGGCCCGGTTGGAATTACGATCGTTCCAAAACCGTCCATTTTCCAAATTTGACCAAAACACACTTGGAGTATTGCAAAAGGACCGTCTCGTCACATGGATCCCAGTGCTGTAGATGACACGTCGATCAGACACGCATTCTAGAAGTTATTTACGTTTAAGTGAAACGAGTCTGGCCCGTCAATCCCAGTGGGCAGGCGGGTCGGCCCGACCCAGTTCGGCGGGTCCGACCCGGACGGGGGGTCGGCCCGGCCTGGTGGGGCGTGGCCCAGCCCGCGTGAGGGTCGCCCGGCTTGTGACAACCGGGTCCCAATGACAGCACAACCACCCCTCCTTAACATGGTTGTCGGGTCCTGGCCCACCAGGTACCACTAGTTGCCCCGCATACAGGTGGGGCCCACCCCAGGGTCCACCCACGAGCCTGAATGGGTCCATCTGACTAATAATAGTCCCCACAGGCCGAAACATGTCCTTTCCAGTCTTTTCCTCACTCACACAAACCCTAGGAAACTTACCAGGAGGTCACCCATCCTGATCACTACTCCAAGCCAAGTACGCTTAACTATGGAGTTCTAATCAGATAGGCTCCCGAAAAGGAAGGTGCACCGTGTTGACATGAGTCATATCATTTAGTCATTTAACCCTTTATCATTTGGGGATACCCCCTCTTTAAAGCACAACGCCCTCGTTGTGGGCCCTACATCTCAACCCAGGCAGTGCACCGCACACTTAAGGCTGGGTTCCTCCTCTAATACCAAATGTGACAACCGGGTCCCGATGACAACACAACCACCCCTCCTTAACATGGACGTAGGGTCCTAGCCCACCAGGTACCACTAGTTGCCCCGCATACAGGTGGGGCCCACCCCAGGGTCCACCCGCGTGCCTGAACGGGGTCATCTGACTAATGATAGTCCCCACAGGCCGACACATGTCCTTTCTAGTCTTTGTCCTCACTCACACACACCCTGGGAAACTTAACAAGAGGTCACCCATCCTGATCACTTCTCCAAGCCAAGCACGCTTAACGATGGAGTTCTAATCAGACAGGATCCCGAAAAGAAAGGTGCACCTTGTTGACATGAGTCATATCATTTAGTAATTTAACCCTTTATCATTTGGGGATACCCCCTCTTTAAAGCACAACGCCCTCGTTGTGGGCCCTACATCTCAACCCAGGCAGTGCACCGCGCACTTAGGGTTGGGTTTCTCCTTTGATACCAAATGTGACAACTGGGTCCCGATGACAGCACAACCACCCCACCTTAACATGGTTGTCGGGTCCTGGCCCACCAGGTACCACTAGTTGCCCCGCAGACACATGGGTGTGACCCACCAGGTACCACTAGTTCGCCCGCAGACACGTGGGGCTCACCCTAGGGTCCACCCACGTGCCTGAACGGGTCATCTGACTAATGATAGTCCCACGACCAACACATGTCTTTTCCAGTGCGCTTTGTCCTCATTCACACACACCCTGGGAAACTTCCCAGGAGGTCACCCATCCTAATCACTACTCCAAGGCAAGCACGCTTAAGTATGGAGTTCTAATCAGACAGGCTCCTGAAACGGAAGGTGCACCTTGTTGACATGAGTCATATAATTTAGTCATTTAACCCTTTATCATTTGGGGATGTTACACGGCCCGCGCGAGGGCGGCCTGGCCCGCGAGGCAGGAAGCACTGCACGCGCAAGGGCGGCCCGCGACTCGACCAGCTGGCTGAGTAGAGCGGTGTGGGGGGGGGGGTGGTTTATTGCAATGGCAGCGCCGAGCAGCGCCGCCACTCCTACCCGGCCGGCAGAAGCCGACCGAATTTTCCGCTGCGAGCGGCCCGCACAGCGGGCCGCTGTCTTCCCGCAGCGCAACGCCCACCTGATGTCGCGGTCTTTCTGCAGTGTGGCACCCAGCTGGCACCGCGGTCTCCTGCCCATTCGGCTATAGCCGGCCGATTTGGCCAGCAAGTAGCCCACAGCAGCGGGCCGCACCTCCTCAGCACGACAACTGTGGGTGCCGCCGTTCACCAGCATGACCAGCTACGACTGGTAAGTGGGGTTCGTACGAGCGGCCCACAGATGTGGTCCACGGTCTTCTCCACGTGGCCGAAGCATAGCTGACGCTTCTTTTGTCCATCGCACCCCACATGGCTGCGGCCCCTTCCTTCCTCCGGCGCGGTGTGGCAGCACCGCGCCCTACCGATTCTGCCACCGTCATCAACTCAAGAGAATCAATGGAGGATTGTTGGGCTGTGTTTGTTCATCCCGAGCCCTCCGCGTAAGGTAGTAACAAAAAGGCCAATGTCAAACCATATAAAAACGAAGAATGATGATTTAATTTAAACAAGACAAACCCCTACCTTGAATCATGGTTTGTTTGTCTTTGTAGCGGAAAACGACCTTGCGGAAAATGGTGTCGTTTTGTCAACGTCGGAGGAAGAGACGTTGGAGATGTTCTTCGCAGGCGACGTCTTCTCCCTTGGCATAGACGAATAATAAAGAAGATGAGTGTTCTTTGTGGTGTCGTGACTTTTCTTCCCCCAATTGAAGAAGTGGAGAAGTTGCTTCACATCCTTCGAGTCGTGGAGAGTTCTTCACGTTCTTCATCGAGAGAGTATGTTGTTCTTTTTGGGAAGAACTCTACCTTTCCAATTCTCCCAAAACTCTCCCAAAACAACAAGATCTAACCCAAAATAATATATTAGGCTAGTATTTTATCCTCACATGATTTTGATATTATTTCAAAAAATAGAGGAGCCAAAATTAATTGTTCATAAATTTAAAGTGTGTTCCCACATTCATGAGTGGGAGTGGAATGTGGAGAGTTTAAAATAAAATAGAAGAGGTGGAGAGTTTAGGAGTTGGGGGGGGGGGGGGGTCAAGGAGTTTAAAGGAAGTGAAAGGGTTAGATGCACATGTGGGCCCCACCACATATTATCCGCCCATGGGTGGTTATGTGTGTGTGGGCCCCACCACCAACATACCTTTGGAGATAATAACCACCAACAAAATAAAATTACGTAACACAACAATTTTATTTAATTTATTATGAATCCCCAAAATATAACTTCTACGCTTGACCAAACACAACTGTGGTAAAGGACCCCTTGAGCGAAAATCGACGCTGTGAGTTCATCAATTTCCTCGGGTTTCAATTCTAAGAAATGGTTAAAAAGATAGAAAAACCTGCACGTATGTTTACTGAACGTACCCGAACAAAACATCAGAAATTGATTCTGGGCACACCGGGCCTCAAAATCAGGCTCCGTAAAAAAATGCGGACTCGTAAAATTCCAAAGAATCTTAGAAAAAAAAATTCTTGAAATTTACAGGTCTTTACATTACCCCACTTTAGGGATTTATTTCCTCGTAAAGTTACTACACAAACTTGGGAAGAAAAAGAGGGTAATGAGAACACATCTGATCCTCGCGCTCCCATGTGCTCTTTTGCAGATTCCCATGCTGCCAGCGAATGCGCACTAGAGGAATCGATCATCCATGTAGGACCTACTCATATCAATCCTCGATCTCAACTGGGACCTCTGTAAATGTCACCCTGCCATCGATGTTCAGCTCCCCGTGGTCGATGATGTGGGATGGGTCATGCACATATCTTTTCAGTTGAGATACATTGAAGACGTCATGCACACGGTGCAACTGAGGTGGAAGGGCCAGACAGTAAGCCACCTCGCCTACCCTGCTGAGGACCTGGAATGGTCCGATGAATCCTGGTCATAACTTGCCGCCTCAGGAAAATCTCCGTAGACCTCGTCGAGGTGAGACCCGTAGAAAAACGTGGTCGCCATCCTAGAACTCGAGTGGTCTCCGTCTTTTATAAGCACATGACTTTTGTCTGCTATGTGTAGTGTTTATCCACTTCTGGATGATCTGCACCTTCTCCGTCGTAGCCTGAACCATATATGGTCTAACAAGTGCTGACTCCGCTGGGTCAGTTGTGCACAGAGGTGATCTTCAATGTTTTTCGTACAGTGCCTCGTAGGGTGCCATCCCGATGGTGGAGTGGTAGCTATTGTTTTACGCAAACTCCACCAAGAGTAAGTGACCCTCCTAGATCCAACCAAAGTCTTTGACACATGCACAGAACATGTCCTTGAGAGTCTGAATAGCCATCTCAGTCTGGCCATCTGTCTGAGGATGGAAGGCGGTGCTCAGACATAGCTATGTCTCAAATGCCTCCTGAAACTCCTTCCAAAGTCCAGAAGTAATGTGTGCATCCCTATCAGAAATGATCGTCGATGGGACACCATGAAGCCGTACGATCTCCTCTACGTAGAGGCATCCCATGATCTCTACTGAGCCCTTCTCTCTGATCGGTAGGAAGTTGGTTGACTTGGTGAGTCGGTCGATGATAACCCAGATAGAGTTGTGTCCTCTGGATGTATGTGGAATCCCCATCATGAAATCCATGTATATATCATCTCACTTCCACTCGGGGACCTCTAAGGGTTGTACCCAGCATGCTGGTACCTGGTGCTCCGCCTTCACCTTCTAACAAGTGAGGCATCGTGAGACAAACTCTGCTATAACTTTCTTCATACCCAGCCACCAATGCTATCGTCTGAGGTCCTGATACATCTTCTCCAATTATGGATGTACCGTTAGAGGGGAAGTGTGAAACTCCCTTAGCACTTCCTCATGTAGTGAAAATAGTACCATTTTACGTCCTCTGAAGAGGATGTCGTGCTCCCCACCTTCAAAAAACTCATCAGGTGCCTGCCCTGAGGATATCTAAGCATGTTGCATCTCATAGTCATCGTACCCTCACTGGGCCTCCCTAACTCACTGAAGAAGTGGATGAGTGACTATGATAGATTGTAGAAAGGCTGGTCCATCTCTATCCACAAAGGATATCTGCAACATGGCTAGCTGTTCTGTCGCCTCTCCCAGTAGCTGAATGCCCGATCTCTTGCTGAGAGCATCTTCTACTGTGTTCCCCTTCCCAGGAGTGTAGAATATCTCAAATTTGTAGTCCTGGAGGAACTTGAGCCATCGCCACTATCTCAGGTTGATGTTCTTCTGCGAGAAGATGTACCTTATACTTTGGTGGTCAGAGTATACTGTAAAACGCTCTACCATAAGATAGTGTCGCCACATCTTCATGGAAAATACCACTGATGCTAACTCCAGGTCATGGGTTGTGTAGTTCTACTCATGTTGTCTCAACTGTCATGAACCATAGTCGATCACTACTCGCTCCTGCATCAGGAAACACCCGAGTCCGGTCCCTAAAGCGTCGTAGTAAACTACGTACCCAATGCCCTCCTCTGGTAGCCTACAGATGGGTGCACTGGTCAATCTCTGCCTCAGCTCCTGAAAGCTCTGCTGGCATCTCTCTGACCACACGAATGGTTTTCCCTTCTTCATCAATGCTGAAAGTGGTGCAACAACTCTGGAGAAGTTTGGCACAAATCTCTGATAGAATCCAACCAGACCCAGGAAACTTCGTACCTCTATCACACTCCTAGGTGGCTCCCAAGCAAGTACTGCCTCGATCTTCACTGGATCCACAACAACGCTAGCCTCCAAGATGACGTGTCCCAATAAGTGAACCTCTCAAATCCAAAACTGGCACTTTGAGAGCTTACCATAAAGCCGGTGCTCTCAGAGTGTGTCTCGTACTACACACAAATGGTAGGCGTGCTCCTCCTTAGTATTCGAGTAAATCAGCATGTCATCGATGAAGACAACGATAAAGCGATCGAGGTAAGGCTGGAAGATCCTATTAATGAGACTAATGAACACTGCTGGAGCATTGGATACACTGAAGGTCATAACCATGAACTCATAGTGGCTATTACAACACCTGTAGGCCGTCTTCTACACATCCTCTTCTCGAACTCTAAGATGGTGATATCCTAATTTGAGGTCTATCTTCAAGAACCATCGTGCTACCTTGAGCTGACCGAAGAGGTCGTAAATCCTCGGGAGTGGGTACTTGTTCTTCACGGTCACCCGATTCAGGCGACGGTAGTGTACACGCTGTTTCAAGCTCCTATCCGCCCTCTTGGGGAATAAAATCAGAGATGCCCAGGGTGAAACACTAAGTCAGATAAATCCCTTTCCCTCTAAGTCCTCTAGTTGTACCCGTAACTCACAAAGCTCGGCGGGCGCCATCTGATATGCGGGAGTAGATATCGGTGTTGTCCCAGGGTACAGATCAATGTAGAAGTATACGTCTCTATGAGGATATAATTTTGGAATGTCTTCAGGGAAATCATCCATGTATCGATCCACCACAACAAGAAAACTCGGTCTCTGTACGTCAACCACTCTGAGGAGGAGACTAGCCAACTGATGTGTGATCGGCTGCCCCCTCCTCTGTGTAATTCCATCCTGCGCTGTAAAGGCCCCCTTCTCACTGGTGAAGGTGAACCTAGTCCCATTCGTGCAGATACACCTCCCTTTGCACCTAATAAAATCAATATGAGTATGAACTATGGATAACCAGTCCATACCCAAGATGACGTCATAAGGCCTCGACGCCGTTACAAAAAGATCCCAGCCAAAGCTCTCGCCTCTTAGAGTAAGCTCACACTGCCGGCACCAGTGTGTAATTGTCGGGTATGCTTCCGTAGAAGTATCTAGCCCTATGAATCAATCCAACAGCTCCGTCAGAATCGTCGTGCTCCGAAAAAGGGAAGGAAAAATAAAATAATGACTCGCACCTATGTCTATAAGTTCTGAAAAAAGGGTGTAGCAGACACAGATAGTACCTTGAATCATCTTAGGTTTGTCGTGGTCATAGGCCTCGACGGCTTGGACCTGAACCCGCCTCTGTCTTCCAGGTACCTGTGGTTGGGGTGGACCTCCTGGTGGTGGTGGTGGTAGAGCCTCGAAACATCATCCACCACCTGCTGCTAGGAAAACTCCTCTGCCACGTCTGCCTTCTCCTGATGCACCACCATGGTCGAACCTCTGCCTCTGCCTAGGAGGTCCTTTTTCTATCTTCTGCTCATCCACATGGTGGGTCGGGTAGTCATGAGCCATGTGGCCCTGCCTGCCGCATGCATAGCACTGCCTGCTCCTCGTAAGGATGGATCTATTTCATGTGCCCCGCACAACCGAGCATGTATCCTGTGGTCTCCCACCTGATGGCCTGGTCAGCTTGGACCTCTGCATCAACTGTCTACTAATGGCTGCAAAATACTCCGCTACATGTCGTCCTATGGAAGGTATCACCGTTTGTGTCTGCTTAGCGAGAAATCTCTTCACTAGAAGGGTTCGCTCCAGCAACCCTGCCTGCATCGGGATACTGAGGGGAATCGTCGAAGCCCTAATCTCATTCTTGAGTCCCTGCTCGAAGATCCAAAACCTAAAGAACAGGTCCCACACTATATCCTTGGAGTAGCGTGGGAGGTCGGTGAACCTCAATGAGTACTGAGCTACTGTCATACTGCCCTTCTGCAGATGAAGTAACTCCTGAATCCGCACTGCACGAAGGGTGGCTGGAACAAACTACGAGCGGAAGAGACTCTCGAAGTCTGTCCAATGTAATGATGCCTCGACATGCACCTAGAGCATCTGGATCCACCATCTACCTACTCCTGCATGCAGGAGACTCGCAGAAAGAATCACCATAAGGTCGGATGGTGTCCCTACCAATATGAAGTCTCTGACGACAGCCTCCCACCAATCCTTAGCTGCCTATGGGTATGTCTCTCCGTGGAACCTGGGAAGCCTCTTTCGCTGGAACTCATGAAACAGACACAGGTGGCGTGTACTCTCTACTGCTGGAGCTGTTGGTATCAGTGGCCCAGTGGGTAGTGGAACAACTAGTGCCTCCGCTGTGATGGGGCCCTGAACTGAGGCCTCATCGCTCAGTGGGCCACCATCTCATACGTAACACAGAACCCTAGATGGCTGCCTTCATGGGGCCATTTTGAAAATAGATAGGCGTGCCACGGTTAAAAAAATATACCTGGTCAGCTAACACAAAGTAATCACGAAGAAAATATTTTCAAAGGAAACACACATGAAATCAGTGTTTTTGTGCACTGGGTCAGAAATCAGAGGTCAGGGTCCTGGTGTATAGATACGTCGACCGCCACACCAACACTGGACTCCCTGGATTGAAAACCTCATTCAACACTCTGAACACCATTGCTTCACATTAAAGAATGATAAGAGTCCTGATTTATATGGCAGAACCGTCTCATCTTATACCAATTTGTCACAACCTGTCCTCGGGACCCGTGTTGTGACTACCCCAAGCCCGCCTTCCATAAGCCTGGGGATGATGACTAGCACCAAAGGCATAAATCTCGATAAAAGGGAAGGCATTGCCATTAACAAGTAAACAAATACAACAGAGTAAGCAGGTGGAAGTAAACACTAAGTAAATATTGTACACAAAAAAGTAGTGCTAAAAGTAAAGGGAGCCGGAAATACAAGCCCAACAGTAAAGTACAGGTACCATAGAAAGCAAGTACAGCTGAAAAAGGGACAGCAACTAAAAAGGGCAGCTCCTGGAACATCCGTCGAGTATCCTACTTGAAGGGTAGGTACAGATGTCCACCTCAACACTCCATGTCTATCAGTCCCCTCCATCCATCATCTCGCCTTGTGGTCTACCTCCAGGTACCATTTTTTCCTGGCTCCCTCTCGACCTCCGTCAAAGCTGTCAGTCGTCTGCATCCAACACAACAAGGTGCATGAATAGACCGTGTAGGGGTGAGTATAACGATACTAAGTAGGGACACTGACCCCCCGAAGGTCTGCCATAATCCACGAAGGATAAAACACAAAAGGAAAGATACAATCATGAAGTATCAACCAACCATACATAGGTATATGCCCATACATATACCTAAGTTATCAACCTAAGTTCAGCTCCAACTCTTGAGCCCTAGCACAACCCAATACCCACAGTAAGTAAAGTCAATCACATCAATGATAATGATTGAAAGTCAAGACTCAGCTCACACAAGTATACATATTTCGTATAGCGATAGAGATGATAAGATGTAGTAACTGATTCATCTAAGTTATTAGACCCAAACAAGATACAAGACCAGCTAAGCTAACGGGCCCACACAAGATACAAGACCAGCTACTCTTTCAGACCCATATAGGAAACAATTACAGATGTCAATACTGTCGGACCCACACATGATACCGGAACAGTATTCATCATCTTCGAACCCACGGAGGATCCTAGTATGCTAGTCATCACTGTTGAACCCACGGAGGATACCAGTACAGTAGTCGTCACAGTTGCAGCCAGCTCTAGGGTCCCCGCACACAGCACACTGAATTCTGGGAGGGTCCGTTCCTCGAGAAAAGGTTTCAATACATCAACTATCACAAAGTCCAAATTTGATGTATCCCGATCTTCTGTCTCATCAAAAGAAACCCAAAGCGACTAACGGTGTGTCAATCAGATGCCTGGTCTGAGAGTTATTGGCTTTTCTGTTCTAGGGGCCCAGTTGGAATTACAATCATTCCAAACCTGGACATTTTACAAAGTTGTCCAAAACTCACATAGAGTATTGAAAAAGGACCATCTCATCACAAGGATCCCAATGCCGCAGACGGAGCATCGATCGGACACACGATCTAGAAGTTATTCATGTTTAAGTGGAATGGGCCCGTCTCGTCAAGCCCAGGGGGATGGCGGGTCGGCCCGACCCGGTTCGGCGGGTCTGACCCGGACGAGGGGTCGGCACGACCCGGTGGGGCACGGAACAGCCCGTGCGAGGGCAGCCTGGCTAGCGTGAGGGTGGCCCAGCCGGTGCGGCAGGGGGCCTGGCCCGTGCAAGGGCGGCTCGGCACGCGACAGGCCACGACTCGACCCGCTGGCCATGCGGAGAAGGGGGGCGCGGCCCCCCGGTTTCTTACAATGGTGGTGCCGCCTCTCCGGCCCGGCCCATAGAAGCCTGCCGGCTTTCCGGCGTGAGCATCCCGCACAGTGGTCCACTGTCTTCCTGCAGCGTGGCGCCCACCTGGTGTTGTGGTCTTTCGGCAATGTGGCGCCCACCTAGCATCGTCGTCTCCTTCCCGGCCGGCTGTAGCCGACCGGTTTGTCCAACAAGCAGCCCGTGGGTGCAGTCCGAACCTCCTCCGCGTAGCACCTGCGTGTGCCACAGTTCACTAGCCCGGACGACTATGAACGGCTGGTTTGGTTCATCCGAGCGGACTATGGATGCAGGTCGTGTTCTTCTCCACACGGCCGGCGCACGACCGCCACTTCTTCCGTCTGCCACGGACCGCATGGCCACATCCCCTTCTTTCCTCCGGCACGGTGCGACGACACCACGCCCTACCAATTATTCCATCGTCATCAACTCAAGAGAATCAACGGACGGTTGTCGGGCCATGTTTGTTCGGCCGGAGACCTCCGCGTAAGGTGGTAACAAAAGGCCAATGTTGAACCATATAAAAAAAGGAACGATGATTTAATTTAAACAAGACAAACCCCTACCCCGAATCAAGGTTCGTCCATCATTGTTTCGGAAGATGACATCACGGAAGATGGTATCGTTTCGTCAATGTTAGAGGAAGAGACGTTGGTGATGTTCTTCGCGGGCGATGTCTTCTCCCTTGGCGCGGAGTAAGAAGAAAGAAGACGGGCGTTCATTGTTGTGTCGCCTTTTTTCTTGCCCCGGTTGAAGAAGTGGAGAAGTTTCTTCATGTCCTTTGAGTCGTGGAGAATTCTTCGCATTCTTTATCGAGAGAGTATGTTGTTCTTCGTGGGAAGAAATCTCCCTTTAAAATTCCCCAAAAAATCTCCCAACACAATAAGAGCCAACCCAAAATAATAACTTAGGTTATTATTTTAAACTCACAGGATTTTTAAATTATTTCAAAAAATAGAGGAGCCAAAATTAATTGTTCATTAATTGAAATCGTGTTGGCACATTCATTAGAGGGGGTGTAATGTGGGGAGTTGAAAATTAAAGAGGAGAGGTGGAGATTTTAGGAGTTGGGGGGGGGGTTCAAGGAGTTTAAAGGATGTTGAAGGGTTAGATGCACGTGTGGGCCCCACCACATATTATCTCCAATGGGAGGTTATGTGGGTGTGGGCCCCACCCCCAACCTCCCTTTGGAGATAATAACCACCGACAAAATAAAATGGTTTAACAGAATAATTTTATTTAATTTACTATGAATCCCCAAAATATAACTTCTACTCTCGACCAAACGCAAGTACGGTAACGGCCCCCTTAAGAGAATACCAACGCTTCGAGCTCATCTCTGTCCTCAGATATCAATTCTGAGTACCGGTTCAAAAGATAGAAAAACCACACGTATGTTTACTGAACATACCTGAACAAAACTTTAGAAATTGATTCTGGGAACACTGGGCCTCAAAATCAGGCGCCGTCAGAAACCGCGGACTCATAAAATTCCAAAGAATTTAAGAAAAAAATTTCTTTGAAATTTTGGAGTCTTTAAAAATACTATCCTAATGAAAATTCATATAAGGCACAAATGTAAATAAAAATGTAAATCAATATTTCAATAGAGGTGGTAGTCTGTATGTACATATGGATAGTGGTTTCATTTCTATAGAATTGGGGGAAGGAGTAATATAGATTAATATTTCAGAATTAATGAAATTACAGAAATATCAGAAAAATTTATTAGTTTAACCAATCATAATATCCTTTTTTTGTCATTAATGAATACGATAGATGTTGCTTCATCGAGACTATAGTATGCAGAACACACAAATAATGGTTTCATTTTCTTTAATAAAAAAACATAAATGAGCACAATGATTATCAAAATAGTATAATGAAATTAAGTATATAAGCAGTTCCAATTTTATTAGATAGATATGTTAAAATTATAATTGTATATGAAAAATATAAAATAATAACATAAGTAAAAATGACTACACACGTTGATTTCTTTGTGATTTCCTTGGAAGATCCCTTGGAAATGGGTGAAATAGGCTAATCATTTTTGAGCATAAGACAAATATATTAAAATATTATTTTATGGGAATATTAAAAGGTAATTGTTTTATCAGAAACTTATTTTTTTGAGTTCTATTATATGGTGGTGAGATGCCCCTTCATTACGTGGCAAGATCCACATTTTTGAAAATATTTCAACTAATATAAAGGGAGAATAAGTTAATCATTTCCATTCATTCCAAAATTGATAAAGTATGTATTGGGGAAGATATAAGGTCATTAAAAACTTCATAAACAAAATTATTGACATTTTTCTCAGTTTTTGAATCCCTTTATCCCTTAAATTATTACTCTTACTATTTTAGCTTTTCTAGTGGTAACCAATTTTTAACAAATGTAACTTAATATTGAATAAAAATAATGTGTCACTTATTAGATAATTTCCAATGAATAATTAGAAATTTCATATCATTTTCATTTTTCTCAATTTATAAAAGTGATAAAAAATAATATATAAAAAATGTGTAATGTATTAAAACCAATCTTTCAGAAAATATTTATTCTGATCTAATTAAAAATAAGGGTTTTAAATCAGTGAGATATTTTATAAATTTTAAATTATCTTATAAAATAAATATTTAGTCTTATATATTTGTTTCATGAATTTATCATTCATATATATAAACTAATAATGTCATTAAAATAAATGTTATTTATAAATTTTTTCACTATTCACCTAAAAATCATTATTTTTAAAAAATAATTAAAGTTATCTTAATAAAATATTTTTACTGTATGTCAAAAATTAATGTTAATTTTTTTGTAGATTTACATTCTATATTTTTTATAAATTTATGGTTTAAATAAAATGGTGATATATAAGGAAAAATATTTTTTATGCAAATAATTTTTTTTGAGAATATTAATTATTTTCATTCATATTTTCAATTATAAATAAAATATATTAGTATTAACCAATTATTTATGTCATATATATTTTATATTCATTAATATTATGTTTCTTTAAATTGAATGAAAATATCATGAGAAGGTAATATTTATAAAAATACATTTAAAAGCGTCTAATCATAGTATTAGTCATTTTTGATAAACTAGTTGAATTTGATTCATATTAAAAATTGAATTTATTTTTAGTCTATAAAAATATCAAAAAAAGGTTACCCCTATTAATTATCAATAATTTATTGAGGAATATTTAACTATACAAACATATCACAATTTGTTTTTGTTTTCTATCGTGTGTGGAGTAAGCTATCAGACACATTGGATTATTTAAATATAACAATACATTACCATTGTGAGATGTTAATGAACATCCACCCAAATATTCATAATTTATAAATGTTCTTGAATCGACTACTAGAGACTCTAAGGACATGGAAAACCTAGAGTGTTAATTATAAGTGTTCATATTATTTGAAAAATTTCTTAAAATTTATACTTTTGAGTGATAAATAAATAATATATCTAGTAAGTTATATATAAATTAGAATAGGTGGATAAGGGATGTTTGAATGGATTTACTTTATTATATTAATGAAAAATGGAATGTATAACATGAGGGATTCATGGTATGTCCTGGGTATCATGGTAATAGAATGTTTCACTAAACATGGATTACATTTTACATTTTACTTGGGTACCATTTTGGTGATCACTTTTCATGTAGTTCTAGGGAATAAGTTTGGGTGAATTTATAGACAAAAACTATTCATTATATTTTATTGAGAGTAAATTAAATCTATTCCATTACAATTTTTAAGTAATTGTGTTTTCAGATTTTATGTATTAGAGCATCAATTATGAGGATTGTTTCAATATTGATTGATTTACCTAAATATGGAAATTATTTGAATTATCAATTTTTTGGATTATAATGAGTAGAAAATATTTCAACAACTTATGAATTTTTTTAATAGTTGAAAGAAGGTTGGGGAAATCACTGAGTAAGAACACACAAATAATTGCCACAGTGTCGTGGAAATCATATTCTCTATGTAATTATAAATAGGGTTTCAAATACTATTTTTGGCATTAAAAATTTTCCATAATAGTTATATAATATATTCCCATTTTCCATGAAAGATAATTTATTGGTCAGGACGTGTATGATTAACTAAATGAAACCAAATTTCATATAAGGTTTTATACATGGATGAATATGTTGAAAGATAAGCATACCCATATGAGATTTAATAGAGAATATTATGGGATGTGTAAGATTAATAAGATATTTTTTAAGAATAGCTTTCACTGTCTAATGTGTAATAAAAGGTCGCAATTAGATACATAAAAAACTCAATATTTTTTTAGATTATGATTATTTCTATCATGTTCCACACCATGTAATTTTTCGTGCTCATTTCATGGCTTATTTATCAAGGTAGGGGTTACTAGTACATACTAGTGACATAAGGGGGGAATGCATTAGATAAATGGTATGGTAGGATGAGATCATATACACCATTTTTAGGGTAAAATATTGCATACTTCAAGGCTATTTTTTAAATTTGAGGAATATTTTTTAATCATTTTAATTATCATTAATTTCACTACTGGTTACCCCATTAAACTATAAACATAATAGATATGCATGAATAAAACATATCTGTTTTTATCAGAGGATCACTATCTATCACTTTTAGGGAAGACTGGTTAGACTATGGTATAATTATACATATATGTTCATTCTATAATTTATCTCGATCGATGAATTTAATAAGTATTATGGAGTTGGGATCAATCCCATGATAGAGGATTCTTATGCATCCTTGTGAAGGGAATCAAAACCCACATATTTTTATTCAACTTAATAGGAAATTTCATAGTTTTTAAAGTTGTGTGGATTGGTCTAATGTGGTACTGTTTAATTTTGTGTAACCATGACCACATGAAGTATCTTTTGTATTCATGTGTCTTAGTCCAATTATGATTAGTTTAACATAACAAGTAATTGAATATATCTATATTGTTTAGTGTCCAAAATCTCTGAATATTAGGAAAGATACCCCTAATAATGGTTGGTATGGAACTTATGCATGATTGTTCCTTTCTGGTCAATCCTATTTATTTCTTAGAATTGGTGGATGTATGATGGGACTCCAATGTAATGTTTCTGAAGATTGGATAATTATGGTATCTTAGAGAATATATCCTCATGAGTAAGGATGATATCATAAGGAATATGGATATGTGATGATATATATGGTCTCACCTAGGGTATGTGACATTGAGAATGGTTGTTGGAGATTTTACATAATAGGATTACCATATATGTGTCTAGTTCCCTTGGGTTGATGGTTATATGACAAGGGATGACTTGAATAAATTAGAATACTTCCTCAAAAGGAAGAGTTCAGAGCTTACAACTGTAAGGATAACCTTTTTTTTCTAATGCATCTTTTATTGGAAAAAGGGATGTTAACCATTATTGAAGATGTGATTGTGGCTTATTGAATGTTGGAGGCTCAACATTGTATGTCTCATTGTTTATATTTAGGTATTCTCCCAGACATAATGACTAACTTGATACACTACTAGAAATTTAAGCTATAGCCACAAACCTATTGCCACAATTTTTTAGGTCCGTGGGTATAGCTAGTTTATAACAACGGTTTATTTTTTAATCCATGGCCACACAATTCCATTCCCTTCTTTTTTCGATTCCCACCAGGCTCCGCCTCCATCCCCGATATGCGTCCCGTTTTTTTTTCTGATTCCAGTCGAGCTTCTCCTCTATCCCTGATACGCGACCCTCTCACCGCGACGCCCTCCTCTCCCGATGACCTCTCCTCCACCCCGAGGGCCTCTCTCACCACTCCCTCCTTTCTTCCCCCATGGATTTCCTCTGTCACCCTCGGTGTTGTCCTCTATCGCTCGTCCTCGACAGCTTCGGTTCCTCCATCGTTCTCCTCCTCTATCAGAATTTCTAGCTCTCATCGCCTTCTCCCCACCGAATCTCCAATTCCAGTCTCACACGACCATCTCTCCCCTCCCCTCTCTAGCCATGTGTGCCATCATCCCTCTCCCTATTCCTCTTCATCCTGTTATTTCACCAGATTTATTCCAGTTTCTTGGTTGGAGTTTCTAGGTAAGCTATCCTCTTACATTATTCTTCCTCTTTTTTCTGATTTCTATTCTCCCCATCACACTATTTTGTTCAGCCAAACCCTTGTTCATGGGTTAACTAGTTTTTTTTTAATTTTGTTCCATTGTTAGGGCAAGCAATGAGTCTCTCGGTTCAGATTAGGGTGTGTTTCAGCATTTTCCACCGAATTCAAAGAAAATCAGACTGTTTTGGATTTCCCACCACCGTTTTGAGGTTGGTTTGCATCTGCCTTTTCTTTTATCCCATTTTTTATTACGGTTATTGTTATTTTTGGGTTCCTATAACTTTTTTATTGTGCAGTGGTCTTCCTTGAGATATGTTTTGATGTTATTTTTTATAAATGTGTGTATAAATTCAGATCATTCAGAGTTATTTTACAAATAACATCCACATGATTATATTGTGCATAAATTAATCCTACAACACAAAGAACATGATGGTCAAACATATAGATTGAATGATATTGATGAGTATTGTTTTCTTGGATTTAATGTTTGATTCTTGTCTAGAGACATAGATTTCTTTGGTCATTTTTCTGAGAACTAACAATAGTAGTTCTGAAGAAAAAATTATACTATCACTCTTTAGGTATTTGGCTTCACATAGTGGAGGATGTTGGAATGCCCTCCTTAAATTCCTGATCACTGTAACATACATTATGTATCATAGTTATCCCTAGTGAAAACATAGAACCTTATTGATATATTCATCTTCTTGTTTGGAAAATGTGAAATAGAATATTGAATGATCATCCAATTTATAGATTATTTTTGGTATTTGCAACTCCCTGATAAAGATTACTCTCCATGTTTAACTTGTAGATATTATATTTGTTTGGAATTAATGTTATGGGATTCTGGGAATGTCCATGCTTTATGGCATGTTGATATGATATCTAGTATATCAGTGAGATGAATTTCCAAATTTTCATGTTGATAAGAATGATGATTGGTATACTAGATTTATACTTGAAGCATGATAAATCATTGATATGTCATGATCAAGATAGAAGGGGTATGTGTGTATCTGTTCTTGTTATTATAAATGGTTAAAGTAGGTTAGTAAAATATTGACATACCGGTACATTATATGGAATATTTTTTTGAGCTCTTATTCAGTATACGCCTTACCCTATTCTACAAGATGGTTTTTGGAACTAATTTTATGTACACTTCCAGCTTTCCTTACATCAGAATTATGACCTTATTCTAGAATTTCACCTGGGTGGGATGGGATGCAAGACAACCCAATCCCTAGATGGATGTGTGTTTTAGGTCATAATTAGAATATGTTCCCTCAATGGCTCTGAATTATCTACTCAATCACATCCAGAATCGCATTTCATCTTGTCACTGTAGCTGATGAACTTGTTAGTTAGGCATATATTTCTATAAAAAAACCTGAAATTTTATATTTTTCCTTTATTCATAGGTATTTTTAATTGTTATTTTATGTATCTTAGACGCAATCTTGAAACTACTTTGGCATGAGAAGCTATTTTAGGTGGTTGGTTTTCCAATGGTGGATAATTTCATGGGAGGCTACAATAGTTGCATGTTTTCATATAGACAGGTTATTAAATTTTATATTTATTCTGTTTCTTCATTTCATATTTATAGAAGTCACATCACTTATAATAAACTTTATTTGGTTGATGATGGGCTCATTGAGCACAAAATGTGAGGTTTTTTACTTTTGCATCACTACACACCAATAGATATACCCACAAGAGATCATCTCCCATGACAACTCACTCCCGTCAATTTTTATCCTCACTCGGGCTTTTCTTCTCCCACTCGATCACCCAATCCCTCCCTCGAAACCCTTCTACACCGATCTTCCTTCAAAACCCATCTCCTCCGATCCTCGCTCGACCAATTTCTCCCTCATCTGATCCTCACCTGACCAATTTCTCCCTCGTCTGATCCTCACCCAACCAATTTCTCCCTTGTCTGATCCTCGCCAAATTCTCCTTCACGGTTCCACCATCCCTCACCGACTTCCATTCGATTCCTCCATTCATGGATTATCCATTCGTGGTTCCTCTATTCGCGTCCTCCATTCATGGCATCTCCATCCCTCGACCAATTTGACACCATGTATGTTTTCATATCTTTTCACATTAATTATTATATTTTTCTGTATATATATTAAAGTACATATAATTTTCTTCCACATTGCCCTTTTTTATTTAAGTGTGCTTACAAACCTATACTGACTATATGGTATGAATTTAACTAGAGAATTTTCAGCCATCGGTGATGGGTCCTTCACATCTCAAATTAGATTTTCTCAAATTCATCCTTAACAGACTAATATTTGTCCCATTATATTGACAGTCAAATCTATATTTATTACCCCATTTAATTCTTTGTGATTAGCTATTTTTTTTCATTCATTTCCTTATGCTCAAGGGCCATTATCCTTGTAATCATAGGTGGCCCAACGATCAATGATTGAGGTTCTATTTGGTTTTTTATACAATGCACATGAAAAACAGAAATGATCACTTGTATGATGTATTATTTACAATTTAGACATGGTCATGTTTGTGTTTCCTTATGTATATATCATTTATTCTAAATCTGTTTTGAATATGTTATGTATTATGTTATGAATATGTAATGTATTATGTTATTAATTTGTTATATAATATGTTCTTTTTCAAAAATTTAAAATTATAAGTCTTGTTATGAAATTTTATTTAAATTTAAACTATTATAATATATTTTTAGATGGATGATAAACATAAATTTATGTTATTATTGATTTATATGGTGCAGCTATTCATAATCTGCATTACATAGTCGAGTTTTGTATTTTTTGATAAATGATTTGAAGAAGTTAAAAGATATTTTTAGTCTAGACAACACTTTCAATCATGCATTCAAAAATTTCAAAAATATATATTTAATTCATCCAGTTCCCTAGTTTTCTAGTTCTTCATGTTTCTGATCACATTTTTTCAATAGGTGTTATGTAATAGCATTGTTGATTTCAGTTTTAGTTTTACATTCTAGATTTGAAGATGTTGGTTTCACCAGTGTTCTATAATGATTTCATAAGTTATATTGATCATATAGTGAAACATTCCTATGCAAAGGTTTCCATAGGATTTATCCAGCTAATGAATCAATTTATTCAGTATTCACCTAGAAGTTATAGCACTTTACAGATTTAGTACCTGTTGTGTTGAATGATGAACCATTTTCGGCATGGTAGATTTTATTTCAAGTGAATACCATTGATATTAAATCAAGCTAGTTAGAGTCATAATTCATTGGAAAATAGTTTTTCATATGTCCAATCCAGTTTTTATTTTCATTACAATAGACAAGACTTTTTAGTTTAATCAAGATTGTTGGTGAAGCTGATTCAGTCTAGGATAATTAAAAGGACAGTGGCAATATGACAACCCTGCTTTTTATTGCAAACTTAAACATGATTTATTACATAAAACATAACTTGATAAAACAAAGAAGATAGAGAGGTTTAGTGTCTTTGGGGATTAAATTCATTACATAAAAACTTAAAACATTAAATATAACATTTTTATTGAAAAATTCTATTGCATTACCACTACATTCCCTCGTACTTAGCATTGCATGGGATAACCTGAGGACATGCATAAGAAAAGGGTGAGCTATAAAGCCCAGTAAGGGAGTACACATGGAATAACATGAGGAGTACAATACATGTTAGAAAATAGGAATATCAATAGAGAATAAGAGAAACATGAACATAAAGGCATGATTAATCATGATAATCATAACATGGAAATGTGGTAACAACACTTAACATGGAATTAGCATGAGCCAAGGCTCATTGCACATGGAGCATGAGTAAATACTTATTGTACATAAAACATGAGTAAACCCTAATTGAACTTGAATTAGCATGAGTTAACACTCATTTCACATGACTTATCATGATACTATACTTTACCCAATGCATTGGAGCGCTATAAGGGCGCACCCTTCTTAAACATTTCATTTCATGCATAAGTGTGCCACATGGATCATAAAACATGGATTCATAAAACATAATCATTTATTCCATGATAAAGGAATGTGGAATTTATACATGAAAGTTTTTAATCAATACCTAAATGTGCATAAAGTAGAATACCCTTGATGGAGAAATGGGCCTGGTATCCACTACACAATGGCATTGGCTTAGAAAATCGGTGCAATTTCGGCAGTGTAACGGCGTGACATAAGAATTCATAAAAATGGTTTATGAGAGAGAAAGGGGTTCCTCATCATATTTACATGTAATGGAAAGTAAAGAGGCCATATATATACATGTACCAACAATTTTAATGGAATTTAGATTCATGATACAAAATTATTGCTTGAATGTAAAGGAAGAGAGAGAAGTTCTTTTTAGAATTTCGGCATAGTAACGGGTGTACATGGGGGGAATTTAATGAGAGAGAAAGGGGTCTCCCATAATTCAAACAATAAGAGGGAATTATGGGGGAGGAGAGAAACCATACCCCAACATTCATAATTGATATTAAAAGGGCAATACAACTTAATGAAAATTGACAAAAATGAGAAAGGAAGAAAAAACCCTTACTTGGAAGTGTGTTTCAAAAGGATTGAGAGAGGCTTGAGAGAGGCTTATTGGGAGCTTGGGGCACCTTGGGAGGATTCTAGAGAGAGTAGGTTAGAGGTTGGACGAACTCCAAAGGTTTTTAGTGAGCAGGAAGTGGGATCTTGGGCGGGTTTATATAGGAAAGGTACATGAATTCTTTATTATTTAGGTTTGGGACCCCTTATATTAAATTAATCCAAACCGCAAACCATCCCATGGTTTTTGGAAAATGGAAGCGGAAAACAATATTTTATAAGTAAAAGGTCCAAAATTCTTAAAATAATAAGGTTTCTTATGTGGAGGTGAGTCACACTCCCATGAAAATTAATCTAAAAATACAAGGTGTTTAATAAGTCCTGAGGGGTCCATTAATGCTTTGAAAATCAAGTCAAAAAAACCTAAAATGACATTATTTTAATGGTAAAACATATATTGTCTGAACATAAACATTATATAATTTTATTACATCACTATTGGGTCATTATGATGTCATCAAACACATTATATATTTAAACGGTATTTAATTTTTACCCAAAAATTTGTTGTCTCAGAAAATTATGAAAAATTAAAAGTTGGATAATTTCAACGTCCTGATTCCAGAAATAACATTTATTTTATCTAAATAATTTTTTAAATATTTTAATTTTAACTTTTAAAATAAAAACTTACATTTTTCGAAAATTCACAGGGTTTGACAGAAAATGGCTTTCAAACCTTAATAAAAATTATAATTGCATTCATAAAATTATAAGATCATTTATATTTAATAAAACATAATTTAATAATAATAATAATATTTTTTTAAAATAATATTTAATTCAAAAATCCCTTAATTTAATAAAATAGAATTCTTAATTAAATAATTACTATAAACACTATTTGTACTTTATAAACTATTTACAATGTATCAAAAAAAGACAAGAAGGTATATTCATTATTATACACAAAAATAATATACATGAACATAGTACTAGAAATTTGTTACATAACCTCTTAAAACAGCTGCATAAGACCTAAGGGTAAGGTGTGCGATGCTGACAGACTCTTGGGGTGGCTCAGATAACATCGCTCGAGTGGTAATCTCTATCAACTTTCACTTTTCCCGTAGACGGTCCCGTTCTAGGTTGACATGGTGAAGCTCAGCTTGGTCTTGGTCATGAGCGAAGCCCAAGGATGCCACCTCTTTTCCGAGCTCCGAAAAATGGGCTTCGTACAGAGAAATTCTACTGGACGAGGCCATCGCTTCTTTTGTCAGAGTAAATTGGATTTGGTAAACCCCTATATTTATACTAATCATGTGATCACTGTTCAAAGGCTATACTAGCAACGGTCAAAATTCTTAACATAAAACAAAAGAAGTTGACATTTTATATAAGCATAAAGAGACATTTAATTTGATCAAGAGGGATTTCCATTAATGAAACTTTGGGTCGTTACAATATTCCCCCATTAAGAAATTTTGTCCTCCAAATTTTCTTTTTCCCACACTAAAATAGATGTGGGTAACTCAGCTTCATCACTTCCTCGGATTCCCAATTCTCTTCTTTAAACATGTGGTTTCTCCACAACACCTTGATGAGGGGCATTTTCTTATTTCATAGAACTTTTTCTCTACGATCTAAGATCTTCACTGGTTGCTCCTCATAAGAAAGATCATCTTACAATTGTACCACCTCAGAAGAGAGTACATATGAAGGGTCCGGTATGTACTTCCTTAAGAGGGATACATGAAAGACATCATGTACTTTGGCCATGGTAGGTGGATGTGCTAGTCGATAGGCCACAACCCCGACACGGTCAAGAATCTTGAAGGGGCCGATGTACCTTGGACTTAACATCCCTCTATTTCTAAACCTCATGACCTTCTTCCACGGAGATATGCATAGAAAAACCATGTCTCCAACTTTAAACTCAAGGTCTCATCGACGATTATCTGCATAACTCTTCTGTCAGCTCATGGCTTCCTTGATACACTGCTGAATGGGTTTCACCTTATCCACTATTTCCTTGACCATTTCTGGTCCATGCAGCCTACGTTCACCGACCTCATCCCAACATGCCAGTGTTCTTCACCTTTTCCCATATAGGGCTTCATATGGTTCCATTTTGATACTTGAGTGAAAACTATTGTTATAAGAGTACTCAAACAGAGGAAGATGTTGATCCCATCCTCCTTTAAAGTCTATTGCACATGCTCTCAACATGTCCTCAAGTGTTTGGATAGTCCGCTCGGAATAGCCATCAGTTTGAGGATGCTAGGCCGTACTGAAGTTCATTTCAATATTTAGAGCATGTTGAAGACTCTTCCAAAACATAGAGGTGAATCTTGGATCTCAGTCAAACACAATAGATAGTGGTACTCCATGCATCCTTACCACTTCCCTGATATATATCTGTGCCATTTGATCCAAAGAGAAATCCTCCCGAATAGAAATGAAGTGTGCAGTCCTTGTAAGACGATCCACAACATCCCAGATTTCATTGTTGCCTTTGGATGTCATCGAAAGTCCGGTGACAAAGTCCATGGTGACGTTCTCTCATTTCTATTCTTTTATGGGAAATGGTTGCATCATCCCCTTAGACTTCTACCTCTCTTCCTTCACTTGCTGACACACCAGGAACATTGATGTATATTCAGCAATCTCCTTCTTCATATTATCCCACCAAAAGTTTTCTCGGAGATCTCAATACATCACTGTGCTCCCTGGGTGAATAGATAAATTCGATCTATGTGTGTCATCCAAAAGATCCTTCTTCAGCTCTGGACTTGATGGAACACATAGTCTTTTCCCAAACCGCACAATTCCTTCTTCATTAACATTAAAATCCGAGGATTTCCCCTTTTTGATAGCTTCCACCTTTTCTTGAATTCCCACATCATCCTTTTGAGCATCCTTTAACCTTTCCAAAAGAGAAGATTGATCAATCATTTTTGAACGGATTGATGATGTTCCCTTCTCTATGATTCCCACATCCATCTTCATCAAGTCTAAGAAGATTGGATCATTCTCAATTATCATCATTGATAGAATTGCTGGATCCTTTCTACTTAGGGCATCTGCCACCTTGTTTGCTTTCCGAGGGTGGTAATGTATTGAACAATCATAATCCTTGATGAGCTCTATCCATATTCTCTGGCGCAATAAATCTCTCTCTGTGTGAATATATATTTAAGACTCTTGTGGCCAGTATATATCTCACATTTCTCTCTATAGAGATAATGCCGCCAGATTTTCAAGGAAAAGATCACCGCCGCCAACTCCAGATCATGTGTTGGATAGTTTCTCTCATGGATTTTGAACTTCCTTGATGCATAGGATATAACTTTATCATTATGCATTAGCACACATCCTAAGCCCTTCTTTGAAGCATCACTGAAAACAACAAAAAGTTCACCACATGTGTGTAAAGTGAGCACGGGTGCAGTGATAAGCCTCCTTTTCATGTCCTTGAATCTTTCATCGCATTCATCACTCCAAGAAAACTTTACTCCCTTTCGAGTTATCTTGTTAAGAGGGTTGACCAATGGTGAGAAATTTCTCACAAATCGTCGATAATATCCAGCTAACCCCAAGAATCTATGGATATCTGTTACCGATGTTGGCCTCGGTCATCCCTCAATTGCATCTATTTTGGAGGGTTCTACAGATATCCCATTTCTTGTGATGATATGGCCCAAGAATGAGACCTCCTTGAACCATAACTCACACTTGATGTACTTTACATAGAGCTTCTCCTTGCACAAAGTCTCTAGTACAGTTCTTAAATCCTCCTCATGATCCTCCTTGGTTTTGGAGTATATTAGAATGTCATCTATAAATACTACCACAAATTTTTCAAGGTAATCTCTAAAGAATCTATTAATCAAGTCCATGAAGATTTATGGAGCATTAGTGAGTCCGAAAGGCATTAATATGAATTTATAGTGCCCATATCTTGTGCTAAAAGCAGTCTTGAAGATATCTTCCTTCTTCACCCTTACTTGATAATATCCCGACGACAAGTCCACCTTGGAGAAGTATTGTGCTCCACACAGCTGATCAAAAATGTCATAAATTCGTGGGAGAGGTTACTTGTTCTTTATCATGATTTTGTAAAGTTTACGATAATTGATAAAAAGATGCATTGACCCATCCTTCTTCTTGACGAAGAGGACTGGTGCACCCCATGGTGAAGCACTTGGGCGTATAAACCCTTTATCCAGATTCTCCTGTAGTTGTTTCTTCATCCCTTCAAGCTCAACAACAGCCATTCTATATGGAGACTTGGATATTGGTAATGCCCCAGGTATAAGTTCAATTGATAATTCAACATCTCTTCTAGGAGGAAGACCAGGCAGTTCCTCGGGAAACACTTCAGCAAATTCCCTCACAATAGGCATTTCTTCAAGGATGGTTTCTTCCTTAGACTCAATCATCTGAGCCAGATACGCATGCTCATATGGAATTAATATCCACACTTGAGATGATGGAGTTAATGGAGATTTAACTTCCTCCTTACACTTGTAAAGAATTGGGGTTTGATTCTCCATATGGAGTGTGATTTCCCTCTCCCGACAATTTATGTTGGCTCTATATAAGGAAATCCAATCCATGCCAAAAATTGCAACAAATTATACTAGAGGGAGTATGACGAGGTTCAATGGGAAATTCAATTAACAGATTATAATAGGGGAGGACTTAAATTCATGGGATGTAATGATTGCCCCATTTGCTGTACTCACCGACTTTTTCACTTCCATGATTTGTGGTGGTGCTGGGATTGTTCTACTAAACATTCGAGATATAAAAGAATGCGTAGAACCAGAATCAAAAAGTACGTTCAATATTATTGAATGATTAAATAGAGTACCTGTCACCACTTCGTTGTCATGGTTCACTTAGGTAGAAGTGATGGAAAAATCTATTCCTTGCTGCCTTGGAGGTTGTTGGTCGCCTCTGAAAACCCTTGTATTAGGGCACTGATTTGAAAAATGACCCATTTCTTTGCATTTTTAGCATTGAACAACGCGTTTAGGTTCGAAAATAGCATTCCTCTCCTCTGTAGTAGCCGCAGGTATTTCTTGCCGACAATTAACAGTTAGGTTCCCTTCTCTTCCACACCTAAAGCATTTCCTCATCCCCTTAAGGCAATTTCCAGGGTGCTTCATCCCGCACTTTTGGAAAGAGGGGTGCTGGATCTTCTTAGCACCATTGGATTTATCCATCGGACTGCCAGAATTTAAGTCCACCTTACGCTTCTTGTCCCCATGATACCCCTGTGATTCCCTAATCTCCATTTCGACCTTGAGGGCACATCAGACAATTTCCTCATAGCTATCTATGTCACGGATTGCTAATGCTTTCCACAAGCTAGGCTTCAGCCCACCAAAGAAGTAGCCAAATTTGCATTCGGGGGTAACGACAAAGACCAAAGCATATCGTGCATGCCTTTTGATGTTTGCCTCGTATGCTCCAACAAATTCTTCATATTTATGCTTGAGGGAAAAGAAGTCACTTTCCATTTTAAGCCAGAGGGTGCGCTGAAAATATTTATTAAAAAACATCTTCCGGAAATCCTTCCATTCCAATGCCTCGATCTCCTCCTCAGTCTTCGTATTTTTGATCAATGTCTACCATTGATAAGCTTCACCCTCCATATATAAGCAGCCAGGAGAACCTTCTCTTGTTCAGAACATTTATGTATGGAGAAGATCTTTTCAATGGAGTTGATCCATTGTTCAGCGATCGTGGGATCAGATGATCCACTAAAAGTAAGAGGCCTTTGTCTCATGAAGCTCTTGATAGAGACTTGTTCTTTCTTAGGAGGGGTTGAACATTCCTCTTGGCCCGTGTTTCTATTCAAAACTTGAGTTACTTGAGGGAGAAGGGTGACAATGTTTGCGATTCCCGCTCCCATTGGATTGGGCATCTCATTACTACAGTCATCACACTGATCTTCACAACGGTTGTTAGCCCGAGCCCTCCTATTTCCGGCCATTGGATAGAATAAAAGGAAAGTTAGGGGTAACACATAAAGGGTAATCAAAAGACAAACGTTGATGACTTATAAATAAACTTTTATTTCCTTAACTCATGAGTCTATAGGCTTTAATCTAGGATTTTCATGATCTACTTTCTAACATATATTCTTAGGGGCATTTTTTTAATTCCCTTAATAAGGGTTCAGAATAAGTTTTTGAATTTATCAAAACATATCCCCCTGGATTTTCGTAACCAAGAGTGCACCAAGGCCCATTTTTGTGCCCCAGTTCCCGTTCAAGTCTAGCTCAAAGCGGTGTTTTTGGGTTTTACCCCTAGGACACATCTGTGCCAGAGCCGCCCCTACCTGCTCATATCCAAACATGGATGTATTTGATTGATAACCCACTTACTAAATACTCACCAAAATTTAGGGATGTTTTTGTTATACTTAGTCTTGTCTCTAAGGCTTTACCTGTGTTTTCTAATCCTAATCCCCAAAATAACTAATCCTATCCTCTGATACCAACTATGACAACCATGCTTTAATTACAAACATAAACATGATTTATTACATAAAACATCAGTTGATACAACAAAGAAGATCGAGAGGTTTAGTGTCTTTGGGGATTAGTATGATTACATAAAAACTTAAAACATAAAACACAATATCTTTATTGAAAACCTCCTTTACATGAGCACTACATTCCCTCGTACTTAGCATTGCAAGGGATAACCTGAGGACATGCATAAGAAAAGTGTGAGCTATAAAGCCCAATAAGGGAGTACACATGGAATAACATTAGGAGTATAATACATGTTAGACAATAGGAATATCAATAGAGAATAATAGAAACATGAACATATATCCATGATAAAGCATGATAATCATAACACGGAAATGTGGCAACAACACATAACATGGAATTAGCATAAGCCAAGGCTCATTTAACATGGAGCATGAGTAAATTTTCATTGCATATAAAACACGAGTAAACCCTAGTTTCACTTGAATTATCATGAGTCAAAACTCATTTCACATGACGTATCATTATACTATACTTTACCCAATGCATTGGAGAACTATAATGGCACACCCTTCTTAAACATTTCATTTCATGCATAAGTGTTCCACATGGATCATAAAACATGGATTCATAAAACATAATAATTTATTCCACGATAAAGGAATGTGGAATTAATACATGAAACTTTGTAATCAATCAGTAAATGTGCATAAAGGTGAATACCCATTATGGAGAAATGGGCATGGCATCCACTACACAATGGAATTGGCTTAGAAAATCGGTGCAATTTTGGCAGCGTAATAGCGTGACATAAGAATTCATAAAAATGGTTGATGAGAGAGAAAAGGGTTCCTCATCATATTTACATGTAATGGAAAGTATGGGGGGCATATATATACATGTCCCAACAATTGTAATGGAATTTAGATTCATGATACAAAATTATTTCTTGAATGTAAAAGAAGAGAGATAAGTTCCTTTCAGAATTTTTAGCATAGTAAGAGGTGTACATGGGAGGCATTTAATGAGAGAGAAAGGGGACTCCCATCATTCAAAAAATAATAGGGAAGTATGGGGGAGGTGCGAAACCATACCCCAACATTCATAATTTAAATTAAAAGGAAATACAACTTAAAGAAAATTGACAAAAATGAGAAAGGAAGAAAAAATCCTTACTTGGAAGTGTGCTTCCAAAGGCTAGAGAGAGGCTTGAGAGAGGCTTCTTGGGAGCTTGGGGCACCTTGGGAGGATTCTATAGAGAGTAGGGCAGAGGTTGGATGAACTCAAATGGTTTTGAGTGAGGAGGAAGTGGGAGCTTGGGTGGGTTTATATGGGAAAGGTAAGAGAATTCTTTATTATTTAGGTTTGGGACCCATTATATTAAATTAATCCAAACCACAAAACATCCCATGGTTTTTCCCATGGTTTTTGGAAAAGGGAAGCGGAAAACAATATTTTATAAGGCCAAGGTCCGAACTTCTTAAAATAATAAGGTTGCTTATGTTGAGGAGAGTCACACTCCCATGGAAATTTATTTAAAAAGACAAGGTGTTTAATAAATTTTGAGGGGTCCATTAATGAATTGAAAAGTAAGTCAAACAAACCTAAAATCACATTATGCTAATGGTAAAACATATATTGGACGAACATAAAGATTATAGTATTTTATTACATCACTATTAGGTCATTATGATGTCATGAAACACATTATATATTTAAATGGTATTTAATTTTTACCCAAAAATTTGACCCTCATAAAATTATGAAAAATTCAAAGTTAGATAATTTCAACATCCTGATTCAAGAAATAACATTTATTTTATCTAAATAATTTCTTAAATATGTTAATTTTTACTTCTAAAATAAAAACCAACATTTATCGAAAATTCCAAGGTTTTGAAAGAAATGGCTTTCAAACCTTAATAAAAATTATAATTGCATTCATAAAATTATAAGATCATTTATATTTAATAAAAATTAATTTAACAATAATAATAATATTTTATTAAAATAATATTTAATTAAAAAATCCATTAATTTAATAAAATATAATTCTTAATAAAATAATAACTAAAAACGCTATTTATACTTTAAAAACTATTTACAATGTATCAAAAAAAGACAAGAAGGTATATTCAATATTATACACCAAAATAATATACATGAACATAGTACTAGTGATTTGTTACATAACCTCTTAAAAAAGCCACATAATACCAAAGGGTAAGCTGTGCGATGGTGATAGACTTTTGAGGTGGCTCGGATAACATCGCTCGAGTGGTAATCTCTATCAACTTCCACTTTTCCCCTAGACGGTCCCATTCTAGCTTGACATGGTGAAGCTCAGCTTGGGCTTGGTCAAGAACGAAGCCCAATGACTCCACCTCTTTTCCGAGCTCCGACAAATGGGCTTCGTATGTAGCAATTCTACTGGACGAGGCCATCACTTCTTTTGTCTGAGTAAATTGGATTTGTTAAACCCCTATATTTATACTAATCATGTGATCACTGTTCAACGGCTATATTATCAATGGTCAAAATTCTTAACATAAAACCAAAGAAGTTGACATTTTATATAAACATGAAGAGACATTTAATTTGATCAAGAGGGATTTCCATTGATGAAACTTTGGGTCATTACAGGAAACACTACATGCTGAGTAGATCTTTAAATTCTAAAAAGAAGTAGTGTGTTTCACTTCTTCAAGCAACCAAGCAGTGTTTAACTTCATGTAGAACCGGATTTTGTTGATTTTTCAGGCCGGTATTTTTAGTAGTTTAAATTATCTATGTGCTAAGATTTTTATTTATTTTATATTTTTTACAGTAGAAGTTTCATAAGTCCCAGAATAAACAGATACTAACATTTCTTATAATTTCACCCCCAACACACTTTTTGGGATGTAATTTCATGAGGCATGATGTTTGAAAATGACAATATTTATGAGCATGTACTTAGTGAGAATTTATTTTGAGATTACATCCCTCATGTAGACATTAATTTAAGTCTAAAGATAGTGGAAAACCTATTACAAAATATCTTTGGGTCCATGGGACACTCTTAAAAAATCATTTTAGACTAGATTATCATGAAGACTCCATAAGACCAACGTTCAGTAAACCTATGAATATCTAGGTCCATGATTAATGCATAATTCTTGATTCAGATGTAGCACTGGATGGAGTCCAGATAATGGCTTTAGGCTTTAGAGGAAAACTGTTAAAACTAAGAGGGGAGGATGTTCAGGGGGGATTGGATGGGTGGGATTTGCAGGGGTAAAGATTCAGAAAATGAGGGGGGGTCTATCCAGGAAGGAGTGGGGGGTCTGTTTGGAAGGAGTGAGATTTCAGCTGTCCAGGGGGGTGTCCAGAGAGGGGGGCTCTCCAGAGGGGCTGCAGTGGGGGAGCAGTCCAGGATGGAGTGGGGGGGGGGGGGGGGGGTCTGTTCGAAAGAGTATTCTCGGAACCTGGATCTTCTAACCAAATAGCTTGGGCTTCTTATTTATGGAAGTTCCAATTTCTAGGCATGTGCTACAATGAAGCTGGTATGGGTCCCCTTCCACAAAAATAAATTTAGTGACATATATATAAGATATTAAAATGGAAACTGGTAGTCTCCCAGTTGACAACTGGGTGTTCACCAAAGCCTCGATGCATTTCGAGGGAGTTTGGTTAGCTTTTCTATGGTTATAGTCATAGTAATTAGAAACCATTCCCTCCTCTTTTTTGCTCAATAGAATGCAGTATTGTGGAACAAATTTTGCAAAAGCTGTGAATGAAGCTGGGGGGGGGGGGGTTCTCAAATGGAAGTTTCCTTATTTGATTGAATTATTATATTGGGAATATTTTTTTCAAGAATGATTAATCCTTTAGTTTTCAGGTCTCTTATCTGTATTAATAGTTGTAGCATATGTTGACTGAGATATTGGTTTATTGTTTGGATATGATTCTATCGTGATTAGTGGGTTCATGTTTTTCTAAATGTAAATGGTAGGCGGTAGAGTTTTGTTTTGTTTTCTTGTTTTTTTGTGTCTCGTAAATATCAAAGGGGTATGGACACATGTCCAGGGGGTGAAGGGTTTGGGGGGGTATGTCCAGTAGGGGCAGTATGCAGTGGGGGGCATGGACACATGTCCAGGGGGGTGCAGGGTGGGGGGGGGGGTATTTCTAGTAGGGGCGGTCTGCAGTGGGGTGCCTAGACACATGTCCAGGGGGTGTAGGGTGGAGGGGAGGGTATGTCCAGTAGGGGCGGTCTGTAGTGGGGGAGGGGGGGGTCAGTCCGGAAGGAGTGGGGGGGAGTCTGTCTAGGGTGGAAGGGGGTCTGCAGGGGGATAAAGATTCAGAAAATGCGGTAATAAGGCTGGTAAATGGTATTTCACCAAGGAATCCTCTCATTTCTGAAATGTAGAGGAAAATATTGATGATTCTGGGAATGAACCATTAAAATAGCAGTTACATCCCCATGGCACAAGCTACCAAGCTATCTTTATAGTTTTCATCCCCATATATTTTATATATACCCTATTTTAGAGGCAGTAGGAAACATGGAGGAATTATCTGCCTATTGATGGGATCTGATGTTTCCTTTAAGAGAAAGAAATCATTCTGAATGGGTATTGAGAAATTTCCATGCCTTAGTGCATTTCTTACATGAAGCATCCTAATATTTTGTAAGCTTACATGCTGGACTTGAAAACACCAACATTTATAGTTTTAAATATATGAATTTCCTCACATGGCAAGCCCCATCACCACTCTTCATCCACCACATCTCATTGTCAACATGTCTAACTCAATCTCACTTTAGGGGTGTCCATTAATATCCCCATATTTTCAACAAATCATATTGGGAAAAGTCCACACATTTTGTCAAAAAATACAACACAACCCATGGGGTGTCAAACTGTATCATTATCCCCTCATATCTTTCATGTTTCCCATTGATAGTGGCACAACATACTCTATTATGGAATACTCAATAGATATATAATAATATTACTCCAACGCTTCTATTGTGTATGTATTGAATGAAATTGGATTTTATTTGAACAAAAAGCCTTTATTAACGATCATGTTATTCAGTATTGGGATTTACATATCAATATGAATATTCTTTGTTCATTTTTGATTATAGAGTTATGTATCATTTATCATGTACAGTTGAAACATTGATCACATATATATAAGAAGTTGTTTTATCTCACTCTATTACCTATTATTTACTTACAGGTGGTTACTTATGATGAGGTCGATTCTACCCACCACCATAGAAGGGAGTGAGTTCATCATCAGATTCAAGTAAGGATTCTTCAAATTTTATTCTTTGGCTCAATTATAATTTGGGTTTTTGTGGTTTTTTGGTTCCCTATCTTTTTTCACTGCGTTTTGGATCTCGTTGAGGACAGTAAAGCACCACATGACAAGGATATCCTCTCAACCTGTGGGCATGAGGCCTTCTAAAAGTTCATCACAAGGCCCGGATCCTAGGTTCGGTTTGGGCCAGGTTAGGATTGCTATGTTATTTTTTATTGGGTTCATTTTCTTTTGGTTTATGTCAATTTTAATGGGTTCATTTTGTTCGATTTGAGGATATTCGGTTCATTTAAATTAATTTTAGATCCAATCAGAAATGATTTATTAGTTTCATTTTTTTCATGCTCAATTATGCTTTATTGAAGTCAGTTTTGATTTTTTTGAGTCAGTTTGGTTACATTATTTTCAGTTTGGTTCAGTTTTATCTTTTTCAAAACCATTTGGTTTGGTTCCACCTTACTCAAATTGGCTTGATGATGTTTGATTTAGTTCTTGTCATATTAGTATGTTTTTGATTAGTGTAGTTAATTTGATTGGAATTTTTTGTATAATACCATATATTAGCATGTTTTTTTTTTTTGAAATTCAATTGCCCCGCCTCCTCCCGCTCCCTTCGCTCTTGGCCGGAAGATGCTTCCCCCCGGATGTCGCTGGACCAGGCCAACATGTTGCGGTCATGCCACGGTCACGCCGCGGTAATGTCGTGATTTGGCCCTGCTCCAACCACATCCAGCCCACACCACCCCCCTTCCACCTTCATTTCAGCCCGCTGCCACCAACATTTCATCCCGCAACAGCCCCCCTTCCACCTTCGAATCAGCCCGCACCATCCTCCCAGGAATTGCAACCAGCCCCGTTCGACCAGCATTCTATCCTCCTCCTGCTCCCTTGGCTCCTGGCCGGAAGATGCTACCTCGCGGATGTCACTGGACTTAGCAAACATGCCGCGGTCACGACAGGGTCACACCGCGGTCACGCCGCGGTCACGCCGCGGTCACGCCGTGGTCATGCCGTGGTAACGCCGCGGTCCCGCCGCGGTCACGCTGCGGTAATGCTGTGATTTGGCTCTGCTCTAGCCACATCCAGCCCACACTAGCCCCCTTCCACCTTCATTTTTAAGTTGTTTTATGGTTTTTAGATTTTTTTAGGGTTTTTATAAGTTTTAAGTTTTTTTTTGTTTTTTTGCAAGGAAAAAATAGTACTAAAAATATCATTGAAAATATGAATTGCAACAGATCACTCAAAGGTGAAACGATAGTTGACCCAAGAACCCAAATTCATAGCTCAACCATATCAAGACAATGGAACCAAGAAAAGTTCCCATTAAACACCAAGAAACCAAGAAAATAAGTGAACACAAGACCCTACGATGTCCAACCAAACAGAAACTGGATGGTGAGTTTTGCTTCCAAATTGGCAAAGCAACATCCATGAATGCAGCAAAACAAAAATAGTAACAAAACCATGAAATCATGAAGAAATAACCAAGAAGTCACAGACTGAAAGCACCAGTAACAGAAATTAGGGAATAAGGGAACATCTAAGAGCCACCCCAAGCCCTTCCATACCCCAAGAGAGGCAACTAGCATCTCCATTAATCGCATCCAGTAGGAGATGGGCACACACAAAACTAACAGGAGACAGGGTGGATCCCCCTCCCATCCAGTGGCACTCGAGCACTGTAGAGACATCACCTATGAACTCATAGAATGTAGCGACAGAAAAACCCATGAACCCAACAAGAAAGTCCTATATGTGAAAAGAAGATTCCCAAAAGTAACAAGCCAACCAAACTGCAAGACAAACTCAGAATCTATATCAACAAAACCGATAAACGCACACTCTAACACACCACCAACCACTGAAACTACCCAATCCACTTACACACACACACACAGCCGCACACACTCACTCATGAAACACCACCAAAGAAATCTCCACTCGAATCCCAATAAAGTAGCAACAAGAAAAGAAACTGGAATCCCCCCAATCAACGACCAGACCCTAACCACCTATAAGAAACCACTCCCACACACCAGTCCATATGATCATGTACCGCACCAAACAAAAAATAACCGACAAAGACTTTCACCATGTGACAAAAAAGAACTACTCTAGCACACACATGACACCTGACCACCGAACCCAGCAATGACTAGCCCCATGCAAAGCAACCTGCAAACCAGCTGACGCCCACCCGATAGACTTCTAACCAAACTACTCCCAAACCGTCCTAATATACACCTCAAACCAACCAACTCCACTCCTCCATACATCAACACCCAAGAAACCCTGAAAACCTTACCCCACCCCAGCCCTATCCTGGCCACCAATCAATGACCAAGGAATCCCCAAGAACCGATAGAAAACCTAGGAGAGTAGGCACACTATTCCCTTCACCCCACTAATCCATGAGCACACTAGAAGCAAGCCACAACCCAAATTATCCTAGAAACCTAATCTAAAAAAGACAACATGCAACCTCACTAACCAAGATACACACACCATCCACATGCCCCATCAAGAAAACACCTGCACCGAGAAACCCATCCAAACCATCAACTCAGAAACCATCAAAAAAATATCCAGACAAGAAACATTGCAAAATACTATAGCCTACATAATGAACAACCATGAAAAAAGACCATGCATCACAAGAAGCTGCCTAAACCAAATACTATTCAAGGGAGTACCACTCCAACCGAGCCTACATCTAGTACAAGGGAAGCCATAAGACCTACAAGAAGTGAACAACAACTAAGGAGGAAGCATTCATCCGCAATAGCCCCTGCAAAACTAGAAGAACACACCACTATGGGTCGGACACACTAAGATGCACCAGACACATCCTATAATGAGAACCCAACCAAAGATATCCAAGACCAACACCGGAAAAAACACAAAAACCCACAAAAAACCATCAAATCCACTTAAAGCTGCTCCAAAACTAGCATGCTCTATGCCTCGACGAGAAACCAGTGGAAGGAAAGACAACCAGTAACAACGGTATCCAACAACCAGCCCAAGCATCACAACAGCTCCACCGCCAACACATCCCCTCTACCCTGTAGAAGACCCATTGTTAGCAGCACCAGTAGATCCGTCCAGAGACCCCAACACCACAAAATCGAGGCTACCTATAACTGGATGAATGCCTGATAAGAAGAGAGTCCCACAACACATGAAATCAAACCTGCAAGTACCACAAATCCACCTGCAACCAACTCCAACCACTTGAAACAATAGCAACGCCCTCACGAGTCCAAAAACCAAAGACATAAAAATGGACGGCACAACATCAGAATTCACCAGATCCAAGACACTCCATGTACACACGTCCAAACGCTTCATTAACAAGAGTATCCCAACCCCATCCAACCTCACCTCAACAAAACCCTCAAGTCCAAAAACCAGAACCCTCACCCAAATCCCAACAACAAACATCTAGTTCCCTCTCAACCCAACAGGATGGGAGGGGTGCTGTCCAGGGGTGGCTTTGCAGGGGGAGGGGCTCCAGGGGGTGGGATGTGAAGGGTAGAGGGTGGGGGCTATTTTTTGGGGGAGGGGGATGTCCAGGAAGGGGTGGAGGGGGGGGGGGGGGGGTTGTCAAGGAAGGTCTTTAAGGGGGGGGGGGGGGGGGTTGTACAGGGGGGCTTTGTGGGGGGGGGGGGGGGCTGTCCAGGGGGGCTTTACAGTGGGTGGGGGTTACAGGGTGGAGGGGGGCTGCAAGGGGAGTGGGGGTGGGGGGGGGGGGGGGCTGTGCAGTGGGGTTGGGGGGGGTATTTTTTTAATGGATTTTCAGACCCTGTAGAATCAGTTTTAAACAGTGGCTATTGGTTAATTTCCATGATTGAAAACCATGGATATAGGTCTAATGACACGGTTTAAAATCGTGGAAAAAAGTGTATCTGTCCCCTTGTAGATCCATGGTTCTAAAATGTGGATATAGTGATATTACAACGGTTTGAACCGTGGATGTATACCTATAGCCACGGTTCAAACCGTGGATATAGATCTAGAGCCACGATTTGGAACCATGGCTATAGGTCTAGGCCTATAGACACGCCAAACATAGCCACGGTTTAAAACAGTGGCTATAGCCAGAATTTTCAGTAGTGATACTGGATATGCATCACCCAATATGAGATTCATGAGTTGAGAGAGGTTTCATCGATTCCATTATGTTAGGGATACTCATTTTCAAGGGAATACATGGTCATTATTTCCCAAAATCTCAACTTAATTAGGGATAAAACTAAATGAAATATATTTCTAGGATAATCAACCCAAATTATTAATGAATTCATAATATGATAATAAATTGTTGGTATTCTCTATTGGAGCATGTATTATAGGAAATCTAAGAAGAGGAATGGGTAGGTAGGTTCCCGTATAGGTGACCTGAGAATTTTGGGTTCCCATGAAGATCACCTAAGAGACAAGTGTTCCCAAATAGGTCAACTATGTGAATGGGTTACCCATGTAAGTGAAATAGGTGAGTAGGTTCCCAGTTCGGTGATCCGAATATGACTCATTTTAAAGGACGAGGGCACAAGTCATCGCATTTAAAGTTTGGAACCATTGGATGAAAGGTTCTTGGATATAATTCCATTCCTACCCAGATGACTAAGTGAAAAGGTATTAAATCCAGTGGACACTAAGAGTTAGTTTCATCCTTTTACAAAATACATAGGGAAACCGCATACGATATAGATAGCGTAACGACCCAATTATTTATATAATAACACTTTTTTGATTTCTATTAATATTTATGAATAAGATATCAATTTTATATTAATGTGGAAATTTTTTAAAATAGAATACCTGAAACACAACAATGTGTCTCTCCGAAGTCTTATGTTGCACAGAATGCTGAGTCATACTGAAAATAATAATAAAATAATTTTATTATTATAAATGGCAGTTAATGCCTAACATTTTTATTAGAAGGAATGAACAGAACAAAACATATTATGATTAAACATATTTTTAAAATAGTTTTACATTTATCCAATAAAATTAAGAAGCATTAAATTAGAATGAATCCAATTTTAAGCATAAATACTCTAATATTTTTGAAAGGTAGTTTTACAACCTTTTGAAGGAAAACCCCTATTAAATCTAGTTTTTATCACTTCTATATGTTTCATTTGAAAAAATAAAGATCTTATTTAAAAGTGGAATATCAAAATTTACTTTGGGAAAATTTTTGGTATTTTTCTGATAATGTTCATTTTTTAATGAAAAGGGAAAAATAATGCATTTTAAGTCGAAATTGTCTTTCCATATGATTTATTTATATGGTTAGATTATCTTTTAAAATTGTTTTAAAGTGTAATTGGATTATATTCTTACCATTCAATACGATTTTGGTCATTTGATGTAATTTCACATTGGTATTTGACATAAACACATGTCAATCTTTTTGTAGTTTTTACTTCTTAATCACACAGTTTCTAGTTTTGACAATGGAAATTAATTTTAAATTAATTAATAAAACTTATATGTTTTTAAATTAGTAAAATAGACATCATTTTTTAATTTTTAATATCAAAATTAGGGTTGGGTGATTTTTTGGTATTTTTCTGAAAAGGTTCAATTTATGATAAACAGTGAAAAACACTGCATAGTAGTTAAAAAACTGACAATTTCATTAAAAAAAATTACCACTTATTTAAATTGAATATTAAAAATATGACATATATGGTTATCATCAGTAAGAAAAATGTGGTTAAATATGATGAAAATAATTTTTTGTGAACAATAACTTTTTATTTTTATTTAATGCAGTTAAAGGTAAATAAGACAATTCAACGTAAAAATAATATTATAACAATATAAAATTACCTTAACACATTTCCTTAACTTATTTGATGTTTTATGGATGAAAAATAAAATCCTTGGGTAGAATTTTTGGCCTTTTGAAGCCACTTGTGAAAAATAATTACATTAATCACTTTTTAATTAAAAGTAAAAATAAAAATATCATAAACAAGTATTGTTTTGCTAAAACAATTTTAATGTGGGGTTATATAGTTTATATATTTGACTATAAATATTCATTAGAAATATAAAAATATTTCATAAATCATTATATTTTATTTATAATTTTTAAACATCAAAAAAATAAAATTATTTGTGACACAATGATGATGTAATGATTACCTCATTAATCAATGTTTTAAATAAATGAGATTATAAATATTAAAATAAATTTATTTTGAAACTCTTGATACCATCCAAGAATTTTAAAGATTATTATGAATTTTTATCTTTGTATTAATGAAGGGTTTTTGAAATAATCATGTTGGTTTGGATTTTTTTAAAAAGTCATGATATGAAAATTATAAAAATAGGCATAAATTAGTTTTTAAATCAATTAATATTTTATTAAATGATATATAGTCCTAAAAGTCTAATATTTCACCAAATGGAATATATGAGGTTACAAATGTCATTAATTATAAATTTTGTATTTCTTGGAATTTTATAGTAAATATATTAACCATATAGTATGTATATACAAGAAGAAATGGTAAATGTTATATAAGTTTAAAGAGGGTTAAACAAAAAAATAAGGATTAAAAAATATCAAAAATCAATCCAATTCTTATTTTATGATTTTATTTAGACTTATATTCATATTATATTCTAATTTAATGAGTTTTGGACCTTTTAAAACTGAAAATAAATTTATAATAAAATAAAACATTCAAACTTTCATAAAGATCCCCTCCACCCTCTTATAAAAGGACACCTACCCTATCCCATAAATCACACCTATAAAGCTCCTTGACTCATCAAAAATCTTCCCAAATAAACTTCAAACATCCCCTTATTCCTTCTATAATCCTTACCCTAGGAATAAGTCAATTCAATAGATCCATTTGGCTCAAATCAAAAGATGTTACCTGATTTGAGGTAACATCTTCTCTCATGTTTCTTTCCATTATTTTTCCCTCTCCTATCCCTATTATATTATTATCCTTTGTTTATACTAAAAATTAGTATAAAAAATATACTTGGCCTTTTTTATGATAATCATTATAACTACACCCACACACACCTCCATCTAATGGATACAAACATACTATTTCTGTGTACGGCGAACTGCTGCCTCACGAAACAATGATTATTCAATTTTACCCTACCACCTCTAATGGTGGCCATTATGATGAAACAATAATTATATATGACATTTATGATATTTATTTTTTCTATATTCTTTAATAATTATCATTTATAACATACCTTTAGGCTTTTCATGTTGTATAAATATGGTAATTTTATTTCAGGAAATGAGGACTAGCGCCCCTCAAAGTGATATGACTAATTCATACCATACATGGAATGCATAAAAGATGATGTTAATGAAATTATGTAATATATATAAAATATTATGTTATAATGTAATAATAATATACCTATATATCATTTTTATCATTCCTTTAAAAATGATAAAAATGAAATGAAAGTAGCATTCATGCGTATGTATGTCTTACCATCTCCATTTACGGTGCATTTCATTTTCATATATCCAATTGATATAGACTATTATAAATAAATATATAATATATATATGATATCTAATTCATGAATATCATTATGGAGATAATGGAATTTTGACCACATGGATAGTTTGTAATTATAACATGTTCATTTTTTACTCAAGTTCCGAACATCGACAAAACATACAATATGAACTCAAATAATTAACTAATTGTTTTAGAAAGGTAATAAGTTGTATTAAAATGAAAAATAAAATTTAAAAAACGTTCTAAAGCATGTATAAATTATTTTATGTTTATTATTCAGGAAGTACAAGGAATATATGAGACAAGTCAGACTCGAGGTAAGGGAAACATTCACCCTCCGCTTTTAGTAAAGTAATTATTTATCTTATGCCTTTTAATTTCCATTATATTATGTTTGAATATGTTCTTATATTTCTTTATTTCTATACATTTTATGTCCATGTGATGAGATATACTTTTCCCTATCATCAAATCATTTTCTTAATTTTAATGTGATGCCGTTATTTTACAGAATTTTCCTAAGGGACTATGTCTCAATCTCTTTTAATTTGAGGCATATATAGATCTTGTGCACCTTTATTATCTTACATGCTGTATATACTTCCCTTTAAAATATTATATCATGAATCTCCTTATTATCATGATATTAAAAGTTTTTCTTAATATTATTATTTAATTATATTTATTCAATTATTTTATCATGTTTTAACAAACTCTTTAACTAAAATGTTGTTTTAAATGTTATAAAGATAAATGTTTTTACATATTTCTCATTAATTTCCACGTTTTTAAAATGTTTTGAAGAATTTTCTTATGTGGACATTAATGTTTTAAAATTTCAATTCCTATAAATGTTTCAAAGGTTTATGGGACACTTTTATTCAAAAATATCTTTATTAAATGTTTTAAATTGTTTTCACAAGGAATATTTTTCTACGAAGCGTTTTACTATATGAAAAAATCGAATTATTCTTTTTAACATACGCAGTGACAATAGAATTTCTACTGCTGTGAGTATTATTTGATATTTGGCTTCCTTAATAAACCTTAGTGTTTTTAAAGTAAAATAAAAACAATATACTATTTTTGGTACTGAAAACGGTTTCGATAATGGATTGATTATGTCAATATTTTGAAATGATAAATTGTGATTATAATGTAGTAATGTTATCTTTCCTTAATTCCTGTGTTATGTGTTATGATTATGTTATGTTTCATGAGAATTATTTACATATACGGGTGGTTCTCTGATAAACCTTGGGAGGGTGGGCCCGAGATAGCTCTCCAATGCATTGGGTGACGTGACAGAGATAAATGTTAATGTTTCTTCTATGAGATTAAGAGAATATACTATTATGTGTATTCTAAACATCACACCCTCTATAGCTATGAAATCTACAATGTAAGTATGTTATGTATTCTACAAGTTTCCATTATGATTTATGATTTTTGGGTATTATTCATAAATCATATGATTTCATGAGATATATTTTGATAGAAATGTATGGTTTCATTGATTTGTATTTATTGATGGGATAATGTTTTATTTCCTTATTTTATAACCCTTACTGAGGTTTTTATGCTCATACAATGCTTTTGAAATGTTTTTATTGGGTATAAGGAAGGGTAAGAGAAAGGAAGAAATCAAGAAGATTTATATCAAGAAAATAATTCTTGATTCACTATAAATGTTTTTATTTTATAAAAAAAATTGATAGAGTAGCAGTGTATACTTTATAATTTTTGTTATTTAATAGTTATAGCCTAGTTCTCTAAAACTATAAACATAAAAATATCCACAATGGGAATTGTTAACTTAACTAAAGATTATCTAATGATTAAGGGTGGGGCCATATATATAGGGTTCATGGGTGGAATTTTCTAGTCCCTAAAATGAATCTCATGAGGAGAGTGGTTTTCCCTAGTCTTGATAATGACTTATATAAGTTGGTCTTTTAATGGACATGAAATTTAAAAGATACAATTAAATTTCACTTCATTACTTTCCCATTGTCTTGGAGTTGAATATCACATGTGATAAATTTTAGAGAAGCTATTAATATATTTTAGGAACTTAGGTGTCATTGGAGTTTCAATATTTCAATTATTTTTCTTTTACTTGGCATCTCGTGTGTCAAAATTTGAGGTCATGGAGTCCTTATATATCCAACCAATATTTGGAACCAAGGTATTTATTGATAATCACTCAATGTTAACAACTCCTTCAATTAGAGTGTGTTACATGGGAATAACATAAGGTTTGGTTCATGGTCAGTTCCACACTAAGGATGGAAGGGTATAAAACATTATAGTAGTTAAGTTCATAGTGAGAAAAAAAGTGATTTGGGAAAAATGTGAGTTGGGAACCCAAGGATCCTTTGTAAAAATTCATGCTCTAATAAATTATCCCTTAGAATTATATTCGAGATTTATAAATAAGACATAATAATTAGGTTAATAAATTTAAAAGTAGGAAGTTATCTTTAAATAATTGTGTGGGATTAGGTTGATAATTAGAGAATTAAGGGAATAATTACCTAACACAATGTGAGTTCTTGTATCTAATTGTATGGTGCACATTCATCTGAGCACCAAATGTGGTCCTCACCTATAAATATTCCCATCCTTATCAACTCACATTAATTACTTGAGTGAAACCTAAATATTTATATCTCTATTTTTTATTGAGTCATTATCTGATGTCAGTAAGTTCTTAGTATAAACTTCAATATAGTGTTCGGTGTGAGATATAGAGCATGAGAGTGGGGTTAGTCTATAAGGTATATCTATTTGGGTGTGCACTAACTTTTCCATTGAACTTGGAAAAATTGGAATCGTTTTTTATTCCTAGTATTCTTTGTTTTGTCGCAAAATGTTGGGCATTGTGGCTTGAGTTTTGTGACCTAGATTTCATGATCTAGTTATGAGGAGCTGGGAAAAAATTCACACTTAGGGAAGTTTTTCCCCACTCGCTTTTAGGCCTCATATTTCTCTTTTAATATTTTTACTATAAATTCCATTTTATCATGATTTTTTACAACACCTAGAATTATACTATTAGAAATAGTTTAATCTAATAACACCACCCCTAATAGAGTAGCAAATGATAACATCAACAAGATGATTGATGAGTACCATTTATGTCTTAGTATACAATGTAGACAACAGATGTTAGTTTAGGAAAAATGTTCTTCTAAAAAATCCCTAATATTTCCCTTAAATAGTATTTATTTTCATTTATATGCACGAGCGATTGATTAACACTGAAAATCCCTTTTGAGACCATCACTTTGTATTATCATCATTTACTCGATACACAATTTTATATTAGTAAAATAACTTTTTGAATAAATTTTATATTTAATAAGCCTTTATATATCTAAAAATAGTAGGTGGAACATTAATTCTACTATTTATAGCTTAATGATTCAAAAATAGTTGAATACCCATTGGTTCCCATATATTTACCACCAAGTTGAATTAAACCCACTCTATAGTATGAATAACTGTTGGGGCCTCAATATTAAGGGTGGCTTCATTCCTAAGTATTAGTGGTAATTCAAGGATTAGAAAATGATTATAGGGTTTGAAAACTATCTATGGGACACAATTCTCTATTAGGTTATCAGGGAATCATTGATGTACATTTAATAAAGTTAGGATATCATTATAGATCCTCACATCTGATGGAGTCCCCAGACCAATACATTCCATTTGAAAAGTGGAGATCTAGTGATTATACATGCAGAAATTTACAAACTCTCAAGGGAACCCACACTTGAATAGATGAATGTCGAATTTGGCCCTCCTAATGAATTATTAGATAATGCTGAATGGAAGTCACAACTGTAATGACCTTTTTTGGAGGAATATTTGAAATCTTATAGGAATGATACCTTTCATTTCATAAAAATTAATTTTTTTAGGTGGATATTAATTTCTCTAGAGAAGAATGGTTATGATCCAAAATCCAAATCCCAATTAGGGTGAACCATGATACAGAATATAAGAACATTGGACACATAATAGCATAAACTAGAACATTATTGGTACAAATGAAATGGATATGAATGATATTAGGTTGTAGAGAACTAAGTTTGTCTTTCCACATTCTCAAACATGTGGATAATTGAGTATATTTTTCTTATCCATGAATCAAGAAAAACCTCAACAAGAGGAAAATTTATTATAAAGGTAATTTTGGAAGACTATAACGTAATGAAATTAGTTTTTCAATGTTGATGGTGGTGAATATATACCACTACTTATTTTATGTTTACTTAGGTATGTTGTTATTAATCGTCTTTAGACAATTACACATGATTTATGGATGGGTAGTGGCACAGTTCAAGGAAAACAAGTTTCAAAACACGCTAGATATTATGAAGTGGTGGTTCAATACATATATCTTGGCCAACTATTATATCGAGATAGTATAGATGGACCTGATGAAAGTTTTAAAAACTATCAGGAAAAACTCAAAGATAATATTTTTTCTATATGGAGAAACTTTTATAAGAGTATTCATTGATTAGGGAAGGATAATATTTGAGAAATTATTGTACATCATGTTCATGAATGATTAAAATTTTCCCTCATTGATTTATTATGATTTCCCTTATCATGTTTAATCACCCCACTGGCGTACTCTTCAATTTGGGTGAATCCAATGATGGGACATGACACCTTTTGTTAATTTTAGAATAGAGAGACATCCTAAAATGGAGAGTCAGCTTTGGATAATGAAGATCTGGGTGTAAAACCATGTCTACATTATCATATATTCCCTAGATGCCAGTGTCAGGTTTTCATGTAATTATACTAATGCATGGATGTCATCTTTCCCTTAAAAGAAGTTATAAAAAAATGTTGGTAAATTCAATTCGTTGTACGACACTATGAAGAGAAAGCATGAGACAATGATGCCCGAAAATGGTAACCTTAGGGTAGAAAATATAGCCATATAATCCGTCAACATAATTAGTGTCCCTATTAGAAAATCAATGAGGAACCGACATACCATGATTTTATTGTAAGGTGTCCAATCGAGTAGATATAATATTGTTTCAGACCATAATTTCATTGGTTAATAAATTAGTTGAATATGAAGAGGTATGAGGGTTATCTAATATATTCATATATTGAGGAATTACACTTCTATAATGATTAGATAGGAATTAAGAATGAGAAGTATATTTAGATTGTACTTCTTAGTGGTGTATGAATCCCACAGATTAGGAATGTGAAGTCTATCACTAGAACCATCCTTAAAAACCACCTGATAATAGTTGGAAAATATATCAATTTACTGGATGTTTTGGTGATTATCATAGATGATAGATCCCCAACGACTAAAAATATATGGGAGATTCTGGAAAAATATAAAAATAATGGGGTCATCAAGATGTCCATCAACAATGAGGGGAATGATTCCCATGACCATGTTGACGTAATATGAGGATCCTTTAAAAAAGTATTCTTAAATTATCAAAATTACTCTGAAATTTATAACACTCTTCAGGTTTCCATGGGTTGAATTTTGGATGGTACTGTTATAGTTCTTGTCACCCCATAAAAAGAATAAGATATATTTCTTGACAATTGAATGATGTTGTAAGAGGAGGGAATTGATCCATTTTACATCCTCCCATATTTTTTGAATTTCCATTTTGAAATAAGTTTAGATTACTATAAATTAATGAATAAAAATTAGAATAATGACAAAGTATTTACATTATATACTTACCATAGTCTGAAAATTGTTTTCCGAAATCCATTTCTCATTTTTTCATAATATTTTAGATTCGTATATCACACCCCTTTATAAATGATAGAATATCATTTCTCTAAGAGGGTAAATTATGAGCTATGATCATATGACAAAATACGGGGAAATGCCTCAGTAGGTAATGATGCCTTCTCTTGATAACTGGGTCTCATTAATCACATAGGTCCTCTTTTATATATTCTTCCCAATACAATGACATTGCTATTTTTTGAAATCAATTCATTATGTTTTAGGAGATGAAAAAAATATCTTTATGATTGTCGAGCATCATGATGCTTCTAGGTATTATGGTGCAGACCTTTAATTGATGGGGGAAATCCCAATGTCTTAACTAAACTATATTACTAATATTGATAAGTTTTTAATTCCTCAGGATAATGTCAAAACTACTAAGATGTGGATTTTATGTGCAAAATTTGTTAGGATTTTCTTATATAATATAGCTATAAAAGGATAGGCATCAAGTGTGTCTTTTTTGGACATATGTGAAAACTTGGAAGTGGTAATATTGAATATTCCACTTAATGTTATCAAAGGAAGTCATTATGGAAGAAAACACTTCTATAGTAATATGACCCAATCTGGTTTCAATGATCATAATGATTATAGAACACATGATGGAATATTTTGAAGAGCATGTCCCAAATCATTTTTTGTCTTTTCAAGAACCCTAGAAATTAGAAGCTGTGAATATTGGGGAGGGTTTACCCAATAGAGATGTTTCAACTACCCTAGTTGATGAGTTGGCTAAAGTGAGTTTGATAATATCCCTATCCCAAATAAGAGCTGTTATTTCAAAGGTTGTAAAAGTAATAGAGGTTGTTTTAATTAATAATACTACTAGATCAGTGGAAATGGGGAAAATTTAAATTCCCCACAATAAAGGTAAACATGAAATTTATTATATTCCCATGGGATATTCATTTAATAACATGTATGTGTCCAATATCTAGCTACAAAAACAATTATATCAATAGCCATGGGGTGTTAGATAGACTGATAAACCCCCTAAACATCCTCCTTAACATACAGGCCGAAAATAATGCACTATATTGAGATCGAATTCACTTTGCAGTCCTCGATGCTAGCTTGTACCTAGTATCCCCTGTGGGATCTAGTTGAACTGTAAGGGGAAATTACTAATTTTGGGGATGAGAATCCCCTATTACATAATTTTTGATAAATGATGAAATAATTGAAGTAATATCATACAACAGAAACAATAAAATGAATCAACATGTATGATTTTTAATGTGGAAAAACCCTCTGATATGAATGACAATAAGAAACATGGGGAATATCTATTTTTTTTTGTAAAAATACAAGATTACTAAATTTGTGTAAATTCCCAAACATGAATTGAAAAGTTATAATATAAATGAATTGTTGAAAATCACACCCCAATATGCCTCTATCAATTATTATTCATGGTGGAAACACCACCTTACCTTGATAAACCCCATTTCCTTATAGATCAACTATTTAACAATGTCACCCTTCTGTAAAAAATTCCACTACCAATAATAGTAGATCTTATGATTAATTTTGATTCGAATTCTACTACAATACCTTTATGACATATTTTCTTTGATATGTAAATAAGGGAAACTAAGACTCACACTGATGACATGAACCCTACTTGATGTCTATAAATTAATGCTACTCACCACCAGAGGGGATTTCATGAACCCTAACATGTCTCTTCTACTTCTCAACCACTCCTTATTGATGTGAAACACATGTTACCACAAATTTGAAATCCCATCATAATAGAGTCCACCATCAATGATTCTATATCCATCACCGATGGTTCCCACATTCTACTGGAAACATAGAATTACCCTTCCACATCTCGATGGACTATATATTGATAATCTCATTTAATGACCACATTTTTATTCTAATTTTAATGATTTCATAGTTTAAATTTTCAAATAATGATAAGATATAAACTATTATATATCAAATTTCAAAATACCAGGTATCATCTATGTTAATAATCAAAAGAATATATAAATAAATATAAAAGATATATCTACCTATGAGAAACACTTACTATCTTATCTATTTCCTAGAAAAAAAATATTTCAAATTCAAAAAACAATATTTTATCAAATTTGGAAATACCCATGAGATGAATCCATTCAATCACCCCCTTTATCCCATCAACAAAGATATCATTCAAGAAAATCATTTGAATAGAAAAAACTATTGGCATCAAACAAACCATAATCCTCAGCATAAAATAGGAATATTCCTTTTCAAAACTCTGGCATAAACGTGATATCCCCCCTTAAAATGAAATCCAAACATTGAAGTTTTCATTATATTTTAATTTACACTTTGTTATTAGACAATACCCAAACAATAAATATCCAGCTTACTCATAATCATGATCACCACCCGATATAAAGATCCTATAGAACCAGATTATCCCTTACTCAAAAACTATAAGTGTATAGAACATTAACTGAATCCTTTTTTTATAATTTATTAACTAGTGTCACATTCCAGAGAAAAAAATTCGGTGTAATACCTAAAACAAATATCAAAACATACTTTAGGATCGAAACATCTTTCTTCCAAGAACACATGAGCGTGATCCTTTTGAAAATATCCAAAATTAACACAAAAATTTCAATCTTGAATCATCACCTTTGTTACCACTTATTATTGGGATATTCTCCATTTCTAGGTGAAATTAATTTAGGATTTTTTTTGAGTTGTGATAAAACAAGGAAAGTGAAATATTGTGGTAGAATACATGATAGGAATTATCATGTAGGATTTTTAATGTGGAAATACCATCTGATATAGAGGACTAAAAACCATAGGGTGACTCAAAAAATTCTATAATAAATCAGAGAGTACAAAATGAATGAAAATACCTAAACATGAATTGAAATTATAGAATTGAAAAAAATCCAATTTGAAAATTACACCCTGATACACCTTTAACATATCTCTATCATGGTAACAAATTCTACAATCCTATGATAAATTTCACTAACAAAAATTTCTCTATGAAAAATGTTACCCCATTGTGAAAAGGGGACTACCTTAGAGAACATACAAGAACACGTGTTTTCATCGATGTGATGTTAAAATTATTGTACAACAGATTCTTAATGATATTTAAATCATGTAAGCCAACCTCACACTGGTTACCTACTGACACCTTGATGTCTATATCTCAAGGGTTCTCACCACTAGATATAAATTATTGAATTCTAGATTTTCACTACTTCATTGAACATATTCCCAATCGATGTGTTTTACATGCTTCAAACAAATATGATATTATATCACAACAGATACCAACAATCTATGGTTCGACCACCATTGTTAATAGTTCCCACATGCTACCACAAATACAGAAATAAAATTCATTCTCTTGATGGACTACATCACGAGGAACTCAATAGATCTCCATTGTCCGCTAGTAATGCGAAAAGGGTGTGGTGGGGTGGGGCGGGCCAAGCCCACATGGGTTTGAGCTCACATGGGTGTGTCCGCAAAAGCCCGCATATAATGTGAAAAAAAATCCAAACCCCCCCCGCCTCGCATAAACCCGTGGGTTGCCTGCGCGCTGCCCAAATTAAAAAAAATACTATTTATAATGATTTAAATATTGTATTTTTTTCACATTCTTAATTTTAGTTTTTGGGAGAAGAATGAATTTACAAAGGCTAGTCTTTTAAGAGATGTGATGGAACGTTTTTTTATGGGTTAATGGTGTCATGTGCCGACACCGATGTGGTGGTGATCTACTATAATGTAAAGTATATGAGTGATCAATGAGGGGAAAAATGATGATGTTGATTGTGTGGGGATGTGAATGGTTACACCTATGAATGAATGACGAAACTTCAAGAAACGACTAGTTTCAGAGGAGGCTATTAGGGTCTCATGAGGTCATTTCATGGTTTCTTAATAAAAAAATAAAAATTAAGTAAGAAGAAAATTAAATCAGTTCAAAAAAATATTATAATAATATTATCTATTATAGAAATGAAACCAAGTGAATGAAAAAATGAGTTCCATTTTTCAAGAGGTGTGATGACACACTAGGTGAATATGGTTAATAATTACTATATAAATATTATAATATCATATTAAAACAATAAATATTGACCAATTTAAAATTCACATATAAATGGACGGTGATTGTTTATGACCATTATGGTAAGAAATCAAATTTCCTCATTTAATCATGTTTAAAAAAAAATCCAAAGAATAATATATTGTACAAAAAATTTAAATTAAGCTCGTGGGCTAGCCTGCACCCGCACGATCTCAACCCACTTTAGCCCGAACCCGCATATGCTGGACCAGTATTGGCCAGCGGTCAAATTTTTTTGGCCCGCCCCGCCCCATATCTGCCCCATACCTGCAAATCCTATGGGTCACATGCCATTTTTTGAACCACTATTGGCCGCTTCTCCATTTAATGGTTTCCCAGTTTCCTTTTTTATTATACATATAATATATCAAATATTATATCCTAAATTTACAAGAATCCATGTAACTTACATGATAATAATAAATCAAAAATATCATAAAAATATATTTAAAAGATACACCACTCCTTGAGAAACACAAGAATCCTTCTATTTGTGATATAAATAATGATATCTAAAATTACAAAAAAATATTTTATCTAAAATTTGGAAACACTCATTGGATGAATCCTTTTATGAAACTAGAGTTCCTTACACATTGAAGATACATGATAGAGATAGTATTGTAAGATGTATTTAGGTTGATCCATAAGACACCCATTTAGGAGTTATGAAATCAATTACCCATTATATAGTATATGCTCACTCCTCTAGGGTATGATGGATTATACTACATAAAAATATGAAATTCTATTAATAAAGACATTGATGTGTAATGGTTTGTGAAAATAATATAATCAGATCTCATGTGATCTGAGGTAATTGTTCACCCTCACTGATCTTAGGTATATGGCACTACATGAGATACATTGACATGCTACAATAAAGTTCACAAAACTAAAATTTGATGAAGCATGGGTATACATGGAGAATTGTAAATTTCAATATATTGATAAACATAGAGAGAAGATAAATGAACATGGAAGGATCACTAATGAAACTAAAAAATATGGGTGTTGAAAAAAAACTGTTTGAGGATGATGTGCATAGTGTAACGTTATAAAAACACTACAAGGCCAACTATGATTGTATGAGAGCATGGATATAAACTTTGGATTTGATATAGAAACTATTTTAGTGACCTCTAACTATCATGTCCCCCATTTATTTTTCAACTAGTTGGGCAGAGGTTCTGAATTATGGTTGTTCCTCCACCATATTAATTTAATAAATAAAATATGTTTTTTTATCATGAACAATTTTTGATTTCTCAAAACCTTATTATTTCAAAAATTATCAATTTATAGTAATTTATGAAACTACAAAAAACTAATATCAAGTTGGATAAATTCATTTTAAAACTGAGTGGGAATAGTGTAACACCCCAAGCTTCCACGGTACATATCTCTTTCAATAATACATTAGCTTTCATTGTACGGAAGTTCGAGATTCTAACACACTGCGACCAATCAAAGTAGCCATTATGAAGAGTAATAACCACTTTTGGAAATTATATAAATTTTATTATTCAAAATGGGATTCATTTTTGGATTCGTAATATCTAAATTATCCTAAGTTGAATTTTTCATTTTTTTCTAAGAACTTCCAATTTTTTATGAATAGTGTAAAATACTAAACTTCAAATAAAAACAAATTTTTTAATCAAAATAATTTATAGCGATAAATTATATTTTTTAGTGGTTTTAAAGTATAATTAGAATATATTTTTACCATTTTATCCAATGGTGGTCATGATAATTAATTTTACTTTGAAATTGGACGTAAACAATTGTCAATCTTTTGATTGATATTCTTTCTTAAAAACATGCTATTTGTTTTGACAAAAAAAATTACTTATAAAATTAATTAATGAAACTTATATGTTTTGAATTTGGTAAAATAGACATCATATTTCAATTTGGAATATCAAATATAGCTTAGGCTGAATTTTTTGTATTTTTCTGAAAAACTTCAATTTCTGATGAATAGTGAAACTACTAAGTGGTAGTTAATAAACTGATTTTTTGTTTAAATGAAATTTTACCACTTATATGAATTTATTTTCAAAAATATGACATTCATGGTTGTAATTAGGAAGTAAAATTTGGTTCAATGGAATGAAAATTATTTTTTTCCAATAGTAACTTTTGAGTTTTAATAACTGCGATTAGAGGTAATTAGAGTAAATTAAGGTTAAAATAATGTTGTAATAATATAAAATTACCTTGACACATGTCATACTCTTATTGAATGACTCATGGCCGACCATGAAAATACATGGGTCAATATTTGGGACCTCACGGATCCACTTGGGTAAGATAATGACATTAAAACCTTTTATTTAAAGTAAGAATAAAAATGTCACAAACATGTATTGTTTTACAAAAACAATTTTTACAAGGGGTTATACAAGTTATCTTGTCGACTATAAATATATATTGGAAATATAAAACTATTTCCTACATCATGGTAATTGTTTAATAATTTTTAGGCATTAAATATATAAATATATTTATCACACCATGATGATGCAGTGATTACCTCATTAATGAATGATTTAAATAAAATGAAAAGATAAGGTAAAATCAAGGACATACACTTGTCTAAATCATATTGTATTGGTGGATTTCGAACCCTTATCACCTTATCCTAGAAATATATCATTTTGGGACCTTCAAAATCCGAAAATCATTTCATAATAAAGTAACATTTCCTGACTTTCCAAGAGTGCCCCTCCTCTCCTCTTATAAAAGGCCTGCACCTCCACCACATTATTCACACAATCAAAGCCATTTGGCTCGGCCAAAATCTGCCCAAATACTCTCTCAACATCCCTATATTTCTCCTAGAAGCATAACATTGGTAATAAGTCTTCCCAAGGAAGATTTTGGATAAAATCAAAAAGATTTACCCGATTTTAAGGTAATGTCTTCTCTTATGTTCTTTTGTTTTATTTTGCTTCTCCAACCCCTTAAACTATTTTTAATATTTTCTTTTGTAACAAAACCAGTATCTTAAATATAATAGTATTTTTTTATGAGAATCATTTGATTAAGACTTACAAACACATTCATCAAATGGTAAAAGTACACACTGTTTCTATGGGTGGCGAATTACTGCCTCACGAAACGATGATTGTTCAATCTTCTTTTAACACCTCTCATGGTGGAAATTAAGATATAACTCTATTTATATATGATATATATATAATGTTTATGGTTTACTTATGATTCTTTATTTTTAATTTATGACATACCTTTATGATTTCCATTATGGGTAAACGCGATAATTTCATTTTAGGAAGTGCGGATTACCGCCCCCTCAAAGTGATTTGAATCGTTAATGCCATATGTGGGATGTATAAAGGATGCCGTTAATTATATTATATATGATATTATACTTGAATTATAATATACATTTATATAATTATGATTTCATTCCATTAAATATGAAATAGAAATGAAAGTAGTGTTCATGCGTACGTACGGCTTACCATCTCCATGAACGGTGCATTTCATTTCTTACCTCTAAATGTTATGTAATATTATAAATGCATGTATATACTGGATATATATGATATATATGATATCTAAATCATGAATATAATTCTGGATATAATTGATATATTACCACATGAACAACTTGTAATTATAAGAAGTTTATTTTTGACTCAAGTACCAAAGATCGACAAAACAACCGTTATTAACTTAAATAATTACATAATGTTTATAACATGGTACTAAGTGATATAAAAGAAATAATGAACTTGAGAAGGGTTCTTAAGTAAGTAAAAATTAACTGTATTTTATAATTCAGGAGATTAATGAACGATCGAGTCATGTCGGACACGAGGTAAGGGACTTCGTCTCGATCTCCTTTCATTGAGGCATATTTTGTAATATACACAACTATCTTTTATACGGTGTATAAACCCCTTTGAATTTTAATTTTATTAAAAAGGAATATTTTTGTATGAAGTGTTTTTCTCAATGAAAAAATGAATGTTTTTTTCTTACGTATCCGACGACAATGACTTCTTCGCCGTCGTGACCATTATCTGTGTTTCAGCTTCCTCTACAAGCCATAACTTTTTTTAAAATGAATAATAAATTCCATGTTTTATTTTTATTTTATTTTGGTTTAGAAATTGGTTTTATATCAATGTTTTTTATTGATATCTTGTGATTGAAATGTGGAAATGTTATGTCTCCCGTATGCATGTTTTATGTGATACGATTAGGTTATGGTTTATGATATGTTTAAACCTTTTCATATAAGGAATGCATTGGAATTAGTAAGTGACGGGTGGAGCCCACTATAGATTCTCGATTCATCGGTAGGTCACATGAGAAAAACTAGTCTCTTGGCACAAGGCCTTGAAAAAATTTTCTTTGCAGTCTTGGCACAAGGCCTTGGCTATGTGGTTATGATAGTCTGGCATTATGCATTCCAACATTATGAAAGTGGTTATTGATATTGCATGTAATTTTTCGACTAGTATAATATCAATGTGAATAGGTAAATCTCATTATTTCATTTTATATTTTCCATATTATACTAGAGTTAAAGTTTAAAAGGCTTTGGTTTAAGTTATACATTGCCTTAAATGTTTATGTTTATTTAAGAAAGTTTCCGCTATATTGTTATCCATACTGAGCATCTGAGCTCACCCCTTTCAATGTTTTATTTTTCCAGGATGAGAAGAATTATTTTATGAATGAATTGCTAGGATTTTATGAGGGGATATGAGTGAGGTCTATGAAGACAAGATGTGGTGTAGTTTTTTCACATTATGATGTAATGTAAGACTTATGAATATATCTAGTGTTTCCAAGGCTACTAAACTAATCGGTATTTAGAGACTTGATCTTTTGTGATCATACCAATATTTTGTAATAATGAAACAACTTTGGGTAACTCGGGTCGAGGCATTACAGTTGGTATCAGAGGTAGTTTTGTAAAAACTTTTGAAGCTAGATTTAGATAAACTCTGATTAGATCACATAGCCCTAAGATAGACTTTGAGGATTAGTATAGAAGAAAATCCTACAATTTTGTTAAAGTATAGATTTTGTGTATTTTCTAAGAAATACATCTCTGTCTGGATACGAGCAGGTAGAGGCGGCTCTGGAAAAGATGTCACTCGGGGTAAAACCTGAAAACACTACTTTGAGCTAGACTCAAACGGAAACTGGTGCACGAAAATGGGCCTTTCTATACTCTTGGTTACGACACTCCCAGGGGATATTCTTAGGATAATTCTCATTTTATTTACAAACCATTATGAAGGGTTTATGAGTATATAGTTCCTCAAAGAAAACGTTTGTATGATTATGGATTATGTCCATAAACTGTTCAATTTATGTTAAGTGTTTTACAAGTATGGAATTATGTATTTTGATTCATGAACTGATCTAGTTTATGCCATTGTTTAGAAATAGAGCCTAGTGGATGGAATGGAAACCATATCAATGCATAAACTCCATATAGGGATTTCCCTCTAGCTCAAGATAATTATAGTGGAGCTGGTGATACAACTGGTGCTGATAAGCTTATCAGTATACTGGGAAAACTCACTCAGGTTTTGAATAATAACCTTACCCGTATGGAGCACCCTGATCTGCATCGTGGAGGATCAATGTTATACCACTTCTTGAGTAAACTACCACCAACATTTAATTAGAGTAAAAATCCCGTACTAGCTGAGAAATTGATAAATTCCTTAGAGAAAATATTCCATGCCTTGGGGAGTAGTGAAAGGGAAAAGGTTATCATGAAAGTTTACCACCTCACTGGAGATACTGATCAATAGTGGTCATTTATTCAAAATAAAAAGAAAGATGAAGAAGTATCAAGTATGTAATGTAGAGAGTTCAAAGATATTTTCTTAGAAAAATACTTTCCTTGTGACCATCGAGCATATATGGAAATGTAATTTTTGAGTCTGAGGCAAAAGGAGGATGAGAATGTCGCAAAGTATGAGTCTAACTTTATAAGGTTAGAGAGGCATGCTGCAGATTATATACTTATCCCAAGAAGTAAGATTGATCGTTTCTTTGATGGGTTAAAACCATTTCTCCATCGAGCATTAGTATCAAAATCTTTCTCAAAGTACGAAGATATAGTCTCATGTTTTATCAAGACCTAAAGGGAATTATCTAAATCTTATGACAATAAATTAAAGAAAGACGTGAAGAGAACGGTGGAACAAGAGAAAGATAAAGGGAAAAAGGGAAAGAAGGATTTTCCATTATGCAGTAATTGTGGAAAGAATCACCCCAGTACTTGCCTAAAAGGAATGAGAGTTTGTTATAATTGTGGAGAAAAATGTCACTAGGTTCGTGATTGCAAGGGATAGAAAGAGGCTGTCAATGTCGAATGCTATAATTGTAGAAAAATGGGGCATTATGAACATTAATGACCTAAGATCCAAGGAAAATTACCTCATAAAAGGCCAAGGGATCAATTCCAATCTTATACTGTTACTACGGTTGAAAAGGAATAATTATTGTATTTGTGTTTTTGGACTCAAGAACTATGTTATGGTTATAAGAATAATGTGATATATATAGGTATTGTACTACAATATTTTTTGTTTTCATTAAGGTTTTAATATGATGAATGTAATCATACTTTTAGGATGTGACAATAAGAAAAACTTTACTTTGTTTGGGGAATCTGATGTTACAATTGATTTTGGAATTTAGAGGCCTTTTAGAGGGAGTCTGGACACAGGTATTTTGGATAGCTATAAAGGTTGGAATGGATTAAGTTGACCTTTTGATAGTATTTTTTAAGGTTAAAAAATTTCTGAATATTATTTTTGGAATATTATAATACTATAGTTTTAGTAAAAGGACAACCTGCAGGTCGAGGGATAACCCGTCGCGTCGGACAAAGCTGCAGGAATCAAACCCACAACCATAGTGTGACAGGCCTTTATTATCTAGCACTATCCTACAGGAAGTACCTGGTGATTACAAAATAGTTTTCCTAATCTAAATGGTACGTGTTAATATTTGGAACCATTTACGATTAGGATAAATATAATATTTTTGAGTTCTATTATCTTTTTGAGTGAAAGATGAGTTTGTGGTAGAAATTAGTTGAAGGTCGAAACTCTACTTGTCAAGTATATATATATACCTATCTCTTATTCTATGACTAAATTAATTCTTAATATTTAGGAATGGGATATTAAAACAAAACCTATGTTATCCTAATACCTTATGTCTTGTTGAACTGATGATATTTTAAATCAACATAGATTGAAGGCTTTGAGGCCCTCAATTTTACACTTCTTTGTGATTGATGACCTCAATCACTCCTTAAAAATATTTAAGTTTTCCCTCCAATTACATGTCTCTAATTTCCACCATTGTTCTCTTAATCGAGATCATAATTTGGGGGTGACTTTTTAATTTCCCTTTCTCTCATATTAAGGCTAAATTTTATTAACCTTATTTTTGATGTGGGTTTTCCACAAAGGTATTTTCTATTTTCAACCTTTTATTTTCTAAGAAAAATTTCAAATTGGAGGATGAAATTTATTGAAGGAGGGGAGAATGTAACACCCCAAGCATCCATGGTATGCTATTCTTTCAATAATTCAATAGCTTGCATTGTACGCAAGTTCGAGATTCTAACACACGACGACCAATCAAAATAGCCGTTATGAATAGTAATACCCACTTTTTGAAATTTTATAAATTTTAATGTTCAAATTTGACCTCATTTTTGGATTCGGAATAACGAAATTATCCTAAGTTTATTTTTTTGTTTTTTTCTGAGGACTTCTAATTTTTTATGAATAGTGTAAAATACTATACTTTAATTAAAAACAACATTTTTAATAAAATTAATTTTTAGAGATAAATTATATTATTTAGTGGTTTTAAAGTATAATTAGAATATATTTTTACCATTTTATCCTATGGTGGTCATTAGAATTAATTTCACTATGAAATTAGAAATAAACAATTGTCAATCTTTTGATTGATATTCTTTCTTAAAAACACGCTATTTGTTTTGACAACAACAATTAATTATAAAATTAATTAATGAAACTTACATGTTTTTAATTTGGTAAAATATACATCATCTTTGAATTTGGAATATCAAATATAGCTTAGGGTGATTTTTTGGTATTTTTCTGAAAAACTTCAATTTTTGATGAATAGTGAAACCACTAAGTGGTAGTTAAAAAACAGATTTTTCGTTTAATTGAAATTTTACCGCTTCTGTGAATTTAATTTCAAAAATACGACATACATATTTTTAATTATGAAGTAAAATTTGGTTCAATTGGATGAAAAGAATTTTTGGTGAATAGTAAGTTTTGAGTTTTATTAACGGCGATTGGAGGTAATTAGAGTAATTTAAGGTAAAAATAATGTTATAATAATATGAAATTAACATTACACATGTACTAATCTTAATGGATGACTCATGGAAGACCAATAAAATACATGGGTCGATTTTTGGGACCCCATTGAGCCTCTTGGGTAAGATAATGATATTAATACCTTTTATTTAAAGTAAAAATAAAAATATCACAAACATGTATTGTTTTACTAAAACCATTTTTACAAGGGGTTATACAAGTTATCTCTTCGACTATAAATATCCATTGGAAAGCTCAAAAAACCTCCTACATCATGGTAATTTTTTTTATAATTATTAGGAATTTAATAAATAATTTTATTTATCACACCATGATGATGTAGTGATTACCTCATTAATGAACGATTTAAATAAAATGAAACGATAAGGTAAAGTATATAACATAAACTTTTATAAAGCCTATTATATGGGTTTATTCCTAACCCTTATCACATTATCCTCGAAATATATCATTTTGGGACCTTTAAAATCCGAAAACCATTTCATAATAATGTAACATTTCATGAATTTCCAAGAGTGCCCCTCCTCTCCTCTTGTAAAAGGCCCACACCTCTAGCACCTTATTCACACCATAAACGCCATTTATCTGGGCCATCTTCTGCCCAAATACTCTTTAATGTTCCCTATATTACTCCTATAAGCCTCACTTTTGGCAAACGGCTTCCCAAGTAAGCCTTTGGATCAAATCAAAAAGAGTTACCCGATTTTAAGGTAATGTCTTCTCTTATGTTCTTTTGTTTTATTTTTCTTCTCCAACCCCTTAAACTCTTTTTAATCCTTTATTTTGTAACAAAAACAGTATATTAAATATACTAGGATTTTTTATGAGAATTATTTGATTTACACTTACACACACCTTCGTCTAATGGTAAAAGAACATACTATTTCTGTGGGTGGTGAATTACCGCCTCACGAAATGATGATTGTTCAATCTTATTTTAACACCTCTCATGGTGACCATTAAGATGTAACTATATATATATATGATATATATTATTTTTATGTTTTCTTTATGCTTCTATATTTTTCATTTATGGCATACCTTTATGATTTCCATTATGGGTAAACGCGATAATTTCATTTTTAGAAGTGCAGATTACCGCCCCTTCAAAGTGATTTGAATCGTTAATTCCATATGTGGGAAGTATAAAGGATGAAGTTAAAAATATTATATTTGATATTATATTGGAATTATAATATACCTTTATATTATTATGATTTCATTCCATTAAATATGAAATAGAAATGAAAGTAGAGTTCATGCGTACGTACGACATATCGTCTCCAAGAACGGTGCATTTCATTTCTTACATCTAACTGTTATGTAATATTATAAATGCATGTATATACTGGGTATATATGATATATATGATATCTACATAATTAATATAATTCTGGATATAATGGATATTTTACCACATGATCAACTTGTAATTATAAGAAGTTTATTTTTGACTCAAGTACCAAAAATCGACTAAACGACCGTTATTAACTTAAATAACTAAAAAATGTTTATAACATGGTAATAAGTGATATAAAAGGAATAATGAACTTAAAAAAGGTTATGAATAAAGTATAAGTTAACTATAGTTTATTATTTAGGAGATTACAGAACGATCGAGTCAAGTCGGACAAGAGGTAAGGGACTTCATCTCAATCTCCTTTAATTGAGGAATATTTTTTTATACACAACATCCTTTTATATGGTGTATAAACCCCTTTGAATTTTACTTTTATTCACAAGGAATATTTTTGTACGAAGCGTTTTACTAAACAAAAAAAGGAATTTTTTTGTCTTACATATGCGGCAACAAAAACTTTTCTGCCTCCATGACCATTATTTGTGTTTCGGCTTCCTCTACAAGCCATAACTTTTTTTAAAATGAAAAATAAATAACATGTTTTATTTTTATTTTATTTTGGTATTGAAAATGGTTTTATATCAATGTTTTTTATTGATATCTTGTGATTGAAATGTAGAAGCGGTATGTTTCCTTTATTCATGTTTTATGTGAAACGATAATGTTATGGTTTATGATATGTTTAAACCTTTTCATATAAGGAATGCATTGGACTTAGTAAGGGATGGGTGGAGCCCGCTATAGCTCCTCAATGCATCAGTGGGTCTCATGAGACAAACTAGTTTCATGGCACGAGGCCTTGACAAAATCTTATTTGTATTCTTGGCACGAGGCCATGACTATGTTGTTATGATAGTCTGGAATTATTCATTCCATCATTATGAAAGTGGTTATTGATATTGCATGTGATTATTTGACTAGTAGAATATCCAAGTGAATATGTAAATGGAATTATTTCATTTTATCTTTTCCACATTATGATGGAGATCAAGTTTAAAAGGCTTTTTTAGTTATACATTGCCTTAAATGTTTATGTTTATTTATGAATATTTTCACTATATTGTTATCCTTACTGAGCATCTGAGCTCACCCCTTTCAATGTTTTATTTTTCCAGGATGTGAAGAAGTAATTTATGAATGACATGTAAGGATTGTACGAGGGGATATGAGTAAGGTCTATGAAGAAAAGATGTGTTGCAGTTTTTTCACTTTATGATGTAATGTATGACTTATGAATATATCTTGGGTTTCCGAGGCTACTAAACTAATCGGTCTTTCGAGACATGATCTTTTGTGATCATACCAATATAGGATCAGGAGGGAATAAAATATTATAGTCCATTGTTTTAAGGGTTTTCCCAAATATATGATCATGGTGCATGTGTGCTTCCATATAAATTCTTTCTTATGACCATCAAAGGGTATATGTTCAGAAGATAGTGAATGGATTCATATTTATAATGCGATAATTTAATTATTGGAAGTGAAGATTACCGCCCCCTCAAAGTGATTTGAATTGAGAATTCCATATGTGGGATGTATAAAGGATGGAGTTAATGATATTATATTTGATAATATACTGGAATGATAATATACCTTTATATCATTATGATTTCGTTCCATTAAATATGAAATAGAAATGAAAGTAGCGTTTATGCGTACGTACGACTTACCGTCTCCAAGAATGGTGCATTTCATTTCTTACCTCTAAATGTTATGTAATATTATAAATGCATGTATATACTGGATATATATAATATATATTATATCTACATAATTAATATAATTTTGGATATAATGGATATTTTACCACATGAACAACTTGTAATTATAAAGAGTTTATTTTTGACTCAAGTACCAAAGATCGAAAAAATGACCGTTGTTATCTTAAGTAATTAAAAAATGTTCATAACATGGTAATAAGTGATATAAAAGGAATAATGAACTTGAAAAAGGTTCTTAAGAAAGTATAAATTAACTATAATTTATTATTTAGGAGATTAAAGAACGATCAAGTCAAGTCAGACAAGAGGTAAGGGACTTTGTCTCAATATCCTTTCATTGAGGCATATTTAGTTTTATACACAACTTTCTTTTATATGGTGTATAAACCCCTTTTAATTTTACTTGTATTAACAAGGAATACTTTTTATGAAGAGTTTAACTAAACAACAAAAGGAATTGTTTTGTCTTACGTATGCGGCAACAACGAATTTTTCACTGCCATGACCATTATTTGTGTTTCGGCTTCCTCTACAAGCCATAACATTTTTTAAAATGAAAAATAAATAACATGTTTTATTTTTCTTTTATTTTGGTATTGAAAATAGTTTTATATCATTGTTTTTTATTGATATCTTTGGATTGAAATGTGGAAATGTTATGTTTTTTATGCATGTTTTATGTGATACGATTATGTTATGGTTTATGATATGTTTAAACCTTTTCATATAAATAATGCATTGGACTTAGTAAGTGATGGGTGGATCCCACTATAGCTCCTCAATGCATCGGTAGGTCTCATGAGACAAACTAGTTTCTTGGCACGAGACCTTGACAAAATCTTATTTGCAGTCTTGGCACGAGGCCATGGCTATGTTGTTATGATAGTCTGAAATTATTCATTCCATCATTATGAAAGTGGTTATTGATATTTCATGTGATTATTCGACTAGTAGAATATCCATGTGAATAAGTAAATGGAATTATTTAACTTTATCTTTTACACATTATGCTGGAGATCAAGGTTAAAAGGCTTATGTTTTTGTTATACATTGCCTTAAATGTTTATGTTTATTTATGAAAGTTTCTGCTATATTGTTATCCTTACTGAGCATCTGATCTCACCCCTTTCAATGTTTTATTTTTACAGGATGTGAAGAAGTACTTTTTGAATGACATGCATGGATTGTATGAGGAGATATGAGTGAGTTCTATGATGAAAAGATGTGTGGCAGGTTTTTCACTTTATGATGTAATGTAAGACTTATGAATATATCTAGTGTTTCCAAAGATAATAAACTAATCTGTATTTTGAGACTTTATCTTTTGTGATCATACCAATATTTTTTTATAATGCACCGACTCTAGGTAACTGGTGTTGGGGCGTTACAAATAGAGAGGGTGAAAAATAATTTCAAGAAACTAGACTCAAATATTATAAATATGAATCCATTCACTATCTTCTAAACATATACCCTTTGATGTTCATAAGAAATAATTTATATGGAAGCATACATGCACCATGATCATATATTTGGGAAAACCCTTAAAACAAAGGACTATAATATTTTATTCCCTCCTGATCCTATATTCTTGATTGGAAAGGTTAGGCTATATATTATGGGACATATGGTGTATAAATATTCCATGGTGGATCCACACAAATATAAATGTTTGGTTTCCTCAAGAACCTATAATCTTGGATAGATAATGTGGGAAGAATATGAAATTATACATGCATTATCTATAATCCATAGAGGGTCCATAAGAAAATTAATATATGTTTTCCTCTAAAACCTATAAATATACAAGGATAAGGATGAGTAGATATCATGGGGAATATGAAATATCTATATGTCAATTTCGGTTCACATAGACATTAATGTGTGGTTTGAAGAAGTATATATAAATCTAAAAGGTGGAATTTATATGAGAGTTTCAATTCTGAATGTGGTTCAAATATTTTTTAATCATACCACCATACATGTTACAAAAATTACCTCAACTAATATATGTGAGTAAAAAGAATTATTATGAAAAAAATTATAGGTTGAGGGTCCCATAAAGTAAATACATAATTTTATTATGTTATTAATGTGGTCCCAATGATGGTTTTGTCATTTATTTTTCATCCCAAATTTTCCTAAGCCTCAAATGAAGAGTCCTAGAAGGCCGGAAATGTGATTTCTCTCAGGTACATCATTGTGGGTTTTCAACCAAACAAGTTTTTTTTAATTTTATACTTTTTAATGGTTAAATGTTACCAAGGGTGTATAATGTTTATGTCTAGATAATAGAGACTCATCTTTTTCCAATGTAACGTTATGTGGATTTTCAATATAGTGAGTACTATATATCTCTATCCATTTATAGATTATAGATGTTGCACTGAGTGACACCCTAATAGGGGAAGGGAGAATTAGGTGTAAATTTTTTCATTATTTTGAATGGATTATTTAATTAAATTAGTATGAACTCATTAATCCTTTCTGATTATATTGTAAATTCACCAAAAACACAATTAAATAAATAATATTGAACATAATAATTTTTACTTTGTTCACCACTGTGGGATAATATAAGGAGAATACATCAATAATGTTTCTTTTTTACCAATATCCACTAATCCTCAAGAATTTATAGACAATAATTTTTTTCATGGTCATGTTTTTCTTGGTACACTACCATTATAATGAATTTAAGGATATAAAATTTCCTCACTCAGATGATTTCATTAAAATCCTATTTTTTCATAACATATTATGAAATTTTTCTTTGTTTAATGACTTTATGGTCACTTTTATATCATAAATAATATTTTCTTTCATTTTCATCATCATAGATTGAGTATGACTCTCCAATGTGCTCATTAGTCTCAAAAATACCCATTACACTACACACCACGTAAAAAACCTACTCCGTAATGACTTTCACACACTGACCATGTGAAATACCATCCACCATACTCGAACCATGTAGGGAATCTTACACTACACACCAACTAAATGAACCACATATGCACACAATTTCATAGTGTGCCTCCAACATAAGACTTCTATGTGAACTATCATGAATCCCACATGCACGCCCTTAGATGCACTAATAATGTGGCTCCAACACCACATGAAACTCCCACATGAAAAAATATTCATGTACCGAGTTCCCCAAATCTTTTTTTGATAACATCCATCAATGATCTTGAATACCACACATTGGATTTTAGGTATATCCTTTTTTCTCTAGTTAATTTTCCAAATATATTCTTAATTTTTCCCCTTCATTACCAATATTATATATGGTATATTTATATTAAAATATCTATAAAAATATTTCTAACCATCAATATTATAGTTCAAACCTTCACTAATGCTCATGCATGAACCATAAAACACAAAGTCTTCTCACAATCACACCTTATGGTTTTGAGCTGTCTCTATAATTTGCATACACCCTATATGGTTTCTCCTTCATTATAACCACTTCATGCACTCTATCTATGAAATCAAACCATCAAAACATGACATTTATCTTGAAATCGTATCATGAAATGACTATGTATTCTGTATACCTACCACACAAGAATCTCATACCTACCATGCATAATCTTTTCCTTTACCTTTATTTTTTTTCTAAATCCATCGAAACATTGAAGTATGGATCGAGATTTGTCAATAAAAAATTTAATAGCATTGAAAAATAGATCCATTAAAAAACCCCTAAGATTTTTTTTATTTTAAAACTCTCTCCCTTAGTGTTAAGACCTTTTATTCAACCAAATAAATTATTAAAAAAGAATACACACCTTCATTATCTATATTGGATCACCATGGTTCCAACATCCCCACACATTGAGATTATTGGAAATAAAAAGTAAAATTATATTCCATAGACAATTTCTAATACATTATTATACTGGAATAAAAAATCATCTATAAATATAAGACTATTGGTTCATTTCTAAATGTTGAAGATAAGAGACCAACTGAGCATTAGATGCCTCATGATATTCCATAAACCAAAACTACCCTATCATAATGCTCATTCTTCACCCTTTTCATGAAAAACATATATTTCCCAATGGATTGTTTCTCCTATTAATAGTCACATTATATTATTCCCTAGAATGATAGATTTCAATAATCACTTGAATATCTCTAATTTTATCCCCCTTTATCAATATCCCAAAAGATATAGAACCTTCTAAACACAAATAAACATGTCAAATATTATGTACAATGGGGAGATGGGTCTTATCCAAAACTCCTCAAGGTGAGGGAGGTGGTTGAACACTTTTTCTCAACTGATTGTTCTCAACTATTGGTATCAGTAATTTCATATTCATGATTTATTTTAAAATATCATTAGTACAAAAAATTTGTACTTTTATTATTGATTTTCCCACCTTTTATTTTGTAAAGTGATATTATATTTTGATATGTTTGGTATGAGAGTGTTGTACAATATTCTTTTCACATTCAATCACAATATTTATATAACTACAGATAACAATTAGTTACATTTTTACTTCCAACTATTGCATTATCCATAGTTTTTGAGTGCATTACATGGTTATTGAGAGTTTTTCTTCTTCTTATGTACAAAGGGAAGTTATTTTATAATCCTTCACTATCCATAAAACAAATTTACAACCAGTATATAATACATCACCACTTACATAAATTTGATCCACAACATCACTGGACTAACTGAATGAGAAAAATATGATAGCTCATTATTTTCTAGTAGTAAAGAGAATAGAAAAAATATTAGTCCCTTAGATATATCTAATTACCCATTTACCTATTGTGAGATAATATTCCATCAGATTATGCTTGAAACAAGAAAATAAGTATATTGTAAAAATAATACATGGACATGTTGTAAAAAAATAATGAATGCTTTCAACTATCATATTCCCGGATGGATTCATAGATTCACCGCCATCATGATTCATAACATAATTAGATTTAACTTTAGTTTGGAATCATGTATGTAAAACTTATCTAGTATCTCTCTCCCATAGTTATCCAGTGATACAAAGGTGTAGATTTCATAATGAATCGCCTACAGATCCAATAGTTTCTCATGGTCACTGATCATTAACATTTCTAACTACAAGATCCTAAAAATAAAAAATTATTCAATAAAATTATATTTTATTCCAAAAAATATGATACTATCCACATAGAGTCACACAACAACTTGTTCTTCCTTGGATGTTTTCACCTAAAAATTTTCATCCACCCCATTTATTTTGAATTCAAACATTATTATGTATTGGATATATTAATCATACCATGATCATGGTGCCTAATTTTGTATAGAATGTCCCTTATTCAATATAAATACTTTTTTAATCATTTATAATCAATAAAGCCTACCATTGATAAATATAATCCTCCTCCTAAAGAACACCATTCAAGAAATTTATTTTAACATTTATACAATAAATCATGAAACGTATATGAATTTATATTGATAGAAAGATCCAGATTTACTCAAGTTAGTAATCCAGTGAAATTTTTTCTTCAACATCAACCCCCTCAATCTTACCATAACATTTATAAGCAAAACTTTACTTGTTTAAGATAATTTTTTCATATTATTTAAATTTATTTTTTATTATTTACTTAATTTTAATCACATTGTAATGATCATATTTCTAAACTTGTTCATGAGTTTGATTTTTTAATTGTATCTAGATATTAATTCATGTATTTAACACGTGATTAATATTTTGTTTCTTCATAAAATGATGTCAGTTACACCATAAAATGAATATAATCATGCTCAACATTCCTCATTATTTATATTTGTGTATGAGTAGTTTTGTCTCAGATAATATTGGATGGAATAAATTATGTTCTCCATGTTTAGATATGAGGTGTATTCTGTCTTTTCTTAACAAAATTACCCTATTCTAATGTAATATCATGATATTATTCATTTGTGGATCTTTTTGGAACAAAATGTTTTGTTTTAACTTCATCTAATTCTTGAGATAAAGCATCCCAACTTACACTCTGATTTATCTTTCCATGTTATCTTTATTTACTTTTACATCATTACTCTATAAAACAAATTTCACACTTTTAAATAATTTTTACACATTAATCCTTTAGAAGTATCCAAAACATACTTCTTTATCTTTAGAATCACCATTATTTCTCTGATTTCCTTCTTTTATTTGTATGTAACATCTTTCAAAAAACTAAAAAAATGTTTCAATGTGGGATTCCATATTTTTTACAATATATATGGAGCCATTTTTTCCACAAGACTAATCATTAATTAATTTTTCATATACAATAAAACATTCTCTACATCCTTACAATTGTGATGGGAGGTTTTAGTTTCAATGAACAATGTTTTGGTCATATTATTTACCTGTTGATTTCATCATTCAACAACTCCATTATGTTTTTGAATTCATATTGATGATACCACAATCTTAATAAAATGGTCATTGAGGATATTTTTAGATTCAAAATATCTATATTATGTTTCATTGTTATTGTGGAAGATCTTTATAGTGTGTTCAATCTCATTTTCTACTCCTTTCCTACACCTTTTTAGGTTTTTCACCACTTCCCTTTTTCTATACATGAAATCATACAATTTATTCAACTATAATCATCACTGAAAATAATAAAATAATTTCCTCTATATGTAATTGATATATTCATTATGTCATAGTGATTATTATGCACAATGTTAATTATATTAGTGCTATAATAGACCGACACTTCAGGCCCACCTAGATAGTGGAAGGATGAGCCATCAAAACACCAATCCCCCCTCTAATTGGACATGGTCTAGAGATAAAAATTGATAGTGAATAAAAAAATGGGAGGCCTTTTCCAAAAAAAAAATCTACAGACACTCCTACGATGTCTCCATGGAACAATATAAATAAGTAATAGACAACAATACAACTTGAGTATTTTCATAAATGCAAAAACTCTTCATAATACATCAGAGTAAAAAATTATAACCTTATTAAAGTGGTAAGAATACATTCCCAACTAGGAGAGAAGTCCTAACCAAAAAAATAGAAAATTATGACTGATAATATAGAATGACTCTTGATCTCCAAGACTAACCACCACACACAGTCAATGCACCTAGGTATCACAATGATAAACCATAGTAACTACTGATTTGTCTGCCATCCACACAAGATAAAAGACATGTGGGAAAATACTTTCCATGGTAGGGTATATAAATATCCGTTAGGATTCCCCAAAAATTTAAGAGGAAGATATAGAGTGGTACAACAAAGTAGTCATCTCAACCCAAAGAAATAGGGAAATGGAACACAATACATATATATTCTCATAATGATTCCCAATTGAGAGACAAAGGGGATCTATATATCACAACCTATCCAATGTCAACGAGTCATCAAAAAGATCCAAATATCTATCACCAATGACAAACATCTAATGTAAGGTCACCAGAAATAACTATGGAGGGGCTGCTCCTCACCACACCACCCCACAACTGAGGAAGCCACAACACCTATGGAGGACCCACTCACCCTTAGAGAATAAATATGTAGGAGTAACACTTTATAGTTAGAGGAAAAATGACCAACGTAGATGAGTATTGTCTCTATCTATATAAAGAGAATAGGGAACCCATTACCCGGTGTGAGTTGAGAGTACTATCCCAGAAATCTCACAAATGATCTTACTTTGATCAAATCAATTTTCATGTATCCCCAAAAAAATAATCACACTAAAAAAATCTCAAATAATAAGTTATAACCCACAACACATTCCACCATTGTGTTTTATGTGGACAAAAAATAAGGAGATTCTACTCATGGTTAAAAAACCGAGTCCAAATGAATGAGATACATGAGTTGGAAGTTCTAGAGGGAAGTGCATGTCATGTAATGGGTCTAAACGAAATATAGCCTTGCCTAATTGCATGGAAATTTTATCCTTTATACATGGATTGGAATAAATGTAACAATATATGGAATTTATAGGTGGTACACAACATGTCTCAGCCATTGAGGAACATATTGTGTCCTTATGGATATTCCGATATGCATCAGGCCATGCTTGTGTACCTGGTAATGTACACGACCATTTTTGGGTACCGACCCTTGCACGTATACTCCCAGAGTACATGGTGTGTCATTTAACAAGGATCCATGTGAACGTTCCATCTAACACATGGCTTGGCCACTAGGGTTGGTCACCTTCTTTGTGATCCTCATGTCTCCCCGAAACCATAGTGCAAAACATGGGATACAACATGCCATATGTTCTTCCAAACTATAAAACTTTCTAATTATGGTTTTCAATGTCCAAAAAACTAGTTTTCATGTGTCTCTCGATCCACCACCAGCACTATGAATTCCTCCATTTTATTATATATGATTAACGGAAAACACCTAAAATTGTTGATTCCTAGATTCCAATGGTTGGATATCTGAATCCATTCACCTACTTGAAGACCCCACACATCCCATTAATTTTTTACTTATAATTGACATTCAAGTAACCAAAATACACAATGTATCACCCACAATCCATCTGGATCCATCTAAAAAAATAGATTTATTCATTATTAACAAAGCCTCTATGAATTCAAGGTAAAATCTTGATTGAAGGACATGAAATCAATAAAAAAAATAATGAATATGAAAAATAAATGAATTAAAAATTCAATAAAGGGGTATAAAAAAAATTTATGAGTCCTATATAGATTGGGATTGATCATTTCTGAAAAACATGATCTCTAATAAATGGAAAGTCCACCGACATTTGATGCTTTTCAATCCACATCTATTTAATTACCCGTCATCCTCTAATGTGATATACCAATAATGAATTGTGTTTTTCGTCCTCTATAACTTCATTGGTTTATGCAGATAACCCTAGAAAATTTCGATAAGTTTTTATTTATTAATGTTTTAGGTCAGTTCATTTAAAATAAATAAATAAATTAAATTATTTATCTTAATTAAATGTACCTACAATGACTCTATGAGATGGTTGTTCGATCTCAAACATCCTTAGGTCATTGTTAGGGTAAAAAAACCCATTCTAGATTCAACTAGGTTATCAGATTCCTAATCGAAGACACCACTCTAGATTTATTCCACCATTTTCGGAAAACCAAGTGAACCTGAAGTTCATATATTTAATATTTTTAAAATATCAATTCTGGGAAAATCAGGTCATAGAACCCCATAGAATCTCAGTTCATCGATATGAAAATAATCCTTAATATATTTTAAATTCTTTCAAGGGAAAAATGTCACTAAATCCTACACTTCTTGAAGGATTTTCTCTTTAAAAAAATGCATGGTAACCGAAAAGGTGATGATACTAAGCTCAAATCAAGATCCCTCACTCCCATGAGCTATCCCAAACTCTCTCATGCATCCATTGAAAACAAAAAAAGGGAATATTTAGTCATCAAATGATCCTCACATTAGTATCCTCAATTACCACTTTGTACTCTAGGAAGGTGGATCTATCCTCGATGTCTATATCACCCTAGTTAATAACATGTTCACGATTATGCACGTATCTCATCAACTACATCATAGGGAACAATAAATGCATCCAATATAACTATGGTCATAAGTTTAGGTTGTATGAAACCTTTTAAAACCCTTTATAGGATCTTCAAAAACTCAATGATCCCCAAGGATAGCCTGTATCCCTGAAAAAACCATCAAAATTATTATAAATGGGAGACAGTTACGACAGAATGAATTCCATTCTCAAACTCTAAATGATAAAAGGCCGATCTATGTATGTTTTTATCATCTATAGGCTATCCTAATATACTCATGGATCACCAGGACATTCTCTATCAGGACCTACACCATATGTGGTCCAAAAAGTGACGTAACATCAATCCTTGTCTAGTATAAGGGTAAACATCATGGTCACCCATATAGGGCTTTGAAAGATGACATGATGATCATAGGGTTATAACTATTATTATAAGAAATCTCTAGCAATGAAAAGTTATCATCCCAAGTCTTGCCAAACTACCACATGAAATACCTATGCATATCCTTCAAAACATGGATAGTTCAATTGGTATGCCCTTCTGTTGGGGTTGAAACACTATAATCATCTTCAAATTTGTCTTTAAGGACTCAGTCAAGCCTAAAAACTACGCCGACATAAAGTGTGCATCGTGTATGGAGAAAATATTCAAGGGTATCCCATGGATATTAATGATATCTCACATGTACAATTTTCCCAAACACACCTTCAAACTCTACTCCCTGATAGAAAGTATGTGCACTGACTGGGTTAGTTGGTCAACTATAAACTATATGGAACTTTATAATCGCATTTCTTGTGGAATCCCTATCATAAATTCCATGTATATGGTATCCCATTTCCTCTATGGTATATTATGGTGATTGATCAAACATTTTGGAACCAAGTTCTCATCCTTCACCAACTAAAATGTGGGGCATTGGGAGATGAACTCAATGACACTCCACCTGATACCAAACCACCAAAACAATCTTCTAATAGATATTGCACATATTTTATACTCTATAATTTTCTTATAAAGAAGAAGTATTAAACTCCCTCATAAGCACCTATCGCAAGAAGAAGTATTAATATCCACTCAAGCTTTTAGATGTTTCCTCTCCCGGAATGGGATCCTCTAATTTTCCTCTTCATTCAAGAACCTTATTTTTATCATGCCTTTTGATTTTATATTGTTCATGGCTAGATATGGTTTTAAAAATTCCTCCTACTATCCTTGTCATTTGTAATTGATGAGATACTCCTTTCACTCCCATTAAATCTTTCAATTAATCTTTTTATACCCCAATTATGATAACGTAATTATCCTATGATTTTATATGGCAAAAATTTGTGTAATAAATATTGTTCCTAATTTCTAATCAATATAATTCAGCTAGATGTGCCTATCCTTCTTTTTTTGGGGAATTGTTTTTAGGTAACCCACATTCCATAATCCAGGGATTTAAAGTGAAGGAAGAAATCCTAATATTGTTTTATCTAAGTGTCATGCTTACGCATATACATGATATGAATGTGAATTGTGGGACTAAAATTATATATTCATTAAATGCAATAGGTAATTTTATTATCTAATAAGATACTATGAATGTTGGATGAGAGGTTATCCTAACAAAATATAATCCTTGATAACATTCAAAATATAAGGGAATTCACTGATATTTCTTAATTTAAATTACACATAGAGAATTGACAATACTCAGGACCCCATATAGAATGGCCACTGTCTAACATGAGGTTCATAAGTAGTAATTCTAGGAGAATCTGAATAAAGTGTGTATATGAAAAAGTTCATAATCATTGGGTGGAATAGAACTCTTCGTTAAGAAGAAGGATGGGTCAATTCACATATGTATTGTTTATCATGAGATAAATAGGATAATGATAAAGAACAATTATACTATAACACATATTGAAGACTTGTTCAATTATCTTTGTGGATGTTAGAAATTCTTTAAGGTAGATTTTTTTGTGATATTTTAATGTAAGGGAGAATAAAGAGGATATATTCAAGACTAAATTTCATACATCGCAAATGAACTATGAGCTCGTAGTGATTACATTTGTTATCACTAATGATCCATCTAGATTTAGGAACATGATGAATAAATTCATTAGGGATTAACATAAATTTTTTTGGTAATATTTATAGAATATATTATTTTCTACTCCAAAATTATGGAGGAACTTACGGACAACTTGAATTATTTAATGAATAATTTGTGAAATGAGACCTTATTTGCAATGTAATATACATGTGAGTTTTGGATAGGGAATGAAACATTAATGAGGAATGCTCTCTTTAATAAGTGGATATATGTGGACCCCTCAAAAAAATTAAAGGATGGCCCAGACCAACATTTTTTATGGATATCGGTAGATTACATGGATTTGATGGGTGTTAAAATCAATTTTGGAAAAAATTATCAATATTATGAAGCACAATAACTATGATAACATGAAATAGAGTAAAATATTTATAGACCGATGAATGTTAATAGATATTTAAAGAGCTTAAGAAGTGGCTAATCATTTATTCTATTCTCAAATTACCGACTAGTGGAGAAGGATTTTTTATCTATAATGATGTTTCCAAAAGGTTATTCGGTATTTTACTAATTCAAGATAATAATGTAATAGAGTATGCCTAAATATAATTAATGATATATGAGAAGAACATACTTAAAAAGATCTATAATTAGTTGCAGTGATATTAAAATTGATTATTTTGAGACATTATCACTATATGAAGATGTTTGACATATATATGGACGATAAAATCCTGAAGTATATATTCAAACAAAAGGAGATCATTATGAACCAATGAAGGTGGTTAGATATGATCATGTAATATGCATGTCAAATCTATTTCTGACTTGATATGGAAATAAATTGTTAGATGCTCTGAGTAAAAAGTTTTTCATAACCCATTCGATGTTGAGGATTTCATGGAATTCAATTTTCCTGACATTCAAAGGATGAAAATGGGATAAATTAAAAAAATACATATTACCTTACTCAAATAAAAATTCAACAACCCATTATTTAAAGGATTAAGGGGGATTAGAAGGATGATTCGTTTCTATAGAATGAAATAGAAAATATTATGGTGTTCAAATTTCCTAAAGGTGGAGTTATAAAGTTTGGAACTTAGATATGTGTCTGATAAAATCCATTATGTAAGTGGGAATATCTGAGTGATATACATATCTCATTATTCTCTATTCATCCCAGAATTACCAATATGTGTAGATATGTGGTTCCAAACATATGGGGGGATAACATGAGGAGTGAGATTATAGAATTTGTATCTTAATGCTTGGTATTATATCAAGTCAATGATGATGTACATGATTCTAATGATATGATAAAATAATTTCCAATAATATAATGGAAATGATAAATAATAACCATGAATTTTAACATAGGAATACCCTAGGGAAATAATGGAAATGACATCATCGGGGTGGTATTCGATCACCTTAAAATTTAGGTGCATCTAATTTCAATCAGGGGATATTTCTCTATTGACCAAATAACTATGATATACATAAGGGATGTGGTGATACTACATTAATTTCTATGATATATTATATCAGATCATGATATAAGGAATTACTTGAGGTTTTGGAGAATGCTTCATAATGTATTTGATACAAAGTTATGTTTCAGTACTACTGATCGCACTCAGATAGATGGTTAGTCTAAGAGAACCATTAAAAGTAGATAGGATATTATGAGTTAGTGTTGAATGGATTTCCAAGGTTGTTGGTATTAACACTTTCCCATAATAAAGTATTCATATTACAGTAGTTTCACTTATAAAATTAAAATGGAACCATATGAGTCTTTATATGGAAAGAGTTGTTAAACACCAACATTCATTGATAAAGTTATAGAGTGGAATATTATTGGACATGATCTTATCCAATAGATGATATAGAAGGTTCAAACCATTAAAATTATTCTAAAATAGACATATTTTCTACAAAACATATGCAGGCAGTCAATGCTAAGACTTTAATTATGAGACCCTAGATAAGGAGTTCAATCATATATCACTTTGGAAGAAAGTATTGAGGTTTTAGCAGATGGTAATTCTTAGTACATGATATCTCGACCACTTTGATATCCATTATCACATATGAGTTATGGATTCTCAACAAGCTATACCACTAGACCTATCTCATGTACATGATGTGTTCCACGTATACCTATAGAGGAATTACATACCAGACCCCACATGTACTTAATCAAGAGGATTTCCCCTTATATAATTATATATTATAAGGAAACATCCAATAAAGATCTCATATCATATAGAAAACTTTTTATGACGTATGAAAACTCATTTGGTGAAAGTGTTGTGTCAGAACAACATGTTTTATGAAGTGAAAATGGAACTACAAGAGGTGTCTAAACAAAAGAACCTACATATTCTCTAGGGTATGAAATGAAATGACACATGGAAAATTTATAAAGGGGGAAGAACGTAATGGCCCAAAATATTATATATTATATTACCATTTAAAATTAATAAGTTCAATATTATCTAAACTAGTTATAAAAAATTATTCACTACTTTGGTTATTTTGGAAAAATATATGTTATATCTTATCATTTTTAATAGATTGCTTAGAATCATAACCATTGATAACATGTCAATTATACAATGATCGTTATGATTAGTATATTAAATTTTACAATAATTTCTAATTGACATAAAAGGAAGGAACGATGTAATAAACTAGTTGGATTATACAATATGAATCTCATTTATCCAAGTATCCATGGGGGATGGCATCATTATGATTTTCTCTTGACCATTACCATGCCTAGATTCTGTAATAGAATTATGATCAAAACCCTTTACAGTATAAGTTTATGACTATTGAGATCATTGCCAATATGAAGTTCACTAAATAAACCTAAGAATGTGTAATACTTGAACACCTAATCCTTATATAATACACCAGTTTAATAAGGGGTAATGTGTGTAAACCTATTAAAATAAATTTTCAATTTTTTTTATTTTTAATGAAATAATTATTGTAAATATACATTTTTGTTATTACTTTATAAAATATTAAATAACGAGTTTGATAGAAATTATAAATTTAGACAATAGAATAAGAAAAATAATTTTAGAAAATTTATAGTCTCAATAAATATCACATTTTAATGAATGAAATATTATTTTAAATAAATTTTATTTTTTAAAAAATATTCTTATTAAATTTTTTTATTTATATTTAAATAATTGCATAATTTTATGAAGTAAAATGTAATTTTTTAGGATTGTCGAAAAATTGTTATTATAAAAAATAGAATTTTTGAATAAATGATAATTTTGAGTTAAAATATTCGATTATAAAATTTATAGAATAATTTTTATACAATAAATATTACCTTTGAAATCTACACATCAAAATTTTCCAACGATTATTTATCATTGTTTTCCAAGACTATAAATTTTTTAGGTAAAAATTAAATAAATTATAAATAGATGGTTTGTTGCATGACCTCATAAAATCTCAAAACTAATAAAATAAATATTATAATGTTTATAAAAATAGATATTATGTTTACCCTTTAAAATAAAATTTTTGGATGTAATTTGATTAATTTTATAAACCGTTATTGAATCCTTTAATAACTATTATATATTTCACGGTATAAAAATTAATTTTTTATAAACATGACTCAATTGCACATAAAAAATGGTATTATTTTATTTATTTAGGTTCTTATACTTATAAAATATTGAAACCCTCACTTCTTTGGTAGAAACATTGGAAAAAATGGGACGATTTTCTTGTTTTTATTATTTAATCATATAGAGTTCAAAACCTGTATTTGGAAAATAATAAAGAATTAAACTCTTTATAAAATTAAACCAGCCATAATCCCATTACATTTCACTCAAAAACTTGTAAAATAATTTTAATCTTACTTTCCCTCCACAAATACCTTCAATGTTTCCCCTTGATCTCTTAATAATCTCATCCCAATCATTTAGAATAATCATTTAAATGTAAGGGGTCCTCTTCATATCCTCTTTATTCAATAAAATTACTTATATTATACCTTTTTATATATATTTGTTCATGTTGGGATATGGTTTCACACATACATCCTAAGATCCTTATGACATCCAAGTGATTATATACACATTTTAATCTATTTTAAACCCTTTAATAAATCATTATGTACCCTTGTTATGCTAGAAAATTTATTATATAATTTTACAAGCCAAGATTTTTTTAGTGAATACCCATCCCTATTTACTCTCAAGTGTATTATCCAAGAATTACCTATCAAGAATTTTTTTGGACATTAATTTCTGAAACCCACACTATTTAATTATAGTATTAAAAGTTATAGAATAAAACATTATTTTTTATGATATATGTGGCACCGTGATGCATGAACCTGATATTATTGTGATGGCTATTCCGAGAATTGTATTTCCCTCCAATGCATAAGGTAATGTTTTTATCTCATGAGATACCTTGTATGGTGTATGGGAGGTTGTCCTAATAATAATATTTTATAGTTTCTCAATCTTCAGACATTAATTATGTTTATTATTCCATGTTTTATGTTGTTTTCACATTCCCATGATGGCTTTATTTTATCATCTTATATCATGAATTTATGTTAAAGTTTATAATTCTAACCCCTTTTATGTTACCTTGATATGAATCTTGACTCACATTTACTACATTACCTTGTGTTGATCTTTGATTATTTCCCAACCATGCTCTATATATCACCAAATTAATATGTATGTCCCTTGGTCATCCCATTCATTTAAAGAAGATAAAATAAGTTATGGGAATGTTTTGGAGTTTTAGGTAATGTGAATTTATTTTTTTGAATTTTGTTATATTATGTTCCTAATTACCCAAATAAACTCATTGTTAATATCTTTTGGGGTTTATTGAAGTGTAAAATAATTTAAAAAATCATTAAATATTTAATATTAAAGATATGGGGCTTCATACCTCTCACACACGAATCTACCACACAATACCTCTTATGTGGCTCTCAAATAAACTTCCTTACATAGAAAAATTATGAAGCAACACACACTAAACTCAATAAACATCCCCAAAATTAAATGTTTCATGCATTGAGTTATCAGAAAATCACTCCACATAATTTCCTCATAGACTATGAATACCGTGTTCTACCTTCACCATATCTTCTTTACCCTTTCATAATATATCATGTCATTTTTTATCCCCCAAAATTAACAATGATAAAAATGAAGTATTTAGTGGAAAAAACCTTCAAATTTATTTTTATGCCCTAATATTACAATTCAACCATTTTATAAAGATCCTGTGTGAACCATCCACCACCAAGTCTACTCTGAAACTATTTATTATCCATGAATACCACATAAATAGTCCACTTATAACTTATATGAAATATCTTCCATGAAAACCTATTTTTATGCTCTATGCGTGGTCATAATTCAAAAATGTGGGATTCCTACTCTAAAATCCTGTATATCTAAGTGGTCCACTAACCTGCCACTCGGGCACCTCATACCCGCTCTCATGGAAACCCATTATTTTCCTTGATTTTTTATTTCAAAATTGCACCCAAACCATGACTAAATAGTCATATTTCTCACCCAAAAACATGGAAAACACTAGGAAATAGAGGAATTAAAAAAATTCTCCAATTATTCCTTATTTTTCAGAAAATATTACATAGTGTTTATACACCTATATTAACCATGAAATGATTTAAAACAAACACCAAACACCATCATTAACTAGATAATATCACTATGGTTCCAACAAAGGTCTATCAAGACAGGAAAATGTTGATGATATTTATGTTATTAACATTTGACCAGATGTCTCTAGAGTTTATTGTCACTAAAATTTGAACCAAGGTATGATATATTATTTATGGAAAAGTGGATATAAATTCAAAATGAATGGAGTTCATTAATATAGAAATACACAAGGATATGTGTACACCGTTTAAATTTTCAGTCATTAGATCAATATTTTCTATATTGTATTATCATTAAACATTAACTATAAATTGTAGGAATTTAATGTTTTAAAAATATGACTGAAAGATAAGGTATATAATTAATATATTAAAGATAATCCCAAAATGAATGGGGAACATAGTACTAGTGTCGATATCCTCAAATTGAGGATCACATAGTCATATTCATATTGATAATACAAATGGGTTTGTGTATGTTGATGTCCCAATTAATACCGAAGAGATAATTTTTCCATATGAATTTTAAATTTGAAATGATAATGATGTAAACTAAACTCAATATATTATATTTTTAAAATTATCAAATGAAAAAAGTATTCATAGGAAAATTATTAGTCAAATTAAACTAAATGGTTTAACCAAAATATTGTTAAGGGAACATAAGGTTATGGGGCCTTCTACCAAGGTTTAAAACATGTCACTGGTTGGTGGGAAAAATATGGTGACATAAATATTATTAAGAAGTATAAAATTCATATTGGAAACAAATACACTCATTACCAAAATACATGAAGTGTTTATAATGAATCAAATGGTTAATATATGAAGTGTGGTATATTAAATAAGGATATTTAAAATTTTAACAAAACACTTTGGTCTAGAATAACCAAAAACTAGTTTGTGAAGGAATGTTGAAATAGAAGAGTGCTGCATATTGATTTTTGGTTACTGTTGGGATCAAGACATATGGAAAATATTTTCTTAATTATCATTTAAGGACCACTAAGAAGAAAAATATATCGCGTCTTAACTTCTAATGACTTTATTGAGGTGAATGAGAGATAGTGTGTGGTAGTCAGTTCAAAATAAGAAGGATTTTTTATAATTCTTACATGTGACTAAATGAAAAACCATCAGAAATAACATGACTAGAAAATACATTACTGGATCGTCCTATGACATCCAAAGAACAAAAAAATAGTTTACTAGTAGGTCCATTTGAAGAAATGAGACCAAAAAGAGGGTGTGTCCATAAAGACTGACTCTGTTGTACTACATCATTTGAAGATCAGATGTAGGTAAATGCTAGTAATATAGGTTGGGGGACACTATATAATGTTTGGGTTAATCATTTATTGAGTATGAGTTAATTCTAATTATAATATTCTCTTTCTACTCTTGAATCAAATTGTTGTATCAATCCCATCATGGAGTAAGACAGAAGTCCATACCCTATAATTCTTTTCTAATACATTTGAGTTTTCATTCAATCAAATATTTTGATAAATATGATACGTCATTCCCCTGATAGTTTTAAATTATAATTTGGTGTATTATGTGTAGTTTTTTTCCAATTTCAGGTCATTATAGAAATGTTTCATTTCAATTACTTTTTCCCTCGTAGTATGTTTTGGTTGCGTTTCGTCTGGTGGTTTACTAAAATTTTTCCATAGACCCAATATTTGGATAAAAAATATATGTTTTAAAAATCTCAACATATCAAAAAATAATAGGAATCAAGACTTACATATTATAATATGTTCTTTTTGTTGTTATGGATCATATATAGAATATAGTATCCTATTCTTTGTGCATGGTCATCATAGAATAACAAACGAGCATCGGGGGATCCCATTTTATTAATAGAGGTGTTTTTTGGTCTTGTAGATTATCCACACCATATTTAGGTATTATATTTATATATTAGATGAGGAATCCAAAACTCAGTTTATGGTTACTTGTAGTGGGAAACCCAACATATAATATTTTTTCCAAACCCCCAAGATTTGATTTTTATTGATGGGGTATTTTTGTGTATAGTTTCATGAGACAAGGTTGGAAAGCTATGAGTCCTTACATGAATCTCACTCTCATGAAATGAAATTATGCCACATTAATGATACTAGTTTAAGAATTATAATGGTCATACAAAGGAATATTATTAATGGAAATGATGTTTGTGGTTGGACCCATGGTAGGAGACCTTGACATCACCATATATAACAAGGATAGGAATCAACCCATACATCATTCTATAAAAATGGGTAACCTTTTTTAGTTCAGAGGACATTATTTGTAACCCAATCATAAACAAATGGATATGATGATTCAATATGAAAGATTAATTTCTTTATAAACTTATGACATGAGATATGGTCATCATCTTGTATCCAATAATGATAGAGATCTGTCCTAGATGAGGTATTTCAATGCAGAATGGGATTGATCTTGATGGAGGTATGTTATGACCATTCCATAAACTAAAGAATTATGAGAAAAAACCTATCGTGGGTTGATAGGGATGAAAACAATAGAATAATGTTTTAGAAGTGGTATCATTTTGTCATGAAATTTATTCCAAAAAGCATAATATCATTTGATAAAAAATATTTAGGATATCTGGGGGGGTGTAAATGGGAAGGTGATTATTTGTTTGGCCTAATATAGAAGATCAATGCATTAAATTTCATCACATAGTTATGAAAATCAGGCCACATTGTGTTCTTAAGAAAGAACCCTCCCTTAGAGGTTACAAGGACCATTCCATTAATAGAAATTGAGTTTACCCATAACCGAAAAATCATATATTAATGCGATATCTTTTTTCGATCAAGCTATTACATAATGTTCCATTTTTGAATTTTTTTAGAAAAAATTAATTAGTTTAAATTATTGAATGACTGACTTTAGTAATTCAATTTAACATCATATATTAAATATTTTCAGGGGTCCTTCCATTTAGGGTCATACAACAACAAAATTACCATAAAAAACACACACCATAAAGGATAGGGTGCAAAAATAAGATTTTATAATCAATCCCTGGAATATGGTAAATCTCTCAAGTGTGTAACATTGAAGGTTATAGAATCCATCTATATAGTTGGGTCCATGAATTTGTAAATCAAATCAAAAGAAAATCAAAACCACCTAGAATTTATTACAAGAGATATTGTTTCACTCACTATTAATGGAGGTACTATCACAATAATGTTAATAACATTCACATAGATATTATATGATCACCTCCATCATAATTAATGTATAAATTTGGTTAGATTGATATATAATGGTAAGTAATTTCATTTATAATAAGTTGTTTTATTTTTAAATTATTTTTACTCATTAATAATTTCTATGATGTGGGGGCTAAGAGAATATTCATGAAATCTGGGGGTTCAAAGAGAAAAATTCATACTCAAGGAACACTAATTAGTGGAATTACATTTTCCAAATATATTATGTATGTTTCGAGAGTAATTTATCAACAATAAGTGTTTTCATAACCTTAAGAGTAAACCTTAGTTCATTTAATACATTTTTGGGGTCAAGGGATTTAACCTGAAACTCACTCGAGGATATGACCAAATGGAGGGAATTTCTCCTATAATATTTTCCTTGATAAGTTGGTAAAGTGAACATAGACACTTTTTTTATAGAATATAGTTTCAAATCTTAATTAATTTCTAACTTATCCGTATATTTTTAACCATTTTCCTTATCCATTAAAGAAGAGGTCTTGGTGAGTAGATACATGAATATTTCCTAGATAAATATTAATAGGTATCTAATTGAAAATCCTTTTTGTCATTAATTTTTATTATAGTTTTATGAAATTTGGACAATGAATGGATGTGGTTTAAGGTTATATATCTTAAAAAATTGAAGTCAAAATTTGGGTCCTAATATAGGTGATCATGATGTGAATGTATGGGTTGCAGGTTAGAGAGGATAAATAGTGATGAAGGTCATAGGTAGGCCCACAGTTATAGACCTAGGAATCACTACATATCCTATAATTAATGGAATCAATCCAAACAAAGAAAAAGAAAAGGAAATATTCATTGATATGGCTTGGGTATAATATGGATTAAAGTAGAAACATGGGGATGTTTTGGTTAGATTATTTAGGAGGAAACATGATATGAATGGTGGAATGTCTCATCACTAATGCAGGTTCACATTAAAAAAATGCTATCTCTGGTAGGGCATGATGTCTATATGTCACTACATATCCCAAAATATCATGAATCAAGAAACAAATTCTTTACCAAAGGGGAATATTATATTCTTATAATATTTAAACCACGACCCCCAATTTAAAAATATAAAATTATAAGAGAATACTTATCTAGACTTATCTCTTATATGAGAATAATTTCACATTATGAGGTAAAATGAAATAGACATGTCTAATTAGTTTAAGGTCATATGAGATATACCACATTCCAGGTAGTTTAAACCATTTCATCTAATATGTAGGTTACATGTTGTTTATGGTTAGTTTTAGTGTGTTGATTTATATATTTTAAGATCATGTTTAAATTATGTACATAATATATAGTTTATATTCATACAACTTAGAATATAAGAACCCCTAGGGTAATTTTAAAAATTATTTATTATGAAACCAAACATTGGGTCTAACAGTGATATGTTATCTTTGCATCTTGATTAATGAATATGATTTATTAGATGATAAATTATATATTATGTAATGTTTCTCCCACATTGTCCTGAGTTTTTTTGAGTTTTTTTGTGTATGAGGGATGTTTTAAGAGATAATATTAATTCTTAATAGAAAAATGAAAAGAGTTAAACCTTCTTATTAAATGATCACATAACCATATTATGTTCAACCTCTAGTTTAAATAGTGTGAGTAACCTTTTCTCATTAAGTAGTTCTTATTCATAAAATTGAATATGGGTTTTCCCATACCTTTAAAAATGATTCCAAATATAGATAGGAAGTGTTGGAAGATAAACATTTTAGGGTTTGACACCATATTTATCATATACAATATAATATAGGGTTACTCATGTGGAAATACTGATAATTGTGCAATAATACCATAGAGAATGAAAAATATTTTTGGGAAAATACTTTTGACCATTTACCACGAACATTTACAGGATATTATTTGGATTTTTATTAAAATAATTTATATGTTCATTCACCACTATATGATAATATGATGAATTTTTGTATTGGAAAAGATATTACTGATACATCCTCTTATATTTAGAAGATATTGGTGTCATTTTCAATTAATATTGTGTGAGGGAAATAAAATTTTCCAATATTATTCTACATCAAAAATTTGAAAAAACGATTCTTCTATACTTGTTTAGGGGAATAAACATGGAATATTTGGAATAAATGTTTTCTATAGTATGTATGAAAATGAACTTACTAATAATGGCTTGATGGTATGGACCTAGAACATATATCCTCCAAACAAAAAGTGATCGGGAGTATTTTTTTAGTGGGAAATAACTCTAGGAGATGATGGATTATGTTTGAATCTATTTGTTATTAATGGAAAATAATGGAAGACACAATTCAATCCAAAATCATTAATGGGAAAAAATAATAAAATTTTTTTATTTTAAGGGAAACCATTGTTCTTGACTAGTAGGAACCACATGAGCTAGAATGGACCTCTTATAAGACAATAAGTTATTATCCTTCTTACATTAATCTAAGAAGAAAGGCATAAAACATAATTTAAAGGGAACCTTGTAGAAATTTAGGCCATCATAGATGATGATTATGAAAACTTGATGATGGATTTTAAAATTATTAACTCAATAAAATGAGATAATTATACTATATAGGTAGTACATTTAAGGATACATCCATCCAATTTTAATATGAGTTATTGAGGAAGGAGGCTCTCCCTAATCAATGTAGGTATTGACTATATTTATATCTTCCATAATATTCATGATAAATTAAGATACAACCTTATGATTCACTATCCGAGTGACTATTTCATACTAGTCTAGATCAACCATGGATATGGTAAAATTACCAATTCATTAGAAAAAGACTTATTTTAACACAAAATGTGAAAAAGCATCATCTTAATGGGAAATTACCCCAGTAACCTTTATCTGAAGATAACAAAAGTGACCAATTCCATTTTTTTAGGGAATAATAACCATTGAACTAACTAAACTCCAATTCAAAGTGTTCATTTATATTTATTCCATCCATTAATAACTATATATCTAAATCAATGTTTGAATTAAGTGTTTGGTTATTTGTTTAATTGTTAATGCATCATTTTAAGGGTAAGAAGATTTATATAAGATCTAATTTCACTCGAGAGATGAATAAACTCCCAAGTTGACCTTATTTAGTTTTAAATTTTCTATTATTCTTCCTTTTGGGATTATAAAGGTACCATCAAACTACATCTCCCTTATTTGGGGAGTGTAATGAATGGAGAAAACCTTTTCTCTTGTGAACCCTATATTCATCAGTGAAAATTCCAGGAAAGGGATTGATGTGTATAAAGCCACTAACATGTACAATTTCACTACCAATTTCAATAGGATTTGGGTGTAAAAATATTTTATTATGACCACCCAATATGTGAAACACCAAGATAACATTAGATGAATGAGTACATTCTTGAGAAACCAAAATGAAGAAAATACACGAACTTTGTTATGTTGGAATTAGATCCTTAACTTATTCACTAAAAATATTGATATAAAGTTCCTTTTCTCAAGGTCATAATATCTTGTTTTGGTATTAGGAATCACCCATATTAGGTGATAATGGTAATTCTATGTAGAGAAATATTTTTTGGATAAGTAATTGAACTTTGTGATCATTCTAGGGTCTCTATATAAAGAATGATATGAATCCCTTCAATCGATGGAATCAATATCAATGGGTACAAAAGATACTATGATAGAAAATTATTGGATTTGCCGAAATATTCATCCCACTAATAGGTTACCCATTTCATCACTAATCACATAATGATAAATAATATAATTGCAATATTGTAAATGAAGCATCAGATATATGGAAGGAAAAATTTAATTCCTATCCATTATTTGTGGTTTGAGGACACGAAATATCAAGAATTTCCTCTAACTTATCCAGTTCGTCCATGACACAATGATGGTTTACTATAAATCAGAGAAACATATGTAATTTCACATTAAATGTACATTTATAAGAGCTCATATTAATGATATTTTTCTGAAGTTTAATGAAAAAAACTCAATTTCATGATATGATCAGAATTGTATTTAGAATTAAACACCATATTATCTACATAACACTTTATGGAATTTACTAGAAATGTAATAATGAAATGGTTTAGGGACTTTTGATATGTGGTACCGATATTATTTATGTTGAGTGATGCTATGTTATAGTTATATATACTTTGGGGTGTTCGTAAGTAAGTGGATTCCCCATTATTGGGGAATATCATTATATTGTTATAAATGGACTACCTACCAATGAATTAGAGGGATTGGAAGCAATATGTTGCATCGATCAATAGATCCTTTAATAGTATTGGGAAATAATTAATTAAGAAGTTTCATTTGAGATCCTTTAATTCATTGAAAATTTATATTTGACCATTCATGATCATTACATCATTAATATCGGAAATTCATTTCATGAATTGGACCTCTTAGATGATTTTGGATTTGATGATCTTATCAAATTTATCTTCTACTTTGGAATTATGGGTTGGATTCATTCTCCTCACTAGGAATTTAAATCCACAATAGTCAAATAGAAGGCCCAAATAGAGGGTAGTTTCCTCAGGATCCAACATAAGTATTTATTTATAGTTTTTGATGAATATATATATGTATTATTATAAGAAATAGATTTATTTATCTTAATCATCAAGGGTATTGGTGAAACTAATCAATATGGGAGGTATATTTTATGAATATTATAATTTAATTTCTTGAGGTCATCCATAGTTGTTGTAATTCCCTACTAAAATTCTAGTATAGAATATCTAATATATTCTTCCTCTTTTTATTATTCTACACTATCAATATAGAAATATATATTAATATCTTAAAATTCTATAGGTGATGTGGGATAATTATTATCAAGGGTGATATTATCTCTTTAAGGATCATATCTCTCATAAAAATGAATGTATTATTCTAGTGTAGTAGAATCTATATGAATAATGTGAAATGGTTACCAACCCATGATCTCATCATTATCGTTTTTGGTTGAGGTCCAAATTATCAAAGAGACATGGTTTTATGGTCTAAATTTTGGTCAAACCATATTTAAATAATGATTCCTAAGGACAATATTGATCCAAATTGAGTTCATAATTATCCATTTCAATGTCTACAATTTCCTATCTATAGTGGAATCTATTATATATTGCATGAAAGAAAAGTATTTGGATTCTTTTTTTATTGTTTAGTGGTAATTTTATGACCTAACAACTTCCAAGATCTAGATTTTTCACTGTGATGAATTTAGTGGGTAGAAGGAATTCTTCATCAAGTCCACTCACGTGATTTGTAGGAGTGGATTATAAGAAAGTTTTCATAGTAATGTGGATGGAGTTAGCTATCTCTGGTTACATTGCTTCCATTTTTAGACGTTTGTGTCTATATACTGAGACTTATAGGAATCAAAGTCAGTATCAGGGACATATAATACCCCATAATTCCGATAAAGAGAGTGTTTATGGATATAATGGTATTATGATGGTATTTCCTTGGGTATATTGAACCATGGAATTCCATAAAATACATTGAATGGTGTCTCTAATAGAAAAAATATTCATTCAGAATCATAATTGAGGTCTCAAAACTAGGTTATGAGTAAATAATTTAGAGTGTTTTTTCTCACACTTGTCATAACATTGAATAGAGAGGCTAGTAGAATACATATAAGATTCATTGTAAAGTATTATTTAAAAGATTCAGACAAGAATTAAGTTTATTACAGAAGCATTATTAACTACGAATTGATAGATTTGATCATTTTTAGCTATATTGAATCATACGTGGGTATTATGTGTCTATGTATAGTGACTTCTCACTCATTTTATATTAATTAAATAATCTTGTGACACTCACCAGATCTAGGTTTCAATGATACACCACAACTATAGGGGCATCATCCTTATAGTATTAATGGATTGAGAAGGCCATAAAGAGTGGTTCCCAAATCTACACTGATATGTAAAGTACATAGAGAATTGAAATTTTTTTCAAGGAAAATGTCCATTAATTTTACTTTGTCATATTTCTAGACTAATGGTCTATATATCCATAAAAATGTTACTCCCTGGTCTAAGGTGTTGGATCTGATACTTCTTGTGCAAAATACTTTTATTCCTTCACATGAATTTTGGGGTATTTTTTTCTACTTTTAGGTTTGTCTGAGTAGGTCCCAAAAAATTCAGATGTTGACCAAAATAATTTATAACTACTAGTTTTTATTATGATATAAAAATTCTACAATGAGTTTGACAAGATTTTTTTTACGATTGGGTTTTTTACTGGGATCACTAGAGTGAATTCTCTATGATTAAACTATGATAACTACTTTAGTAGGCTCTCTTCTTGATCATCGGGAACCTCCTTAATTCAGTCCTTCATGACCTATATGGACTCTTGCTCCATTATAAATGGGAACTGAGGTATTTTTATGTTTTCTTCATCATGGAATGGTTATATCAGCTAAAAGAATTCCATGGAGCATTATTTTTTCTTTCCATTTGATGAGGGTTTTTCATGCATGGTAGTTTCCATCTTCCTACTGATGGGGTTAAGAAAACCAAAATATTCTAGACTATCTTGGTAGTAGGTAGTGGTTTTTCCACCTATGAGTTGGTCTCCATCATTCTCTTGTTAGGCCTACCTTTGAGATATTATGATAAAGAATATTTTTCTATCATCAATAAGGGAAATGGGATCATAACTAGTCGACTCACCTGAAACCTATGTGTAGTGTGTTTCCAACTGAATTATTTGTTTGTCATCAACTAATCAATGTCTCATGCACAATTTTCTTGTACTTTTTTATATCTTTTTTTCTTCTTATGGGGTAATGGTGGACACACAAGTTTCTGGTTTTAGGTTTTTTTTCTCAATTTTTACCTTCCTTGAATCGATAATATTTTAGATGATTTCATTAGAGATAACACAATCTTCAATAATCCTCCTTGTTATTTTATTTTATCGACAACAATATGGATGTTCATTTAAACTAAATTTATTTAATTTTCTAGCATAATACAGTTTTAGGTGGTTGTTTTTCAATAAAGAAATTATGTGCACCATAAGATAATATTTTTGGAAAAAATATTCTTTATTCTTAATGTTTCCAAATTTTGGGTGAAACTAGTATTTATTCCTCACCAAAATGGTGTTTCTACTAATTTTGTGGTTTGAGAGGTATTACAAGATGATATTGAGAATTTATTGGGTTGGAGTTCTAAATAAATCTTGTTTGAGGATAATAATAATTATTTTTTCATTTCCAAATATTTTTCCTTGAGCTTCCAATTTGGGCCATGGAGATTCTGGTAACATCATCTAGTTACTATACAACTTCTAGAAACTCATAAAATATACCAAGTTATTTTAGTTGAGTAAGGGGTGTCTATAACATATCCAATATATTATATATAAATTTTCTTTTATATTCTTCTATTAGATATGTATGTTCATGGGTCAGGTCATAACTTTACACCTTGAAATAACTTCCAAGAAACACTTAATTTTACCATATTTTCTTTTCAATAGACCATGGTCTATATTTAATCTCAACATTGAGTTGAATTTTTAAATGAATTACTAATGATGGAATTTATTTTTTTGAAAAACTCAATTGGTAGGTTGTTATACCAGATGAATATTGATCCTTCAAGAATTTTCACAAAGTATATAATCGTATCTTCTTCCTGTTATTCCGGTGTTCCCATAATTAATGAAATGAAATGTGTATAATGTGTTACTATAGATATAATATGTCCCTAAATTATTGTAATATATGATTCCTAAAATTTTAAAGAGGAGGAGTCACATACACACCCTCAAAATATGACTTCTTCTCTAACTGCAATGTCACAGGTCTCCCTTATTTTTATTTCACTGATGTATCAAGGGACTATATGAAGTATTTGAGAATTGAATGTACTATCATATGAATAGATACTTGAGTAGGGGTGGTGGTTAGAACCTGATATGTTTGGATAACCTATTCCTATTACTTATAACTTACATGATTTTTCCTTAAAATCAATATTTATATGATAGTAGTTACTTTCCTAGTGGAAAAAATTATTAACAGTCCTTGGTCAATAAGTTTGGCCAAAAGAATAGATAAATAATATCTCACATGGATTATTAAAATCCAATCATTTTAGTAGACCCACAATATTTCAATAACCTTTTTATAGTAGTTTTAGCCATTATTAAAATTTCCCTGGAATAATTAAAAGTAAATTCACTTTAATTCATCTCTCATATATTCATAGTAATCTATTTTCTCTTAAGTAGAAAAAATATTAACCTCAGGGTGGGTTTGATATAGACATTTATATTACTTTATTATTGGTCTTGGGTCATAAAGTTGATGACAACACGATATTTAGAGATTCTAGGCCAGGGTTATTCTAGTGGTTTCATCTATACAAATCATCAACATGTATTTAAGTGTGAATGATGATTCATAATGACCTATATACAACATGCCCTTAAATATTATTATCATGATAAATTCTATATATAAAATTGGAATTGACGCTAGTACCTAATTTTTATTATAATCCCGAAATCATATCCTTAAATACATCATAGTAAGAAGTATGATAATCAAACCATATTTATCCTTCAATGACTACATCATTATCCACTCTCACGAATTTCCTTTTAGAAGACTATTTTTATTTTTATCACTTATTAGGCATTACTTTTTCTCCTTTATTGTCCCCTAGGAAATATTTATAGAGGGTTGTCCTATGGAAGACACTAATTGAATTCTTTGAATACTTCTCCAGTGAATACTTACCCATTGAGTATGGTGAATCATGAAATGTGAGGAACTATACGATTCTTTAATAATAAGTACCTTATATTCTTGATAATAAAATATACCTATAAGTGGAGGGGGTATTAAAACCCCAAACCTGTGGTTGTGGGTTGGTTTTTCCCTACCACAACTATAGTCCAACACTGTTGGGGATTTGATGAACCTGGAGGTGGTGCTGTTAGTAAAAATGACCACAACCATACCGTTTGGGGTAGCTCCAATTATTCTATTGAGGATAAAACATCTAAAACATTATTATATTTCTGGGGATTCAAAAGACTAAAATATGATACAAAAATATCTATATGATATCCATTAATATTGAGCTTCAAATGTTATTTGGGATATGGAAGATAATGTCTTCTCTGATTGGGATGTTTATTTATAAATTAGTGTTTGTGATGATGAGATAGAACATAGAAAATACATGATCTATTGTGATTTTGTATTTAGATAGAGATATCTTGAATACTCAAGGAAATAGAAATAGAAATATTTATACATGGTTATTTTTATTTTTCATGGGTATACATATAAATTCATGTATGTATTATATATTCATGTCTTATAACTGTTTGTGTTTGTCATAAATTTGAATTAATTTTATGTGATATATAAAATAATTTATAATTATGGAATAATTAAAGAATTGTTACCCAAATTTTTCACTTATTAGAGTTCTATAAGTTGTTTAATATGAAATCACTGAAATTTTGTGATCAAAGAGAAAAAAATAATGGTTTTACTTTATATGTGTATAAAGTAATTATATGTGGTAAAATTATCTATGATTATTTTTTAAGGACATATAAATTAATAAGCATTTGTCTTACACAATGACTCATGATTAATAAAAAATTTTATTCTTTATTGTAAGGAAAACAGAAAATTTATTATTAGTTATAAAATTAGGGGACAAAACATAAAATTTTATTCAATAATTGTTATTTCATATTTAATAGAATATTAATATGAAAAATATATTTATATTTAGAAGATATATTAAATATTATTCAAATTTTATTAAAATTATCATTTATGAGTCTTATAATAGTATTTTTAATGTCAATAAACCCATTTATGGTGTTATTCTATGGTTTGAACCATACTAATGATAGAAATTATTACATTCCCATTACCATATACTTTAGATGTCTAAATGTGGTTCCTCAAAAAACTATTAACCATTATATTCAATGGATACAGTAGGAAAAGGGAAGATACATGACCTAATTACAAGTAGCTTCCATAGTAGTTAAACAATTAGTTTAAAATAAAAATTTTATAGTTTATTAAGGAAATATTAACTTAGAAACATTTGTGGAGGTTTGTTTCTAATGAGAGTAAGAATAGATGAAATTAAGGAGAGATCATTGATTATTATTTTTTATGTGAAGAAAATTGAGGAATGTGGTGGTTGGTGTTCCTTTTTTGTTGAATGTTTCTGATGTTGATATGATTTCTTTTCTTATGTTTAGATGATTTTAATATGTTTGAAGGATTTTTATATTGTATTAAGTAAAAAAAATTTGTTAACTATCTAGAGTTGTTATCATATAATGTTAGTGACTATTGATGAAAAGTATAATCATTGTGTTATAAGGTTTAGATATTTTTTTATAAAATATTTTTTGTATGATAAAAAGTTAGGAATACATGATTTATATCATGAGAGATAATACATGAAATAATTTTTTTGAACATGATGTAAAGAGGAAGTTATGAAATAGTTGAAGTAACTATCAAATATTATTTTATTAATCATCATTACCGATAAAATATTTACTCCACAACATTTCCTAGAACAAGTGTTAGTAATAAAATTTTATATACCTAATTTAATATTAATATCTGGTCATTGGTTACATTATAAAGGTATAAAATATCTCATATTTTCATCAAAGTGTATACCATTGAAGATTGAACTATAATATATGATAAAGGTTTTATGTGATTCACTAATAGTGATTATTTATGATGTTGACTTATGGTTGTGACCATGTAGACTTTTAATTAGTGTTTAGTTGACACAATACAAGGATGTATATTTATGTGAATTTACTGTATTTAACTATTGAGGTATTGTGTTGATAAGATAGTGAGGATCTATTAATAATGAAATCATTCTATTTTATGTATTATAATGTTGTATTATTGTCTATTAGAAAAAAATTGATGTGGTGGTCCAAAATGATCATGTATTTTCTATTGAAATCCTTTAACATTGTTATTAAAGGGGGGGGGGGGTAATGACTCTGTTTTTCTAGAGGTGGATATTTATTTTATTCAGTTTTATTATAGTGATGATGTGGATAAGTCCATGGGTGTGTATGTGTACAATTAAGCATTCATGTTATGGATTCAGAAATACTAATTTATAGTGAATATTCAGTATTTTATGTTGGGTTTGAGTATAATATTCATGATTATTTTGTTAGTTATAAAATATATTTTATAATTATTTGAAGATTTTCAGTATGTCAAAGTAATATATTCTGTTTAGTTTTCATTTTAAATTTATTAGTTGGTGTAAAAATATTAATTGTTTTACATATAATATTATTGATTTAAATTGATAATGGAACTGATTGGGTAGGATATGAATTATTTTATCTTTATAGTTAAAAATTTTTAATGGTGAAGAGAAAGTAGTAGTGTAGGTTTCTTATTAGAATAACAATAAATATACATGGAATTTGAAACATTTTTAAATATATTTGGATTTATTAGAGCATGTTTTAATTAAATGGGGATTTTTAATGGGTTTCCTTAAAAACCAAGGGATGTTTTGAAATAAATATTAGTTTTTATTAAAAAAACCTATAATTTCCACTTTAATGGAGTTTCAAATTGAGAATTATCATTTTTATTGAGTTTAGAATGGGGTGTTTCCTTTGTGTTGGTATATTGAAAATTTTATTGTAATGTTTGATTTTTATATTTTAGTTGAGATAATTAAATAATTTTTTTAATAAATTAAAAAAGCATCTTAACCTAAAATAATCAATTAATTCATATCTTAGAGAATTCATAATGAAATCAATGGTTTTTGGATTTTCTTAAGATGTTGGCTGTAACGACCCAAAGCTTGACTTACATTGACATTACATTACTTTTTCGGAATACTTAGTACATAACAAAAACACACACACAAGGATCGTAATAGTTTAGTGTCTTTGGAAACTCGGAACGTAATCTTCTAATCGTGGTGAAAGATCGTCAATATCTCCCATAAAGATCTTCCTTTTTTTTACCTAAAACCTTTATTTATATCTTGGGGAAAAGAAAACATAAAAGGGTGAGCTCAAATTCTCAGTAAGGGTAAACAAAAGAAATATCAATCACATCATATTCATCAGAACATAACATTTTGGAAATCATAACCTGCAAAAGAGAGCATAATTTCATAACTTGGGATAAATCATGGTAGTGAAATGTAATCAAAAAAATCATAACATAAAACATGAAACTTTGTGGCATTCACACATAATCATAGAGAATCATTTCTTGTTAGTCAAGACTCATTGCCAAGACTATCTTAGTGGACAATGTCCCTTTCTGAATCGAGTAACCCTCGTTTCAGTCCTGTTTCACTGAACCGGTATAACCTACCATTTCAGCCATGTCTATCTCATGAGATATAAATTCTTTACCCAATGCATTGGAGGGAGATATAGGTCCCACCCATCTTATAATGAATCCTTTCTTATGTGTTCCACATAATCATAAATCATACATCATCGCATAACCCATGTAATAAAAATGGGATTCTTAAACAACATGACATCATAAAACAATTCATATAAGATAAAGGAATTCATAAAAATATTTCCATCACAACATAATCAAATCCATGTAATAATAGGGATAAAAAATAACCCTTTATTATCTTAGATGGAAAATAATTTTGATAAAACACTTGAACTACATTCTTGAGGAAAATATCCTTTTTACTTCAAAACTTTTTCTTTTCTTAACATGTCATACAATTTAAACTAAAAGAATTTGATTAAAAATAAACTTGAAAACTTGTAAAGGAATATTCTTTGAAATAATTTTTTAAAAATCCATTCAGGCCGTATAAGTTAAAAAAAACATTCTTCGTACTTTTGTCGGAAAAGTCAAAAACGTACCTCGTACGAAAAACGACAAAAGATTCCTTTCATATCTTTTACTAAAAACTCACCGAAGGGTAAAATTGGATTTAAACAATTTTAGGTGGATGGAAATAATATTACATATTGAGGAAATATGGATGTGGATGATAAAATACACCCCATTAAATACTAAAGTATAAACAATCTCGGATAAAAATGAGATTGTGATATTTCCCTTACCTTAAGTCCGACTTGCTTTGTACGTGTCCGAAACTCATGTATAATGATTTAAATCATGTTATTGACTTATTCCAGATTCATATTCATTGTTATTATATCATATATGGTCCACTTATGACTTTATATTACCCGTTCTTTTGTAAATTCATGTTAAAGTAGCGTTTTGGGTAAAATCGTCTCATTTGTCGTTCGTGTTTTTAACTTGTAATTATTCATATGATTACATAGATCATGATTAATTAATTCCAGAATATAAAACATGATTTATATATATATATATTCAGAATATACATATATAATAAATCAGTAAATGGAAAGAAATACACCGTTCATGGAGACGGTAGTCCGTACGTACGCATGACCGCTATTTTCGTTTCCTTATTGAATTGAATGGAATTAAGTAGATGACATACATATAAATATAAATAATTCCAGTATCATTATTAGGTCATATATTTCATTAGTACTTATTATATATACTTTATAATCATTCATGAATGGATAATCATTGAGAATGAATCTCATCGCGTCGTGGAGACGGTAGTCCGTACGTACGCACGAGCGATGATATCATTCCCATGGTTGTGGAATTGTGTTGAAGTGTATGTATACTATTTAAGTATCAATATCACTTTATAATAATCATATATAGTTACTCATTACACCTTTATACCCATCCTTGTAAGGTGATGGTGGAAAATAGATTACACCACGGTGTGGAGACGGTATTCCGTACGTACGCACACGCGGTGATTTCCTTTTTCCGTAGGATGGATAGAAGGTTAATTAGAGTTTTTTCATATTTATAATAACATATCAGTATATAATAAATACTTATGTTATTACTTTATCATGAAACAACTAAAGAAGAAGAAGTTGAAGAAGAAAGAAATTGAAAAGATCGGTAATGGATATTATCTCTTCTTTGGAACGCTTCTTTGAATCCTCTACTTAGGGAACTATGATTGGTATTTGAAGAAGACCAGGACCTCTAGGATTATTCTAGGGAAGTGGAGAAGGGATTTTTTCAGGGGTTGGCCGAGCTTGAGTGCTCAAATTGGTGTGAGGAGGAGGGGGAGGAGGTACCCTTTTATAAGGGAGGAGAGGGGCACCTTAGGAATATCTCAAAATATTATTTTACATTAAAGTAAAAATCAGTTTATAATGGTTCCAAAGGGTCTTATTTCGAAGATAAAGTGGGGATGGGTCGCAATCATATCAACCAATAGGATTTAGACAAGTTTAGGTTATTATTTTAACCTTATCAATTAGATTTAACTCTAAGTTAAATAATTTAACTTTTACCGTGTCTTTTTGTTTTCTTACACTATATGGTTAATACACTTACAATAACATGCCAAACGAACCCCAAATTGTTTATTATTAATATATATATCCTTATCTATGTAATTGGGACGAACCTTAGATTTTTAGGAATAAAATAACAATTAATAATATAATATTAGATTTAAAAACTATTTTGTGTCAATTTTGACACTATTTGATATATGATTTTTTTGAAAGTCATAAAAGAATTATATGTTCGAAACAGGTTGATTAAATCAACAAAAATATATCATAGTAACCTAGAAAATTAGTGGAATTCATAAAAAGTCTCAAATTACATTTATTTTGGTGTTTATAACATCAATTATGTCAATATTTCATAAATAAGATAATTACTGCATCATCTTTGTGTCATAAATAAATTAACTTATTTGATGTCTAAAAATTACAAATAAAATACCATTATGTATGAAATCATTTTAGATTTCTAATGAATATTTACAATCGAATTTATCTTATGTACAACCCTATATGAAAAATGTTTTAGTAAATAAACTTTGATTTTAACTCTTTTAACTCTTCTTTGAATTAAATAATAATAAATGTCCTATTCTAATCCAAGTGAGCCTAAATGATAATATTTTACACATAAGGTAAATTTTGGTCGAGATACACTTGTCCAATAGAATTAGGACATGTGTTAGGGTAATATTAATATCATTCTTATCCTTAATTACCCTATTTACTTTTAACCGTGGTAAATAAAAGTAAAAAGTTACTATTCACCAAAAATTATTTTCATCTCATTGAACAACATTTTACTTACTGACATCAAACGTGTCTCTCGGATTTTTGAAATTCCATTCACAGTAGCGGTAAAATTAAGTTTTATGAAAAATTCAGTTTTTTTAACTACCACTTAGTAGTTTCACTATTCATCAAAAATTGATGTTTTTCAGAACAATGCCAAAATTTCATCCTAAGCTATATTTCATATTCCGAATTAAAAAATGAAGTCTATTTTACCAAATTAATATCATAGAAGTTTCATTAATTAATTTTATAATTTAATCCCGCTGTTAAAACAAAGAGCGTGTTTTTAAGAAACAATATCTATCAAAAGATTGACACTTGTTTATGTCTAGTTTAAATGTGAAATTACAAAAAATGACCAACATTGTATTAAATTGTAAAAATATATTCTAAATATAATTTAAAACCACTCAAATTAATAATTTATCACTATTAATTATTTCGATTAAAAAAGTTGTTTTTAATTATAATTTAGTAATTTTCACTATTCATCAGAATATGAAAGTTATCCGAAAAGTACCAAAATTTCACCTTAGGCTAAATTTGATACTCCAAATCCAAAAATGAAGTCCATTTTGAGAGATAAATTTTCTAATATTTAAAATGTGGTTATTACCATTCATAACGGCTAGTTTTAATAATATTTTAATAGCATATCGTTGTTTCGTGAAACTCAGTATTGTGTATTACACACGCTATCGAGGAAGGTTGAGATTGCGTGTAATGCAAGGCAAGTCAAGGATGCGTGTTGTGCAAGATCCTTTTTGTGTAGCGTACAACACAAGACATTAATAAAATTAAAAAGAATATTTTTCATAAAATCTCGGGTTGTTACATTCTACCCCCCTTAAAATGAATTTTGCCCTCGAAATTCATCGGGGTTATAAATGATTTACTATTTGAAAGTTTCTTTAATATAAACCCATATCGTAAAAAGGAATATCAAAAACAATCTTTAAAAACAAAAGTATGAAACGTAACGGTTACACAAATAAACTAATCACTGGGTTTCCACATAGGTGAAAATATGGATATGGAAGAGAAATCTAACCATCATGTTCTGATGGAGAGTGGTAGAGAACATGGCTATGGAAAAGCCAGCAATCACAAAGCCATAAATTTGTGACGATCTAAGGTACCATCTGATTCATCAGATATAAGATCACTAGGAAAACATTTTTGGTTTTGAAGATCGTTTCCCTAAAGGTGAAGAATTTGAATTAGAATAAATACTTACTTTATTTTGGTACAATCGCACTATTGTTCGTGCCTTGAACAATTTCCACTTCATCTCTTAAATAAATGAAGTTGAATTTGTTATTCGTGAAGTGTTAGCAGATCATGTGATAGAATGATGTGTCATTCCATCTGTCTCAAACAAAATGTTAGAAAAAATTATATATATAAGTCGATCTATAGTGAGATTAATCATATATGGTTCCTAAAATGGACTTATAATTCATATATCATACTGCTTAATATAATAAAACTAGTTTCTACTAAACAGGGACTTCCTGTAGGCCAGTGGTAGGCGATAAAGGCCAGTCGCACTTCGGTTGTGGGTTCGATTCCCACAGCCTTGTCCGAAGCGATGGGCTGTCGCCCGTCCTGTAGGTTGTCCTTTTTCTAAAACTACATTACTATAACATCCCATCAATAATATCTAAAATCTTCTATCCTTAAACAATACTAGCTTATGTCCCACATAATCCATTCTAATCTTTAGGCTTATCCATAATACTACAGTCCACTCTCATAATATAGTGAAAACGATTACCAGAGATTTAATACTGTCGTTAATCCCCATAAGATATGTCTTGTTGGTCACATTCCAAACATTCAAAGGCCTTAATCATGTATTCTCTTGAATACCCATTGAACCTTAGTGAAAACATGAATGCTGTCAAAAGTTAACTCTTTCCACATACCAAAATCCAAAAATTATATATACTCAAACCATGATATCACTTAGTCTTTATATCAATCATGAGCTCATGAATACAATCAAACATCTCATTATCTTCTTATCTCTTCATTATGCTCATATCATCTATTTACCAAAAATGTCTCAATCACTTTTCATGGTTACCGGTTCCATAAAATTATTGAAAACCACAATAGACCAAAACATAAATATTTCAGTACACCATAAAAGTACCTCAACAACATTATTCTTGAATACCAATACATAAACACTTCAGTCAGTCCACTTGTAACACCCCGAGCTTCCACGATACGCTTCTCATTGAATAATGCAATAGCTTGCATTGTACGCAACTTCGAGTTCTAAAACACCGCGACTAATCAAAGTAGCCGTTATGAATAGTAATAACCACTTTTTAAAATTATAGATATTTTATATTTCAAATGGACTTCATTTTTGTATTCGTAATATCTAAATCATCCTATGTTGAATTTTTTGTAACTTTCTGAGAACTTCCAATTTTTTATGAATAGTGAAAAATACTTAAAACAACTTTTTTTAATCAAAATAATTAATTGTGATAAATTATACTATTTAGTGGTTTTAAAGTATAATTAGAACATATTTTTACCATTTTATCCAATGGTGGTCATTAGAATTAATTTAACATTGAAAATGGACATAAACAAATGCCAATCTTTTGATATAAATTGTTTCTTAAAAACACGCTATTTGTTCTGACAGCGGGAATTAATTATATAATTAATTAATGCAAACTATATGTTTGGAATTTTGTAAAATAGACATCATTTTTGAATTCGGAATATCAATTATAGCTTAGGGTGAAATTTTGGTACTTTTCGGATAACTTTTGTATTTTGATGAATAGTGAAAATTACTAAATTTTAATTAAAAACAACTTTTTTAATCAAAATAATTATTATTGATAAATTATGAATTTGAGTGGTTTTAAAGTATATTTAGAATATATTTTTACCATTCAATTTAATGTTTGTCATTAGACATAATTTTACAATTAAACCGAACATAAACAAGTGTCAATCTTTTGATAGTTATTATCTCTTAAAAAACACGCTTTTTGTTTTGACAGCGGGAATTAATTTTAAATTAATTTCTGCCACTTCTGTGTTTTGAATTTAGGAAAATGGATTCCATATTTGGAATCAGGATGTTCAAATTGTGTAAATAGGTAACTTTTATTTTTAGACATTTTGAATAATTACTGCGGTAAATATTTTATTTACCATGGTTAAGGGTAAATCCGGTAAATAAGGGTTAAAAAATAATATTATAATAATACTAAATTACCCTAAAACGTGTCTTAACCCTATTGGTTGATACATGGTCGACCATGGGCATCTTTGGGTCGATTTTGGGACCCCATGGATCCACTTGTAAGTGATAATGACACATTATATTAATAAAGTTAAAATAAAAATAAAAATGGCATAAGCTTACATCTTTTAGAAGAACAATTTTTACATAGGGTTATACATGTTGGATTTTCGATTATAAATATTCATTAGAAAGATAAAAAGATTTCCTACATAATGATGTTTTATTTATAATTTTTAGACATTAAATAATTTATTTTATTTATGACACAATGATGATGCAGTAATTACTAAAATAGTAAAAAATTAACATAATTGATATTATAAATACCCAAATAAATATAATATGAAACTTTTAATGAATTAAACTAATTTTCTAGGATAATATGATATATTAGGATTTCTGTAATTGACTTTGTTCGAAGTAATCAATCTGTTATGAGTTTCAAAAAAATCAACTATTGAATAGTGTCAAAATTGACATAAAAGAGTTCTTAAAACAAATATTATATTATTAATTGATATTAAATTCCTCAAAAATCTAAGGATCGGCCAAGAGACTTATATTATGATAGGTTCCTCATTAATGGACCACTTGGGGGTCGCTTGGATGTATATAGTAAGTTTATTAACCATATTATATAAAAATACAAAGAGACATTGTAAAAGTGAAACTAATTAACTTAGAGTTAATACTTAAAGATAAGGTTAATATAAGTACCCAAACCTGTCTAAATTCTATTGGATGAGTTGTTTTCGACCTATCCCCACCTCATCCTTTGAATAGTCAACTTTGGAGCCTTTGTAAACCGAATATGAATTTATTATAAATTAATATTTCTAGCTTTTCCAAAGGTGCCCCTCACCCCTCTTATAAAAAGGGCACTCCTCCTTCTCATTTCTTCACACCTTCAAAGCCTTTTGGTTCGGCCAAACTCTGCCCAAATACTCTCCCAACATCCCTCACTACAACCTAGAGGCTTTAGTTTGATCAGAAAGCCAACCTAAGGATCCCTTTTGATCAAATTAAAAGGAAGAACCCGAAGAAGAGGTAATGATTTCACCACCCTTTTCTAAGTTCCTTTCTTCTTCCACTTCCTCTTTCTTTGTTCTTACCATTCTAAAATAATAACTCCAGTATCTTAAATATACTGTGATGTTATTATAAATATGGTACAACCATATTCAGTATTCTATCCACCCTTTGAATAACATGTCACCATACGTGCGTACGTACGGCTTACCGTCTCCACGTCGTGGTGTAATTGTTATTCAATATTTTATAATTTGGATGGGTATAATAATGATGTGTAACTCATGTAAATAATAAATATAACATGTTAATGATTCTGTATATATAATATACCATCCATTTATATATTATTTTAATATCAAAAGAATGATATTGTTGCTCGTGCGTACGTACGGACTACCGTCTCCACGAACGCGATGAGATTCATTCTCCATCGTATCCATTCAAGTATAATTATCATTTGATGATTTAAAAATGATGTTTAAGGACTTGATATAATTCTGGATATGAATAATATACAACCTATCCTTTACAAAAATGTCTTACGTAACAAAACATATAAAATAAAACAAGTAAGTTAACACCCGAAACAACGATAATACTAAGATATTATTATCAAATCAATATTAAAAGATCATATATGATATCATATTAATATATATGATTCTTGTATAATTTAATAACAATTATTTCACCATTATACAGGAGGTTAACCTACCCCAACAAAGGAAAAGTACAAGGTAAGGGTTATTTCACAATCTCTTCATTATCCGAGGTTGTTTATATGTAATAATCTACTGGGATCTCTTTATCATCCACATCCATGTTTCTTCGAAATGCATTTCAAAACATGTTTACTATTTACAAGAATATGGGTTAAAGTCATTTATACCCTTGTTTGAATTATTATAAGAGGTTTATAAAGGAATCTTTCCGTCGTTTTCAAAACAAGGTCCTTTTTAACCTTTTCGACAGAATTGAGGTAAGAATGTTTTTTTTAACTTATACGGCGGGTGCGGTTATTTTCCGCCGTTATAAAATCGTCGAAGCTTTCCTTACAAGCTTATAAGAATATTTTCAAATAAAATGTTTTATTTTATATGGATCTTAAATAATTTCAAAATAAAAGGAGATATTTCTTTAAAAAGAATTTTGATTTCATCTATGTCAACATCCTTTGATGGATTTTAAGATTATTTGAAGTTGATTTATTATACAAAACTTCTATATTGTATTGAAGGTTTTGTGATATGTTTGACTATGGATGTGCTATTTTTATACCATTCATAGTTTATGGTGAAATTATTTACATTTCGTATGCTAGTTTTAATACGAATGTTTATGTTATGTTTAAACCTTTTCATATGGGAATGCATTGGACTTAATAAGTGACGGGTGGAGCCCGCTATAGCTCCTCGATGCATCGGTAGGTCTCATGAGACAAACTAGTGTCTTGGCACAAGGCCTTGACAAAATCTTATTTGTAGTCTTGGCACGAGGCCTTGGCTATGTGGTTATGATAGTCTGGCATTATGCATTCCAACATTATGAAAGTGGTTATTGATTTTTTTCATGCGATTATTCGATTAGTAGAATATCCATGTGAATAAGTAAATGGCATTATTTCATTTTACTTTTGCCATACTATGTTGAAGTTAAAGTTTAAAAGGCTTTTGTTTTAGTAATGCATTGCCTTAAATGTTTATTCATATTTATAAAAGTTTCCGCTATATTGTTATCCTTACTGGGCATTTGAGCTCACCCCTTTTCTATGTTTTATTTTTCCCAGGATGTGAAGAAGTAACTTATGAATGACCTGCAGGGATTTTATGAGGGGTTAATAGTGTGGATTGTGGAAACATTATGTTGTTGTATTAGTTTTTCATTTCATGATGTAATGTAAAACTTATGAATATATCTAGTGTTTCCAAGGCTACTAAACCAATCGGTCTTTCGAGATTTGATCTTTCTTTTGATCATGCCAATGTTACGAAGTAATGCACCGACTCTGGGTAGCTGGGGTTGGGGCGTTACAGTTGGTATCAGAGGAAGGTTAGTACAAACCTTGGAAGCTAGATTTAGATAAACTTTGATTAGAGCACGTAGACCTAAGATGAACTTTGAGGATTAGTGTAAAAGAACTTCCTAGAATTTTGGTATTGTAGAGATTTTGTGAGTTTTCCGAGCAATACATCCCTGTCTGGATACGAGCAGGTAGAGGCGGCTCTGGCACAGATGTACCTAGGGGTAAAACCCGAAAACACCGCTTTGAGCTAGACTCGAACGAGAACTGGTGCACGACAACGGGCCTTGCTGCACTCTTGGTTACGACACTCCCGGGGGATATGCTTAGGATAACTCTCATTTTCTTTACAAATCATTATGAAGGTTTTATGAGTATATACTTCCTCAAAGAAAACATTTTTATGATTATGGATTATATCCATAAATAGTTCAATTTATGTTAAGTGTTTTATAAGTATGGGATTATGTATTTTGATTCATAAACTGATCTAGTTTATGCCATTGTTTAGAAATGGCGCCTAGTGGTAGAAATGGAAACCGTATCAATGCACGCACTCCATGTAGGGATTTCCCTCCTGCTCAAGATAATTATAGTGGGGCTGGTGATGCAACTGGTGCCGATCAGCTAATCACCATACTAGGACAACTTACTCAGGTTATGAATAATAACCTTACCCGTATGGAGCACCCTGATCCGCAGCGTGGAGGATCAATGTTAGACCGATTCATGAGGCAACAACCACCAACGTTCAATGGGAGTACAAATCCATTAGTAGCTGAGCAATGGATAAATTCCCTAGAGAAAATATTTCAGGCTTTGGGGAGCAGTGAAAGGGAGAAAGTTATCATGGCAGTTTACCGCCTCACTGGAGATGCTGATCAATGGTGTTCATTGATTCAAAACATGAAGGAAGATGATGAAGTATCAAATATGGAATGGAGGGAGTTCAAAGATCTGTTTTTAGAAAAATACTTCCCTCGCGACCATCGAGCAGATATGGAAAGGCAATTTCTAAGTCTGAGACAGAAGGAGGATGAGAATGTCGCAAAGTATGAGGCTAACTTTACAAGGTTAGCAAGGTATGCCGGAGATTATATTCGCAACCCAGGAAGTAAGATTGATCGTTTCTTCGATGGGTTAAAACCATTTCTCAGTCGAGCTTTGGTATCACAATCCTTCTCATCATACGAAGATATTGTCTCGTGTACTATCAAGACAGAAAAGGAATTCTCTAAGTCTTATGACAACAAAGTAAAGCAAGAGAAGAAGAGAACGGTGGAACAAGAGACAGATAAAGAGAAAAAGGGAAAGAAGGATTTTCCATTATGTGATAATTGTGGGAAGAATCACCCTGGTACTTGCCTAAAAGGAATGGGAGTTTGTTATAAATGTGGAGAAAAGGGTCACCAGGCTCGTGATTGCAAGGGAAAGAAAGAGGCTATCAAAGTGGAATGCTACAATTGTAGAGAAATGGGTCATTATGAAAATGAATTTCCTAAGTGTCGGGGAAACTTACCTTAGAAAAGGCCAAGGGATCAATGCCAATCTTATGCTGTGACTACAGTTGAAGCGGAATAATTAATGTATTGGTGCTTTTGGACTCAAGGATTATATTCTGGTTATAAGAATAATGTGATATATATATGGATTGTACTGCAGTACTTGTTGATTTCAGTAAGGTTTTAATATGATGAAGGTAATTATATTTTTAGTATGTGACAATAAGAGAAACCTTACTTCGTTTGGGGAATCTGATAAATTGATTTTGGAATTAAGAAACCTTTTAGAGAAAGTCTGGATAGAGGTATTTTGGATAACTAGAATGGTTGGAGTGGATTAAGTTGATCTTTGGATAGTATTGTTTAAGTTTAAAAAATTTATGAAGATTATTTTTGGAATATTATAATACTATAGTTTTAGGAAAAGGACAACCTGTAGGGTGAGGCATAACCCGTCGCATCGGACAAAGTTGCAGGAATCGAACCCACAACCATAGTGCGATAGGCCTTTATTTCCTACCACTAGCCTACAGGGAGTCCCTGGTTATTACAAAATAGTTTTCATATTCTAAATGGTTTGTGGTAAAAAAATTATTAATGAAATTCTACATGATAAGTAAGTATATTTCCTCACATTCTTAGTAAATCTCTTAAATAATTTCCTCACCTCTATGAAAGGTTACTTAAAACAAAAACGTTGTCGATTAACTTTTCCAACTGGGAATTCAATGAATGTTTAACCAATCACAAGTTTGTGATTTTCTTATTGTTAACTTTCTCCTAATCCTGTTTTCTAGAACTCTTCATCAGACCATGCTAGTCTGTTTTTCCTCCATATCCATATTTTCATAGAACCCTAGTATGGGCTATCTCGGATGACCTTTGTACTTCTCTTTCTTTCTTTTAATGTTATATTTTTATTAATCTTATTTCCGATGTGGGTTTTCCACAAAGGTATTTTCTATTTTCAACCTTTTATTTTAAAAGACAAATTTCAAATTGCGAGGACGCAATTTATTGAAGGAGGGGAGAATGTAACACCCCGAGCTTCCACGATACGCTTCTCATTGAATAATGCAATAGCTTGCATTGTACGCAACTTCGAGTTCTAAAACACCGCGACTAATCAAAGTAGCCGTTATGAATAGTAATAACCACTTTTTAAAATTATAGATATTTTATATTTCAAATGGACTTCATTTTTGTATTCGTAATATCTAAATCATCCTAAGTTGAATTTTTTGTAACTTTCTGAGAACTTCCAATTTTTTATGAATAGTGAAAAATACTTAAAACAACTTTTTTTAATCAAAATAATTAATTGTGATAAATTATACTATTTAGTGGTTTTAAAGTATAATTAGAACATATTTTTACCATTTTATCCAATGGTGGTCATTAGAATTAATTTAACATTGAAAATGGACATAAACAAATGCCAATCTTTTGATATAAATTGTTTCTTAAAAACACGCTATTTGTTCTGACAGCGGGAATTAATTATATAATTAATTAATGCAAACTATATGTTTGGAATTTTGTAAAATAGAAATCATTTTTGAATTCGGAATATCAATTATAGCTTAGGGTGAAATTTTGGTACTTTTCGGATAACTTTTGTATTTTGATGAATAGTGAAAATTACTAAATTTTAATTAAAAACAACTTTTTTAATCAAAATAATTAATATTGATAAATTATGAATTTGAGTGGTTTTAAAGTATATTTAGAATATATTTTTACCATTCAATTTAATGTTTGTCATTAGACATAATTTTACAATTAAACCGAACATAAACAAGTGTCAATCTTTTGATAGTTATTATCTCTTAAAAAACACGCTTTTTGTTTTGACAGCGGGAATTAATTTTAAATTAATTTCTGCCACTTCTGTGTTTTGAATTTAGGAAAATGGATTCCATATTTGGAATCAGGATGTTCAAATTGTGTAAATAGGTAACTTTTATTTTTAGACATTTTGAATAATTACTGCGGTAAATATTTTATTTACCATGGTTAAGGGTAAATCCGGTAAATAAGGGTTAAAAAATAATATTATAATAATACTAAATTACCCTAAAACGTGTCTTAACCCTATTGGTTGATACATGGTCGACCATGGGCATCTTTGGGTCGATTTTGGGACCCCATGGATCCACTTGTAAGTGAGAATGACACATTATATTAATAAAGTTAAAATAAAAATAAAAATGGCATAAGCTTACAACTTTTAGAAGAACAATTTTTACATAGGGTTATACATGTTGGATTTTCGATTATAAATATTCATTAGAAAGATAAAAAGATTTCCTACATAATGATGTTTTATTTATAATTTTTAGACATTAAATAATTTATTTTATTTATGACACAATGATGATGCAGTAATTACTAAAATAGTAAAAAATTAACATAATTGATATTATAAATACCCAAATAAATATAATATGAAACTTTTAATGAATTAAACTAATTTTCTAGGATAATATGATATATTAGGATTGATATAATTGACTTTGTTCGAAGTAATCAATCTGTTATGAGTTTCAAAAAAATCAACTATTGAATAGTGTCAAAATTGACATAAAAGAGTTCTTAAAACAAATATTATATTATTAATTGATATTAAATTCCTAAAAATCTAAGGTTCGGCCAAGAGACTTATATTATGATAGGTTCCTCATTAATGGACCACTTGGGGGTCGCTTGGATGTATATAGTAAGTTTATTAACCATATTATATAAAAATACAAAGAGACATTGTAAAAGTGAAACTAATTAACTTAGAGTTAATACTTAAAGATAAGGTTAATATAAGTACCCAAACCTGTCTAAATTCTATTGGATGAGTTGTTTTCGACCTATCCCTACCTCATACTTTGAATAGTCAACTTTGGAGCCTTTGTAAACCGAATATGAATTTATTATAAATTAATATTTCTAGCTTTTCCAAAGGTGCCCCTCACCCCTCTTATAAAAAGGGCACTCCTCCCTCTCATTTCTTCACACCTTCAAAGCCTTTTGGTTAGGCCAAAATCTGCCCAAATACTCTCCCAACATCCCTCACTACAACCTAGAGACTTTAGTTTGATCAGAAAGCCAACCTAAGGATCCCTTTTGATCAAATCAAAAGGAAGAACCCGAAGAAGAGGTAATGATTTCACCACCCTTTTCTAAGTTCCTTTCTTCTTCCACTTCCTCTTTCTTTGTTCTTACCATTCTAAAATAATAACTCCAGTATCTTACATATACTGTGATGTTATTATAAATATGGTACAACCATATTCAGTATTCTATCCACCCTTTGAATAACATGTCACCATACGTGCGTACGTACGGCTTACCGTCTCCACGTCGTGGTGTAATTGTTATTCAATATTTTATTATTTGGATGGGTATAATAATGATGTGTAACTCATGTAAATAATAAATATAACATGTTAATGATTCTGTATATATAATATACCATCCATTTATATATTATTTTAATATCAAAAGAATGATATTGTCGCTCGTGCGTACGTACGGACTACCGTCTCCACGAACGCGATGAGATTCATTCTCCATCGTATCCATTCAAGTATAATTATCATTTGATGATTTAAAAATGATGTTTAAGGACTTGATATAATTCTGGATATGAATAATATACAACCTATCCTTTACAAAAATGTCTTACGTAACAAAACATATAAAATAAAACAAGTAAGTTAACACCCGAAACAACGATAATACTAAGATATTATTATCAAATCAATATTAAAAGATCATATATGATATCATATTAATATATATGATTCTTGTATAATTTAATAACAATTATTTCACCATTATACAGGAGGTTAACCTACCCCAACAAAGGAAAAGTACAAGGTAAGGGTTATTTCACAATCTCTTCATTATCCGAGGTTGTTTATATGTAATAATCTACTGGGATCTCTTTATCATCCACATCCATGTTTCTTCGAAATGTATTTCAAAACATGTTTACTATTTACAAGAATATGGGTTAAAGTCATTTATACCCTTGTTTGAATTATTATAAGAGGTTTATAAAGGAATCTTTCCGTCGTTTTCAAAACAAGGTCCTTTTTAACCTTTTCGACAGAATTGAGGTAAGAATGTTTTTTTAACTTATACGGCGGGTGCGGTTATTTTCCGCCGTTATAAAATCGTCGAAGCTTTCCTTACAAGCTTATAAGAATATTTTCAAATAAAATGTTTTATTTTATATGGATCTTAAATAATTTCAAAATAAAAGGAGATATTTCTTTAAAAAGAATTTTGATTTCATCTATGTCAACATCCTTTGATGGATCTTAAGATTATTTGAAGTTGATTTATTATACAAAACTTCTATATTGTATTGAAGGTTTTGTGATATGTTTGACTATGGATGTGCTATTTTTATACCATTCATAGTTTATGGTGAAATTATTTACATTTCGTATGCTAGTTTTAATACGAATGTTTATGTTATGTTTAAACCTTTTCATATGGGAATGCATTGGACTTAATAAGTGACAGGTGGAGCCCGCTATAGCTCCTCGATGCATCGGTAGGTCTCATGAGACAAACTAGTGTCTTGGCACAAGGCCTTGACAAAATCTTATTTGTAGTCTTGGCACGAGGCCTTGGCTATGTGGTTATGATAGTCTGGCATTATGCATTCCAACATTATGAAAGTGGTTATTGATTTTTTGCATGCGATTATTCGATTAGTAGAATATCCATGTGAATAAGTAAATGGCATTATTTCATTTTACTTTTGCCATACTATGTTGAAGTTAAAGTTTAAAAGGCTTTTGTTTTAGTAATGCATTTCCTTAAATGTTTATTCTTATTTATAAAAGTTTCCGCTATATTGTTATCCTTACTGGGCATTTGAGCTCACCCCTTTTCTATGTTTTATTTTTCCCAGGATGTGAAGAAGTAACTTATGAATGACCTGCAGGGATTTTATGAGGGGTTAATAGTGTGGATTGTGGAAACATTATGTTGTTGTATTAGTTTTTCATTTCATGATGTAATGTAAAACTTATGAATATATCTAGTGTTTCCAAGGCTACTAAACCAATCGGTCTTTCGAGATTTGATCTTTCTTGTGATCATGCCAATGTTACGAAGTAATGCACCGACTCTGGGTAGCTGGGGTTGGGGCGTTACACCACTTCAATGATTGTACTGGAATAAGTCCTTCCTTGATTTAGAAGTAACTTTTTAGGTCAGGGCATTGAGTTGGGTAATGCCCATGTTCTCCACAAATAATACATTGAACTCCATAACAATCTGTCACTCTATGACCCTTTTCTCCACACAGATAACATCGGTCCCTCCATTTGAGGTATTCCTCAAGGTTCTTCTTCCCTTTAGAAATTTCAATCTTCCTTTCTTTATGCTCCTCAACATGCGAACATGCATAATAGTTTATCTTCCTCTTCTTTGATGAATTAGTCATACCACTAAATTTCACCTTGTTAATCATATATCGCGATGATTGATTCGACATAATCACAATATCTTTATCTCTAGGTATTACAAAATTTTGTTGCTCATAGTCACCAATTTGTCCATTGGATTCAATGTTAACCGAATTCCTTCTGGTTCCCTCCATTAACTAAAACACAAAAAGAATTTTGTGAGAGGCGAAATCATGCTATGGAAGACAACATAGTAAAGGGAAAGCACCCTCAATATCTAACATCTTAGGATAAATTCTAAGATTGTTAGCGCAATTCTAGGACTATAACCTATACGTATACTTTACCTTAGAGACATCCCTAGACATACCTTAGAAATATCTCTAGGTATCTCACTAAAGTTCTCGCATCCTAGTTTCCAAAGGTTGACTAATCCTTTCCTCTGATACCAACTGTAACGAACCAGAGCTTGACGTACATTGACATTACATTACTTTTGCGGAATACTTAGTACATAACAAAAACACACACACAAGGATCGTAATAGTTTAGTGTCTTTGGAAACTCGGAACGTAATCTTCTAATCGTGGTGAAAGATCTTCAATATCTCCCATAAAGATCTTCCTTTTTTTACCTAAAACCTTTCTTTATATCCTGGGGAAAAAAACATAAAAGGGTGAGCTCAAATGCTCAGTAAGGGTAAACAAAAGAAATATCAATCACATCATATTCATAAGAACATAACATTTTGGAAATCATAACCTGCAAAAGAGAGCATAATTTCATAACATGGGAAAAATCATGGTAGTGAAATGTAATCACAATAATCATAACTTAAAACATGAAACTTTGTGGCATTCACACATAATCATAGAGAATCATTTCTTATTAGTCAAGACTCATTGCCAAGACTATCTTAGTAGACAAAGTCCCTTTCTGAATCGAGTAACCCTCGTTTCAGTCCTGTTTCACTGAACCAGTATAACCTACCATTTCAGCCATGTCTATCTCATGAGATATAAAATCTTTACCCAATGCATTGGAGGGAGATATAGGTCCCACCCATCTTATAATGAATCCTTTCTTATGTGTGCCACATAATCATAAATCATACATCATCGCATAACCCATGTAATAAAAATGGGATTCTTAAACAACATGACATCATAAAACAATTCATATAAGATAAATGAATTCATAAAAATATTTCCATCACAACATAATCAAATCCATGTAATAATAGGGATAAAAACAGAACCCTTTATTATCTTAGATGGAAAATAATTTTGATAAAACACTTGAACTACATTCTTGAGGAAAATATCCTTTTTACTTCAAAACTTTTTCTTTTCTTAACATGTCATACAATTTTAAACTAAAATAATTTTATTAAAAATAAACTTGAAAACTTGTAAAGGAAGCTTCTTTGAAATAATGTTTTAAAAATCCATTCAGGCCGTATAAGTTAAAAAAAACATTCTTCGTACTTTTTTCAGAAAAGTCAAAAACGTACCTCGTACGAAAAACGACAAAAGATTCCTTTCATATCTTTTACTAAAAACTCACCGAAGGGTAAAATTGGATTTAAACAATTGTAGGTGGATGGAAATAATATTACATATTGAGGAAATATGGATGTGGATGATAAAATACACCCCAGTAAATACTAAAGTATAAAAAATCTCGGATAAAAATGAGATTGTGATATTTCCCTTACCTTAGGTCCGACTTGCTTTGTACGTGTCCTAAACTCCTGTATAATGATTTAAATCATGTTATTGACTTATTCCAGAATCATATTCATTTTTATTATATCATATATGGTCCACTTATGACTTTATAATACCCGTTCTTTTGTAAATTCATGTTAAAGTAGCGTTTTGGGTAAAATCGTCTCATTTGTCGTTCGTGTTTTTAACTTGTAATTATTCATATGATTACATAGATCATGATTACTTAATTACAGAATATAAAACATGATTTATATATATATATATATATATTCAGAATATACATATATAATAAATCAGTAAATGGAAAGAAATACACCGTTCATGGAGACGGTAGTCCGTACGTACGCATGAACGCTATTTTCGTTTCCTTATTGAATTGAATGGAATTAAGTAGATGACATACATATAAATATAAATAATTCCAGTATCATTATTAGGTCATATATTTCATTATTACTTATTATATATACTTTATAATCATTCATGAATGGATAATCATTGAGAATGAATCTCATCACGTCGTGGAGACGGTAGTCCGTACGTACGCACGAGCGATGATATCATTCCCATGGTCGTGGAATTGTGTTGAAGTGTATGTATACTATTTAAGTATCATTATCACTTTATAATAATCATATATAGTTACTCATTACACCTTTATACCCATCCTTGTAAGGTGATGGTGGAAAATAGATTACACCACGGCGTGGAGACGGTATTCCGTACGTACGCACGCGCGGTGATTTCCTTTTTCCGTAGGATGGATAGAAGGTTAATTAGAGTTGTTTCATATTTATAATAACATATAAGTATATAAGAAATACTTATGTTATTACTTTATCATGAAACAACTAAAGAAGAAGAAGTTGAAGAAGAAAGAAATTGAAAAGATCGGTAATGGATATTACCTCTTCTTTGGAACGCTTCTTTGAATCCTTTACTTAGGGAACTAAGATTGGTCTTTGAAGAAGACCAGGACCTCTAGGATTATTATAGGGAAGTGGAGAAGGGATTTTGTCAGGGTTTGTCCGAGCTTGATTGCTCAAATTGGTGTGAGGAGGAGGGGGAGGAGGTACCCTTTTATAAGGGAGGAGATGGGCACCTTAGGAATATCTCAAAATATTATTTTACATTAAAGTCAAAATCAGTTTATAATGGTTCCAAAGGGTCTTATTTCGAAGCTAAAGTGGGGATGGGTCGAAATCATATCAACCAATAGGATTTAGACAAGTTTAGGTTATTATTTTAACCTTATCAATTAGATTTAACTCTAAGTTAAATAATTTAACTTTTACCGTGTCTTTTTGTTTTCTTACACTATATGGTTAATACACTTACTATAACATTCCAAACGAACCCCAAATTGTTTATTATTAATATATATATCCTTATCTAAGTAATTTGGACGAACCTTAGATTTTTAGGAATAAAATAACAATTAATAATATAATATTAGATTTAAAAACTATTTTGTGTCAATTTTGACACTATTTGATATATGATTTTTTTGAAAGTCATAACAGAATTATATGTTCGAACTAAGTTGATTAAATCAACACCAATATATCATAGTAACCTAGAAAATTAGTTGAATTCATAAAAAGTCGCAAATTACATTTATTTTGGTGTTTATAACATCAATTATGTCAATATTTCATAAATAAGATAATTACTGCATCATCTTTGTGTCATAAATAAATTAACTTATTTGATGTCTAAAAATTACAAATAAAATACCATTATGTAGGAAATCTTTTTAGATTTCTAATTAATATTTACGATCGAATTTATCTTATGTACAACCCTATATGAAAAATGTTTTAGTAAATAAACATTGATTTTAACTCTTTTAACTCTTCTTTGAATTAAATAATAATAAATGTCCTATTGTAATCCAAGTGGGCCTAAATGATAATATCTTACACTTAAGGTTGTTTTTGGTCGAGATAAACTTGTACAATAGAATTAGGACATGTGTTAGGGTATTATTAATATCATTCTTATCCTTAATTACCCTATTTACTTTTAACCGTGGTAAATAAAAGTAAAAAGTTACTATTCACCAAAAATTATTTTCATCTCATTGAACCACATTTTACTTACTGACATCAACCGTGTCTCTCAAGTTTTTGAAATTCCATTCACAGAAGCGGTAAAATTATGTTTTATGAAAAATTCAGTTTTTTTAACTACCACTTAGTAGTTTCACTATTCATCAAAAATTGATGTTTTTCAGAACAATGCCAAAATTTCATCCTAAGCTATATTTCATATTCTGTATTCAAAAATGAAGTCTATTTTACCAAATTCATATCATAGAAGTTTCATTAATTAATTTTATAATTAAATCCCGCTGTTAAAACAAAGAGCGTGTTTTTAAGAAACAATATCTATCAAATGATTGACACTTGTTTATGTCTGGTTTAAATGTGAAATTACAACAAATGACCAACATTGTATTAAATTGTAAAAATATATTCTAAATATACTTTAAAACCACTCAAATTAATAATTTATCACAATTAATTATTTCGATTAAAAAAGTTGTTTTTAATTATAATTTAGTAATTTTCACTATTCATCAGAATATGAAAGTTATCCGAAAAGTACCAAAATTTCACCTTAGGCTAAATTCGATACTCCAAATCCAAAAATGAAGTCCATTTTGAGAGATAAATTTTCTAAAATTTAAAAAGTGGTTATTACCATTCATAACGGCTAGTTTTAATAATATTTTAATAGCATATCGTTGTTTCGTGAAACTCAGTATTGCGTACTACACACGCTATCGAGGAAGGTTGCGATTGCGTGTAATGCAAGGCAAGTCAAGGATGCGTGTTTTGAAAGCTCCTTTTGGTATAGCGTACAACACACGACATTAATAAAATTAAAAAGAATATTTTTCATAAAATCTCGGGTTGTTACATTAGCTACTACTAGAGTGAGAGGAGTCACAGTAGAATGAGAAATCCATAATGAAAAAATATGTTTCTTTGGCCAAAGGATTCCCTTTAAATAGTTACATGTTGTTAATATCAATTTCATGACTGGTTCTCTATCAAAATTACTTATGAACTGAAATTGATAAATTTAACAAATTAAACCATGATAAATATATTGAAATTGGAATAGAATCAATCCATGTTACAGACTGAGGTTATTCTTAGTAAAAAAGTTGATTATCCTAAAAATCTATGTAATATATGATGTTTGTAACACTAAATTCAAGAATAGATGATTTTTATGAATAATATATTTTAGTATGAGTCTATTGAAATTAAGGTTGGGATATTTTGGTTTATAGTTTTATAGATTTCATAGAAAACATATTTGATTAAATTTTTGATAATTTTGGATTAACCAATGTTTGTTATTTTTTTTTAAAATTTTTTATTTTATAAAGAATAAAACATAGCTACATCAAGAAAAAAATAATTTTATCGTTGGATTAAATTTTATTTAAGAGAGCTTGTTTTTCGATTTTAACACTCTCACTATCTATTATCAAAAGACTATTCTATTCATAAAATTATTTTTATATTCATAGGGTCGTTATTTTTAAATAATATTTTGTTGTTGTTTGGTTTAAAAAAAATCCACTTTAACAATATAGGAAACCACAATATGTGATGACATATCGAGGAGAATAAAAATTGATTCAATGGCATAGTGGCCATGTGGAAAAAAAATCTTATTTTTATAATCAACCATTGGATTTAAATGGGTTGGGTAATATATCCCTATCCATAGAGGTGGAAATAGGGATTAGTATGTTGTGATAAATTGAGCACAATTCATCAAGTCTATGAGATAAGATATCAAAGATGATATGGTTGTATGGATCCATTCTGCGATCCCTTTGTTAGAAAATTTATTTGACCAATACTAAAAAATATATTGTAGGTATATGAGGGAACATGAATTTATTGTAGTTTGGGGTGCATGGTAGGTTTTGGGGGGATCCACAAGGAACCCTGAGATTGGATGAAAAAGAAATAGGAATTTATGTGTGTGAGGGGAATTCGTTTTAAACACTAAAATTTTATTTAGAATTATATTGAAACCACATAAAAAATAGAAACTTCTTATAAATTTTTTGATAGATTTTAATCAGTAAAATTAGATAGTAATTAATTTAAAAACCTCATGTGATTGTTATGGCCCTCTTACCTATTATGAATGAAATTTTCTATTGGAGTATTGTTCATGTTATGGTGTTGAATTAATATTATTTATTTAATAATTTATTTCAATTAATTTGAATACATTATTTTAGTGATTTTAATATGATATGAAATTTCAAACCAATAAATGGTTTACTTTCTAAATTTTTTAATAACATGGATGTTATTTATTGAGCTTTATTCATTGCATGAGATTTTTGGAATGACCTTGAATACTTAAAAAGTATATGATTTTATTATGTATATAATTATTATTGTATAAAAAACTATTATTGAAATTAAATTATTAAATTATTAAATTATTAATGATTACTAATATGATATGTAATCAACAATAAAATTAAAATATTATTTTTTTTATGATGAAATCAGATTTTTGTGATGGTATTTAGTACCTAGAAAGTATGTTAATGATTAATTTCACATTAAAAAGATCATGAATGGAAATTAATTTAATAGATTAAAATTTATATACTATTTATGATAATAAATGAGTGAAAATGTATCTCTAATTTTATAAAACCCACAATGGGGAATTTTCTTATAATGTTCTAGAATGAAATATATTTTCGGTGATATCCTACTATGATTTTGCTCACACCCTACATACAACCTCTGGTGTATGTAGACCTTATTATGTTTGACCCAGGTAAAGAAAATATGTTCCATGGTGGTGATGGTGGATTTGATTTTTAGTTTTATTATCCTTACATGTGTTTTTTCTTGTGGCTTGAGGGTGTTAGCCCTCTTGTTTCCTAGAGGTTGTTGGTAGTATAGGCAATTCCCCTCACTGTTTTGGTGTTTTTTTGTTTAAATATGTAATAATGTTTATATTTTGATAGTTTTGTTTAATTATCCATGGTTTGTGATAAATTTGAGATATTTTATTTTTATTGGATGTTTATGGAAATTATTTGAAGTAAATAACATCTAAATGCAATGTTGGATTCATGGGCACTAGTTTCCAACTAGTGGTGATTAGAAACACCCTTCAGGCCATTCAATGAGATAGGTCGTGTGCCAGGTTGGATGAAATTCCTACATATATTTGAGAAAAAATGGTATGAGATCATGATTTTTAACATTCCTTGAGTCATGCTATTTGGGGGTGTCTTGATATATTAGAGGTAGGTATTTCGGGGCTTGAGGTTATGGTCATGAGTGGGGTGTCAAGAAAAAACACCTCATTAATGACCTTAGGTCACCATGGGATGTTGGGAATTAGTTCGACTCCTCCTCTAAGTGAGACATACATGATGTAGACTATTCATTAACATCAGGTGGGGGTGAAGTGGTTTGGACTGTGATTGTTCTTGATATAGATTTTCTTTTGATTTACAAATATGTTTTCCAAGTTGTTGTTGTTGAAAATTTCAGGATATTTGGTGATAGATTATTTGGTTTGTTAAATGGTGTCAAGTAATGACTCTAAAAAGAATTCATGTTAAATAGTGGTATGAGGATTGAGAGTGTTATCACACAAAATATTATCTTCAGATAGGGGATCTTGTGGTTCAGGATGTCCAGATCTTTGGTCAGGGATTGTGCCCTAGTCATGCTCAGGTTAAGGAAGTAGAACTAGGTCCCATAATTTAAAAGGATCTGTACATACTCAAGAACAACAAATTTCTTTCCGAGGTAGCATGGATCCCTAGGAAGAAAAGGATTTGATTTAGAATACTAATAGGTTTATTGGATTAGTTAACACACATGAGTCCATTAGGTGTATGTTTGATTTATTATTGTTGGAAGGTCCTAGTCAGAGGTGGTGGGACATAGTGGTTCAAGATGAGAATCATGAGAATATGATTTGAAAGGTTTTCAAAGTAATATTTAATAATAAGTATTTCTATGTGACCTAGGACTTCACTAAGACATAGGATTTTATTGGTATCAACTATGGGGATCAGACCATGTTGAAGTGTTAAAACGGCTTCACTGAGCTAGTCCATTTTGTTCCGAACAATGTTTCTAATGACAAGTTGAAGGATCAGTAGTTTCAAATGATTTTTCGGATGAATATATAATATCATATCTTATTGATCTAGATGATGTCCTATGAAATGGTAATTAATCTTTCTTTAATGGTATAGATTTAATGATTTGGAATGTTTTGTTTCTCTGGATCTATTTCAACATGGCATCAGGGTAGTTGATGTTCATCTAAAATGAAGCCGGAGAAAGGCAATAATGAAAATAGTGGAGGTGGTGGATCATTCCATCATTCCAAACCATTTTTGTCCACATATTTAGATGATGGGTTAGTCATGTGTCTTCAGTGTGGAAATGCATATCATATGTGGCCAACGTGTTTGTCTCCACCTAGACCTTGTCACTAATTTATAATTATGGGAAATGTTTTACTGTTTTGTAACGTGGAATTTCTAAATTAGGGTGGTGCTGGTTCCCCAGCCTCTAAATGGATGTCAACCAAGTAAAAATTGTCCAGGACAATATATTCTTAGTATTGTGGTTATTGTGGTACGGATATATCTACTTATGGACAGAGTCATCCTAAGGTAGAGCTTTAGGTTAGTGGTCATTCTCAGGCTCATGTAAAAACTAGGCACCTCTATTATCTGGATCTAGAAATAGTAGAATATGATATTAGAACTATGATACTTTGAGGTACAATTTTTATTGCATCATCCATATTTGCTTCCTTATTTAATACAAGTTCCTCAGTTTCTTTTATTTCTAATTATTTTGTTAATTGTTTTGAGTTTCCAATTGTGCTTATGTCATATGTAATAGAGTTGGTAACTCCACTTTCTAGGAAGAAAGAGTAGGGTTTTAGGATCCCCTATTATTCGGTCACCTTATCAAGGATTGAGCTAGAATGGTATTTTCTAGTTTTGGAAATGGACCTCTTTAACATGATATTCATTATGAATTGGATGGTGCATTTTTAAGCACATGTCGATTGTTAACAATGATGAGTCAGTTTCGTATAACCTTATGGAAGCTCTTTGGTCCTTCAATGTGAAAAAGATCCTCGATAAGAACATGGTAGACCTAGACTTTCAATGTAACGCCCTGACCCCAGTTACCCAGAGTCGGTGCATTATTACATAACATTGGCATGATCACAAGAAAGATCAAATCTCGAAAGACCGATGGTTTAGTAGCCTTGGAAACACTAGATATATTCATAAGTTTTACATTACATCAAAAAATGAAAAACTACTACAACAACATAATGTCTCCATAATACACACTCATATCCCCACATAATATCCATGCAGGTCATTCATAATTTACTTCTTCACTTCCTGGGAAAAATAAAACATAGAAAAGGGGTGAGCTCAAATGCCTAGTAAGGATAACAATATACCAGAAACTTTCATAAATAAGAATAAACATTTAAGGCAATGTATAACTAAAACAAAAGCCTTTCAAACATGAACTTTCATCATGGTACGGCATAAATAAAATGAGATAATGCCATTTACTTATTCACATGGATATTCTACTAATCGAATAATCACATGCAAAAATCAATAACCACTTTCATAATGTTGGAATGCATAATGCCATACTATCATAACCACATAGTCAAGGTCTCGTGCGAAGACTACAAATAAGATTTTGTCAAGGCCTTGTGCCAAGACACTAGTTTGTCTCATGATACCTACCGATGCATCGAGGAGCTATAGCGGGCTCCACCCGTCACTTACTACGTCCAATGCATTCCCATATGAAAAGGTTTAAACATAACATAAACATTCGTATTAAAACTAGTATACGAAATGTCAATAATTTCACCATAAACTATGAATGGTATAAAAATAGCACATCCACAGTCAAACATATCACAAAACCTTCAGTACAATATATAAGTTTTGTATCATAATAAATCAACTTCAAATAATCTTAAAATCCATCAAAGGATGTTGACATGGATAAAATCAATATTCTTTTTAAAGAAATATCTCCTTTTATTTTGAAATCATTTAAGATCCATATAAAATAAAACATTTTCTTTGAAAATATTCTTATAAGATTGTAAGGGAAGCTTTGAAGATTTTATAAAGGCGTAAAATAGCCGCACCCACCGTATAAGTTAAAAAAACATTCTTACCATAATTCTGTCGAAAAGGTTAAAAAGGACCTTGTTTTGAAAACGACGGAAAGATTACTTTATAAAACTCTTATAAAAAAGTCAAACAAGGGTATAAATGACTTTAAACCATATTCTTGTAAATAATAAATATGTTTTGAAATACATTTCGAAGAAACATGGATGTGGATGATAAAGAAATCTCAGTAGATTATTACGTATAAACAACCTCGGATAATAAAGAGATTGTGAAATAACCCTTACCTTGTACTTTTCCTTGGTTGGGGTAGGTTAACCTCCTATATAATGGTGAAATAATTGTTATTAAATTATACAATAATCATATACATTAATATGATATCATATATGATCTTTTAATATTGTTTGATAATAATATCTTAGTATTATCGTTGTTTTGTGTGTTAACTTACTTGTTTTCTTTTATATCTTTTGTTACGTAAGACATGTTTGTAAAGGATAGGTTTTATATTATTCATATCCAGAATGATATCAAGTCCTTAAACATCATTTTTAAATCATCAAATGATAATTATACTTGAATAGATACGATGGAGAATGAATCTCATCGCGTTCGTGGAGACGGTAGTCCGTACGTACGCACGAGCGACAATATCATTATTTTGATATTAAAATAATATATAAATGGATGGTATATCATATATACAGAATAATTAACATGTTATATTTATTATTTACATGAGTTACACATCATTATTATACCCATCCAAATAATATTATATTGAATAACAATTACACCACGACGTGGAGACGGTAAGCCGTACGTACGCACGTATGGTGACATGTTATTCAAAGGGTGGATAGAATACTGAATATGGTTGTACCATATTTATAATAACATCAAAGTATATATATGATACTGGATTTATTATTTTAGAATGGTAACATCAAAGGAAGAAGAAGTGGAAGAATAAATGAACTTAGAAAAGGGTGGTGAAATCATTACCTCTTCTTCGGCTTCTTCCTTTTGATTTGATCAAAAGGGCTCCATAGGTTGTCTTTATGATCCAAATAAGGACTCTAGGTTGTAGTGAGGGATGTTGGGAGAGTATTTGGGCAGAGTTTTGCCGAACCAAAAGTCTTTGAAGGTGTGAAGAAATGAGAAAGAGGAGTGCCCTTTTATAAGAGGGGTGAGGGGAACCTTTGGAAAAGCTAGAAATATTAATTTATAATAAATTCATATTAGGTTTATAATGGCTCCAAAGTTGATTATTAAAAGGTTAAGGTGGGGATGGGTAGAAAACAAATCAACCAATAGAATTTAGACAGGTTTGGGTACTTATATTAACCTTATATTTAAGTATTAACTCTAAGTTAATTAGTTTCACTTTTACAATGTATCTTTGTATTTTTATATAATATGGTTAATAAACTTACTAAATACATCCAAGCGACCCCCAAGTGGTACATTAATGATGAAACTATCATTATATAAGTCTCCTGTCCGAACCGTAGATTTTTAGGAATTTAATATCAATTAATAATATAATATTTGTTTTAAGAACTCTTTTATGTCAATTTTGACACTATTCAATTGTTGATTTTTGTGAAACTCATAACAGATTGATTACTTCTAAAAAAGTCAATTAAATCAATCCTAATATATCATATTATCCTAAAAAATTAGTTTAATTCATTAAAAGTTTCATATTATATTTATTTGGGTAATTATAATATCAATTATTTTAATTTTTCACTATTATAATAATTACTGCATCATCATTGTGTCATAAATAAAATAAATTATTTAATGTCTAAAAATTATAAATAAAATATCATTATGTAGGAAATCTTTTTATCTTTCTAATTAATATTTATAATCTAAAATCCAACATATATAACCCTATGTAAAAATTGTTCTTCTAAAAGATATATGCTTGTGTCATTTTTGAATTCATTTTAACTTAATTAAAATAAAGTGTCATTATCACTTACAAGTGGATCCATGGGGTCCCAAAATCGACCCAAAGATGCCCATGGTCTACCATGTATCAACCAATAGGGTTAAGACACGTTTTAGGGTAATTTAGTATTATTATAATATTATTTTTTAACCCTTATTTACCGGATTTACCCTTAACCATAGTAAATAAAATATTTACCGTAGTAATTATTCAAAATGTCTAAAAATAAAATTTACCTATTTACAAAATTTGAACATCCTGATTCAAAATATGGAATCCATTTTACTAAATTCAAAACACAGAAGTGGCAGAAATTAATTTAAAATTAATTCTCGCTGTCAAAACAAAAAGCGTGTTTTTAAGAGATAATAACTATCAAAAGATTGACACTTGTTTATGTTTGGTTTAGTTGTTAAATTATGTCCAATGACCAACATTATATTAAATGGTAAACATATATTCTAAATATACTTTAAAACTACTAAAATTCATAATTTTTCACTATAAATTATTTTGATTAAAAAAGTTGTTTTTAATTAAAATTTAGTAATTTTCACTATTCATCAAAATATGAAAGTTATCCGAAAAGTACCAAAATTTCACCTTAGGCAAAATTAGATATTCCAAATCCAAAAATGAAGTCAATTTTGAAATATAAAATATATATAATTTTAAAAAGTAGGTATTACTATTCATAACGGCTAGATTGATTGGTTGTTAGAACTCAGTGTTGCGTACAACACATGCTATCGCATTATTCAAAGAGAAGCGTACCGTAGAAGCTTGGGGTGTTACATTCTCCCCTCCTTAAAATAATTTCGTCCTCGAAATTTCTAGAATACTATCGCATGAAAAGACTCGGGTGGTTCTTCATCATAAGTTCCTCGGGTTCCCACGTTTCTTCTTCCATCTTATGGTTTCTCCACAAAACGTTTACCAGACGCGTCGTCCGGTTTCTCAGTAATTGTTCTCTCGTATCAAGAATCCTGAAGGGCTCTTCACAATAGGAAAGATCTGGTTCCAATTCTAATTCCTCATAGGTGAGTACATGCGTTGGATCAGGAATGTATTTCCTCAACAGAGATACGTGGAACACATCGTGAACTTTAGAGTGACTTGGCAGCATTGCCAATCGGTAAGCTACAACCCCAATTCGTTCTAGAATTTCAAAGGGTCCGATGTACCTAGGACTCAATTTACCTTTCTTACCAAGACGTATGACTCCCTTCCATGGAGATACCTTTAGGAAAACATGATCACCGACTTGAAATTCCAAATCCTTCCTTCGATTATTGGCATAGCTCTTCTGCCTACTTTGAGCTGCTCTGATGTGATTTTGGATTACCTTCACCATTTCCATCGTTTCCTCCACCAGTTCTGGACCTACAAGTTTTCTTTCACCAACGTCATCCCAACAGGTTGGTGTATGACATCTCTTTCCGTATAAAGCTTCATATGGTGCCATCTGAATACTCGAATGGAAGCTATTGTTATAGGAAAATTCTACCAGTGGTAAATATTGATCCCACATACCCTGAAAGTCAAGTGAGCAAGATCTCAACATGTCTTCTAAGGTTTGAAAAGTCCATTCTGATTGTCCGTCTGTCTGAGGGTGGTAATAAGTGCTCAAATGAAGTTCAGTATCCAGGGATTTCTGAAGACTTTTCCAAAATCTTGAAGTAAAATGGGGATCACGATCAGAAACAATTGATAAGGGTACTCCATGAAGTCTCACAACTTCATTAATATATAGTCTTGCTAGACGTTCCAGGGGTAGATCTTCTCTTATAGCAAGAAAATGTGCTGACTTGGTAAGACGATCAACAATAACCCATATTACATCATTCCTTCTAGGAGTCTTTGGTAGCCCCATGACAAAGTCCATCGTAATATTGTCCCATTTCCACTCCGGTATGGGAAGAGGTTGCATGACTCCTCCAGGCTATTGCCTTCCAGCTTTCACTTTTTGACAAACCATACATCTTGACACAAAATCAGCAATCTCCCTCTTCATGTTGTCCCACCAAAAATGTTCCTTCAAATCTCTATACATTTTTGTGCTCCCAGGGTGTATAGAGAAATTGGAACTATGAGCATCATCCAGCAATTCCCTTTTTAGATCAGGTTAATCGGGAACACAAAGTCTCTTCCCAAATTTCAAAATTCCATCTTCATACACAAAGTATCTCAATCTCCCATCATTCACAGCTTTAATCTTCTTTTGGAATTCTTCATCATCGGTCTGAGAACTCTTAATCCTTTCTAGTAAAGATGGTTTGGCAACCATTTGAAAAAGCATTGATGTTTCACCTTCCCTGGTTATTCCCATGTCCATCTTCACTAGATCCATGAAAATTGGATCCCTTTCAATTCTCATATTGTTCAAAACTCCATGGTCTTTTCTACTCAAAGCATATGCCACCTTGTTTTCCTTCCCCAGGTGGTAGTGTATCGTACAATCATAATCCTTGAGTAATTCAAGCCATATCCTTTGCCTCATGTTGAGTTCTTTTTGTGAGAAAATATACTTCAAACTCTTGTGATCAGTATAAATCTCACATTTTTCACCATAGAGGTAGTGCCTCCATATCTTCAAAGAAAAGATCAGAGCTGCTAACTCGAGATCATGAGTAGGATAGTTTTGTTCATGAATTTTCAACTATCGCGATGCATAGGCTATAACTCTATCATTCTGCATAAGGACACAGCCAAGTCCATTCTTTGATGCATCACTATAAATAACGAACCCATCATTACCTGATGGTAGAGTCAATATAGGAGCATTGAATAATCTTTTCTTCAGTTCTTCAAAACATTATTCACACTCTTTTGTCCAAACAAATTTAACCCCTTTACGTGTGAGCTTCGTTAACGGGTTAGCCAATCGGGCAAAATTCTGGACGAAATGTCGATAATAACCTGCCAAACCGATAAAACTGCGTACCTCAGTTATACTCGTAGGTGCTAGGCATTCTTGGATTTCCTTGGTCTTAGAAGGATCAATAGAGATTCCATCTTTAGAGACAATATGGCCAAGAAAAGAAATCTCATGAAGCCAAAATTCACACTTGCTAAACTTCCCATATAATTCATGCCTCCTTAGAGTCTTCAAGATAATGCGCAAGTGATTTTCATGATCTTCGTAGGTTTTGGAGTATACCAAGATATCATCAATAAATACCACCACAAATTCATCGAGATACTCCTTGAAAACTCTATTCATCAGATCCATGAATACAGAGGGTGAATTAGTCAATCCAAACGGCATTAAAGTAAACTCGTAATGCCCGTACCTGGTTCGAAATGCTGTCTTCGGAATGTCTTCTTTCTTCACACACAACTGATGGTATCCAGATCGAAGGTCAATCTTTGAAAAGTATTGAGCTCCATGCAGTTGGTCAAATAAATCATCAATGCGAGGTAGGGGATACTTGTTCTTTATCCTTATATCATTGATCTCTCTGTAGTCGATACATAACCTCATAGATCCATCTTTCTTTTTAACAAAAAGAATAGGGGCTCCCCATGGAGAAACACTAGGGAGAATAAATCCTTTATTACTCAATTCCTCTAGTTGTTTCTTTAGTTCGACTAACTCTGCAGTATCCATTCTGTAAGGGGTCTTCGATATAGGCCTTGATCCAGGAATTAAATCAATGGAAAACTCAACTTCTCGTTCTGGAGGATGTCCAGGTAAATCTTCCGGAAATACATCTACAAATTCTTTCACAATAGGTACATATTCTATTTGAAAATTCCTTTCCTCACAGACAGTTATTTCATTCTCTTCCTCCCCAATAATTGAATTAAATTGAGCTACTGGGGGTGGATCTAAATAAGAATTAGGTGGTGACGATTCTGCTCTAAAGATATGGTGTTCCTAATCATTATCATCAAGAATCGTAACCTCTTTCTTTTTACAATAAATCTTCGCATCATAGTCCGAAATCCAGTCCATACCGAGGATTATATCAAACTCAATCATAGGTATGACGATGAGATCAGTAGATAAAGAAAATTTATGTTCTCTAATGGGGACTGATTCACAAAACTTTGTTGCAATGATACTTCCCTTAGGAGTTTTAACTGAAAACTCCCTTATTAAATCAAATTGGAAATATCTAATTTTCTTAGCAAACTGGGAAGACATGAAACATTGCGATGATCCAGAATCAAATAATGCATTTGCTAAACTTGAGAAAACCATTAAATTACCTACCACCACGTCTTTCGGAGCTTCTACCTCAGCAGTAGTGATAGCATTAGCTTGGCCTTGATCCCTTGGCCTTTTCTGAGGTAAGTTCTCCTGACGCTTAGGACATTCATTCGCATAATGTCCCATCTCCCTGCAATTGTAGCACTGAACGTTGGTGGCTTCCTTCTTCCCTTTGCAATCACGAGCTTGGTGGCCTTTTTCACCACACTTGTAACAGACTCCCATTCCTTTCAAGCAAGCACCGAGGTGTTTCTTCCCACATTTACCACAGGATGGATATTCAACCTTTCCTTTCTTCCCCTTATTTCCATTCCCAGATTGATCAGCAGGCCTCTTCTTCTCTTGCTTTGCTTTAAAGTCATAAGACTTAGAGAATTCCTTTTCGGTCTTGATAGCACATGAGATAATGTCTTCGTATGACGAAAAGGATTGTGAGACTAATGCTCGACGGAGAAATGGTTTTAACCCATCAAAGAAACGATCAATCTTACTTCTTTGGTTACGTATATAATCACCAGCGTACCTTGCTAACCTTGTAAAGTTAGCCTCATACTTTGTGACATTCCTATCCTCCTTCTGTCTCAGACTTAGAAATTGCCTTTCCGTATCTGCTCGATGGTCGCGAGGAAAGTATTTTTCTAAAAACAGATCTTTGAACTCCCTCCATTCCATATTTGATACTTCATCATCTCCCTTCGTATTTTTAATCAATGACCACCATTGATCAGCATCTCCAGTGAGGCAGTAAACTGCCATGATAACTTTTTCCCTTTCACTGCTCCCCAAAGCCTGAAATATTTTCTCTAGGGAATTTATCCACTGCTCGGCTACTAAGGGATTTGTATTCCCATTGAACGTTGGTGTTTGTTACCTCATGAATCGATCTAACATTGATCCTCCACGCTGCGGATCAGGGTGCTCCATACGGGTAAGGTTATTATTCATAACCTGAGTAAGTTGTCCCAGTATGGTGATTAGCTGATCAGCACTAGTTGCATCACCAGCCCCACTATAATTATCTTGAGAAGGAGGGAAATCCCTACATGGAGTGCGTGCATTGATACGGTTTCCATTTCTTCCACTAGGCGCCATTTCTAAACAATGGCATAAACTAGATCAGTTTATGAATCAAAATACATAATCTCATACTTATAAAACGCTTAACATAAATTGAACTATTTATGGATATAATCCATAATCATAAAAATGTTTTCTTTGAGGAAGTATATACTCATAATCCCTTCAAAATTATTTGTAAAGAAAATGAGAGTTATCCTAAGCATATCCCCCGGGAGTGTCGTAACCAATAGTGCAGCAAGGCCCGTTGTCGTGCACCAGTTCCCGTTCGAGTCTAGCTCAAAGCGGTGTTTTCGGGTTTTACCCCTAGGTACATCTGTTCCAGAGCCGCCTCTACCTGCTCGTATCTAGACAGGGATGTATTTCTCGGAAAACTCACAAAATCCCTACAATACCAAAATTCTAGGATGTTCTTCTACACTAATCCTCAAAGTTCATCTTAGGTCTACGTGCTCTAATCAGAGTTTATCTAAATCTAGCTTCCAAGGTTTGTACTAAACTTTCTTTGATACCAACTGTAACGCCCCGACTCCAGTTACCCAGAGTCGGTGCATTATTACATAACAATGGCATGATCACAAGAAAGATTAAATCTCGAAAGACCGATTGGTTTAGTAGCCTTGGAAACACTAGATATATTCATAAGTTTTACATTACATCATAAAATGAAAAACTACTACAACAACATAATGTCTCCATAATCCACACTCATATCCCCACATAATATCCCTGAAGGACATTCATAATTTACTTCTTCACTTCCTGGGAAAAATAAAACATAGAAAAGGGGTGAGCTCAAATGCCCAGTAAGGATAACAATATAGCGGAAACTTTCATAAATAAGAATAAACATTTAAGGAAACGTATAACTAAAACAAAATCCTTTCAAACATGAACTTTCATCATGGTACGACATAAATAAAATGAAATAATGCCATTTACTTATTCACATGGATATTCTACTAATCGAATAATCACATGAAAAAATAAATAACCACTTTCATAATGTTGGAATGCATAATGCCAGACTATCATAACCACATAGTCAAGGCCTCGTGCCAAGACTAAAAATAAGATTTTGTCAAAGCCTTGTGCCAAGACACTAGTTTGTCTCATGAGACCTACCGATGCATCGAGGAGCTATAGCGGGCTCCACCCGTCACTTACTAAGTCCAATGCATTCCCATATGAAAAGGTTTAAACATAACATAAACATTCATATTAAAACTAGCATACGAAATGTCAATAATTTCACCATAAACTATGAATGGTATAAAAATAGCACATCCACAGTCAAACATATCACAAAACCTTCAATACAGTATAGAAGTTTTGTATCATAATAAATCAACTTCAAATAATCTTAAAATCCATTAAAGGATGTTGACATAGATGAAATCAATATTCTTTTTAAAGAAATATCTCCTTTTATTTTGAAATCATTTAAGATCCATATAAAATAAAACATTTTCTTTGAAAATAATCTTATAAGCTTGTAAGGGAAGCTTTGAAGATTTTATAACGGCGGAAAATAGCCGCACCCGCCGTATAAGTTAAAAAAAACATTCTTACCATAATTCTGTCGAAAAGGTTAAAAAGGACCTTGTTTTGAAAATGATGGAAAGATTCCTTTATAAACCTCTTATAAAAAAGTCAAACAAGGGTATAAATGACTTTAACCCATATTCTTGTAAATAATAAATATGTTTTTAAATACATTTCTAAGAAACATGGATGTGGATGATAAAGAAATCCCAGTAGACTATTACATATAAACAACCTCGGATAATGAAGAGATTGTGAAATAACCCTTACCTTGTACTTTTCCTTGGTTGGGGTAGGTTAACCTCCTGTATAATGGTGAAATAATTTTTATTAAATTATACAATAATCATATACATTAATATGATATCATATATGATCTTTTAATATTGATTTGATAATAATATCTTAGTATTATCGTTGTTTCGGGTGTTAACTTACTTGTTTTCTTTTATATGTTTTGTTACGTAAGACATGTTTGTAAAGGATAGGTTTTATATTATTCATATCCAAAATGATATCAAGTCCTTAAACATCATTTTTTAAATCATCAAATGATAATTATACTTGAATAGATACGATGGAGAATGAATCTCATCGCGTTCGTGGAGACGGTAGTCCGTACGTATGCACGAGCGACAATATCATTCTTTTGATATTAAAATAATATATAAATGGATGGTATATCATATATACAGAATAATTAACATGTTATAATTATTATTTACATGAGTTACACATCATTATTATACCCATCCAAATAATATTATATTGAATAACAATTACACCACGACGTGGAGACGGTAAGCCGTACGTACGCACGTATGGTGACATGTTATTCAAAGGGTGGATAGAATACTGAATATGGTTGTACCATATTTATAATAACATCATAGTATATATATGATACTGGATTTATTATTTTAGAATGGTAACAACAAAGGAAGAAGAAGTGGAAGAAGAAATGAACTTAGAAAAGGGTGGTGAAATCAGTACCTCTTCTTCGGGTTCTTCCTTTTGATTTGATCAAAAGGGCTCCTTAGGATGGCTTTCTGATCAAACTAATGCCTTTAGGTTGTAGTGAGGTATGTTGGGAGAGTATTTGGGCAGAGTTTTGCCGAACCAAAAGGCTTTGAAGGTGTGAAGAAATGAGAAGAAGGAGTGCCCTTTTATAAGAGGGGTGAGGGGCACCTTTGGAAAAACTAGAAATATTAATTTATAATAAATTCATATTCGGTTTCTAATGGCTCCAAAGATGATTATTCAAAGGTTAAGGTGGGGATGGGTCGAAAAAAACTCAACCAATAGAATTTAGACAGGTTTGGGTACTTATATTAACCTTATCTTTAAGTATTAACTCAAAGTTAATTAGTTTCACTTTTACAATGTCTCTTTGTATTTTTATATAATATGGTTAATAAACATACTACATACATACAAGCGACCCCCAAGTGGTTCATTAATGATGAAAATATCATGATATAAGTCTCTTGGCCGAACCTTATATTTTTAGGAATTTAATATCAATTAATAATATAATATTGTTTTTAAGAACTCTTTTATGTCAATTTTGACACTATTCAATTGTTGATTTTTTTGAAACTCATAACAGAATGATTACTTCGAAAAAAGTCAATTAAATCAATCCTAATATATCATATTATCCTATAAAATTATTTTAATTCATTAAAAGTTTCATATTATATTTATTTCGGTATTTATAATATCAATTATTTTAATTTTTCACTATTATAGTAATTACGACATCATCATTGTGTCATAAATAAAATAGATTATTTAATGTCTAAAAATTATAAATAAAATACCATTATGTAGGAAATCGTTTTATATTTCTAATTAATATTTATAATCTAAAATACAACATATATAACCCTATGTAACAATTGTTTTGCTAAAAGATATATGCTTGTGTCATTTTTGTATTCATTTTAACTTAATTAAAATAAAGTGTCATTATCACTTACAAGTGGATCCATGGGGTCCCAAAATCGACCCAAAGATTCCCATGGTCGAACATGTATCAACCAATAGGGTTAAGACACGTTTTAGGGTAATTTAGTATTATTATAATATTATTTTTTAACCCTTATTTACCGGAATTACCCTTAACCATGGTAAATAAAATATTTACCACAGTAATTATTCAAAATGTCTAAAAATAAAAGTTACCTATTTAAACAATTTGAACATCCTGATTCCAAATATGGAATCCATTTTTCTAAATTCAAAACACAGAAGTGGCAGAAATTAATTTAAAATTAATTACCGCTGTCAAATCAAAAAGCGTGTTTTTAAGAGATAATAACTATCAAAAGATTGACACTTGTTTATGTTTGGATTAATTGTAAAATAATGTCCAATGACCAAAATTATATTAAATGGTAAAAATATATTCTAAATATACTTTAAAACTACTAAAATTCATAATTTGTCACTATTAATTATTTTGATTAAAAAAGTTTTTTTTAATTAAAATTTAGTAATTTTCACTATTCATCAAAATATGAAAGTTATCCGAAAAGTACCAAAATTTCACCTTAGGCTAAATTAGATATTACGAATCCAAAAATGAAGTCCATTTTGAAATATAAAATATATATAATTTTAAAAAGTAGGTATCACTATTCAAAATGGCTAGTTTGATTGGTCGTTAGAACTCGGTGTTGCGTACAACACACGCTATCGCATTATTCAAAGAGAAGTTTACCGTAGAAGATTGGGGTGTTACATTCAAAATTAGGAATCCTTGTATTTCATTTTACATTTTTCATATTGGAGGATTCCAATAGAACTTTTTAGAGTGGAATCCCTATTTTGGTGGATGAGTTCCCATAGGTATATCTAGATGAATTCTCAGGGTTTCCTCAAGATTGAAATTTGAAATTCACCATTGGTTTGACACTGGTTACAAAATTAATATCACTTATGTCATACCTTATGGACCCCACCTAGTTATGATAATTAAATATACAGATGGATGATTTGGATTGCAATGGAATAATTCACTTGAAAATATTTCATTAGGTCATCTTAGTTTTGTTTTCTAAGAAGGCCGATGGATATATTTTGTTGTGTAATGATTAAAAAATGTTAAATACGGAAATAATTGAGAAAAACTATACATTTAATCATATTAATGAACTCATTGGTCAGCTCAAGGGGGAAAGTGGTTCTCCAATATTGATTTTCATTCTGGGGATCATCAGGTTTGAGTTAAAGAGGTTGATGTTTTGAAATCATCATTCCAAAATAGCTATGACTATATTGAGTATTTGGTAAGGCCATTAATGTTTATGAAATATCTATTAGTTTTCATGGTGCTCATGAATTTGGTGTTCCATAATTTCCATGATTCCTTCATTGGGGTATTCATGGATCGAAACCTAATTTAATCCAAAACCAAGGAAGAACATGAATGGTACTTGAATTTTTTTTTGGGAACTCTCTAAGATCACTTTCTCTATACAAATATTTTAATGTGAAACCTCTAGATTTGGGAGGTGATGTTTTTGGGTCTTGTGATCTTGAAGCGTGGGGTTTTATTGACCATTAATAAAATTGGTGACATGACATCATTGGTTCATCCAATGAATGTTTTTGAAATTAGAATATTTCTAGGAGTGTCAGGTTGTTACATGTTGTTTGTTCAAGATTTATTTCGTATTTCATAACTGATGAGGTTGCTCACCTGAAAAAGAGGTAATGTTCAAGTTGATCTTAGAATGCCAAGCATAATTTTAGGAGATTCAGTGGTGGTAGAACACTATCCATGTTTTCATATTTCCAAAATATAAAAAGGGATACATGTTATACTATTATAACTAATTTATTGGTCTTTGGATTGTGTTTATGCTGGATGACCATGTGGTGGCATATGGTTCTTGTGATATTTGACATCACGAAAGCAGCTTTCCATCCCATGGCCTAGAATTAGCAGAATAGATTAATTACATGATGTCATGTCATCATTATCTTTTTGGGGAGAAGTTTTAGTATAATTAGACTATAAGGGAAAGGCCTATATATTCTCCTTGAGGTATCTAAATTTGAGGTTTCTTCATTGGGTTGAATACCTTTTGGGGTTTGATTCTAATTTTGGTTACACACAATGAAAAGGTATCATTGTTGATGATTCTATTAGAAGGATGAATCTTGATGCATGCAGTGAAAGAATCTAGTGATGAATGGGACTTGATGGTTATTTTCTCCCTCATTCATTTGGAGAAAATGGTGAAAAATGGAGGTTTATTATTTTCCAGTGTTTAGTTGACACCCTCCCTCAAGAATTTGATTTGGTAATAGAATCTTGGCTATGAGCTATGAAAGTAGTATATGAATTCTATAAATGGTGGGGAGGTTCCCAATGAGTGGACTTTTTCATAAGGTGGAAATATTTTCTTCATGGTCTTGGTGGTGTTTTCATTTCCATTACAGTAGGTCATGATTCCAGATATCCACAAGTATCATTGAATCATACATCATAGGACCACTAATATGTTTTATTATGTGTATCGTTAGTTTTGGGGTCCGGTTATGATATGTGATAAGTTATGACCTTTCTGGTGATGAAGCTGATTGTTTTCAAGTGAAGTTATTTTTTTAAGAAATTTTTATTAAAAAAAGGAAGTTATAGTAAAAAGGAAGATCACCTCACTTTTTATTTTTTGTGGATTTCTATCTGATAATCATATTTGGAATAATATGTATCACAAATTATGAAAAGGTTCGTCATATCAAGGAAAATATAGATGAAATAAAATATTCCTTGGATTCTGAATTAGTAATGAAAAGGTCGATCGTATTGAGAATGAATAATACTAGAAGTAAATGGTCATCAGACTAACTTTGAATCTAGTATAGAAGGTGAAATTGTATTAGTGGATAACTAGAGTATTTATGGCTATGATAAAAGAATTGTTATGATGGATCTTTGATCTTGATGTTATCATAAATCATAAGTAAATTGTGGAAGTTAGGATGAAAGATTGATGTAATAATGGGGGAATAAAATAGATGCTTCTGATTGTATTCATATTCATTTAAAGGAAGAAGTGTGTTAGGGATTGTATTTTTCCATGATTTTATTCAAAACAATCATATTCAAGACAATCAAATCTAGGATCAACTGGGAAACACATGGGTTGTTGAATGCAATAGATGTTATAATACATTCCAATGAAAACAAGATGATGAAGAATCTAAAATCAAATTCATCCAAAGTCATGAAGGAAGTCATGATACAAGTATAATATCAAATAAGAAGTAAAGTTAATGAAGCAATTTTATTGAGCTTGTCTAATTTATAAAGACCAATAACATATGTGAAAAATATGAGAAAACAAACGTACTAGTTTTCAGTCAGACCAAGATCCAAAAGAAACAAATCTTAGGGGAAAAAGTAAATAGAAAAGAGAATGGAGTTTCTCATGGGGAATCATATTCATAAGAGAAATAATGTGGTGAATGGACTCAAAATTCCACCATATTAAGAAAAATAATTGTTTGGAAAATAAAATAATGTGATCAACAATGTACTCAACCACTTAGGGGTTGAATTACACTATTTAATACTCAATAAGGTTTCAACTCGGTTAAGTTAATAGTTTAATAAGATTGTTGAATATTTTATTGAGGGGGATCTTTAAACATATAGAATATATTTAATTGGTATAAAGAATTAAATTATGTAGTTGTGGTGGATAAAAAACCTAGATTTAATAATCAGATATAGACTTGTTTTTGAAAATAATGATAATGGAGGAGTTGAAGTTGATAGAATATTTGAGAAAGATAATGATGATTTGAGAAGAGTTAAAGAGGTCAAGATTCACCATTAATTTCAAGAAACATGAAAATTCAAGAAATTTTGTTGAGCAGAAATATTTTGGTGATTCCCCTCAAAACCTCTAATTGGTCACGTATATAAGGAAAATAGTACATTTCACTTGATATAATAGAGGTACTATTCATTTAAAGAGAGATAATATCTGAAAATCGAGGGAGAGGAACGAGTGTTCAGTATTTTTTTATGAATTTTTGATGTATGGATGTGAAAAGATAAGAGACAAGACTACAAAGTTGTATTCAGATGACTATCATATCTAGTTATTATCATATTCATCTGTCTATCAAATTCTACTATCATCATATTTTTCTGATCATCGTATCCATATGAATTCATAAGATCATAGATTTCCATATTGGGATTTCTGGAATGAGGAAGGAAGTGTTCTGAATTTTCTTAATCGAATTCTAACAAAGTTACATCTAATCAGATTGGGTGATCAGATCTAGAGAATGAGAGTGATCAGATTAGACTGGAAAACCAAAGATTAATTCTATATCATAGTCCTTAAATTTTTTACCATCTTTTGGGTAAGAAATTGAATTATTTTTTTCAAAATAATAAATTTGTGGAATTGAGAAATAATCATAGTTAACCTGCCTTATTACATATATATTGTTTTAACCTATTGGTTCTAAGATGCTTCCCATGAACTATAGGACAATTTACAAAGTGCTACACGAGAGAATGGATATATCCTAATCATTGTAGTCCAATAATTTTTTTTATATTGGGTTGTGTGGTATTGTATCATTTCAATACCATCCTAGGGATGTATCTATTTTTAATAAATATTGAACCTTGTAAAATTGTATGCTCCTTTGGATGTGTGTTTGAATTGTTTTCTGTAGGGAATTCAATCTTTAAGAGGAGGAGAAGGTTATTTCAGGTAAACATAAATGAAAAAAAATATCATTATAATGTCCCATAATTCCCTGTAATTTGTTTAAAATTATACGGTATTATTTCAAGATGAGGGGCTTAGACAACATTTGATTCCATGGCCTGGTGAGCCCGAAATAGTCGTTCAATATTTCTTTAGGTTTATTAAAAATTGCACACATGCATGGGTTTATCGACTTAAAAATGGCTGATGGGATTAAAAAATCAGAGTACCATTGCATCTGGATCAAAAATTATCCTTAGAAATAACTTAACCTCTACTATAATTTGTAGAGGTAAAAAAGTAGTCTTTTGACTCTTTAGAAAATTTAATAAAAGAAATTTTCATAGGGGAAAATAAAGTAATGTTTTATTTTATTTTATTTTAAATTTGAATTTCATTGTAACATATCAAAAACATTATTTCATAAATGAAACAACATAATAGAAATGTTGAAACATGTTTTACCCATTTAATGTGTTAATATAATATATTATTATTGGAATAATTGATTTTCTATGAATATAGAGATTTGACGTTGGAGCGTGAAGATCGACGAACTGCCTGTGGCGAAGAGCACCATTCTCCCTTCGTTCTTTCATCCTTCGAGGGATCTCCAATGATAGTGGTAGGATGTGAATCAAGGAATGACGAATTACAGTTGTTCCTTTTCTCTTACAAATGATCCATCCTTGAGGTAGGGTTTTTTCTTGATTAAATAATTTCCACATTCATTCTTTCTAAAAAAGAAACACAGATAAGCAGACGAACATGTTGATATGTGGATCGTTGGTTCTTTTGGGGTGGATATTTTTATGTTGGGTCTGAAGTGATAGAAGCTAAGTGTTAATCATATCCATTTATCATTCTGATGTGGAGGAATCATGCCGACACAAACAAGTCTATATCCATTCATTGTGTGTGTTCTTGTGTTCTTCATGACCGAACCACTAGATAGATGACAAAGCTACATTGAAACATCAGCTGAGACGATGATGACCCAAGGAGCCCAAAAGTACTCCTAGATCAGAGAAAAGAGAAACAGAGAAAGTCTGGTGTCCTATAGAAGGATTTGTCAGTGACGGCCGACGACAACACATGGCAGTGACCGCATGTGGGAGGCGGCACGCAGTGGTGGTGGAGGTCCCCGCGACATCGGTTGTGGGGTGGCAGATTAGGGCCCTTGGCAAGGGCTGGCCGCAGGGTCTTTGAATGATGCAGCATAGATACGCATCACTCTATCAAAGGGTCGCGGTCCATCCTGACCATGGTAGGAGTGACATGCGGCAAACCTTCCGTGTTGACCGGAGCAGATGCGGTGAATTCCGCCGTGTCCGGGAGAGACAAAATGGCCCGTCATAGTAGGCCCAGTGGGAGAAGAAGGGTCAGGCTGCCCAAGTAGGCTAGACTCACGACCCAGCTTGTCTAGGCCGGACCAATGCAGTCATTGCTGGGTGTTGTGGATCAGGTCGAATCCAAGTAAGGTCGGGTCGGTCCGACCGAACCCAGACCCCTGGCTTCTTTTTACTAAAATGTCCATAACATCCAAACTGTGAGTCTGCTTGATGAGTCGTTTTCACGTTTGGGACCCTCCCAACGAGTCGCTCCTTTGGACATACTCCAAGTGAGTTTTTGTGGATGTTGGAATACAACTGATGAATGGATGAGGATATTCTATCATAATCATGCATGCTATGAGCAGGAATCATGTGGTTCATTTTTACATGATGTAATTGAAGAGCATAACATAGTTTTCCAGTAACCGAGAAGACCTCAGTGTCATGTCAGAACATCAGTTCTCAAGAGGAACTCAGTGGGACAAAAGAGGATCAATTTCTATTCAAACCTTTGCAGCCTGAATGATGACCAGTATCTGAGCGTACCTGAGTGGCCTGAAAAACTATTTGTAGCTGATCCGACCTCAGTGGCCTGATAGATTAGATTACCTCAGTGACATTCAAGGAAGAGTATCTCAGCAATACAAGATTATTCATCTTTACAACTAACAATCAGGGATTCTATTCTTTAGGTTATACCTATGTGAGCTATCCACTACTTAGTTTGTGATTTCATTTGTGGTCTTTTATTTGTGTTTTGGGGTCCCTACTGAGTATTGTGTTACTCACCCCTGCCCAAGCCTATCCTGCACAAGTTGTGTCCTATGTAGATAACCGACACTATAAAAGAGACCTTGGTTGTCCAAGACTAGGTGGTGCCCATTGAGATCAGATAGGCAAGGCATACTCCTACATCTTCTGGGATCTACTCTTCACCTACCCTATTAGGTTGGTTTTTTTGTAGACAGATTATTAAAGACATTGTACTCACTTTTTTAAACCTTTGCTTTGTTTGGTTTTTATTCTATCCCATTTTACATACAGCTTATACCTCTACTCTCCGTGGTATTTTTTGTGGTTTTCATGTTTTTTCCAACATTGTTCGCTCGGTATATTTCCCCCACTTATAGGATAATTATTTCAACAGAATTCTCTAGTGCAAGGCCTTTAAGTGGTGGGCTTGGGGTAGTCACAACACATGCCTCGGGGGATGAGTCATGACAAATTGGTATCAGAGGTGGTAGATCCTACCTTAAAGATAGAGAGTATTTGGTTTGTTTTTGGGAAATATTGATGAATGTTTCAAGTTCGAATTTCAGGCTAGGGGTGTCTAGTGTTGGTGCAATTCCCAAACTATCCATACACCATGACCATGAATTATAATTTTCAACTCAGTACTAGAAACCACCGGTTTCATGGATCATATTAACTTTGAGTTTTTCCTAATGTCCTTCTTGAGTCAGCTTACCAGGTATAACCTATTGAATGTGGTTCATCATTATCTATTTCAGGACACTTCCAGGCAGACAGCTAGTGAGGAGTTCAGTTCATGGTCACAAGGATAGTACACCCAGTGATGAGGCATTAGTACAAGGACCAGTACTAGAGATGTCCCCACCTAGAGGTGCACTGTCATTTCCACCACCCATTGGTCAGTCGTTTCTACCAGTGCTATCAATAAAGAATACACGTAGGCTAAGTTCCTTACATGAGTTCTAGAGGCAGAGATGTCCAAGGTTTTAGGGGTGAGAATAACCCCCAGGGGGAAGATTATTGGATCAATTTGGTTATGTATGTCTTCTCCCTGGTGAGGATTCCTCTCCACTAGATGAAGATATTAGCCACGATCCTTCTTCTGGACGTAGTGGGGAGATGGTGGAGCTTGACGATCAAGAGACACAATAGGGATACCCCCACCTAGATATACATTAAGCACTTCATTAGAGAAGAGTTATTTCCAGCAACATTTTACTCAGTTTAAATAAAGTATCTACTACACCTACATATGGTGTCATGACTGTAATAGAGTAGTCAGTGAGATTCACTGAGCATTCTCGCTACTCCTTGGATATAGTTCAAGACCCATTCATCATGGATAGAGCTTTTGAGAAGGGACAAGGTTAGAATATTAGGGCGTACATGGTATCAATTAGCATCCATACTCTGGATGGGGTGCTTGAGAGAGCCCTACTCATGGAGAGATTCCTATCAGGGTAAGTGCTAGTAGCAGCAACTACCAATAGACCCCAGTTAGTGAAGTCTTCAACTGTGGGTACTAGGCATTAGACATGGGGTCCCAAGCTAGCCAGGAATTTTAGGGGATGACCCCAGGATGCAAGATCAATGGTACAAGACCCCCAGTGAAGGAGGAGTTGTGAGAGGGGTATATTGTGCTACTCATGCGGCGGTTAGGGGCACGTGGCTGGTGATTTATCACCTCTCCACACAGATGACTGACAGATGGTCAAGGAACTACCGAGTTAGAGGCAGAGGTTTGAGTATGTCCCCAGGGAAGCAGATGTAGTAGAAGATCTTGTAGAGAATCATGTGGTGGGTGGAGGTTCGATGTGCTACCACCACCACCCCCAGGTGGTCCAGCATGGGATCTAGGAGTTGGTGGATAGGGTTGAGGCCAATTACAGGTGATGGAGTCTTATGACCCTGGCAATCCAGCAATGATTATAGGTATGATAAATGTCTTATTCTCCTTAGCATCTGTTCTTATAGACACATTTTTTCAGCCAATATTTCCATTCCATGGACCTCGTTCAGATCATTGAGATTATGGTAGATCCATTGGCTCAATCTATATGATTAGAGACTCCTACGGGATGGTATTATGTGTTCACACACTAGTGTAGGGAGTGTCATCTTACTATGGGAGGTAAGAGGTTTGGATAAAATCTCCAAGTAGTGGTGTCAACACCTTATGATGTCATTTTGGGTGTGGACGGTTATCCACAATCCATACTCAGATTGACTATTTTAGGTGCAGAGTGTGGTGTGTCTCTGAATATGGGACCAGGTTTTTTTCACCAAAGAAAATTGAACTATTTTAGCATAGGATGGATTTTTTTAGAAGAGGGAGAATCAGAAACTCACTAGTTTTCTAGCCTCATCCTATGTGTGTTATAAAAGAATATTCCTCACTTACCTGTAGTATTGGATGAGTATGAAGGCATCATTATTGAGGAATTTTCGAGAATTACCACCTCATTGGAAGGTTGAATTATACATAGATCTATACACCAAGACGATACTGATATTGACACCAACATATCAAATGGATCCAATAATGCTTTATGAGTTGAGGGTAGAACTAGAGGATTTTGAGAAGAGCGTATTTTTGAGACCCTCTATTTCACTATTGGCTACCCCAGTATTGTTTTCCATGAATGGAGAAGAGATTTTGAGGTTGTGCGTAGACATCCATTAGATAAATAAGGTTACCATTAAGAAAAAGTATCTAGTTCCAAGGATTTATTACCACTTCGATCAGATGAATGTGGTCAGATGGGCGTCAAAGATATATCTCAGATCAAGATATAAACATCTTTGTGTACGGGTTGAGGACATACCGAAGGCAACCTTTAGATTTCTGTACGACCACTATGTGTTCATTTTGATGCCTTTCGGCATGACAAAATCTCAATCAGTGTTCATGGGACTCATGAATAGTATCTTCCAACCCAACCTTGAATGGGTTTTCACTATATTCTTTGATGACTTCTTGGTGTACTTGGTGTCTGAGGAGGAGAACACTAAACACATGAAGATATTCCTAGATACACTTCAAGAGCACTAACATTATGGAATGCTCTTAATATTTCATTTATGGAATTAGGAGGTCCACTTCTTAAAAACATCAATTCAGAGGCTGGAGTTGCATTGGATCCATCAAAGATAGAGGTGGTGATTACTTGGGAGCAACCCAGGAACAGAACAGAGGAACAAAGTTTCTTGGGTTTCGGTGGCTACTACCGGTAGTTTATGGCATAATTTTATATGGTTGCAGTACCCTTACTAGCTTTGACATGATAGGGAAAACCCTTTGTATAGACAATGAAGTTCCAGAAAATTTTTAAAAATATGAGGTGAGGACTGATGAGTACACCCATCATGATACTACTATAGGATGGTATTGGGTATATAGTGTTCTATGATGCATCAGGTACCATACTTAGTTGATTTTTGATTTAAGGGAAAGCACTGATTGCCTATGGTTCATGACATTTGATGCAGCACAGTCAGAACTACATGACGCATGACCTAGAGCTATTGGTAGTGGTCTTTGACTTCAAGATGATGTGGAACTACTTGATGGGTGAGTCTTTTAACGTCTACTATGATCAAAAAAGCCTCAAGTATATCTTATCCCAGAAGGAAAAGAACTTGAGGTATTAGAAGTGGCTGGAGTTCTCCCAGGAATATAACATCCAGATAGTCTACACTCCCGGGAAGGAGAACGTGATGGTATACCTGATCAGAAAAAAGATCTAGTTTTTAGTTGTTGACTGTGTTTTTGGAGAAATTTTCTGGGATGCCTATATCCATCATTGATAATGATAGAACAAAATATCTCCAGTTGATGGATATCACTCCACCACTCTTATAGTGAGTTATGGAGGCCCAATATGTGGATGTTGACTGTGAGGCTAGACGTGCTCAATTTTCCACAAGACTTTCTTCTAATGGATTTTTAATTGGTGGGGAGCATTCCATCTTTTTAGGGGGCACACCATTGTACCAGTGCCATTACATGAGGAGGTTCAGAGGGAGTTCCACACCTCCCCTTTGGCGGTACATCTAAGAGTAGAAAAGATGTACCAGGACCTCTAATGTCAGTACTGGTGGACATGGATGAATAAGGTAGCAGCGGAGTTCATTTCATGATGCCTCACTTGTCAACTAGGGAAGGCAAAGCATCATGTTCCAATAGGCTTGAATTTTCCTCAATAAGTGCTATAGTGGAAGTGGTATGGTACCTCAATGGAATTTGTGATGGGTTTACCCCACACATCATGGAGGCACGATACCATCTATGAGGTCATTGACTGGCTCACCAAGTCGGGAAACTTCCTACCCATTTGAGATCGAGGTTCAATAGAGAGTTTGGGATGCCTATATGTGTAGAGGATATTTCGACTCCACAGAATCCCATCAATGATACTCTTGGATCAAGACACAAGTTTTTTCATCCCAGTTGTTGAAGGGATTGTAGGAGGTGTTCAGGACTCAGATCCACTTGAGAACAACATTCATTCCTCAAATAGATGGAAAGATAGAGGGGACTATCCATGTTTTAGAGGACATGTTTCATGCTTGAATCATGGATTTCAGTCGCAGTTGGGTGGATAACCTACCACTAGGGAAGTTTTCATACAACAAAAGCTACCACTCCACCATTGGTATGTAATAATTTGAGGTGCTATATGTGAGATCATGAAGATCACCATTATGTAAGTTATACCAAGGGGAGTAAGTACCCATGGGTCTAGAGTTGGTATGGGTTATCACTGATAAGGTACATTTCATCAAGGAGTCGATTAGGACTACACAGATCATACCAAAAAAATTATTATGATAGGATACAGAGGTGATTGGAGTTTGAGGAGGGATACCATGTGTTCTTATGAGTCATACACTAATTGGGACTGCAAATATTTGGACGGGGCGATAAGTTGTCTCTATGATTCATCGACACTTTCCAGATTTTGTGACAGGCTGGAGAGGTGGAATACCACCTATCTCATCCCTTTCATATGCACTGGGTTCATAATTTCGTCCACATATCGCATCTGAGGAGGTACATGCATGATTCATCACAAATCATTGATCGAGGATAGTTGGACATTGATGAATAGAGTGACATTTGTGGAATTCCAGGTAGAGATTACGGACTGATAGGAGTGGGGCCTTTAGGGACAATTGATTCCTCTAGTGTGCATATGGTTGAAGAATATGAATCTCTAAGAGAGAACTTGGGAGCGGAAGTGTCAGATCGGAGGTCAGTACCCCCATATTTTTTGTTTAGCCTTTGTTTTGGATTACAAGGACGTAAACCAATAAAGGCGGAGGTAATGTAATGTTTCAGAATTTAGTGTATTTGTTTTTCAAATTAAAATTTATTATTTCAAGACTAAACGCTCATATGACACTTGATTATGTGGTCTGATGTCATAGGAAGAATCCATCAAAAAAAATTTCAGTTTTTTTTAAATGGGAGCATGTGCACGGTTTTAGCAACATCTAAATGGGTTCCTGGGTTAAACTTTTGAGGGAACCACTGCATCCAGATGTCAACATAACCTCATAAAGGACTTAACCATGACCGACATAGGTCAAGTGAAAAAGATAATTTTTTGTAATTTTATGAAAATTTAATAAAAGAAATTTTCTTTTGAAAAAATAAAATAAAATTTTAGTTTATCTTATTTGAAATTTGAATTTCATTAAATATTAAAAAATATTTTGAAACACATTTTCCCAATTTAATGGGTTAATCAAAAAACGGGATCATTTGCAGAATCGAGTTGCTCTGAATTTGATAATCTTATGTTGGCAGGAGATGATTGAAGAATCACCCGTGACGACGAGCACCATTCTCCCTCCACTCTTCCATACTTAGAAGGATCAGTAATGATAATAGTGGGATGGAAATCAAAGAATGTTGAATGTAAGTGATTTTTTCTTTTCCAACAAACAATCCAAACTTGTGGTAGGGGTTTTTCTTCATGAAATTGTTTCCCCTTTCATTATTTCAAAAAACGATATGGACAAACCACTAATAGTTTGATCTGTGGATTGTTTTTTATTGTGAGGTGGAGGTGTTTATCTTAGGATCAAATGGATTGAAACTTAGTTTCAATCATATCCCTTTTTCATTCTATCATGGAGGAATCAGGCTGACATAAACAAAACTAAATTCATATATTGTGGTTGTTCTTGTGTTCTTCATGGGAAAACCCTCAGATCGATGACAAGGATACTATGAAATTATAGAAGGGATGAAGATGACCTGAGAACCCCAAAATCACTTCCGGATTGGTGAAAGGACCACCGAAGCATATCCAATAGCCCATATAAGGACCCAGCGGAGTGCTGGAACAGGAGAAAATACATGGTGAGGACCACGTGTAGGAGACAACACATATCGGAGGAGCACCACAGTAGTGGGGGTCCCCGTTACATTGGATGTATGGTGGAAACCGAGTGCTGAAGAAAATAGTCGACAGCAGGCTCTCTGTAAGACGCGACTGGATGGTTGTGGTCTAGTGGGAATATGGCTAGAGGGCCTTATGAAGAACCCAAAGGATTGAGCAGGAGAGAATGCAGCGACCACCACTATATTCAGGCGAGACAAGCGATCCTGCTCACATCAAGTTGGGTGGGAGAAAGCGGGCTGGGCCGCCCCAGTGGGCTGAGACGCCCCAGCAAGATGGGCCGCCCCAGTAGGCTAGACCCATGGCCTAGTGGGCCAAACCCAGCCAGCCAGGGTAGGGCCCAACAGACTTGGTTAGATCTAGGTGGGGTCGGATCCTAGTTTTTTTGGACCCGTGTTGGGTCGATGGACCCTGAACTAGGTCAGGTTGGGTCAGTCTGAGTTGGTTAACCTGGGCCCCGACCTAACTGGCCCATTTTTACTAAATCAACCATAACATCTATATTGTATGTTTGATTGACGAGCCTTTTGGGAATTTGGGACCGTCACGATAAGAAATTCATTTTGACGTACTCAATGTGACTTTTCAAGGATGATTGAATATGATCAATGGACTGATAAGTAGAATCTCTTGGAATCAACCATGTTGTGAACAATAATCCTATGACTGACTGTGATGTAAAGAAAGTGACAAGAGGTCCTTAGTGGCTTGGTAGCCGAGCCATAGTGTCCAAGAAGACGAGTAGTATCTGAGTAGAACATAGTGGCCCAATAGATGATAATACCTCAGTGGCTCATCGAGGATGAGTCCAACAGAAGTAAAAGATTATTCACCATTACGACTAATAATATTTCTTTCTATAATTTAGGATATAATTGTGTGACCTATACATTAATTTTTCTATACATTCCATTGTGGAATTCAATTTATGGTTCTGGGTCCTTAATGTGTATTTATTACTCATCCTTGCATGGGTTTCACCAGGACATGTCGTGTCTTGTGCGGATGACCAATGCATTGAAAGTTACCTTGGTGGTCATGGATTGGGTGGTTCCTAGTGAGATCAGACATGTGAGGCATACTTTTAATACATTTTTCAGGTTATATTCACCTATTCTTTTGATAGGGTTTTCTACAGAAGTATCTTTAGAGAAACTATACTCAATTGTTTGCAACTTGTCTTTGTTGGGAATATATTCTAGCTCATCCTACATAGATCATGTACCTCAAATCTCAGTTGTTGTTTTAGTGGTATGCATTTTTTTGTTAATTTTTAGCATTATGGGCTCAAAAAATGTCTCCCACTTGTGGGATAAAGCCTTCATCACCATTCTCCAACCCCTGGACTATTGGAGGTGGGCTTGGGGTAATCATGACAGAATCCCTAGGGGACGGGTCATGACAATCACTGATTCCCCCCTCCCCTCTCATTGATATAATCACACTGACTGGGGACTTTGAACTGGTCTCAAAGGGTAGGTTTTGTTCATTTATTCCTTGGTTATGGAGAATATGAATTGTTTTAAATGAGGTAGAAGGAAATTAAAGGGGAAAATATCTTGAAATTATTTGAATGTGGTGGCATTAGCCACATTAGAATTAAGTTTACTCAATAAAAGATAGATGATGAAAGTGATAAAGATAAAATAAATCCAATAATATCTTAGAATAAGAAGAAAGATATATGGGAATTGTATTCCATATGTAAAGAATGAAAATTATTAAAATCCAGAAGAATAAATTTTCTACGTAAATATGAAGAAAAATAAGGGAGTGATGTTGAATCTAACAAATCACTTGAGCATGGTATTTAGAATAATTTTATTGAAACATTAATTGATTAATAATTAGGAAGAATCTGTTCTGAAGAAGAAGAAACTCAACAGGAATTTCATTTGAAAGAAGAATTGAAAGAATGTTTTAGAAAGATCACTTGTATTTAAAAGAAAAAAAATGTTTCAAGATGAATATACCTCAATAATAAATAATTAATAATATTATTATGAGAAGGTAAATATGTTAATAGAATTTAACTATTTGAACAAATCTCTTAAAGAAGAAAATAATCTTAATGAAAATCTAGAATTGGGGATGAAAAAAAGAGAAGAAGATATATATCTTGTCCAAAAAAATATATCTCAATCTAATATGGGAAATACACTTTTCTAGAACTATTTTACTAATATTGGTTAAGTTTCATGAAATCATAAACATAATAAGTTTAAAATAAATTTACCTATAAAGGGTGAGAAGAAAGCTGAAATTGTTTCTGAGAAAAAGAATGCTCAAAAAGTTATGTATATGGCCAAGATTGAAAATGTGGAGACTTCAGAACTTTCAAATTATCCAGACTATAAAAATGATTTACCTGGATCTAAAAAAGTTTCAAATACTTATGAATCCAATAAAGGATAGAAGAGGAAGAAAAATAATATTGATACCATAATGGTTGGTGGTTTAAAAAACAAGATAAATAATTTTTTTGAGAAACATATTCACATTTATATTCATTATGGATGTTTCATAGGAAAATAATCTATTTATCTTTAGAAAAGATTTATTTTATGTGAAAACTAAAGAATATGGAATGATTCTTACCAGAGGCCAACATACAAAAAAGAAATTTGTTTCAGATTGATGAAATTGAAAAATATTTTTACATGTGTATGGTTGAAGAAAACCAATTGTGGAATAAAAGATTGTGGAACACGTATCCATGAAACATGAGAATGTTACATATAAGAGATAGTGTTTATGACATTCCCGATTTACAAAGAAGAATAGATTAGTTCTGTACAATTTTCAGAAAGGAAATATTAAATATGTTGTGCATTAGACAGTTGAGATTTGTTAAAGAAAAACCCTGGAGTTGATTCAATATGACATCTATGGGCCAATGAGAAAAAAATTAAAAAATGTAGATTATTATTTCAGAATTTTCATTGATTATTTTACTCAGAGTACAATGTTATGTATATGAAACATCAATAATATGATTTTAAAATTATTAAATGTTTCAGAAGGAAAGATGAAAAAGAATGTGAGTATTCTATGAAGAATTTGAGAACCGAAAGTGATGGATAACACAAAAGTGAAATTTTTTAATTTTATCTATAAAAGCATGGAATTTGACCTGAGTATAGTTCCCCATACACTCCTAAAAATGGGGTTTCTAAAAGAAATAATAGAATATTGGCATAAATAGGAAGAACCATGTTACATGAACATTCATATTCTCATTAATTTGGTACCCATGTAATTAGTATTACTATTTATATACAAAATAGTTGTTTCTATATGCCTCATTTAGATATGACTTCTAATGAGTAGTTTTATAAAAAAACTCAATGTTTGAGACATTTTAGAGATTTCGGGAGTCCATGTATTGTAAACAAGGAATGTGGAAACTATGGAATGTTTTGAGGTGGAAGGTGAATATGGAATCATTCTTGGATATGATCAGGAAGGAAGATGATATTGTTTCTTAAAAAAAGAAACAAAAAAAATTGTTCATTTTGTTAATGTGAAAGTAATTTAAAGTGTTGAGGCAGAAAAACATACTCAGATAGAAAATTAAGTTCAACAGTATAAGGAAAAAAATTTAATAAGGATATAGAAAATGTTAATCCCACTCAATAAGAAGAATTAGAATCATCTAATTCCATTGACAAGGAATATATATGGAAATATCATCCTATGTTGAGGAATAAAGTGGAAGATCATAATAGCATTTAGAATCAATATTAGAAGGTTCTAGAAATTTGATCCACAAATGCTATTAAACATACTTCCATGTATTCAAAAGTTGAGTCTAATGATGTGAAAAATGATTTTGTCTATTTGGAATGGGTTTAGACCATGAATAAATAATTGGAACAGATTGAAAAGAATGAAACATGGGATCTCATACACAATCCAAAAAAACCCAAACATCATTGGTAGAAAATGGGTCTTCTAGAACAAGATAAAAGAAGTAGGTTAAGTGGTAAGAAATAAGTTATTATTTTTTTGATATGTGTATTGAAAAATTATGGCATTGGTTTTGTTGAAACATTTTATATGGTGGAATTATAATAAAAAATTATAATATTTTTTTCTATTACATCACAACTAGGTTACATGATCATTTAAATAGATGATAAATCTACATTGCTGAATGCTGATCATGGGGAGAAGGTTATATTGAACTAACCTTGTGGATTTGTTATTAGGAAATATGAAACCTATGTACAAAAATTGAAAAAACTATCCATTTATGGGATAAAAAAATCTCTAAGGTCATGGTTTTCCAAATTGTAAGAATTCTTAAAGAAGATAATGTTCATGAAAGGAAGAGTTGAGAGATATCATTATATCAAAGTAATTCAAGAGTATTCCCTCATTTTAATAGTTTATGTTGATTAAATTATCATTGATGGGAATAATGAAATAAGTTGTGAAATATTTGATGAATAAATAAAAAGGTATTTGGAATTTCTATGCTAGGGGAAATGAAATACATTATTGGGTTAAATTTTTTGTAGAAGGAGAGGTATATTTTTGTTTCTCAATAAAATTATTAAAAGGAAATTCTCAAGACGTTTGAGAGGGAAAACTCAAAACCAATTTCCACACTGATTACAAAGGGAACAAAGCTGAGTAAAGATGGAGAAAGAAAATAAGTGGATCAGAATGAATTTTAGAATTTAAATTGATGTTTTATGTATTTGAATCCCTCAAGGCCTAATATTGTATATTTCTTTACATTATTTGAAATATTTTAATATTTACACAAAAAAATAACATTTTATTGCTAGAAAAATAATTGTTAGACACATAAAAGGCTCAATAAAATTTAGAATTAGGTTTGGAAACTCAAATATTATTGAATATTTTGGGTATTTAGATACTAATTGGGTAAAAAATATTGATGATAGAAGATCCAAATTGGTTGGAGTATTATTTTTTGGAAATAATTGTTTTAGTTTTCATTCAATAAAAAAGACTTTAGTAACACTCAGTATGAATGAAGCTGAGTATATTGTTTCCACTAAATCCACTTCTCATTTTATGTAGATAAAATCTAAATTGTAAGATTAATTTATTGAAGTGAAGTTACTATTGCTCTAGGGATGTGACAATCATATGACAATCAATCTAACCCAGAATTTGGATCAACATTCTCATTAAAAATATATTGATATCAAATATAATTTCATCATTTAGAATGTGGAGAAAAATTAAATAAATAAGAAGCATATTCCAACATCATAAAAAGTTGCGTACATTTACACAAAAACATTACCAAATGAATATTTTTATAAATTTAGGTTGACTGTGGGTATCCAAACTCTTTATCATCAAGGTAGAGGTATGTGTTTTTCCCCTCTCTCATCTTACCTTTGGATTTTATTGTTAAGGGGGGAAGAATTGTATTGTTTAAAAAATCTTTTATTTTTGTATTCATTTAAAAAATATGGAGTTGTGGGTAAGCTATGAATTCATTATTGTATTGTGAGAGAACTATTCTAACTATTTGATGGAGTAATTGTAGGAAATAATTTTTCTTTTATTCTTGGAAAGGTGAAAGACTGATGAAGAAAAGCTATGGTGGATGAAAAAGGGTTTCATAATCACTACTTTTGGACATTATGGTTTTTTTCCAATGATTCTTATTTCTTATAATGAGTTAGATCATGTAGTATTATTATTGTAGATAAGTGATCCTTTACATGAGGATATAATGTTTAGTGTTTTGGAAAACATGGATGATAATAAAATACGATGGGGGATATTGTTAGGACCAAGATGATGATAAAGGTTATTTTTTCAAGTGTTTTTTTATCGTCAAAAAAGTTATATCAAAGAAAGGATTTTTGAGAAGAAATGAGGATCACCAAAAATTTTATTTTTGGTGACATGTGGTTTGACCATAGTTTTCAGAATAATTATATTCTTAATTTTTTAAAAGTTTCATCTTTTCGAGGAAAATATGGCTGAATGAAGATATTCATCAAATTCTGAATGAGGAATGGAAATGTTGATCGTATTGAGAATGACTCTTGTGGGAAGTAAATGGTCATCAGATTCATTCTGAATCTGGTATAGAAGGTGAAATTGTATTAGTGGAGAATTAATGTTTAAATGAATATGATAAAACAAATGTGAAAATTCTTTCCTGATCTTGGTTTTCTCACAAATCATAAGTAAATTGTGAACATATATTGCAAGGTTAATGAAATAAAGGGGGAGTAAAATAAATGTTTCCGATTCTATTCAAATTCGACAAAATAAATAAGGGTTCTAGAGATCATATTCATCCCAGATCTTATTCATCTAGAACCATATTTATACCAATTTGATTCATGAGAATTATATCTAGGATGATGTGGGAAAGATAGGTGTTGTTGAAAGAAAGGGAAGTCATGATAAATTCCAGTGAAAATCAAATGTTACTAAAGTCAAACTAAAATTAAATCAATTTCATGAAGTAAGAAAAGATAAAAGTAGATGATTAATGTATAAGTAATTTTTTTGATTCCATTTTATTGAGCTCATCAAATTCATAAAGGCTAACAACATTTGTAGAAAATGTGAGAAATCTAAGGTACAAGTGTTCAGTCAGAAAAAAATCCAAAAGAAACAAATCCTCAGGTAATGAAGTAAATGGAAAAGAGAAAAAAGTTTCTCAAGTGGCATTGTATTCATAAGGGAAATAATATACTGATCGGATTCATAATGCCATCATATTTAGAAAAAAAATTACTGGAAAAGTAATGAATGTGATCTATAATGATGTTAACCATTTAGTGGTTGAATTAGTTTGTTTATTTTTCAGCAAGGTTTAAATTGGGTCAAGAGAATATTTGAATATTATTACTGAATGTGTTGTCAAGGGGTATCTCGAAAACTAATGAATACATGTAATTGGTATAGGGCATCTGATTCAGCAATCAGAATGGAGAAACAAAATCAGATTCAGAAATTGGACATAGACATGCAGTTCAAAAGATAGTTGAAGAAGTGCTAATGTTGATAGGGTATTCGATATGGATCATAAATATTTAAGGGGAGTTTATGAGGTCAAATTTTACCCTAAATTTTATGAATCATTCAAATTCAGAGAAGTTGGGTGATCTGGAAGGTTTTTGGATTTCCGGCCAAAACCTCTCATGGGTCACCTATAAAAGGGAAAAAGTATGTTGTACTTGATCTAATTAACAATCATTTTTATAAAGAGATATAATCTTTTACTTTCTAGTGAGGGAAATAAGTTTTTCATATTGTTTTGGGTGATGAAGTTACGATGGATTGAAGTGAAAAGAGAAGAGAGAATATCACAATGTTGTATTCAAAGAACCATATTATTCATGGATTATCGTATTGAGTTGTATATCAGATTATACTTTTCATTGTATTTGGATCATCATCATTTTTGGATTAATTAATTGGATAATGGATTTCCATATTGGGATTTCTGGATAGAGGAAGGATGTGTTCTGAATTGACTCGACTATATTCTTACAGAGATACATCTAATCAGATTGGGTGATCGAATATGTAGAATCAGAGAGAGAATATCATATTGGATAATTGAACATTAATTAAATATAAAATTTCGTTAGGTTTTTACCATCCTCTGGGTAAGAAATTGAAGAATTTTTTGTCAAATAATTCAGTTGTGGAATTGAAAAATAATCACAAGTAACATGCATTATTTAAAAAATATGGTTTTACCTTATTTCTATTAAAAGTATGCACACACACTTTTGGATTTTTTACATAGTGCGTCATGGGTGAATGGTTATATCCAAATCATTATAATCCAAGGAAATTTTTTCTACTGGAATGTGTGGTATTAGATCATTTCCATAGAATACCAAGTATATAGCTATTCTTATTGAATAATAAACATTGTAAATTCAGGTGTTCATGTGGATGTGTGTTTGAATTGTTTTCAATAGGGAATCGAGTCATTAACAGGATGTGAAGGTTTTTTATGGAAACCTAAATGAAAAAGTATAACTAATTTACCCCTCCCCTAATCAGTGATAAAATCGGAATGACATGGCACATTCAAGATATAGCTAACTTCATATCCTAGTGTCATGTTAGTCAATAGGTTAACGTAGAGCAACAAAGTCCATATACTTTTTTTCAAAAATTACTCATACCTACTTTAATGTGGGATGAGGTTTCCATGGATTTAATTATTAGAATATAACATACACATTGGGAGAAGGGCATAATTTGGGTATTGATTGGCCATCTAAATAAATCATCCCCTTTATTCGAATCAAGGCTTCATACAATGTAGATAAGATGGGTTGATTTTATGTTCAGGAGATAGTGAGGCTTCAAGGTGTGCCATCAGTGATTATTTGGGAGAGGGATCCCTATTTTACATCAATATTTTAGGAAGGACCTTTGAAATAAATGGGATCCCATATCATTATGATAATGACATACCATCATCAAATAGATGGTTAGATGGAGCGGGTGAATTATATCGTCGAAGACATTCTTTGTAAAATTTTGTTGGATTTTGTATGCTCCTAGGATTCCTATATGGGTTGGTAGTATTTTTCTATAATAATAGTTACCAATCCTCAATAATAATTACTCCCCTTGATATCACTTATGGCCGGTCATGTCGGTCCCCTCTATGTTGGGAAGAAGTAGGTGAGACCATATTTTTGGGAGCGATCATTATACAGGATACATCAAATAATTTCTCGTTGATCAAGCTACCTTTCATGATAGTGCAGTGCCTCCATAAGTCTTAAATTGATTATCAGTTCTGATCCTTGTAATTCTCTATTGGTGATTGGTTTTTTTAAAGGTGGCTCCTCCCATGAGTCACCATCATTTTGTTAACTAATGGAATCTAGAACTGAGTTATGAAAAACCTTTTTATATTTATTGATAGAATTGGTAATGTGGCATACTATTAAGATTTTCCATATTAGTTAACTTCAATCCAAGACATTTTATGGGTCTCGTAAATAAAAAGGACAATTTGGAACAGTCTCATGTGTTTAATTGGGATGAGTTGGAGATGGAATCTGAATTTAATTACTTCAAGTAGTCGGTGTGGATTGTGAATTCCTAGGAGAAGTTGATTCATGGGACATCCATGCCATCAGTTCAAGTTATTCGAAGGCATATAAATTATCGCCCTGAGACATGTGAGTATAATTATAGTTTTGAAGGGTAGTATCTATTTTTTGTTCTATGATTTTGTTTCGAGTTTACATTCTAAGGGTGGCTGGTGGGAAGAATTTCCACATTCGTGAACTTTTTTAGGAAGTGTATTCTTCATTTTATTCTTATATTGGTTTATTTTATTTTCCTGGGAGTTAATTATAAAATGGTGAATTTTTGACCTAGAATCATGTGGCCCGCGGTTGGAAAACGATTAGTAGAACTTGTGTGCCATCCAAGAAGATACAATGCGCCCATACCAATGGTTCGGTCTAGAGTTCATGGTCAACTACTTGGGAAAGCATCCTTCCTCTAGGAACGATGGATATTCAGTCCTCTTTGTATAGGGAGGGACCCATATTTTCTTTATGGTTTGGAGATCCATGTGTACAAACCATGTGTCCTACCCAGATTTTAAAAATGTGGGATTTCTTATTCTACCCACCCTATATTATAACCCTATTGACGGTAACACTTCCCCTTTTGGGATTTTTCACCAGAGTTTTTCACCTTCCTCATAGATCCCTTTGTCCTTAATTTATTTGTGTTTTTGGTGTGGAATATTCAAGATCTCTTCATGTAAGTCACTCCTACTCTTGTTTCCTCACTCTTATAGGTCCGCTCTTCCTTCTTCCTTAGGTTCTCCTTTATCCAAAAAATTGGTTGACCTAGTGAGTGTTCAATATTCGGTTTTTAGGATAATTTTGATGTTTATGATACGATCTTTCCTTTATAGGGTATCCTTGTAGTGTAGTTGTGTTTTTTTCAGTCGAATTCTGGATGATTCGAAGCATGAGTTAGCTGATTCCATGGATTGCAATTATTGGACGATTTTGGTATGATTTATTTGATTCGTAAATGTATTCATTGGATTCCGTGTGTGGAAAGAATCATTCATTCAATGGTTTATTGTGGGCGTGTGAGTAAAAATGGTATTTTAAAAAAAAATTGAATAATTGGGATTCAATGAAATTTCTAATGTTTGACATATGTGTGTGTAATAAGTTTTGAAAATGGTTTGCCTATTCAGAATGTTATTTTGGATTGGGTGTTTTCAATGTCGGAGATTTTTAGTAAAATTGGTGCCTTTTCAATATGTTATTTATTTTGTATTTTTTAATTTTACATGTAGTGGTCGATGTGACATGAGTAGTGGAATTTGATCACAAAGGGAATCCCATGTGACTAGATGGGCAGAATAGGACTTGTATACTTGTCGGATATATGGGATCGATGCACTTTTCCCTCTAACTAGATTGACACTACAATAATATCTAAACATTTGATGATGATTGGAGACCACTAGACCATATATTTCATTCCCATATAGTGTCTCATGCCTGAAGATGATGTAGGTTAGGGTTCCATTTCCATTCCACCATGATATGAGGTCCCTAGGGTCCCACTAACACTTGTGCCTTAAATATTTCCCATGATGACCATGTGATGTTATTATTACTATCGAAAAATGGTGCAATATAATTTACTTTACTTTTCACATTGAATATAAAATCTTGTTTTCTTTAAGTGTTTTTTCTAAAATCTTTTCCATAATGTTTTTTTGAAAATGTATCCTTTTTAATATAATAACAATTTTATTATAATGTTTTGGAAGAAAATATCTTTTGGTTGATATCTTACTAATCTTTGGATCACACCCTATATACTCCTTTGGGTGTATGTAAACCTTTTTTTTCAAGGTAACGAAAAGATATTCTTTGAACGTGATAGTGGATTTGGTTGCAAGTGTTTATCTTATTTTAGGTGTTATAGTAGGAGTCTTGAGGGCCTTGGACCTCTTGTTTCATGTAGTTTTTGGGTCTTTTGTTGGCCCCTCTCCATATTTTTATTTTCTAGTTTTTTTATAATGATTTAAAAATGTTTAACTTATGATAGTTGTGTAACTTTTGGTTACTATTACTAATCACAATTAGTATCATTATTCTTGTTTGATGTTTACAATAAAATATTTTGACTAAATCTCTCTCAAAGTTTTATATTTGATTCCCATGCACTAGTTTCTATCCCATGGGGATTGAGAACCCTCTGCAATCCATGCCATGGGCTAGGATGGGTTTTAGGTAAGATGTTACTCCCAGACTAGTTCTTGATAGTGTGTTTGAAATAAAATTGGTTTCCCAAAATATTTGGAAATAATATTAAAATAATTGATTATAATGATCAATAATTTTTCATGTATAATGTAATTAGATATAGAAATGAATACTAATATTAAGGGAATTATTAAAATAATAATTAGAGATGAAAAGAATCATAATTAAACGGATAATAGTTATTGACAAATAATATTCATCAACTGAAAATATTTTGAAGTGTTTTGAGTCCCTAATATGTCGTATTAATTACCAATGATGACATGAAATAAAAAATAATGGTATGAATGAATTACTCAAATGGTAGTATTTATTGAAAAAACTAATGGAAATCTAAATTGTAAAAAAAATATTTAAATTCAATTTGATTTTGATGGATTACATATATCATTATTTATGAAAAATAATGTCCATAAGTCGAAATAGTTATATAAAGATGTATTTAATTACAATAAAATCAGTTATAATGAAATGAATAATGATTATAACAATGATAAGTTATGGAAAATATGGTGTCTATTGAGTATTTTTATCCAACCATTAACATAAACAATGTCGTGGGTTCACAACCTTGACTGGAACATTTCCATTGCTTTTTTACATGGGAATAGCATCATGGATGAAACCCTCTTATGTGTTTATGTTGGTAATTTTCCCACCTCTACATTAATTGTTTTTTCTCAAAACATTATTGGTGGGTGAATTCATTCTTCATGATTTTGTGGGTTTACATTGATCTATGGTCCAGGTGGTCACCTTTGGTGTTCCAAAATTTTGGGTTAAAGTGGATATGAATTAACTAGTTTCATTGTGATGGTGTAATATATTAAGGGCCCACTAACAATGTGTGAGGTTGTGGTTTCTGTCTACTTAATTGTTAGATTAATGTTTGGAAAAGTGTACATTTGTGCTAACGGACTTAGTGGTGTATAAAATCAACATTATTATTTTATATAGAAGAGTGATCCAACATCAACCAGTCAATAGGCTTCCAAACCTATTGAAGCAGTCACCAGGGGCCTCAAAGGCTATTTCAAAAAAAATCAAGGGACCACAGGGTTTATCCATCCAAGGGGCCTTCAAGGACTAAAAACTCAAGGGACCTTTGGGTCAGACAATCCCTCAAGGTTTTTCAACCAATGGGTCTTAAAGGCTATATAATAGCATTAACCACTGTGATTTCAAGCTACATAATAAATTAATTAGTGTTCTTGTGCGTGTCTTCCAATCCTAGATGACAGGTATGATGTATTGATCCATTAGTGTACTGAGGATGTGTTTGTGAATATCATTATCAATCATTCTAATATATAATAAGGGATATATTAATATTTTAGTATCTTATAGGTGCCTCCTTATTATAGTTCCGAGCATTTGGTAGTTGATTTTTAATTCATAGGTTCTAAATGAATAATGATGAAATAAATCTTAATGATCTATAGAGTGATCTAAATTAGTAAAAAAAATTACAATGAATTATTCTTTGATTTTGATAACATAAATATTTTTAAATTCATATAAGAGGATATATTTTTATTTATATTGTTTTGTAGGAAGTCTCATGAGACTAATAATTGGGTTTATTGATTCGGTGAAGTAATTGATTATTCTACTCATTTAGATGATCTATGATGAAGTCTACTGACTAACAGATATCGATGATGAAATGTTCATATAATGATTTCTCTTACAATCACCTACTAACATAGTTTAGAGTTCGGAAATTTAATTTTTTCCATCTCATTCATTTAGGTAGGTTTAGGTCAAAAAAATATTTATTTGTTGATCTGGTATAAGATTATTGATGTTGAATATTTTTCAACAATGTATTGACACACTTTCATTCTCATGTCTCTTGGATAAAGGTAGGAAATGATTACCTATGTATTTTTTTACATTTTAACACATTGATCAATGTATTTTGATAATTATATGTACAACTATGAGTTTTTTATGAGGTTTCAATAGTGGAATGTGTCTAGTATCTCAAGATGGTGCATCTAAGGTAAATCATCATATAATGAAACATATGAATTGGTATTAGATGATATTATTTTATTATGTGTTATTTTGTTACATTACTAACATCCCAATGTGGGGTGTTTAATCTATAATTTCTTTTCGGAAAGTTATAGTGTTATTCTCAAAGAAATACAACAACTACAACATTTAAAGGTTGTTTTACACAATTCGTTATTAAAACCACCGATAAAATTTTATGTGTAATCAAAAACAAGTTGAAAAGAAACCATTATAAAATATAAAAAAAACACTCTTTATCATATTCCCTACCTCTTTACTGAATCCCCACATTCCACTTAACCTCCAATCTCTAAATAAAATTCATCAAATTGAAGGATAATATACTTATCATAGATATTGAATCCCATAGTGATAACCAAGATCCCCTCCTTCCTAACGATCATCATGGTCTCATCCTTTCATGAAATTGTATTCTACACTTAGAAAACTATAGTATATTTCAAATGATTGGGATTCACGATCAAAATACTATATTTTCTCCACAATATACTTATAAAATCCATCGAAATTGTCATTTGTTTCTCCTCAATGATTATATATTGTACAATTAGTGATTAATTAATTTTTTCAAATGATTTAATGCGAATTATATTGTAAAATTAGACTATAACCTTAAGGATGAATTTCTTTATGATATTTTATATAGTTATGATTTTTTTCTATTATGTTTCTATAATGTTTAAATTTATTTTTTATATTTTTAGAGTTAGTCCATCCAAAATATTCCCAATGAACCCTTAAAAGGGGGTGGTAGGTAATTTCCCCCAAGTAAATACTCCGATTGATTAGGGATTATTTAAAGTGTTTATTCATACTATAGAGTAATTAGTTTCAAGTATGGAACTGATCATTGATTTCGTTAAAACTCTTGAGTATTATAGGGAAGACCACTCTAACATTATTCTTGATATACCTATTAAAAAGTTTTTTGATTATATAATCCTAGCTAATATACTTGATAATTGATCTTGGAATGACTAATAAACAATGTTTACCCCATTTTTTATGTAATATGGTGAATTTAAAAAAACCATTGGTGTTTTTGTGCCTTCATCTAGGTAATATTACAATCACACAGTATATAACCCACATTGCTGATATTATATAAATAATAGTTTTATTTCATTCATATATTATTATATAACTATATTTTTTCTATTATAATATAGGTATTTAGTGATATATAGATTAATGTAGGATCATATTAATGAGTATAAAATCTCAATATGGTATGGGTTTGGTATATTTTAAATATTTTTAGTTTATAGTTGATATGTGGATGAGAGAATAAAATTTACATTTCCAAAATATGAATTCAGAACATTGTTGCAGATACACAAATATTATGAACACATAATATTGAATAAATTCCTTACTCAATAGGTGAATTATATTGTACGTGTATAATTAAACATTATTGAATATTTGATCACTGATGGACAATATAAGAATAAACATGCTACTTCCCTAGTAGTGGTGAATGAAATTCCAAACCTAATAATTGAATCATTCAAAAATATAGGGACACATTATCAATATCAAAACATATCAGTATAACTAGTCTACCATTTTGAATAAATTAACATGAAAAATTATGATGGTAATATTAATGATATTTCAAACCAATATCCACTAAATAAGAATTCAAAAATCTTTCTTACTTTTGGGAAACTTGTTGGGAGGAACTGAATTATTATAATGATAAAGATGGAATTATTACTGAAATATAGATATGTTCTACTACATTGTGAAATTTCTAATCTATTCCTTGAATAACTATGTATAAAAATGAATATATTTCTGAGAATTATAAGATGGAATGATTAAAATATATCAAAATATGTTAATAATGAAATTCCAAAAAAACATTCGTGTAATATAATGTCATATATAAGAGAAAATATATTTAATAGTTCGATTTATTTATTTTATTAAATTAATATTTAATATTTTTTCTTATATATCATAATCATTGATTGTTAAGTTGAGGTTATAGATAATTATAAGGTTTTATATTCATGTTCTCTAATTTATACTTGATAATTTGAAGCATATAACATAAATTGTATCCAATTTATTACAATTTATCAAGAAGAATGTTTAAAAACACATTATTTTGGTACACTTACCATCACCAAACATGGATATTAAAGAATATAGTCAAATATTACTAAATTAATAAACTAAAGTAATTTTTTAGTCATTATATTCAAATTAACGTGTGTTAATTATAACTTGTATATTGAAAGAGATTATTACAATTTAAATATGTGAAATTATTTTAATTTATAAATATTGGTGACTATGAAGAACATGATCAATATATATTTACATCATAAGAGAAAATTTAATATTATGTTGAAGATGTAGTAAATAAAAGGTGGAGTGAAGTTGTGGTCATGAATCTAATATATATACTGGTATGGAATGGGTGATGAAGTGGAAGAATAACTTGTGAAATTTAATTCCATATTCATTAAGACATTAACTTGTTCATCCATGCTGATATTGAGAATATATAGCTTCAAGGGAGGATAATGTAAGAGATTTAACGACAGAATGTGATAATAATATAATCATTAAAGGAGAATATTAGTGTATTTGCTGTCTTACTTTTCTTATCAATTATATATTTATTATATTATTCATTTTTATTATTTTTCATTTCTTTTCATATTTAAATTTCCATTTATTCATTAATCGTTAAATTTGGGAAAAAATAAATGTTACAATTGTTTTAAAAGTAGTATTTCCTAATCTATTTTACTTTTTTTAATGATTGGAAAGCATAGTAAATCAAATTTCATTGATCATAATCAATCAGTGAATGATGGACCAATGATGATCCAAACATCATTATCATTTCTAGCTAACCACTCTCATATTGTACCAAGTATTCCCTCTAGATCCCTGTTGATGGAATATGTATATCCCTCTCTCTCTATATCTATATTATCCATTATTATTAATATAGATACATGTATCCCATAATGGTGGGCTGATAAGACATCAGATTGTACAACCAATGTTCAAGCATCGGGGGAGCAGGTGGTCACTCATGTGAACTTATGAGGATATTAGAGGTTTAGGATTATATAAATGGATTATAATTTTAAAAAAAATTATTTTTTTTTCATTTTTGAATACTAATATTATATTCAACAAAACGGAATAGGATAAAAAAATTTGAGAGATAAACAATGATAGTTGTGTGTAATATGAATATCATAAATATAGTTGTACTATTTGACAATTTGGTTGTTTTGAAAATAGATGTTGCGCGCATAATTGGTTGGAACTTAGGCTAGTGTCCCTTCCCATCACTTATTCAGAAATGAGACATATTCCTATGTCTAAGAAGAATGAGGAATTTGTATCATATATTTGGGTAATTTTAATACATTAATCATCAAGGATTAAATAAAATGTAATTATGTAATAAATTTCTAATAGACTAAAATAAATTATTTTTTGTTGATATTTATTTGTTTTACTTTTCCTAATGTTATCATATAACCACATATATTAAAATAAATTAAAAAATGGAAGTATTTTAAATGGAGTCTTTAGATTGAATTTACTAATACATGAAATTATTAACATTCTAATAGATGTATGGTATGTTACCAAGAGGTGTACCTCAAGAGGAGTTTAATTTTTCATTGGTAGCCATCTCCATGAGAAGTATAAACTATTAAAAAATATTTTATTATGTTTGCATCATTTCATAAATAAGTATGTAACCATTACTAAACTTATGTTTACTTATTAAAGGATGCATCAAAGAAGAATACATCATTGGGAGAGAGAAAGATCATCCCACACACATCAAATTTTATTTTTTTTGGAAAAAATTATGAACCGTTGTAATATTATAATGAAATCGAATATTTATATTTTCAATATTATATATTAAATATATTAAAATATTGAATATTCTCTTTTTATAATAGAAATAGGTGATTGGAAAGGTTTTTTCAAAAAAATAATTTTGTTTAGATGTCTATAAATATGTTGATGGAAGTTGTGTGGAAGGGAATTTTAAACACACTGGGCTATACACTTTTACCATTAAATTATTTGTAAAATTTTATTTTACATTCAATTGAAATAATATTTTATTTACATGTGAAAATAATTGATTTTTTGGATTCCAAACCCATGAACTCATACTCAGTCTCATATTATGATCATTTTGGTTAGGTTTTAGGAAGGATAATCCTTGTAATGTACAAAGGATGGGTTCTGAGCCATCCCGATCTATGAGATACAAAATACCATACGGGTCATTTACTACATCCAAATTATTTTTAGGGTTTATTTCTCATCTCTATTTAGATGGATATAGCAATTTAATATTCCAAAAAACACAATCTAGGGGTTGGGGAACACAACCCTGAAACAGCTATTTAATATAAAAATTTAAGAGAATATGGTCATAGAAATAAAAAACATATTGGTTGAATTATGTCAACAGACTAATAGAAATTTCACTAATTAGATGGACAATATAGTTGAAAGATGTCAATGGGAATATTTCACAATTTCTTAATATAATTTATTAACATAATTCTTCTTATATAAAGTCCGTATTTATACAATTTTGTTGAATTTTAAAATAAATGAAAATGTAGATGCCAAATTTTGGGAGTGGATATGTAATTTATTATCACTCAATAGGATGTAGTTATAATGAGGATTGATATTGAACTTTATATCAGTGTTTCTTTTCTATAAAATAAACTTGGTAGTTATGAATTACTATGTCTGGACACATGTGATATAATTTTAAAATAGTAAATGTAATTCCATCAAAATATAAATTTTATATGAAAAAGAACCACTCGTTCATTGGAATGTGAATTTATATAGATCTTTATAAGTTGATTTGTGGGATTTAGTTATGATTGGAATTATTTGGAAATATAATAGTTATTCAAAGCGGTAAGGGAAAATAAAACACATTGTGGGATTAATTATTTAATAGGAGTAAAATTATATAATATTTTTTATATTTCACTTATAATAAAATTTATTGAGTTTCAATAAGGTGAACAAATTTTATAATGTGAAGTGATATACTCTACCATCTGCAACCATTGGTTGGTGCCCAAACTAGAGGAGTCACAATTGAGACATCATGAATTCATCCCCATACAACATAGAGTTCTAACTATTAGTAAGGGTCTATAGTGATACCATAGGGATATTATACCCCCCATATTAAAGTATAAAATAACAATAAATTACGAAAAATAATCCATGAACAATAAAAAATACATACAATTAATAAAAACAAGTCGTCAACAATAACAATCAATGAATAAGAAAACCTTCATACATAATCACTAACCAACTATCAACCTATCTATATATAATAAATTTAAAAAATAATTTATGATAGGATTCTATACTACATCTCCATGTTATAACTTATCTGAACCTCTAGTATATCTATATCATCCTACATGTTCATGAATATAATGGCCTCTTCCCAACCTGAACTTACGATCAGTGATGATCATTCTGAGTAACCAAGTACCATGTCCACCCAAGCTTGGTGTCAGTACAATTCAGCAGGGGACCACCAATATAGGACATTACATAACTAGTAAATTAATGTTCTGAAAATATTATATTCTTATCTAAATAACAATATTAAAAATGTAAAAACATTAAAGAATAAATATTTTCAATCATGAAGAATAAGCGTGACCCCCAGGATCAACTATACATACTTTGGTCAGTGTTGGGGTTTCATTGATTATTTCTTGTTATCATTCCGATATATATTATTGAAACACTAACTGCCATTATATAATATTTGGTGCTCAAAAATATTAGGCCCAATAGTTAAAACCTAATACGTAATCCTAGGGGATCAATTATATCACACTAAACATGGAACCCCTTGGATATAATCCTAGTGAATCAATAATATAATGTTTAACAACTGACCCCTAAAATTTACTCCTATGGGATGCTCATTTGTGATCAATAATTATGAATGAATTCTAGAGGAATGAACCTAGGAAGTCCAAATAATCATCATCCATCATTTAAAACTCAAAGGGGAATGACCCATAGGTACTCAAATAACCATAAACAGTTATTGAAAACACATTAGTGGATATCTTGAGGGAGTCCGAATAATCATAAATAATTATCAATAAATCCATCGGATTTCCGTATGTAGTCAGAATAACCATTAGGCATCATTAAATAATATTATGTGGATGAACCTAGGTAATCCCAACAATCATCAGGAATCATCTTCAAGTCATATATTTATGGACATATGTAGTCCAAATAATCATTAAGAATCATCATAAACTCTAAGATAGATGTATCTCAGAAGTCACAATAATCATTAGGTGTCAACTTAAACGAAGAAGGAGATAGATATAGGTAGTAACAATATTCATATGGTGTCATCATATTTTCCCTAGGAGAAAATCCTTAGTGAGACCATCATATTGAGTTTAACTATAGATCCACAGAGTGATTCCTATACATACCTAATGTTCTTTATATAAATATAAAACCTAATGGGGTTTTATGTACCTACCATAATTTCACACATAATTTAACTCAAAAGGGTTTTCCATAATCCCAATCCCATCTAAATAATATTAGGTCAACCTCTTAGGTATACAACTTGTCATCATCACAACTATATCTATCTCAAAACATTATTTATAATTATTATGCAACACTATAAATCATCACTACCCATTGCAAATATTTAATTAAAGATCATATGTCCTTGCCTATGATCATTCTAGTTGAACCAACCATTGTTGGCTCATAAGTGTCCTTAAATAAAGACACATAATAAAAATAATTAATTATTAGAATTTAATTCAAATTATATATTTTTTTTAAAAATATTATAAATAATTTATATTTTTATTCAATTTGGCATAAATGTCTAATTAATCATCTGAGGACCTTTTCACATAAAAACCCTAAGGAAGAACATAAACAAGGTTCGTAGTACATTACTGGTACCATTCTTAGTGAAAACCATAATAAGAATCACTAGTTCATTATGTAAAATAATTCAATTTAGCAGAAAACACTATATAAATTCACATTTATATTTTCCTTCAATGAAATGGTCTTCGATGACATACAATCAAATACACCGGGAATCCTCCACCAATCATATGAAAAAAACTATGAACAAGGTTGAATCCCATCTTGATCTGGTGGAAATCATAAATAATCATTGGATAAAATTCATTGAAATAATATTATATAATGAGAATGATTGTTAAAATTATAACAAAGAAGAAAATTGCCTTAATATCAATAGAAATTGCATCTAAAACCATATCCATTCAAAAAAGATCAAGAGAGAAAGAATAGTGGGGAGACCTTGGCTATAATGAATGAAATTATAGAGAATAAAAGTATATATAACCTTACCAACTGAATAGATAGAAAAAGGGAACTTTATAAAATTGTTCAGATAAAAATGGTTTGCACCATAGGTTTTATTATGCCATGGTGCGCCTCCCAGTAGCTTCTAAATTACACAACATGCTTGGCCATATTTCATAGAACATGTCTTATAAAATATTTCTGACTATAAGTGAACCGGGATGAAAAAAACCCTTATACACTAATGATTATGAAACTGCAACATGATGGGATGCCTATCTTCCACACCCAAAATGAATCCATGAATTCCAAAAATGTCCCACAACACTTTGATCACCCATCTCCACCATAAGAAGAACAATATTGTTGGGGACCCCCAATCCACTTTTTCCAAACCACTGGATATTTGATGACCATTTTTGTATCCCTATTTCTAATAGGTGGGTCTCTAATGTTCCGTCATTGGGTTAACCAAAACACGCACTATCTAGGGATTTTTCCCTCCACTATGAGGTACCCAACACTAGTTACTTCCCATAGTGGATCTCCTTCTAATAAATATTAGTTGAAGTGTACCCCACCTCTACCCATCTAGCCACCAAAGTACCAAAAAAAATTGAGATAATGTTTATTTGTTTCTCAATAATTCAATATGTGATAGTGGATTAATTGGATATTATTGGAGTGTTGTTATGGATTCACATATTATCATTGGTTTTAAAGAATGATAAATTATATATGTTTTAAATTTAATGATTGGTGAACTATTATTTAAATATAAAATGAATTTTCTTGTAAAATTAAATTCCACACAATAAGTGTAAGACTATGAAAATATATATTTTCATGGTTAGATTGGGAGGAATTAATGAAAATGATTTAAAATTATATTTTACATTATGATTTTTTGGAATAATTAATGAAAATTGTCATGAACTATATATATATATATGTATATGTCATGATGAATATTTGAGAATGGATTGAAATTATACACACACATGGAATTATTCTGTGTTATATTATTTGTACGCCTTACACAAAAAATGGAAAACTATTAAAATCGAACAAGGACCAACATATCAAACACACGTGAAGGAACCAAGGGTCAACCCCATGGGAGAGTTGAGCCAAGGAGAATTCATGGTGGTATTGGAGTGTGTGTAGGAATATATCATGAAAAAGGTCATGAATAGGGCATGGATGTAGGTGTTGGAGCCAGAGTGTGGGGTAGCACAATGGCATGGTGGAAGTGTGTGAAGTGTGTATTGGGTGACAATCCCCCATGAACATGGAATGTGATGTAAGAAAAAGAACAATAATTATAAAGTATAAATGAATCCCGATCATGATCAATGTGGGAAAATGAATATACGAGAACAATTCATCCACGTTAATGAGTTATAGATATTTCCATTGACGTCAATCATGCTAATCTGAGCCGTTTTATCACCAAATAACCATTTTTTCAACATCATGATTCATTGGATAACTGTTCATTAGGGTTTTCATGTTTAAACCACCAATGATCATACTGAGGAATCCATCGATGTTCTATGATCATTTTTATGAGGTGCTGAGTTTGAAAATCTATATCCATGAAACTATTTTTTTTCATGTATGTGGATATTCAAGGATTATATTTTGGATAAATAAAAACATTATGTAGTAAGATGATCGAGACTATGAAATACATGGATGCATATATCTTATCAAAATTATGAGATTTCAATAATGAAGGAAATGATGCCATTTTTTTTGGCATCACACAGAAGGGAATCTAGGTTTATATATGTAAATGTTGAGATCTTTGGGTCATATAAAATCGATTATATAAAATAAAATTTAGAAGCCTAAAAGAACTACTTTATTATGTCTAGGATAGTGAATTGTAACAGAATTTATTTACTATTATTATATAAGTACTATGTCTAGGAGTTTATATGTCGATATTTGATAAGTTCTCATGTTTATCAAAATAATAGAGCCACCCTGAGACTCTTTATTTCATGAAAGTATAACAAAAAATATTATTTTTTTGTGAGGAAGATGAGATCTTTGGGTCCATTAAATTAAGATAATCACACATGATGATATTCATGTTGAACTGGTTCTATGATTCTCTTCAAGATTTCTCAAACTGCCTTGAGACACAAAATATATTGTGTGGAGAAGAACTATTCTATTTAATTTCACGATGAACAAAATTTGGATGATAAATAAATTTTAAGGATCTTGATGTGAACTATCATTGTTTTCATTAAATTTTTGATTTTAGAAGATAATTTTTTCACTCTTGGGGTAGTTAGTTATGTGAAAAAGAAAAGTGTAAAATGTGTTTCACACATCATCCGTCCACATGCATGTATAGACGAATACAATACAGCACATGCATTTGATAATAAAAAACATGACCATGCATTTATAACTCAATATAACCATACTTGAGACTATAGAAGCTTGATTAATTGATGTTAGAAATCCCATAAGATTATATTAAATAATATAAATAATTTTTTTAGGGATTATTAAATTATTATGCTTAAATATTTCATATATTATCAAAAACTATGTTTGGGAAGACCCATGAATGTTCTTACCCATTAACGAAGTGTACTTTAATGAGATTTATTAAGATTTGAAATATTATAATTTAATAAATAATAGAGAATAATTTTTTTAAACCACATGCACACATCTGTATGAGTTTAATACTTCAGCAGAAGGAAGAATAACTTAAGAACTATTGTAGTGAGGAAACTAATCAAATACATTTGTTCATTTATAATTAAGTAATAACATCATCTATACATAGTTTCTCCACGTTCACAAGAAAATGTGTGATCCAAAAAGTTCTTGAAATATTATTAAGAGGACATATTATAGTTGAACAAGAATGAATAGGACAAATAGCTTGTAACTGGTGGGTATAACAAGTTAATAAAGTGTTATGTGGTTAGGGGTATAAACAACCAAGGAGAGGAATATTTTTGTAGTATAAACAACCTCAGATTAATGTGGAATGGAATGGGGGTATGATTAATTTTTAATTTAGGGGAAAAAATATACTACTTATAATCCCCCTCTAATATAGTGGAGAACTATTATTGGTGGGACTAAAAAATTCTATTAGGTGTATGTCATTATATAGAACCTCATAAATCCTTACATTATATACCTTTTTTACAAAATTATATGAGGTAAGGATGAGATACAAAAGAATTGGGGATTAGGGATTTTACTAACCATAGTTGTTAACTAAGAATAAAAAATTTGTAAAAAAAAATTGATCATATAATCACCCTCCCGCTCTTAGTGAGCTCACATTGATTAGGAAATTAAAAGTGGTATCAGAGAAACGTTCACCACTAAAATATCCATCAAAATAATTAGTATAGAGAACCTGAATTTATTAAATAAGAGTGTTCCAATTTTCCATTTTGGGAACTATCATTGATGGATAAATAGGATAATACTTATAACTTGGTGTAGGAGTAACATATTTAGGTACAGTGGGATTTAGACTCTTTGACATCCATGATCCTATTAATTTTGTAGATAATAGGAACATGGAGATATATGGAAAGGCTCAAAAATAAATTTTGATAACTTATTTCAGAAAAGGTATAAAATAATGTGATGGGTATCTGTACTTCCAATGTTATATGGGATAAAATGATAAGTACATATAAAATCAACTTGAATGTCAAATAATATATGTTAGGAATATAGAGTAACAAATATGGAGATATCCAAATAAGAGTTTACTAATATATTGATTAATAATTTAAAAGAGTAAATGAGACTGTAGGTAGCATTAGATGTTTTGTAGGGAAGCTGGATAACTCAACCATTGTGGAGAAGATGATGAATAATTTCCCAAATAGAATTGATCTATAGGTTTTAGTACTCAAAGACTAATTTGAAATTTCATTGGATGAAAATAATAATATTATCATATATTAAAAAATTAAAAAAATAATATCATTCAAAATAAGTGAACTGATGATATATATTTTGAATTCATGAAAAAAGGAAAATTCATAATAAAAAAGACAAGAATCAAGTGATTCTAATGATGACGAATATGAAGAGAGATTTTATCAAATGATGGTTTTTTATAAGAATGTTCGAAAGGGGAAAATGGAAAAGAAGAAGAAAGAAAACACTCAAATTTTATAATTTCCAAAGAAGTCTCCATTTTTTTGGTAACTGTCCAAGGAAGAAAATTGCCAAAACTCACTTGGATGGAGAAGATAGGAAGACCCAAAAAAGGAAATTGAAGAAGCAAAAGAAGAAATTTACTTGAAAAATTAGAAATATGATGAGAATAAAAATTGATGATTTTTCATCAATAATTACTGAGATAGAATATGGAAGATCTTCTAAGAATCATTTGTTTCTTATGGTAAAATTGAAGAAATCCAAAGACTCATTTGAAGACAATGAAGTTGACAAGAGAACTAAACTAGAATGAATGTTTAAAGAAAATATTGATGATATACTTGTGTCCAACATAAAATTGAAGAGTGAAAAGAAAATTCTAAATAAAGAAATTGATAGGATTAGCTTTAAAAAAAGAACATATCAATAATGTGGAGACATATATTTAACAAATAAGGAAATTTTTGATGAGGTAGAAGAGTTTCGAGGGAAGATAAATACTATTTAAGAAAAAAACTAAAAATTAAGAGCTTAAACAGAATGAACAAGAACAAGTTGAATGGAATAAATAGTACAAATTGAAGATAACTAAATATGAGATGATGGTGAGTAATCTTGGGAAATTTCTAATTGAAAAAGAGGAAGACTTATCTGGGGAACAATCAATGTTATTTATTGCTCAAAATTTTTTAAATTAAAAGATATACAAATTTAGAAAAGAAGTTGTATATAAAGGTGAATCGTCACAAGCCAATAAGAATAAGGGTTTACAAAGATAATTTATTCTACTCATTATCAATCTCAATGAATATCATTTAACTCTAATAGAAAAAATTTCAAAGGGGAGACTAATTTTTCTTTAAATAATATAATTATTAAAAACACATCTTCTATGAAGTAAGAGTAGAATAATTTTGCAAAAAGGTTTCTTCAAAAGAAGAGACGCTAAAAAACATTTTAAAAGAAATAAACAACAACTTTCTGAGTAAAGCTACTATTAGTGTTGAAGATCAAGGTTAAGAGTCATTATTGGTGTTAGGGAGTGTTTAGTTATAAATGTTCTTCATGCTTTTATAACATGTCATTCCAAATAAATAGGCATGAATCTTTGGGGACTAGTCCAAGAAAAATGAGAATAGATTATCATAAATAGAATACTATGTACATGAAATCATTTAAATTTTCAAAAAAATATAAATTCTTCAATGAAGTGTGTGGAACATGTGGTCAAGAAGGCCAAAAATCTATGAAATGGACATTTGACTTACCTAGTGAGATTACTCACAATTTATAATAATGAGTAGTCATATTATGAAATGAGACATGATCACCAAGAAATTGTGAGAGAAGTTTAAACAAGTAGAAAATGTTTAGAATATTTCCATGTGGAAAAGGTAAAGCAGTGGTGGAAGTTAAATAAGTTAATATTGGTGATATTAATCTAGAAATTACGACTTGATCATTATGAAGTGTGAAAGGTGTAAAAAAATTGAGCATGATAGAAAACATAGTATGCCTATTCTAGATGCCCAAGACAAACGTAATGACCCAATGTTTTATCAATGGAAATTACCTTCTTATAAGTATGTCACATAATAACATGAAATAAAAAAAATTTAACTACTAAGTGCTATATTACCTTTAAACATAAAATTTCCACTTCTGTGATTTGAATTTCTAAAATCTGACATACAAATTTGCATTCAGGGTGATTTTTTGGGTCTGATGGAACATACTTTTTTTGGATTGAATAATAACATACCGTTATGAAAAGTAACATAACCTTAGGAATAGTAATATGACCCTTAGGAATAGAAAATCATCCAAAATAATATTAGCCTCACACATTAATATATAAATAAAATGTACGCATCTTATAAGTGATAATATGACTGTAGTAAAAGTATTGGTAGTTTTGTAAGTCATAAATAAATAATTAAAATTAATTAATTAATTTAAAATGAAATTTATTTTCATAAAATGTGTCAATAAATTAACAATTCTATGTCTTATGGTTTAATGATACTTTTATAAGGCCATATGTAATTTTTTATAGAATTAAAAAAATTAGTTATAGTTTTAAAATCTGTATTTTCCAAGTAAATTTTAATTTTAATTAAGAATTAAGTTAATTATATTTGGATAATTAATTTTAAAAAATTTATTTCTTTTTTTGGATTATACATTTCAAAAAATGGTCTGGGTGAATTTTATGGATTTTTTCTAAAATACTTGAATTTTTTTATGAATTGTAAAATATGACAATTAACAATAAATGCTAAAACCTAAATTTCAACATCATGCTTGAGTAACGGATGAAGTAAATGCCCATTGGTTAAAACTGACATGCAAATATTACTATTTTTGGTAAAAATAATCATTATAATTTCATGTCATATGGAAAAATAATAAAATAATGATTAGAATACTAAGAAAACCCCCTCCCCTCCACTATAAAAACCACCCACACTCACATCTTCTCTTTACTCCACTCAGGCCATGTGCCTTCCCTAAATTCTACCAAAATATCTCCCTAATATCCTCCCCAACGTCCAAAATCCCTTGGTATCCTCAAAATAACAAATCATCTTTTCTCAGGAGGCTCTCAAGGAAGATTAAATCAAGAGGTAAATTCCTTTTTCTTTTCTTTCATTTTATTCTCATGTTCTATTGTTTATTTTTCTTTCATGACTTCTCCTCATCCAAATGGTAAGAGAAATCCAATATGATACATGTACAGGAATGTTTTTATGCTAATGGTATAATTCATCATCATGTATCATTTCCTCTTATTTTATACGAAATAAACTGAAACATCATCCGAGATGTGTTAATTTATCACATTCTAGGATGAAGGGTTATTAATTTCATTTAATATCATCAATTCTGGTCGTGAAACCATTTTTATGGTTGAACAAGACTATTATATATGTTTTTATCTTATGTGTTGTTCTAGAATCCTTTTTTCCATGATGTAAAATAATAATACAAAACAAGTTAATTATGAGAAAAATCATCAAATTTATTCATGCGTTTATCATTATTATTTTTAAATAATGATTCACCTTCCATAAAAATAACCAAATGAATTTTATAAAAATTTAATATCATGTATGTTCACTAATTTCATATTAATTCAATTATTTATAATCACTCTCATCATACATGTGTGTCCGAACATGAATATAAGTTAGCTGATCATTAAATCCATGAAAGAAAACAGACACGAACAATGAAATTAAACCTCATAACCAATGAAAAAGGGTATGAATGAATAAAAAATGTTATATTAAATCATTTACATGTAAAAAAGGTTATGTAATTATTAATGTACCTTATTTTATTTTTCATTTCATTAAGATCAAGCAAAAAACACCATCAGGCTTAAATTAAGGGATCCTCTTTTTTCTCACATTTTTCAAGAACATTTTTTATGTTATGTACTTTTATGCATAATTAATAATATTGGGGTATGATTTCACATCATCCCTTTACATCCCTCATGATGTATAAAATAATAGAAACCAATTTTCTCTCTCATTAATCCTTCCAAAGTACACTCGATACCATGCCGATATTTCGGAAGGGATTAAACCCAAAAATCCTTTTTTAGGGGTGCTCTAAATTTATTTCTACCCAAATGAAGTTATCTATACTGATTATGTACATATTATAAATGATATTAATACTCTCAAAACTCATTTATCAAGATCCATTCATCATTTTCTTCCATGGATAGACATGTTTTTAAATGATTCCCTCCTCAATACATTCTGATAAAAAACCCGTATTAATGGAACTTCCCAAATTAGAACCCAATTTCTAGTGAACTAGACCATATGTTTTAATTAAACCTTTTTATAAAACAACTTTTTTATTATTAAAACCATCTTGGATCACTTCTTATTTTATATAAAATATTATTCCCTTATTTATTTTAAATTCTTGTTAGTATGCTCCTTAAAACCACACTATACTATTTTAGTTCTAAAATTACTTAAATTATCTTCTTTAAAGATGTCAATTATGTTGTGAATAACTTAAATTGTTATTATTTTTCATAATACATTCCCTCAAGCACACCTCTCCAAACACTAGAGGGTGTCGACTAGATGCAAGTGTCTGCTAAGTCAGTCCTAGTGAGGCTATACCCTATTTTATCAGAATTAGAAACCAATAGAATAAAACAACAATAACCAAGTGAAAAAGAATGTAAATATCCATGAAAATACCGTTCCATATGATATTCAAAACAAGAAAATAATATACTCAACTAAATGGTAAAACATTCCATGACAATGACACGTTGGGTGTCCACAATGAAACTAAATGTAAAGGCACAATGACTCCCATGTCAGTCCCGAACCACATCTGGTTCCCTCTACCATGTTCCAATCCAAAATAGAAACGTATCCCCAAGATTTTCCCCTATCTTGTACTGCATCAAAAAAGTCTACACGGGTTCAGATTAGGTGTCCCAAATAGGGTGTGAGTACAACTGAGTAGGAAACCACTAACTGTGTCTAGAATAAGTCAAGTGAAAATATACTGTATGTAGTTTTATGAAACAATAAGTACAATACATAATTTAAAAAGTTATCACATTGTCATTTAATATTTAATCATTACAATAGGCCTAGTTTCAATTCATGTATTCCATTTGAATCATCATTTGTTATTATCATTCATTATTATCATTCATTTGTTGTTGAAATTCTTGTCAAGTACCCCAATCTCAATCTGTATATGTTTCCATGCCTATCAATACATATCTCATGTGGTGTAGGTCATCTTTCCTTGCACCCCATAATCTCATGCTTGGATAACTATTGGGTAAGAATAACATATTCAAGTCCCAACGTAAAATATCTCTAGAATTCCATGTCTAGAACAAAAAAAACTGGTAATTTTATCATTATTTAATTCAAAAGAAGTATCCACATCATTCCATTACTAATCCAACGATTTGTTAAACATTTAGAAGGCCATTAGTTAACTCAAAAATTAACTAAGAACACAAACCATTAATTAATTCATCAATTAATTCATCAATCAACCCAATTATCATTCCACAATTAATTCTTCACAAGTAACTATTCATATCAAATCTCAACTGGTGATAATTAATTCTCACAATTAATTATCTTTGATCAACATCATGGAACATAAAAAATTCTCACAATTAATTATCTTTCACAACCAAACATCATTTAATAATTAATTTCACTCAATTAATTATGTTAACATAATCAATTCAATATCTTAATTACAATCTATCAACCCTCAACAATCTATAATATAAATATATATTTGGGAAACCCCCCATCGTTTGTTCCATGATACAATTATTAATTAATCACTAAGTTAATCACTAGTCAAATCCACATTCTTAATTACTCCAATTTAAGAATTCAATTATCAAGGGAAGCTAGTAAATTCATAAAATCACATTCACATATCAAATTTAGGACTATGGGAGTCTGATTTAGAACAAAAACATTAGTTTGTTGATGGATTTTAACCCAAAAAAATTCCCTAAAATCTGAGAGGCACAACATCATCGATCATGCTTCAGTTCTAAATCCCTAAACAAAAATTTTGATAAACGACACCGAGATATTGAAAATATAGATCTAGTTCCACAATCCTAGATCAAGATATCAACTCATAGTTTTAGATCCATGGAAAGAGTGGATATTATCCATGACAAGATCAAGGAAATATAGAGGGAAGAACAGGAGAAGAAATGAGATGAAATCCACTTTCTGAGAAGAGAAAAGATCTTCAATCCGTGCATTCTATCTCGAAGAACAATGTTTGGATCACCTAGGAATCCCTCCAAAAGGCTCTAGGATCACCTAGAATTCTCAATCCCAAGACAAGGTCGAAATATGGGATTCTCAGGTGTTCAGGTGGTTTTAAAATAGATTATAGGGCTAGAAAATCATACACGCCTGGTTTCCGGGACATGGGTGCACAGTTAGGGAAAACCATGCCCCAACTGTGCAGACCTCTCTGTCTAGGTTTGCACTATCGACATGGTTTCTTCACATGGTTTTTCAAGCTGTGCATACCACTCTATCCAATTTTGTTCACTTGGCACGTTTTAGTAGATTGATCTGTAAAACTGCGCACAAACCATGCACAACCCACCATCCATTAGTTTTCCAAAAACGTTCACCCAAAATCACCCCAAGCCACTACTTCAAAACAAATATACCTAAAAAACTCCAAATGTACATGAAAATGTGCCCGAGATGACTCCAAAAAAGGTCAGGATCATACATTCTCCCCACCTTATAATAGTTTGTCCTAGAGCATCTCTCCCGAACTCCTCTAAAATTTGAGCCAAAAAGATTTTTCCATTGAGTCCTCTTGTGTACTACCCATTCCCAGGATTCATCTTGAACACTTACATGTTTCTATGAGACATGAACTAATTTAACATTCTTTCCCTATATCACTTTCCCACTAATAATCATCACACATATCAAATTATCCTCAAAGGACACATCCATCTTGAGGTCAACTTATTCAGCATCAATCACATGAGAATGGTCGGTTTGATACAGCCGTAGTTGTGACCCATGGAAAACATCATGCATAGTGATTAATTTTTGTGGAAGGGATAATCAGTACACCTCTTGATTGATTCTCTCCCTCACCTCAAATGGTCCTATAAACCTAGACACCAACTTTCCCTACCTCTGTATCATATGCTGACCCAATCTAGGCGAAACCTGATTGAATACACGATCACCCACTATACACTCTAGGTGTTATCCCTACCTATCAGCATAGGAATTCAACATACTCTGATTCATAGCCATAAATTTTTGAATCAACTACACCTACTCTCATGTCTCCTGAATGAGAATCAGCCTCAACTGCTCTGACTCAACCACCTCTAACAAACCCAGCAGTGATATACAAGGTCCACCATAAAGTACCTCATATAGTTCCATATTTATCGTTTCTTGATAAATTTTGTTATAGGTGAACTCCACTAAATCCAATTGCTTCTCCCAAGAACCACCGAATTCAAGAACACATGCTCGTAGCATATCATTTAACACCTATATGGTGCACTCGGACTACCCATCTATCTCTCTGTGGAAATTCGTACATAACATAACTTTTATACCAGTTCAATTCTACAGGACCCTCTAAAAGTGTGATGTAAATCACGAATCACAATGGAACACTATAGTCCTTGGCAGCCCATGCAAATAAACTATCTCTCGCACATACAGTTCTCCCAACTTTTCTACAATAATCATTTCCCGGATAGGAATGAAATGTGATACCTTCATTAGTCGATCCACAATGACCCAAATAGTATCATTATTCTTAAGTGTCATTGGAACTCCTACCACAAAATCCATAGTCATGTCGACCCACTTCCATTCCGAAATAGGTAAGGGAAGCAATAGGCCTCTAGGTCTTTGATGCCCTGCCTTCTTCTGCTGATAGACGAATCCTCTTATCATGAACCTTACTATACCTTTATTCACACATATCCACAAAAAGTATTGTCATAGGTCACAATACATTTTTGTCACCCCAAGATGTACCACCCACTTTAAGGCATGAAATTATCACATTAGTTCCTTTCACATACTCGTAGGCACAACAAAACGATTTCTTAGATAGATGATCGTATCCTCATGTACTATCTAGTCGGAAGGTGTCTCCCTTCCTTAAAGGCTTTCCATTAAGGATACAAACTTTGGATCCTCATTCTACATGTCCCTGATCCGTCTCAAGAGTTTATACTCCATTGTTATAGAAACGAGATTCATTCTCTCCTAACTCTCCTGAACAACCACTGGCATTTTTTTCCCAGTAAAGTCATCATCTTCCACTCTGTACTCAACACATATACGATCTGAGTCTAAGAAATCATGGTCAAGGCATCAACAAATCTATTCCCCTTTATGAGTTTATATGATAGATCAAAATCAAAGGCCTGCATAAACTCTTCCCATCTTTGCTACTAAAGATTCAAGTCGCATTGTGGAAATATATACTTCAATATTTTGTGGTTCATAAAAAATGTAAAACCTTCACTGAAAAGATAGCGTCTCTAACACATAAGAGCATAAACCACTGCTACCAACTTGAGGTCATGCGTAGGGTAATTATAGTCATGGATACATAAATACCGAGACTCGTAAGCAAAGACTCGATCCCCTTGCATCAACATAGCTCCATGACGATCCCAGAACAATCAAAATACACCACGTACTCCTCACCCGACATAGGTAAGATCAAAATTGGTGCTGACATCAAGCACCTATTCAACTCCTAGAATGTATTATTTCATGCTTATGTCCTGTCAAACGTTACCGCTTTTTTCAAACCTGAAAGTAGTTCTTCCAATAAGTAATATTCATGGATGAACCTCCGGTAATAACTATCTAATCCCAAAAGGCTTCTTCTAGCAAAAACATTATTTTGTTGATCCCAAGAAATAAATGCCTATAATTTATCCAGGTCCACTTCCACACCATCTTCTAAGATGGTATGCCCAAAAGTGTACACTGTTAATTCAAAACTGACATTTAGATAACTTTTCATATGGTCAATTCTCTCTCAGTGTACCCATGATGACGTCAAAATGTTGGGAACGATCATCATGAGTCTTGAAGTACACCTAGATGTAGTCCATATGAACCACCATAAACTGATCTTTGTACAGATGAAATATAATGTTCATCAAGGCCATAAATACTGCAGGATAATTTTTCAACCCAAACAGCAATAAAAAAATTATCATAAATGACATTCCTACTTTTAAATGATGTTTTTGGTATATCAGAAATCCAAAATATCAACTGATGATACCTTGATCTCAGATCGATCTTTGAGAACACACAAGCACCCAATAGCTGGTCAAATAGATCATTGATACATGAAAGAGGATATTTGTCCTTCATGGTTATTTTATTCAACTTTCTGTAATCGACACAAAAGAATAAAATATCATCAGACTTCTTTGAAAACAAGATGCCCGATCCCTAAGGAAATGTACTTGGATGGACAAACACTTTATCATCCGACTCCCCCAATATCTTGTTGAACCCTTGAAAATCAATCAGGGTCATTATGTATGGTGGAATAGATACCAGATCATCCCCTGGATTGAGTCCAATAGTGAATTCCACATCTCTCTTAGGTGGTAACATTGAAAAGTCTCCAGCAAAAACATCCTAAAACAGTTAAACTACTATTAGAATGATGTCTTTCCTACCAATTCCATCATCCAATAAAAGACTAGAAAATTCGGCTATGAACTCTCACAACACCAGATTAATTATCCCAGCTCTGCCTTCATGGATGTCTCATTGTCCACGAAGAACATACTGGTCACCCATAAGAGATACAAAGGTCACTCCTCTATGGTAAAATTCTATGTGTGCTTGGTATGTGACTAGTCAGTCCATACCCATAATTAGGTCAAAGCCTATTATATCAAGAGCATAGATATCCCGAAGACAAGAATACTCTCTGATATCTATAGAACATACCTTGCATAAATTGTTATCCCTAGAATTTTTCCCAATGGTGCATCGATATTTATGACCCCAGTTATAGAATCCACCTCTAGGCTCATAAAATTAATAAGATTTGTAGATATAAAGAAATGTTACAAACTAGAATAAAAAAAGGGAGTAGATAATGATTAAGCAACTAGAATAGTACCTTTCACTATCAATGGACCAACCTCTCTCTATACAAGTGTAGGATGTGATACATGTTAGTGTCCTACCCCTCATCCCTTTAGTGTCATCTGATTTTGTTGAGTACCACCACTCTACTGATTTGGGTTCTCATACCTGAAATCACAACATCCACTACCTCTTCCCACTCTTCCTGTATATTTCTAGCTGCCAGACCTATATGGTGTAGAAGAACCCCTTTTCACACTATGACTTTTAGCCGTTGCTCCCTCAGCACTAGCTTGTCGTTGCTTCCTACAAAACATCTGATGGTTTCCCAACTTGACACAAAACCGACACTCCTCTGGTGGTCGAGGACAATGTGTATGATAGCGTCCCTGCCTACCACACTGGTGGAAAAGAATATGAGTAAGGTTCGGTGAAACTATTCTTTTTGGGTTCCTTCCATTTTTTCTACTATCCTGACTAAGGTTCTCATAACAGTGCCACATTCTATCAAAAGGAACCCTCTCTAATCATCTAGTGAAAACTACATGTCATGTACTAGAAGCCTCCTATAGGTTCCCCTATGAAATGAGAGCCTGATTAACCAATTTTTAGAATTTCTTCAGCCTAAATATATTTATCTAGGATTTAATTTCATACCAAATTCCATCCTGAAATCTTTTTTCCAAATAAGCCTCATCTTCTTCAAAATATGGTGAGACATGGTGTTAAAATTTGGAACATTCAGCGTAATCTATTATGGACATGCTTCCTTGGGTGAGATGCATAATCTCTAAATCCTTCTATTGTCTCAACATCTATGGATAAAATTTCTCCAAGAACTTCTCTATAATGTCCTTCCATGATATATTATTATTCTATCCAGACCGTACCTGAATTTACCACCAGCACTTCAATGACCCTCGAAGCATATAAATAGCTAACTTGACCCTCCTCCGAGCCGAAATATCCTAATGGTCATGTATCTTCTAAATGTATTTAATCTATCATTCAGGTCCCTCAGGTCCACCCTCGCAAGTAAAAGTTGGAGGGTGTTATAGCTGAAAATGACTAATCAACTCAGAAATGCTTTTCAGAACCAACCATGAGTCTCTCTCCATGAATTTTATGAAATGAGAAATGTTATCTTTGAACTGTTCTCCTTCATCCTAATATTTCTTCAACGGTGCCTCAATCTCCATGTCTTGAAGTTTGTTCTGGTCAATACCCATCTGTCTCTCCCTTAACAAGAATCATGGAGAAATACCTCTACAAATACAAACACACGTCATATGTCTCATTACATAACCTTATAACATTTATGAAAAAGTAGGAACTAACCAAACATGTTTCAACATATCATTTACCCCTTTTCTTGCCACACGATCAACACTGAGGACTTATCACTACTCCTAGGTCTTGGTTAATAAGGGTACTAGCATTCTAATTAATTCATTCATTCATTAATTGTAACGCCCCGACCCCAGAATCCCAGAGTCGGTGCATTATTTTAATACATTGGCATGATTACAATGAAGCAGGTCCCAAAAGACCGATCAGTTTAGATGTATTGGAAAATAGATTACATACATGAACATTACATTACACATTAGAAAATAAAACACAACATAAATTATCCTTTGATAATGCCTTTAATCCCCTATCTTAACCCTTCTTATCAATAATAATACACTTCTTGGAATCATGGGAAAATTAAAACTTAGAAAGGGGTGAGCTTAGATGCTCAGTAAGGATAAAAATATAGTGTAAACTTTCAGAAACAAGCATAAACATTTAAGCCAATGTATAAGACTAAAACAAAATCCTTTTAAACTTAATCTTCAGAAAAATATGGAAAATTTGTAATAAAATAATTCCATTTACTTATTAACATGGATATTCTACTAGTCTAATAATCACATGAAATATCAATTGCCTCATTCATAATGATGGAATGCATAATGCATGACTTCATAACCACATAGTCAAGGCCTTGTGCACATACTAAAATAATATTTTTTCAAGTCCTTGTACCAAGACACTAGTTTGTCTCGTGAGACCTACCGATGCATCGAGGAGCTATAGCGGGCTGCACCCATCACTTACTAAGTCCAATGCATTCCTCATATGAAAAGGTGTAAACAAAACATAAACATTCATATTATAACTAGCATACAAAATGGAAATAATTTATCCATAAACCATGATTGGTATAAAAACAACACATCCACAGATAAACATATCACAAAACCTTCAATACAATATGGAAGATTTGTATCATAATAAATCAACTTCAAACAAGTTTAAAATCCATCAATAGAAGTTGACATTGATGAAAATGATTTATAAAACTCATTGAGAGAAATATCCCTTTTTCATGAAAACATTTAAAAGTCACACAATTTTGAAAGGAAGTTGTTTAAAGTCATTTTTGAATCAAAGTGTCCCATTCCACTTTGAAACTTTTGAAACAAATTAACATTTTAAAAACATTCATATCAATATAGATAAATCTTTTAAAATAATTTAGAAAACATGGACATTAATGAGAATGATTTAGAAGAATAAATATTTAAAATATTTAAAATGTAGGTTTAATAAAAAAAGTCCCTTAAAATAATCCCTTTGAAAACTCTTTCATGAAACCTGGACATGGATAATAAACATGTCCAAGTAGATACTTACGTAAAAACAAACTCGGATAATAAAGAGATTGTGAAATTAACCCTTACCTTGCACTTTCCTTTAGTCAGTAGTACATTTAAGCTCTTGTATAAAGACCATAGTATGTTATTAAATTATACAAGAACCATATTAATATTTATGATAGTATAGATGATCCAATTATGACTTTATACTACCCATTTAATAATAATTTCCATGTTAAATTAACATTTCGGGTAATAATCGCTTTCTTTATTGTACATATTTTAGGATTTTATTCTTGATCGTATCATTTAGATCATGATTTAAATACATCCGTAATATAAAACTTCATTTATAAAACATAAATATTTATAATAGATAGATATATGATATGGAAAACACCATTTATGGAGACGGGCGGCCATACGTATGCATAAATGATGTTTCTGTTTTCATATCGTATTGATTGGAAGTAAGTTCATAAGATATATGTAAGTAAATAAATATATATAAATATATATATCTCTAGTAACATTATTATGCCATATATTACATACTTATTTGTAATATATATTTTTATAATCGTCTATGAGTAGTGAATGTGGAAATGAATCTCATCGCGTCGTGGAGACGGTAATCCGTACGTATGCATGACCGACAATATCATTTCCATAATGGTGTGGAATTGGATGGTATATTAATTTTCCAGAGACAATATCATGTTATTTTTATTATTTATATACATATTACAATCAATATATCAATACAAATAAGATAGTTTTGAATAACAAATTACACCATAGCGTCGAGACGGTAAGCTGTGCGTACACATGCATGGTGACTTTATCATTCATAGGATGGATAAAATAATGACTATGTTGTTCCATATTTATAATAAAGAAAAATTATATATTAGGTATTGTATTTATTATTTTGGTATGGTAGTAACAAAAAAAGAGTAAGTGGAAGATGAAAGGAACGTGAAAGAGTGTGGTGAAATCATTAACTATTCTTCTGGTTCTTCATTTTGATTTGATCAAATGGGCTCTTTAGGTTGGCTTTATGATTTAACTAAGGAATCTAAGATTATTGAAGGTTAGTTGGGAGGATATTTGGGTAGGGTTTGTCCGGTCAAAATGTCATTGGAGGTGTGAAACTAAGAGAAGGTGAAGTGCCCTTTTATAAGGGAGGTGAGGGTCACTTTAGGTAATGCTTGAAATATTTTTTTATAAAAAAATATTTTTCGATTTCTAATGTCTCTAAAATATTTTATTTAGAGGATAAGGTGGGGAGGAGTCGAAAAACTTTCAAACAATAGGTTTTAGACATGTTTAGGTCACAATATTATCCTTAAATTGTATATTTAACTGTTAGTTAAATAGTTTGACATTTAAGATGTCTCTTTGTTTTTTTATATTATATGGTTGATAAACTTACTATAAAATTCCAATAGAACCCCAATTGGTTCCTTAATGTCATATATATTATTATATGAGTCTTTTGGCCGATCTTTGGATTTTTAGGACTATTATATCAATTACTAATATAATATTTGTTTTAAAAACTATTTTATGTCAATTTTGACACTATTTGGTATTTGTTTTTTGTTAAAATAAAAAAAGCATCATTACTTTGAAAAAAATTAATTTAATCAACCCTAGCACGTCATATTAAACTAAAAAATTAGTTTCATTAATCAAAAGTCTGAAAATTCTTTAATTTGGGTATTTATAATATCAATTAGTTTAGTCTTTTATTAATAATGTAATTAATGTATCATCATTGTGTCATAAATAAATTTAATTATTTATTGTCTAAAAATTATAAATAAAATACCATTATATAGGAAATATTTTTATATTTCTAATGAATATTTATAGTCGAATTTATCATATGTATAACCATATATTAAAAATGTTTTAGTAAGAAAAACTTGAATTTAACACTTTTAACTCTTCTTTAAATTAAATAATTATAAATGTCCTAATCTAATCCATGTGGACCTAAATGAGCATATTTTATTTCTAAGGTTGTTCTTGGTCGACTTAAACTTATCCAATAGAATTAGGACATGTTTTAGGGTAATAATAATATCAATTTTGCCTTTAATTACCCTATTTACTTTTTACTGTGGTAAATATATGTCAAAAGTTACTATTTACCAAAAATTATTTTTTTTCTTATTGAACCACATTTTACTTACTGATATCAACCTTGTCTCTTGGATATTTGAAATTCAATTTAAAAAAGTGGGAAAATTATGTTTTATGCAAATTTCTAAATTCTCGTAAGAGGGGGGTAAAAGACAGTAAAAAGTTCAATAAAATTTTTATATATCTAAAATTATTGTAAAATGACTCCAATGAATTACATTAAACATAGATTGTTATTATATATCTATTTTTACCTAAAATAAATTTAAATAAAATTATTTAAATGAAAATTCGGTTTTAAACTATAACTCAGTTTTGTTCACTATACATAAAAAATTGAATGTTTAAAAAAAAATACCAAAAATTCACCATAAGATAATTTCGAGACTCCAACTTCAAAATTTAAGTCTATTTTACTAAATTAAAAAAATAGAAATTTCATTTATTAATTTAAAATTAATTCATGTTGTTAAAACCAAAAGGCGTATTTTTTGGAAATAATAACTAACAAAAGATTGACAATTGTTTATGTCCAATTTCAAGGTGATATTACATAAAATTTCCAAAATTGGATTAAATGGTAAAAATATAATCAAATTATACTTCCAAATCATCCATATGTATAGTTGAACAATATAAATTATTTTGATTAAAAAGTTGTTTTCAGTTAAAATATAGTATTTTTAACTATTCACCCAAATAAGAAAGTTTTCAGAAAAACACAAAAAATTAATAGAAACTAAATTTTTATGTCCCAATTTTAAAGAAAAAGTTTATTTTTTCAAATTTAATATAGAAAATCTTAAAATATAGGATTTAAATAGGATTCTCCATTAAAATGCGGCAAAATTTCATTTTTATAAAAATACTTCTTTTATCTGAAAAAAATGAAATTATCCTTACATTATGTCTATGAAACCAATAATATGGATTCTATAAATATAAGTATTATATAAAGTAAACAATTCTGTTAATACTATTCATAACCACTTTTGAACGGCTAGTTTGGTAAGTCGTTGTGCACTTAATCTCAGTGTTTCGTGTTGTGCATGTTATTGAATTACATTGAACAAATAACATACAATTAAATATTGGGGTGTTACATTAATTAATCACATTATAAAAAATTAATTAATTTAATAATTAATTAATCATACTCATTTCAACTATGAAGGATATCATTAGATAGCCATTTATTATCAATGTGAATCATTATTTCAATATCACATCATGGAAAAATATTTCAAGTTTAAGAACTTACCCATAACCCATTTTCTTGTGAGTTGTAGAATGATTCAAGTCACAAAAACCATGAGTTCGTAGAATGATGCATGCAGACTCAAGTATTGTGCCTCTTTAGGCCACGAATCAAAATTTAACAACTATCAAAACAAATATCACATCACACCACAAGTAAATCCCCTAAGGTGAAATAATATCCAACTGTAACAAAAAATACCAATCACAACAATCCCACCCTGAGTACTTGGATTTCCCCCCGTACATGGGTTTGCAACTCCCATGCACAAGATCATTACCAAGGCTCAACTATTCCTAGTCTCTTTTTTACCTTACCAAATATAGTAAGACAAAAGAAGAAGAAAGAAAATAAAACTCATCTGATACCAAATTGTGATGTCCTAAGCTGGGTTCTACTAAATGGTGTCCAAAGCCAGTGGGACACATGCCCTCAAGCATGCCTCCTCATATGGTAGAGGTTGCTGACAAGCAGTGAGGGTCTGGTAAGTTTGTTCTGTGGAGACTCTACCCACTTTTAATCGAATAAAACAAAAACGGAAGAAAACTACAATAACAAAATTCAGAAGCGTATAAATAACAAGAAAAATACAATGTCATTTTTTATTCAAAATATGAAAATACAATAATCAACTTAAAGGTAAAACATGCTATGAAAATGAAATGACAGGTTTCCCCAATGTTACTTAATGTAAATACACAATGACACCCAAGCAGTTCCCCAACCACATCTGGTTCCCTCCCCCATGTTCCAATCCCAAAAAGAAACATATCCCAAGGAAATTCCCTTATCCCGTCATGCAACAACAAAGTCTACTAGGGTTATAATTAGGCGGCCCAAGTAGGGTGTGAGTACAACATAGTAGGCCACAACCAACGATGTCTAAAACAAGCCAAATAAAAAGATAGTGTATGTAGTTTTATGAATAAATAAATACAATGCCTAATTTAAATAGTTATCACATTTTTATTAAATCTTTAATCATCACATTAGGACCAGTTTCAATTCATGTTTTCTATTTTAATCATCATTCATTATTATCATTTATTTAGTGTTGAACGTCATGTCAATAATCCCAATGACAATTAGAGTAGGTCACCATGGCTATCACTCCATATCTCATTCGGTGTAGGTTGTCATGCCTAAAACACGATTCTCTCATGCATGGATAACTATTGGGGAAGAACTCCGTGTCCGAGTACCAACATCTAATCATTATATAATTCCATGTGAAGCACCAAAAAAATATTATCCTTTTAATCATTCTATAATTTACTAGACTTATCCACATCATTCCATTTCAAATCCACATTTTTTTTAAACATTTCAAAGTCCATTAGTTATCTCAACAACAAACTAAGAAGATAACCCATTAATTAATTAATCAATTTATCAATCAACACAATTATAATTCCATAATTAATTCAACACAATTAATTATCCATATCAAATATCAACTTTCCACAATCAATTCTCACAATTAATTATCTTTGATCAACATCATGACACATAATTAATTCTCACAATTAATTATCTTATATATCCAAACATCATTTCTTAATTAATTCCCCCCAATTAAATATCATAACGCATTCAATTCAATATCTCAATAGCCATATATTAACCCAAAACCAATCTCAAAAAAAATATCTATCTGGGATACCCCCCCCATTGTTTGTTCTCTGAATGAATTATCTATTAATCACTATAGAAATCACTTGTGAAATCCACAGTCTAAATAACTCTAATTTAGGAATTAAATTATCAAGGCAATCTTGTAAATTCATAAAATCACATTCATATATCAAATCCAAGAATATGGGATTTTCATTTAGACCAACTACCTCGATTTATTGATGGATGTTATCCCAATGGAAATCCCCAAAATCCAATGCAGCACAACATCGTCGATCAAACTTCAAATCTAAATCCCTAAACCAAAATAAGGTTCAAACGTGTTAAGATCCTGAACATCTGGATCTAGATCCATAATCCAAGATCTATATCACAAATCATATGTTTATATCCACTTATGTGGTGGAGATATTCCATGATAATATAATATAAAGACATAGTAATGAACGGGAGAAGCAACGAAGTGGAATCCACTTTGTAGGAAGAGAGCATATCTCCAATCCAGACATTAGATCTCAAAGAATGTTGTTCGGATCACCATGTAATCCCCACCGAAGGCTTTGGGATCTCCTATAATTTTTCAAGGCTGATCCAAGGTTGGAATATGGGAGTCTTGGGGGTTCTGATGGGTTTAAAAAGAATTTTGGGATAAAAAATCATGCACACACAGTTTCCTAGGTATGGGGTCCCAGATACGGAAAACTATGCACCAACCTTTTAGACCACTCTATCCATGTTTTCATGGTTTCCATGGTTTGGTCAAATGTGTTTTCAAACCATGTGCAGACAATGAAGATATTTTTGTCCAGTTTTTCATGCTTGGAATTGTTTAGTGGAATGGTTTGTCAAACCATGCACAAACTATGCACAACCCACTATCCTTTAGTTTTCCTTATATGTTTACCCAAACTCACCCCAAGCCATTACTCCAAAACAATGGTACTTAAAAAAATTGAAAAATTACCTAAAAATGCACCTGAGATGACTTCTTAAAAGGCTAGGGTCTTAAAACTTGTATATTATGCCCATTCATTATTCATTATGGCATGATTATACCACCCATTTCTTTCTATGGTTTTCCTTATGTTTATGATTTTTTTTATGATATTATTTTTGGAAATCATATTCATGAACATGTTAAGATGGGTGCACCCAGATAGTACTCCAATACATTAGGTAAAATTTAGTCTCACGATACTTTATGTGAAATGGTCTTGGCGGTTAACCATGACTCGTGCTACCATGTGCAACAATATTGGTGGTTAGCCTTGACCTGTGATCCTCTATGTTCATCGAGCCATAATTCATTCTAATGTCATGATTTATGTTGCTTCCATGTTACTATGAATTCATTTTTATATGATCCCATGTTTATGTTTTATGATTTCGTGTGTTCCATTCCTTTTATTTTCATTATGGCATGCCTTCTAACCCATGTGTTAATGTTTTATTACCATGATTTTTCACGTACTAGGGTTTTAGCTCTTCCCTTTGTTCATGATAGACCCAGGTTAACCTATGATGATGTACGATCACATTGGAAGTTAGAATCTCATTATGAAGATTTAATAAAGAATTTTTTATTTAGTCCCATGTTTTACGTTTTATCTACCTAGTCTTCCAAGACACTAGACTTTATGATCCATGGCTTTTACTATGATGTATATTTATGCTTAATATCATGTATTGTTATATGTAAAAGGATATAGTTTCTATATATGGAATTATAGGATGGTCTAGTTATATTTTGATATTTCGAATAGATCACCTTAGTACGAACCTTAAGGATTAGACAAAGTGTATAAAAAACCCTAAATTTTATTATGTATTGATTAGTAGTTTATTAAGAAAATACATCCTTGTATGGATACAAATAGGTAGAGGTGGCTATGGAATAGATGAATCTAGGGGTAAAACCCGAAAACACTGGTTTGAGAAAGAATTGAATGGGAACTAGTGCATGACTACAGGCCTTTCTGCACTCTTGGTTTGACACTCCATGGGGATATTATTTGGTAAATTCATGAACATAGTACAAACCATTATTAATGGAATAAAAAATACCATAAAAATATATGTTATAAAATTGATCAAGGATAACCTATATAGAAACATAGGGAATCACATGTTAGGATATAATTCTCCTTTACATGTTTATCCTTTTTTGTTAAAAGTTTCCTTTTTTGTTCTTAATAGCTATGTATTCAAGACCTCTATTTGTACATTAATTTTCTTAGTAGATGGAGGGAAATAGAAGAATGTGTATCATTAATCCATGTTATAGGGAATGTGAAGATTTAACTAATGATATTCAAAATATAATTAGAGTGGGTGCCCAAAACATCATGACTGTACTTGCTCAACCGGCTGAAGTTATGATTAATAACAATAATCATGTGGAATACCCCCCCCCCCCTCCTCCAAGAAAAGAGAGAGTTTATATTAAATCCTTCATACAGAAATGGCATCCCATGTTTAGTGGATCTTCTCATCACCTCCTCAGGGAACAGTGGATTAGCTCCATTTAAAATCTATTCTCTATCGTCCAGTGCTGAGATGAAGAAAAAGTCGTATTGGCAGTCTATTGTTTTGATGGGGAAGCTGATTAGTAGTGGACACTAATAAAAAATAGAAAGCCCGAAGAGGAAATTGTTTCCATGGAATGGGAGTAATGAAAGATAATTTATTTAAAACATATTTTCTCTAAACCCTCCATCTCAATATAGAAAGAGAATTTCTCAGACTCAAGAAGAAGGAAGATTAGTCAATCGAGGCGTATGAAGAACACTTTACTAGGCTTGCAAGGTACACCTAAGGATTTTTCATGAACACTGAAAGCATGTTGGATATCTTCATTAGAAAATAAAATCCAAGTATATGAAAACCATTGGAGATTATAGACTTTGACAACTATGAGGAGATTTTTAATCATGCCCTTAAGGTTAAAATAATGATCGCAGACTCTCAATTGTATCATGGGACCATTGACAAAAAGAGGAAAATGGAATCTAATTTGGGCGGTTCTACAAAGAAATTCCATGATGTAAAGAATCCTGAACATCCCACATGTAAATATTGTGGGAAGAATCATCTTGGGAAGTGTCTAAAGGAAACCATAAATTGCTTTAAATATGGAATGTTGGGATATCTGGCTAGAAAATTATGAAGAGATATAAAAAATCCCACTGATGTGGAAGAAGAACGGAAGGTTTAGATTAACACTCAACCTGTAGTATAGAGTTACAACTACATGGATCATGAGAATTATGTGAACAATTTCCCTAAGGCTAGGGTTTTCAGAGGCAATAACCAACAACCGCCTAAGAAACAAGGAAGGACTTATGATGTTACTACTATTGTGGTGAAGCCAGAAAATGATGTGGTGATAGGTATGCTAGTTATTCATTAAAGAATAGTTAACATACTATTTGATTCTGGTTATACACATTTTTTCAAAGTTTTCATGTTTAGAAGAACTATCCAAACACCACCTCAAAATTTGGAGGATAAGTTAACTATGAGAATAGAAAATGTGGAAATTATTGCATCCATGGATTATAACTCCTCCCTAGTTAACGTTTGTGTACTAAACCTCCCAAAAAATATCTTCATACTTTCTTTAGTGTAGTTTGATGCTATTTTAGGCATGGATTGGATATCTTTATACAAAGACAACTTCAACTATGGGGAAAGGGAGAACCCCTTTCACATTACGAAGCTTCCTTTAATTCTTTAGAAGTGTAAGGAGGAAGATGAATCTTTATTAGAATTAGTATCTCATGTTTGGATATTAATTCCTTATTAGAAATAATTTTTAGCTCAAATGATTGAGAAAAGGAAGAGAATAATTCTTGAAGACATGCCCATTGTGAGGGATTACACTGACGTAATTTTTGAAGAGTTGATAGGTCTTCCTCATGAACAAGAGGTTTAGTTCTCAATTGAACTTATTACTGGATCTCTTCTTATATCAAAGAAACCTTATATAATGGCCACCATAGAGAAAGAGAAGATGAAGAGGTAGTTATAGGAGAATCTGGGGAAGTGTTTTATATGCCCATTTTCTTTAACATGGGGTGATATAGTCTTCTTCATTAAGAAGAATGATGGATCAATGCACCTCTGTACAAATTATCGTCATCTCAATTAAATAATGATAAGGAACAAGTATCCCATTCAATGGTTAGATAACTCGTTCAATCACCTTCATGGGGCCTGTTATTTCTCTAAGATGGACCTTTAGTTGGAATATCACCAATTAAAGGTGATGATGGAAGATAATCCCAATAATACCTTTCAAACGAGGTATGGACACTATCTATTCATAGTGATGCCCTTCATACTCACCAATGCTCCAGAAATTTTCATGAATTTAATTAATTGTGTCTTTAAAGATTACGTCGACAAATTTATTGTAATCTTTATTGGCGATATTATGATATACTCTAAGAGAAAAGAGGAACATTATGAGCATTTGAATATTATGCTAAAGACTCTGCGAAGGGAGGTGTTTTACGAAACATATATTAAATGCGAGTTATAGATAGGGGAAGTATAATTCTTGGGGAATGTTATCACCGAACAAGGGATAAATGTGGAGCCTTCCGATATAATGGAAATCGAAGAGTGGTCCAAGGAAACATCTATGATGGAGATCTGTATCTTTCTGGGTCTATCTGTGTATTATCAATGATTTTTGAAGAACTTTTCTTGGTTTTAAAACCCAATTACCAAGATAACATGGAAGAGAGTAATGTTGGTCTAGAATCATGAATGTAAAGACTATTTTATGCAGTTGAAAAAGAGGCTAATCACTATGCCCGTACTCACACTCCCAACAGGTGGAGAACTCTTTGTGGTATACAGTGATAATTCAATGAAGGGATTAGGCTTTGGGCTGATGAAAAATAATAAATTGATAGAATATTACACAAAGAAGATGAAAATCAATGAGAAAAACAATAAAACACATGATCTAGAGTTGGAGGTTGTGATCATTGCATTAAAAATCTAGTAGATTATTTTTATGGGGAGAAGTGTGAGATATATAATGATAACAATAGTATCAAATATATATTCACACAAAAAGAGATTAATATGTGCCAATGAATATGGATAGAGATAATATAGGATTATGACTTCTCAATACACTACCATCACAGTAAGGAAAATAAGGTGGCAGATGCTCTGAGTAGAAAAGATCATATATCATATCAATGATGAGAATTGAAAAGGCTCCAATCTTCTTAGATTTTCATATGATAGACTTGGGAATAATTTTTAAAGGAACATTCTTGATACCTCCTAAAAATATTTTTCAACTATCCCACAAAGAGAAAATAATGTATGCTCTAAGAAAATGTGTGGAAATTATTAAAAGGGTGGAGGCCATTAAAAATGGGAAATCCTATTAGTTTAGGATTGATGAGGAAGGAGTTGTATGATTTCGATCATGAATATGTTTACCATCCAATCCAGAGATAAGGAAAGAAATTTTTAATGAAACACATATATTAAACTTCTCAATTCACCCAAGGAGCACAAAGATGTATTGAGATCTCCGAGAGAACTTTTGGTAGGATAATATGAAGAAGGGGATTGCTGTGTATATATCAATGTTCCTGGTATGTGAACAAGTGAAGGATGGAATATAGAATTCAATGGAGATGATGAAACCACTACCCATACAATCATGGAAGTGGGAGAACAACAACATGGACTTTTTCACTGGACTTCCAAGGAAATCTAGAGGAAATAATGCTATATGGGTCATTATAAATCGTCTAACAAAGACATGCCACTTTATCGGGACTAAAAAGGACTTCTCATTAGATCACATTTCGTGGATATATATCAATTAAGTGTTACATCTGCATCAAGTACCACTATCTCTTATATCCAATAGAGATCTGAGATTCACCATGATGTCCTATATAAGTCTCCAACATTCTCTAAGCATTGAACTGAACTTCAGTACGACCTATCATCCTAATACTGATGGCCAATCTGAGAAAAGTATTGAAACTCTGGAAGACTTGTTGAGACATATTATATGGACTTAAGAGGATGAGACCAACAACTACCACTGGTTGAATTCTTGTACAACAACAGTTTCCACTCAATCATCCAAATTGAGCCATATGAATACCTTTATGGGAGAAGGTGTTGAACACCAGCATGTTGGGATGAAAACTATGAGCGTTAAATGATGGGACCTAAAATGGTCGAAGAAATGGTGGAGAAGGTGAAAAACATCCAGTATCACCTCAAGACATCCCAATGTCAAAATTAGAGTTATGTACACAATCGTCGATGATACCTTGAGTTCAATGTTGAAGACATGGTATTTATACGCATATCTCAATGGAAAAAGGCTTTGAGGTCTGGGAAGAAAGGAAAGCTATGTCCCTGGTACATCAGTTCCTTAGATATTCTTGATAATTCCCAGGTCATAGCTTGTCAACAAGAACTTCCACCTACCATGGACAAAGGACCCAAAGCCTTTCATGTATCCCACTTATGAAAGTAAATACCTGAACCTTCACATGAACTATCGTCACAGGTGGTGTAGTTGGAGAATGATCTTTCTTATAAGGAGTAGCCATTGAAGATCTTGGATCGTAGGGATATAGATCTATGTAACAAGACAACTCAATAGGCCAATGTACTATGGAATAACCATACATATGAAGAGGAAACATGGGAACTAGAGGAGGCAATGAAGGAATAGTACCCACACATATTTATGGATTAGTATGTAAAAATAAATTTTGAGCGGGAAATTTTGTAAGTGGGGAATACTGTAACGACCCAATTATTTAGAAATGGAACTTACATTATTATAATTATGTAATATAACCAAATGAAACCAAAATTGAATGAACTAATAAGTAATACATCACCTTTAAAATCAATATTTCCACTTCTGTGGTTTGAATTTATAAAATATGAAATACATGGTTGCATTCAGGGTGATTTTTGGGGTCTCAGAGAACAAATTTAATTTTTTTGTGGTGAATAGTAACCAACCCTTATGAGTATTAACCTACAATTATGTATAACAATATGACCCTTATGAATATTAAATCTTCCAAAATAATAGTAACCTCACCCATGAATGTATAAATAAAATTTAGGCATCTTATAATTGATAATATAAACATGGTAAAAGTATTAGTATTATTGTAAGTCATAACTAATTAATTACAATTAATTAAATAATTTAATAAAAAATTTATTATCCTAAAACGTTTTTACAAATTTATAATGTTTTTTATTTTGGTTTTAATACAATTTTATAATACTTTATTTAATTTATGAAATCACTATAATATCAGTTATTATTTTAAAATTAGTATTTTTCATGTAAATTATTATTATTATTAAAAATTAAATTAATCATATTTAGATAACTATTTTCAAAAAACTGAGTTCATTTTTTAATTTTAAACATTTAAAAATAGTTACGCTTAATTTTAGTAATTTTTCTAAAATATATGAATTTTTATGAATAGTAAAATACTGTAATTCATAATAAATGTTAAAACCTGAATTTCTGCATCATGCTGGAGTCATGGATGATGTAAATGGCCATTGGTTCGAACTCACATTCAAATATTAATGTATTTTCACAAGAATCATTACTATTTCATGTCTTTTGGAAATATAATAAACAAATTAATATTCTAAGAAAACCCTCCTCCCCTCCACTATAAAAACCACCCACACTCCCCTATACTCTTCACTCCTCTCAAGCATTTTTACTTCCATAAATTCTATATTTTTAATCTATTTTTTGTTTACTAATTTAATATAAATTCAATTCTGGAAAACCACACCCATCATATATGTGTGTCCAAACATGAATATAAGTGAACTGATCATTACAACTAAGGAAGAAAACATACCCAAACAAGGAAATTGAATCTCATAACCAATCCAGAATGTTTTGAATGAACTAAAAAAGGTTATACCAAATAATTTAAATGTAAAATAGGTTTTGTAATTTTTAATTAATGAACCTAATTTGATTATTCAGCTCATTAAGATCAAGTGAGGAACACCATCTAGATTAAGGTAAGGGATCATCTCTTTCTCACAGTTATTCATTCAAGAATCTCCTCTATGTTATGTCCTTTTATGTCTAATTACTAATATTTGGGTTTTATTTATCACATTCCCCGTATTTCCCTCATGATTTATAAAATATTGAAAACCCATTTTTTTATCATTATGACCACTTATGTACACTAGATACCAAGACGATATTCTGTAAGGGATTATTCCAAAACCACCTTTATTACTTCAAGTTGCTCTATCTTTTATTCTACCCAAATGTAGTTATCTATTCTACTTATGTACATATTATAAATTCTTTTAATACTCTCCAAACACATGTATCAATATCCATTCTTCTTTCTCTTTTTTTATAAACATGTTTTTAAATGATTCCCTCCTCAATTATTTTTGATAAGAAAACCCATTTTGAGGGAAATTCCTGAATTCGTACCCAATTTCAAGTTTAGTATAATATATTTTTTAAACCACATTTTTTTATAAAACAAATTATTTTATTATTAAAACCATCTTGGATCACAAGCGGTTTTATATAAAATATTATTCTGTTTTTCATTTTAAATGCTCATTAGTATTTTACATAAAATCACACAAAAATGTTTAATGCTAAAATTCCTTAAATACTTTTATTTCATGATGTCAATTCTATTTTACATCACTTACGATGTTACATTCCCTTTTTACCTTATAAATATCCATGTATGTTTTAATTATTTTCTTTCATGGACACTTGTATGATACACCCATTCATTATGTATTAGGGAATGATTAGGGAACCTATTTATTTATATGGGTACCCTTATGTTTATGATTATTTATGTATGATTTTATATGTGGAAAGTATATTCATGAAAATGTTATTATGGGTGTACCCATATAGAGCTCCAATTCATTGGGTAAATTTTAGTCTCATGAGACATTATGTACATCGTTCTTGGCTATTAGCATTGACATGAGCTACAATTTGCAACGGCCTTGGTGGTTAACCTTGACTTGCAGTCCTCTATGATCAATGAGCCCTGGATCATGATAATTTCATGATTTATATTTCTTCCACATTACTATGAATTCATTTTTATATGATCCCATGTTTATGTGTTATGATTCTATGTGTTCCTTGCATTTTATTTTCATTATCCCATGCTTTCTAGCCCATGTGTTCATTTTTTATTGCCATGAATATTCCCTTACTAGTATTTTAGCTCATCCCTTTGTTAATATTATCCTCATTTTACACTATGAATATGTATGAGCACAACTAAAGTTAGGATATTATTATGGATATTAAATAAATAAATGTTTTTTTAGTCCCACATTTTCAGTTTTATATACCTAGTCTTCCATGTCATGAGACTTTATGATCCTTAGTTCGTACTCTAATGTATACTTATGCTTGAAATCATGTAATGTTATATGAAAAAGGATATGGTTTCAATAATAAATCATATGGAAGATATGTAAATCACAAATAAATTATTATGATACTAAAGAGGAAAATAAATCCACAACAAAAGTGTCAACTGAGGAGGAAAAATTAATCAGACATGCTAATAAATTCATGAATAAGAAAAAATCAAGATTGATTGAAAAATTATGGACCGCATGTTTCTTCAAAGAATACAATAGTTTCTTCATTTTTTTAATTACTAATTTATATGAACTATAATTTATATAATTTAAGTATTTTTTTTGATTTGGATGAACACTTAAGCAATGTGTGATCCTCACACTTGAAAAACACCCTTGATAATGTAAAACCACATATCAAGGGGTATTGATGGATCATGAAAAGGATTATATATAGTGGAATAATATCTTATTAAATTGAAATGTTTTGATGTATTTTTTTATGTTTTGTGAAGGAGGTCTCTTGAAAACTTTTCTTAAATATCCCCAAAAATGAAGAAGTTAAATAAGACTAAGAATGCAATCATAAAACAATGTTCATCATGGATAACATTAAATATTTGGGAACATCACCCTTTTTTATATATAGCGTTAGCCCATGTAGACTAAGAGTAGAATTACTAAAACCTCAATTATTTATGAAATAATTTGTTTCAATTGTTTGTGGAGTGAGAGGTTCAGATACGACCCTATATATCTTTTTCATTTGATTGTAAATAATGGGGAGAAAGTTTGAAACACATATTGACTTGAATAAAATGTTTTTATATTGATGAAAAATACAATTGGGGAGATTATTGATGTCAGTTTCCATTTTCTTTCAATAATTTAATCTATAAAGGTGGATTGAGTGGCAATTCATGAATATTTCTTAGAGACTCACTTTCTGTCATTGTAATACATGCTTGAGAAATTATCTATGTTTTAAATGTGATTAATGTTGAAACACCAATTATGTTTCAAATATATATACTTTGAATAGTACATTCCATACACAAATAGGAAGACCATGAAAATGTTTATTTTCATAACGAGATGAAGAGAAATTAATGAAGACAATAGTAAATATTATTTTCCACGATGATATTTAATGTTGAATTAAATAATATGCCCATGATATATATATATATATATATATATTTCATGGTGGTTATTTGAAACTAGATTGTAATTCTATTCTCCCATGGAATTAAAATAAGTTATAATTTTAGTAGTTCTTAAACAATAAAATATTCGAATCCATACTAGCCCAAAAGGGCCATACAATCAATGAAACAAAAGGGACTCGAGGTTCCACCCCATGGGAGAGATAGAATAAGGTTTTTTCCTGGAATCTGAGATATGTGGGTATGTGTAGTGAGTCTGTAGGACCTGGAATAAGGTGCAAATAATGGTTTTGGGTCCACTGTGTGGGGATTCACAATGATGTGGTGGTGGTGTGTGATTTTTGTTGTGGGTAACAATCCCTCTCTATGTTGGCATGAGAGGTATGTAGTCACTCATTAATTATAATGTAAGTCTCAAATAAACACACAATTGGTGTGAGAAAATGAATCTTTAGTAACTGATCATAAACATTAATGAGCTTCAGAAATGATTACACTCATCCAATCATGCTGATATGAGCTATTTGATTTCCCAAATTCTATAGTTTCCAACCTAGGGATTCATTGGAGAACTGTTCATTGGGTTATTCAAGGATGAATCGCTTATTTTTAATTTTATCCCTCTATGCATTCTTGATAATTTTTTTCATGAGGAAATGAGTTTGAGAACCTTTAGTCATGAAACTAATTCTTTTATGCATGTAGATGTTTGAATAATATTTTTTTTGTGAAACTTAAATGATGTTTTAAAAGGATGATCTAGAATTAGAACTACAATGATTAATTCAGCTTATAAAATTTTCAGATTCCAAGACTGAAGGAAGAGAAAATATATTTCTAAGAATCACACTATATACAACCACATTCATAAATGCAGATGAAAACCTCTTCAAGAGATGAAAAATTCAAGACATGTCACTATTTTCAGAAGAATGATGGGGATTATTTTCTCATATATAATGTACTATGTGGTATAAGTGATCCTTTCCTTTAAATAAATAAAAACAAATCCATGTAGGTTTTCTAATGATATTTTTGAAGTGTTGATTTTTTTCAGAAAAATAGACCCATAGTTAATCTTTCTATTTCACGAAGGGATAACCACACATATATTTCTTGCGATAGGAAGAGGAGATCCCATGGGCCTTCAACTTGTTATTATGACACATGATGATCTTCATGAAGAACTAGTTTCATGGAACCCATCATGTACATGTGGACTTCCATAAGTTATACTATATCTTAGGTGATGAAGAACAAGAGTGTTTTACTTCATGAGGAACACATGTTGGGGTGATAAACTCACATGAATGATAAAGACATCAACTATATTTTTTACATGAATATTTTAACATTATAATTCAACATATCAATTCTTGAGAATATGAGTTATGTGAAATAGATAAGTGTATAGTGTTTTACATGGATCATCCATCAAAAAGCATGAATACATCAATATATTATATCAAATTCATATTATAATAAGAAACAAGAACATGTATTGAGTATTGAAGATAAATATAATTTGGAACAAGGTATCTTGTGGAATTGACTTTAGAAAACCCATAATATCATAATAAATAATATAAAAAATAATTTCATGTTATATTCATGGATTATGCTTGAAACTATAATGCAATATAATAAACCATGTTTGATAAGGCCCATTAAAGTTTTTATCCTTGTATTATGTGTACATCAAGGAAGGTAATTGAGTTATGAAATATCATTCTTGTATAAATAATGTAGAATAATTTGTGTACACCACATGCACACATACAAGTGAGGATTATCCATTATACAATGTATGAATTTACCATGCAATGATGTACTAAGGTAACATAACAAATATAGGTGATCAGATTTAATTTTGAAAGATCAACATATCTTCAAAGGTTCTTGAAGTGTAAAATAGAAATTATTATAAAATAAAACCATTGACTAAGATCAAGAGATGATGATACATAAGATCAAGATAGAAGAGAAGATGGATCATGTGACAAGGGGTATAACCAATTTATAATGGGGCTTGAGGCTGGAGGTATTACAAGTCGAGGAGGAGAAGATGGTTGGTGGTATAACTGACCGAGGCTAAAGGTATGTTGGAACTAGGGATAACCAACTTTTAATTCGGTGGAATAATCACAAATTACTTGTAATAACCATATCATGTAGTGAAGAAATTGTGTTGTGGGGACTAAAAAACATGGAAAGGAACAAGTATTTTCATCGAACCATCTAAATCCTTCTGTTTTGTGCCTTTTTATTCACAACATTATTTAATCTAATGATTTAGACAAAAAAATAGTTGGTTAGGGATTTAACCAGTTGGAAAGGATGAGTTAAAAATGACACAATTTGTAAAAATACAAGGGATCACTGATTCACCCCTTCCCCTATTAGTGATTTCACACTAATATGGGCAGAACACACTTACCTATCTTCATACCACATAAAAATCATCTTATTAATGTTTCAAATATATTGAGACATCAATCCCAAACATTTTTTCAACACAACAGAAACTCCAATGTAATAGTTTCAAAAACCTTATGAAATATACAACCTAGAGAAACAAGAATCATTATAGCCTCCCCAACGTTACACTTATCACGCATGAAATGCATCCATGACCTTTGAACCATCAAATTGAACCTATATAGATTTTAAATCCATATCCGATTAGTGATTTTTACTCCAGAATGATGATCAATATTTTGATATGTAATTACATTAACACAAAAAACGATTCACTAAATATCAAGATATCACTAGTCACCATCCATAGTTTACTATTATTGTGCCTACCCACATACATATATCCCTCGACACCATAGTATTAATAGTAAATTTATCCATGATCATATGGTTCCTCCCACTATAGGACTCATCATACAGGGGTTAATTTCAAGACATATTACAACCAAAAATATAAATCTCTTACCGAAACACATTATACAATAGTTCAGCGACATTCTTAGTTTGGTTTTCATCTGACAAGAACCATTTAAATAAAGAAAACTAGTCAATCTTCCTTTGATTGAATGGTTTCTAAATTGATCAGTCTAACTATCCAATGTGATATATCATTACCTGATCACAATTCCATTACTCTTGAAGTCATCATGAGATCATCCCAGAATTAAAATTATTGTATGAACTCTACTTGAGTGTGATTCTATAGTCATATCCTCATCTAACCAAATTCATCCTTATAATCCTCTCACAAATTCCATAAAGTATATGACCAAACTCACTCCTAGAACCCATAAATATCATCAAGGGTCCAGTTCAAAGGCACATACACCAACTAACATCACATGTAAATTTTGAACCAAGTATTCATCAAAAACCCAAATATTAGTAGATCTTACCACAATCTTTTATCCAACTTCCATATCAAACTTCCTATAAAAAGACTCCTTAGACCCATGATTCTTATATAATGGGGGTCATGCCTCCACAACTAACACTATATTCTACATATAATAATTGGATGTGTCATCCCGTCTATACATAAGTTCCAACAGAGAACAATTTTTTTAATGGTATGGTATCAAAGGGAATTTTATCCACTAAATCTACTATGTTTTATTCTTACATTTGGATCAAACCCTCTAATATCAGATAGTGGACACTCCACTACATAAACATATTTATACCACTTCTTGAGTGAAACCTCAATAGGTTCCAAACTCAAAGGCATGTCACTCCTCCCCAACCATGCTCAACCATCCTATCTATACCTTACTTGGATCAACCAATATCAACCAAGAAACTACTCCCCACCCTTTTTTATTGTAACCTATATGATGGTGGGATGCATGATCTTTTCCTGAAAACCATTAGTAACCATGTATGTAAGTGTTTCTTCAAAAACTATTCATAATTTGCTCGCACATGACCACACAATGATCTATTTCAATTTATTATAAATACCTTGGGTGTTTTTCCTTGGTAAACCCACTAAAAGAATCTTATTTAGGGTCCCCCTAAGTTAAAATATATCAAATATTTGGTTACACCCTAAAAATTTACAATAAACCACTACATTGCAGTCACCTCCAACCTAGAGAACCCATGGTTCTCCTCATCAAAAACAAAAAATCCAACTATGTCATGGTCTACAAAATGACCATCGACTAACCCGAACATTGTTGAAAAACATGAATCATCTAACCAAAATGTTAGCATTCTATTAAATGTACATACAACATATACAAGTCCAGTAATCCTACAGATCCTTCCATCAAAATCTATATTTGATACAAAAATAACTTGTAATAATGTTTTTATGGAACAAGAACACAGGGAATGAATATTACCACCTCCCATATCTGGTAGAACATCTAAGTCACAGATCTCATAACCCAAAGCATCAACCCATGCTTATAGTCTCTAAGGAACTCAAAAGCCTATGATAACCCCCACATTGGATACATTCATATATCACTACTCATATAAACTATATTATTTGATATATTAATATTGGAAGACATATTTTGAGAACTAGGATCTCTTACCTTACCCATATATCATATCCCATATGGAAAAACACATGGGGAATGTCTCTGTATTAATTTTTCAAATATCACTTATAAAATCAAATTCCAAACACCCACACTAGCATTCTAACATTTATAAAACATCACATGGAAAGTCACCAAAAAACACCTAGGAATTAATTCTCACCATGGACCTCCATATGAAGCTACCACCACATGAATCCAAAATATTAGAATAATCCTCACAGAGCCTCCACAAATGGGTTCCACCCCTTTATGTATTACATTATAATTAAATATATATATATATATACAAAACTTATTACTAGATGACCTGTGTTGAGTATATCACATCCATACAGTCAAGCTAAGTAGAATCCAACCACCGAGTTATATAGAAACACACCATATTGGATTTTATTAATACATTAAATAAATAATCTCATTTTCTTTTTTAAAAACTACATCAAAACAAATAAAAAAATGTTTCATTACCATATAATAACATGTATCTATAGGCTTGTAGAATACCAAGCCTCATTCCCCCTCACATGATCGAGATGGGTCAATAAGATACCTCGGGTGCACCTCTCCAACTTTCATAGGATCTCCAATAGCAATGAGAATATAATATTTACAGTGAGAAGACTATACACTTAGTGAAAGATAAATAAAAAAATAGAAATGTGATAAAAAATTAATATTTAAAGAATCAAATAGATAATATGTAATCTGAAAATTAATCCAATATAATAAACTATGTTATATAATTTCTCATTCCATATAAATAGAATACTAAAAGTAATACTAGAAATATACTAAAATATATAATCATAATAATGACTTATAATATTAGACTTGAACCCCATTCTTGATCCAATCTATATGCTCTAATACCAAAAATCATGAAATCAATCTAGCACATGGACCTTTTCACTTATCAAAACCTACAACCATGAATTATTCATGGGTACCCAATGGATCCCTAACTACGGTGGGTTAAAACACAGTAGGTGACCTACAACCATGTCAAAAAAATTCCACTTGGGGAAATAGTTAACGAAAAAAATATGATAAACAATAGTAAATTCATCAGTTAATTTATTAAATTACAGAAAAATCACTAACACTAGAGATATAGGATGATAACTAAGGTCCACCGAAAAATGACCAATCTTGATGCAAGATATTTCAGTCCTTTTACCCTAGTGAAAATAAATAGAAAGGGAAACCATGACCTTCTTTATTCTCACCCCAGGCATCACATATGAAATAATTATACCCTTAAGCACCAAAGAATCATTAATTTTTCCATCAAGCATCAAATACACCACGATCTTCAACCTCAGGCATCAGGAAACCAAACGACTCACCTAATTGTGCTAAGAAACTAGGTTTATAGCCCTCAAGCACCATATATCCATCCATATCACCCTTATTCATCACACTATCATTTTTCTCACCCTATGTAATTGTGAAATTTCTATCTCACCCACATGAAACATGAAATATATAAAGAATAAAAAAATCACCAGATAGGATAAAATGATATCATATTTTGTATTAGCTAACTCATTTTAAATAAAAAATATCTTAAAAATATCAATAATACGATATTAAACCATTAATACTGATTTAAAATTGACATTTAAATAATGATATATCAATTTCATATTATGTATAAATATAACTACCCTTTCACAAATCATTAATGGCATTACATCATCAACTCATTATTCCAATTTCTGAATTCCATACCAATTATACACTTACATGCCATCTGATATGAGAAATATATCAATTTCCAATTCAAAAAAAAAACCATAACCAATTCCCAAATTTTCTAAAAATATTATTGGGTCAAAATACCTATGTTCCAATACATGTTCATGGTTTGGAACACCTTTTAGGTGGTGAAAATACCATGTCTCAGTCGCCATCAGACACTATGGGATCTATGGGAGGTCTAAGGATGAGAATTCAAGCCGTCCTAGAATATTATAATCAATATCAGGAACATGAATGGCATACGAGAATGATCATATAAGTTTCAAATATAATAGAAACAAATAAAACATTATGTAGTTGTTTTAGACCATCCACCACAATCAATGAAGAATAAACCACAAATTGGAACTTCTTGATCCATACAAAACCCAACGATCCTATATGGATGATTCATGTCATCCATATTGAAGAATGGATCAAGTAGTTAAGGATCAGAATTGGATAGGTTAGGAAATCCTTTGAAAAACCTTCAAAATCATAAAATACCTATTATAGTAAAAGGAGGGTTAATTAAAACAAAAATGTGGGTTTTCTAGGAAGAAATATTATTCTGTCCCATATAATACTAGCCTATCCCGATGCCACTTTCCCATTAGTGGGATTCTTGGTGGAGATACGTTATTTTAAGAGACCATCAGATGGCTATTGTATCCATCATTCTAGCATGTAGACTTATACTAGTTTTGTTGGGCTTTTCCATTCCCACCAATTACGGGAGGCATTTTAGCAGCTCCCATGTTACATTCCACTTCTAGACTTCACACCAACTACCCCTATGAACCCCCAGAACACCTATGAAGATCTAAATTAACATGTGAAATAGTTTTTTTAATAAAATTAAAATATCCACAATAAAATAAAAATAGAGAATGAACTTGGGGAAGGGAAGGATCTTAAAAACACCCCACTATATAAAAGATCATCCATGAGCTATGATTCCATGCATCAATGTGATCTATCATCAATAAAATCAGGCCACTTTTCTCACATGTAATACTCCCTCTCATAAGTTTCCTTAAAAACACATCCATGCTTCTACTACACTTATATAATAGGAAGATTATTACATTAATTATTATTTCAATATGATCTATGATACATATCAGATTATCTTTAATGGATGTATACAAATCAAGTTCAACATCATCAACATCAATCTAGAGTGAAAGATTAGGGGGATATCTCCATAGTCACAACTCATGTAACATGTCGTACATGATACTATAGTGATGTGGAAAATCCAATCAGTATGTTGATGGATTTATTATCTCCACTATCTAAAATTACCCAAAAAATGTTGGAACTATCTTCCCCTTATAGATATGGAATTTCTCGATCTTATAAAACTATATAAAAAGACTTGAAAACCAACCTTAAACTCTAAAGGTTATTTACGACGGTCAACATAATTTTTCATCCTTCTCTATATAGTAAAAAATAACTTCTGGGAAAATAAACTATTTTAGACATCCCCATATGATACTATGTCTGAGGATAATTTAATCACCCACCTCTAACTAGAATACATTAAAATGAAATGAACTTATGTATAAAGTCTCAAAACAATCCATTTGAATTGATTCCTTGAATATATTATTAAAATTGAAATCAATGAGTTTATGATTCTAATCCTTATAAAAATGGAAGGCTAGAACATATGTGGGTATTAGATCCTCTAGATTCTCAAATTTTCATTCATATTTTCTATTACTTTGAGGATGATTTTTTGTACTCAAAATATATCATTATCCTTGTACCTTATAAAGAACATTCCAGAATTGTAATTTTAAATGGGGATCTCAATATGAAACGATACTCTATAGAATATCAAGGAATAAAAGAATCTCCAACACATATATATTTCTCAGATCATCGATGTCGAAGGTCTCTGGATAGTAAATAATTGATCTATATTAATTTTTAAATCTATTTTACATGTCCTATATTATTTTTCTGATGGTTCTATCACAGGTTCCATAATGAGATCACACCAAAACTATTCTATAATTGTAAAGTGATGTACCAAAAAATAGATTACTGATTACTAGCATTAAAATACCAATAATTTAATCATTTCACCATGAATCCCATTAACTCTTTCATTATCCCTAACGAAAAATATTTTAATTGAATATCAAAATGCATTTTTATCATTTAAAGATATAAAACCCATTTAAAATAAAAATAATTATTTATGAACTCCTTATGGATGTGTATAAAAACAAAGATTTCAACATGGGAATAATGAACATAATCTTTATCATGGAAGAATAAAAATGATTTCTCCACACCACATATAATGTCTCTTAGGGATAATACTTGTGTATCATATAGCATCCACCTCTTGATCTGATCTAGAAGCATGAGAAACATCCAAATGAAGTTCTGAAATAAGTTCTGTTAGCCTTCACTCATATCTTGATTCCCATGATACCTCAAAGTAAAACATTCTTCTCATTGTTACAGTAATGAAATTTCCATTTTCCTATGATTAAACCCCCTAAATGCCAAAAGAATATAGATAATAAACCCCTCTTCTGCAAAATGTTAATGTCATACTAGAGAAAGATATACTTAATTATTTCATGGTTTGTGAAAACCAAAAATATATCTCTCATCAAAATATTTCACCAAAATATCAAGTCTTATACTACTACATCTAACTCCAAATCATAGGTGGGGGAAATTCTTCCCCAATGGTCCAAACTTTCTATAGGCATAAAAAATAAATCAATCTTACTTTATTATAGCATCTTTGATTCCACCTATTGATGTGCCACAATACATAGCATAAACCTTTCATAGATCATGTATGGTTGGTATTAGTGTGGAGGTTAACCTACACATCCATTATATTAAAGCCTCTACATGAAAATTAGAACAAAAAAAACATCACTATTTTTTTGGTCAGATTGGAAATCAGAGCTCCCAGATTAAAGAATTCTTTGATGAATCCCTCGTAGAATCCTATTAAACATAGTAATCTCTAAATCATGATGACATTAATGGGTCATTCCCATGATATATTGACTTTCACTTTATCTAAATCCACTAGCACTCTATCCTTTGAGATTTAATTTCCCAAGATGTTCACTTTGTTAATCAAAAATTACATTTAGATAGCATCATATAGGTATGATTTTCTCTAAAAATACTCAGTATACTTTCAATAGGTTTGAAATGATGGATTATAGAATAGTATAAAATCAATATTTCACTGATAAAAACCACCAATTATTGATCTATATATAAATGGAAGATCTAGTTCATCAAGGATGTGAATAAATATGATACATTTTTTAGACCAAATGGAATCACCATGAACTCATACAAGACATATCAACATTGGAAAGAAGTACTTGGTATGTGAGATATTGTGACACTCAAATTTTGGTACCCTAACCTCCTTTTAGTCATGAAGAACACATAGAAACCCCACAAAAGATTTAAGAGATTTTAAATTCATAGAAGTGGATACTGGTTATTGATCCACATATGGTTCAGTCTCTAAGAATATAAGCATAAGAACATGGTTTGATCTTCCTTATTCATACACAATAAAGGATAAACCCATGGTAACTTAATAACTATATGAATCCCATAGCTTTTAAAACATCTATCCACACTTTCAAATCCAAAATCACTATTGGTTTCATCATATAAGTTGGGATAGAAGTTTTTTTGACCCCTAGCACCAACACAGAAATGAACTCGATCTCTTGCTATATTGGAAAGCTAATAAACACTTCAAGGAATAAAAAATTAATTTATTCCATCACTAGTGGAAAATTTATATTATATTACACAATACCATCTAGAATAAGGATTGAAACCTTGGCCGTGAGCCAATCCAACTCATTACAAATTTGCCTTGCACTTCCATAATGAAGAACCCATTCACTAGGATTGGTATAGATTCTCCTTCTAAAGATAGTAATGTCAATGTACTCTAATAATAGGTTATATTAGCCTGGTATACAACAAGGATGTCCATAATAATATTTAAATTTATTCCTAATGTTTTCATATAAAATAGATTTTATAGGAAATTATAGCCACCAATTTCGAGAGAACCCTCATTATAACATCTAATACCCATTGATCACACTCATAACGATGTTTCTATATATATAACTTGAAAAATATACTCAATGGTAAAACCTAACCAATGAATAAATTTATGACACTTCAAATATAAAATGTTCATTTATCAAAAAGAGAACATGCATGGATTAATGCTACTAAAATCATAACTCCAAGAGTGGAATGTCCCATGTACAAACGAGTATGAGTATACTATATAGAATGAATTTGAATTTCCTCTCTTCCCTGGGATCCTATATGAATCCTTAGTGATAATCCAAACAAATGTTATAGTCACTACCACATTTGGGTACCACATAGCATACATAGGCTCGAGCGACAAGTGGAATTACAACTGCATATCTGTTGAGGGGTTACTGAGTCCATCCTAGACTCCAGTGCATTCCGAAATCATTTTCCATCATTCTAATACTAATTTAACATAAAGAACCACTATAGGTGTCCCATATTATCATTTTTTTGGAACTCCAATGGTGGTTGAGAGACTAATATAGCTTGTGTATGATATTTCTATACAAGAAACATCACACTTAGTCCCCTGTCAATTAAGATGATATGCTTCCATAGCTATGCTACTCACTATTATCATGATAATAGTGCTCAAAATTATTATTCAAGATTCCATATGACGTTCCACCAGACTACCATTTAAAAACTACATGTCCACCAATCAAGGTATTCCATAATTTTCTTTTTGAAATGACAACCACATTCATTATTTTTTAGATTTCATCTAGAAAATATATATTCACGAGTGATTTACCTCATATTTATGGCATTCTTAAAATCACTTCACCCAATCTTCATCATCTATTTTCTACTTCATAAAACATCACTATTGGTCCAAGAAGCAACCTACTTAATCCATAATTGACATAATCCATTGTATTAGGTTTAATAATTATGTATCTCTCTCCATTATCAACATTTAAATGTAGAAATTGACTACGAATGTTGATTATAAATTCACTCATTCCTGCCCATTGTACTGATTGGCCTGGACCCATATATCCATCTAGAGCATTGCTTGTCACCACAACATGTTATTTTTCCAACATTCAACTTTCTTTACATAGGTATCTACCTATAATTTAATATCATTTGGATAGAATCAATATATATCACATTACTCATTGGAAACTATCATAGTGTTGATAATTTATTTGACTCCCATGACCTGCCAGCCGTATTGACTTATCTACATGTGGTGTGTGTTGGATTATATTATCCTAAAACTAAATTTGGTGAGGCAATGGAGTATTTTAATAAATAAAGGTTGACATATTACATTGATTACTAATTATACAACAAGATGTAATACAAAATGACTTGATGTAAATAGTGGACCAATGGTACATCGTCATTTTAATATTGGTTTAACGAATGATTTAACATGTTATAACAGATTTATTCATATCTTTTTATCAAGAATGTAAAGGTATTTTATTTGAACATATATTTAGGAATATATACCATATGAATTAAATATGTTCCTAGAATGATTAATGAATGTAATAAAATTTCCCCACATTTATACCATGATGCACACAGAAATATTTGTGGTCATAAAAGCTGTTGAGAAAAAACACATAAAATTTAATCAGTAAAAACAAGTGAATCATCCTAGGTGAAATCACAACACAACTATAATATTTGAATATCAAGAACATCAATCCCATCTACTGAATTTTCTTCTTATATAAGGGTCACACCCTCTAATATCTGATAGTGGACACTCCACTACATATACATATTTATACCACTTCTTGAGTGAAACCTAAAGAGATTTCAACATCAAAGGCATGTTGCTCCTCCCCAACCATGCTCAACCATTTTATCAACACCTTACATGGATCAACCTATATCAACCCAAAAAATACACCCCACCCCTTTTCAGTGTATCCTATATGATGGTAGGAAGCATTATATTTTCATCAAAACCATTAGTAACTATGTATGCAAGTGTTTCTTCAAAAACTATTAGTAATATGCTCGCACATGACCACACAATGTTCCCATTCAATTTCGTCTAAATCCCTTGGGTGTTATCTCTTGGAACACCCACTCATAGTACCTAATTCAGGGTCCCCTTAGTTAAATTATATCAATTCTTTGGTTACATCCTAAAAATTTACTCTGAACCTCTACACGACAGTCACCTCCAACCTAGAGAACCCATGGTTCTCCTAAAAAAAAATGGGGAATCCAACTATGTCATGGTCGACAACATGACAATCCACTGACCCAGACAATGTTGAAAAACTTGAATCATCTATCCAAACTCTCATCACTATATTTAATGTACAAATAACATATACAAGTCCAGTAATCCAACAGATCCCTCCATAAAAATCTATATTCGATACAAAAATAACTTGTACTAATGTTCTATATGAAACAAGAACATAGGGAATGAATATTCACACCTCTCATACTAGGTAGAACATCTAAGTCACTGATCTCAAAACCCAAAGAATCAACCCATAATTATAGTCCCCAAGGAACTCAAAATCCTATGATAATACCCACTATGGATACCTACATATATCACTACTCATATAAACTTTATTATTTGATATATTAATATGTTAATCAATATACCAAGAACTAGGATCTCCTACCTGGCCCATATATCATATTTGATAGAAAAAAACTCATGGGGAATTCCTCTCAATTAATTTTTCATATATCACATAGCGAATAATATTCCAAAAACCCAAACCATGGTCCTCACATTTTTCAACAATCACATGGAATGTCACCAACAAACAACTGTGGATTAATTCTCACCTGGAACCTCTATATGAAGCTACCTGTAACAACCTGAGATTTTATGAAAAATATTTTTTTTTATTTCACTAATGTCTTGTGTTGTACGCTACACCAAAAGGATCTTGCACAACATGCATCCTTGACTTGCCTTGCATTACACGCAATCGCAACCTTCCTCGATAGTGTGTGTGGTACGTAATACTGAGTTTCACGAAACAATGATATGCTATTAAAATATTATTAAAACAAGCCGTTATGAATAGTAATAACCACTTTTTAAATTTTAGAAATTTTAAAATGGACTTCATTTTTGGATTCGGAGTATCGAATTTAGCCTAAGGTGAAATTTTGGTACTTTTCGGATAACTTTCATATTCTGATGAATAGTGAAAATTACTAAATTATAATTAAAAACAACTTTTTTAATCAAAATAATTAATAGTGATAAATCATTAATTTGAGTGGTTTTAAAGTATATTTAGAATATATTTTTACAATTTAATACAATGTTGGTCATTGGATGTAATTTCACGTTTAAACTAGACATAAACAAGTGTCAATCTTTTGATAGATATTGTTTCTTAAAAACACGCTATTTGTTTTAACAGTGGGATTTAATTATAAAATTAATTAATGCAACTTTTATGTTATGAATTTGGTAAAATAGACTTCATTTTTGAATTCGGAATATGAAATATAGCTTGGGATGAAATTTTGGCATTGTTCTGAAAAACATCAATTTTTGATGAATAGTGAAACTACTAAGTGGTAGGTTAAAAACTGAATTTTGCATAAAACTTAATTTTACCGCTTCTGTGAATGGAATTTCGAAAATCCGAGAGACACGGTTAATATCAAGGACTAAAATGTGGTTCAATGAGATGAAAATAATTTTTTTGGTGAATAGTAACTTTTTACTTTTTTTACCTCGGTTAATAGTAAATAGGGTAACTAAGGGTAAATATGATATTAATATTACCCTAACACATGTCCTAATTCTATTGGACAAGTGTAATTCGACCAAAAACAAACTTAGGAATAAAACATGACCATTTAGGCCCACTTGGATTAGATTAGGACATTTATTATTAATTTATTTAAAGAAGGGTTAAAATAGTTAAAATCAATGTTTAATAAGTAAATCATTTTTAATATAGGGTTATACATAAGATAAATTCGACTATAAATATTAATTAGAAAGCTAAAAAGATTTCCTACATGATGGTATTTTATTTGTAATTTTTAGACATCAAATAATATAATTTATTTATGACACAAAGATGATGCAGTAATTATCTTATTAATGAAATATTGACATAATTGATAATATAAACACCAAAATAAATATAATTTGAGACTTTTTATGAATTACACTAATTTTCTAGGTTACTATGATATATATTTGTTGATTTAATCAACTTGGTTTGAACATATAATTCTGTTATGACTTTCACAAAAATCATATATCAAATAGTGTCAAAATTGACACAAAATAGTTTTTAAATCAAATATTATATAATTAATTGTTATTTTATTCCTAAAAATCTAAGGTTCGGCCAAATGACTTAGATAAGGATATATATATTAATAATAAACAATTTGGGGTTCGTTTGGCATGTTATAGTAAGTGTATTAACCATATAGTGAAAGAAAACAAAAAGACATGGTAAAAGTTAAATTATTTAACTTAGAGTTAAATCTAATTGATAAGGTTAAAATAATACCCTAAACTTGTCTAAATCCTATTGGTTGATAGGATTTCGACCCTTCCCCACTTTATCTTCGAAATAAGACCCTTTGGAACCATTATAAACCGATTTTGACTTTAATATAAAATAATATTTTGAGATATTCCTAAGGTGCCTCTCTCCACCCCTATAAAAGGACACCTCCTCCCCCTCCTCCTCACACCAATTTGAGCACTCAAGCTCGGCCAACCCCTGCCAATTTCTCCTATACACTTCCCTAGCAACATCCTAGAGGTTCTGTTCTTCATCAAAGACCAATTTTAGTGCCCTAAGAGGAGGTCTCAAAGAGGCACTTCAAAGAAGAGGTAATTACCGTTACCAATTCTTTCATCTTTATTTCTTCTTCCACTTCTTCTTCTTAGGTTGTTTCATTATGAAGTAATAACATCAGTATCACTCATATAATGATATGTTATTATATGTATGAAACAACCCTATTTCACCATCTATCCATCCTACGGAAAAAGAAATCACCGCGCGTGCGTACGTACGGAATACCGTCTCCACGCCGTGGTGTAATATATTTTCCACCACCACCTTACATGGATGGGTATAATGGTGTAAAGAATAACTATACATAGTTATTACAACATCATATTGATTCTGATATATTGTATAATCCACTCCAATTCAATTCAATATTTATAGAAATGATATCATCGCTCGTGCGTACGTACGGACTACCGTCTCCACGACGCGATGAGATTCATTCTCCATGTTAACCATTTAAGAATGATTATAATGTATATATAAGAAATAATAATGAAATATATGACATTATAAAGCTACTGGATTTATGTATATATATACATATGTATGTCATCTACTTACTTCCATTTCAGGACAATAAGGAAAAGAAAACAGCGTTCATGCGTACGTACGGACTACCGTCTCCATGAACGGTGTTTTTCATTTTATTTATCTACCTATTATATATATATATACTGAATATATATGATATATAAATCATATTTTATATTATGGAAGTGAGTAAAACATGATATAAGTAATAATGATGTCAAGAACAACAAGTCAAAACACCTACGATAAATGAAACGATTCTACCCAAAACGCTTCTTTAACATGGAATTTACAAAAGAACGGGTAATATAATGTCATAAGTGAACCATATATGATATCATAACAATGAATATGATTCTGTAATAAGTCAATAACATGATTTAAATCATTATACAGGAGGTTCGGACACTTACAAAGCAAGTCGGACCTAAGGTAAGGGAAATATCACAATCTCATTTTTATCCGAGATTGTTTATTCGTAAGTATTTACTGGGGTGTATTTTATCATCCACATCCATTTTTCATAAATATGTAATTTTATTTCCATCCACCTACAATTGTTTAAATCCACTTTTACCCTTCGGTGAGTTTTTAGTAAAAGATATGAAAGGAATCTTTTGTCGTTTTTCATACGAGGTAATTTTTGACTTTTCCGACAAAAGTACGAGAAGAATGTTTTTTTAACTTATACGGCATGAATGGATTTTTAAAACATTGTTTCCAAGAAGCTTCCTTTACAAGTTTTCAAGTTTATTTTTAATCAACTTATTTTATTTTAAAGTTGTTTGACATGTTATGAAAGGAAAAATGTTTTTGATGAAGAAAGGATATTTTCCTCAAGAATGGAGTTCAAGTGTTTTATCAAAATTATTTTCCATCTAAGATAATAAAGGGTTCTATTTTTATCCCTATTATTAAATTGATTTGTTCATGTTGTGATGGAATTATTTTTATGAATTCCTTTATCTTATATGAATTGATTTATGATGTCATGATGTTTCAAGAATCCCATTTTTGTTACATGTGTTATGCGATGATGTATGTTTTATGATTATGTGGCACACATAAGAAAGGATTCATTATAAGATGGGTGGGACCTATATCTCCCTCCAATGCATTGGGTAAAGATTTTATATCTCATGAGATAGACATGGCTGAAATGGTAGGTTATACCGGTTCAGTGAAACAGGACTGAAATGAGGGTTACTCGATTCAGAAAGGGACTTTGTCCACTAAGATAGTCTTGGCAATGAGTCATGAATAACAAGAAATGATTTTCTATGATTATGTGTGCATGCCACAAAGTATCAAGTTTCATGTTATGATTATGGGGATCTCATTTTCACTTTTATGATTTATCCCATGTTATGATATTATGAGCTCTTTTGCAGGTTAAGATTTCCAAAAGCTATGTTCTTATGTATATGATGTGATTGATATTTCTTTTGTTTACCCTTACTGAGCATTTGAGCTCACCCTTTTATGTTTTCTTTTCCCCAGGATATAAAGAAAGGTTTTTAGGTAAAAAAAGGGAAGATCTTTATGGGAGATATTGAAGATCTTTCACCACGATTAGAAGATTACGTTCCGAGTTTCCAAAGACACTAAACTATTACGATCCTTGTGTGTGTGTTTTTGTTATGTACTAAGTATTCCGCAAAAGTAATGTAATGTCCATGTACGATAAGCTTCGGGTCTCTACAGTTGGTATCAGAGGAAAGGTTTAGTCAACCTTTGGAAACTAGGATGCGAAAACGTTAGTGAGATCCCTAGAGATATTTCTAAGGTATGTCTAGGGATGTCCCTAAGGATAAGTATACGTATAGGATATAATCCTAGAACTACGATAACGATCTTATAATTTAACCTAAGATGTTAGATATTAAGGGTACTCCCCCTTTATTATGTTGTTTTCCCTAGCATGATTTTTTGCCTCTCACACTATTCTTTTTGGGTTTTAGACGATGGCTGGAACCCGAAGGAACCGTGTTAATCAATGCAATGGACAATGCAATGATTGCCCTCCTGAACAAACAAATGTTATGGGAGATGGAGTGCAAAATCTTATTTCTATACTTACACAAGCTATGAATCATTCTGGACTTCCAAATGAGCAGAGGAGGGAACAATATTCTATTGAGTCCTTCATGAGGCAACGTCCACCTTCTTTCAGTGGGTCTTCTGATCCACTTGTGGCTGAACAATGTATCAGTACTACTGAAAAGATATTTTCAGTTCTTCAATGTTCTGAACATGATAAAGTCATCTTAGCAGTATATCGTTTGGAAGGTAAAGCTGATCAATGGTGGAATCTTATCAAGAATACGAGGCCAAGAGATGAAATTGAGTCCATGGAATGGGACGAGTTCAAGAACTTGTTTTTCAGTAAGTACTTCCCTCGTATTCTTCGAACAAAGATGGAGAAAGAGTTTCTTGAACTGAAGCAAAGGGACGATGAATCTGTTGGTACCTATGAAGCAAATTTTACAAGACTTGCAAGGTATGCTTCTGGAATTATCATCCAACCTGAAAGTAAAGTTGATCGATTTTTCAGTGGCTTAAAACCAAGTCTTCGAAGGGCATTAGCTATAAGAGACTTCAGTAGCTATGAAGAAATTGTGCGTTGTGCTATCAAGGTAGAAATGGAAGTTGGTGTTACATATCCATCTCATGGTTTTGACAAGAAACGAAAGATGGAGTTCAAGGAGAAATCTCAGAATAATGGTGAATAGAAGATGAATGTTTCCTTATGCACAAAGTGTGGAAAGAAGCATGGTGGATATTGTCTTAAAGGGACTAGAAAATGTTTTAAGTGTGGAAAAGAAGGTCATCGAGCAGCTGAGTGTCGAAGTAATGGAAAAAGGGTTTCTAATGATGTGAATAAAGCAAACACTGCAGAGAATGCACCGCCAACACTTCAATGCTTCAAGTGCAAGGAAATGGGGCATTATGCTAATAATTGCCCTAATCCAAGGGTTAGTGATGATCAACATGAGCAACCACTAAAGGCAAAGGAAAAAGGGAAATCACATGCGATCACTATTGGAAATGTTGAATATGACAACGATGTGGTGGAATGATTAAGTGTTTATGTAATGGGATTCCAAAATAATGTTGTATCATTGAGTATTGCAATAATTATTGATGTGATATTCAAAGTGATTGAGATATTTTTTGGAAATAAGATGATATGCGCATAATGAAGACGAGAAAATGAAATGTTTAATAGTATTCATGAGCTCATGATTGATATAAGGACTAAGTGATATCATGGTTTGAGTATATAGAATTTTGAGGATTTTGGTATGTGGAAAGTGTTAACTTTTAACTGCACTCATGTTTTCACTAAGGTATTCAAGAGAATACACGATTAAGGACTTTGAATGTTTGGAATGTGACCAACAAGACATATCTTATGATATGTGGGGATCAACGACAGTATTAAATCTCTGGTAATCGTTGTCACTATATTATGAGAGTGGACTACAGTATTATGTATAAACCTAAAGATTAGACTGGATTATGTTGGACATAAGTTAGTATTGTTTAAGGATAGAAGATTTTCGATATTATTGATGGGATGTTATAGTAACGTAGTTTTAGAAAAAGGACAACCTTCAGGACGGGCGACAACCCATCACTTCGGACAAGGCTGTAGGAATCGAACCCACAACCGAAGTGCGACTGGCCTTTATCGCCTACCACTGACTTACAGGAAGTCCCTGTTTAGTAGAAACTAGTGTTATTATATTAAGCAGTATGATATATGAAGTATAAGCCCATTTTAGGAACCATATATGATTAATCCCACTATAGATCGACTTATGTATATAAATTTTGCCAACCTTTTGAGACAGATGGAATGACCCGTCATTCTATCACATGATCTGCTAACACTTCACGAATAACAAATTCAACTTCATTTATTTAAGAGATGAAGTGGAAATTGTTAAAGGCACGAACAACAGTGAGATTGTACCAAAATAAATTACGTATTTATTCTAATTCAAATTCTTTAACTTTAGGGAAATGATCTTGAAAACCAAAAATGTTGTCCTGGTTCTCTTATACCTGATGAATCAGATGGTACCTTAGATCGTCACAAATTTATGGATTTGTGATTACTGGCTTTTCCATAGCCATGTTCTCTACCACTCTCCATCAGAACATGATGGTTAGATTTCTCTTCCATATCCATATTTTCACCTATGTGGAAACCCAGTGATTAGTTTATTTGGGTAATCGTTACATTTCATACTTTAGTTTTTTAAGCCATGTTTTGGTATTCCTTTTTACGATGTGGGTTTCTATTAAAGAAACTTTCGAATAGTAAACCATTTATAACCCCGACGAATTTCGAGGGCGAAATTCATTTTAAGGGGGGTAGAATGTAACAACCCGATATTTTATGAAAAATATTCTTTTTTATTTCACTAATGTCATGTGTTGTACGCTACACCAAAAGGAGCTTGCACAACACGCATCCTTGACTTGCCTTGCATTACACGCAATCGCAACCTTCCTCGATAGCGTGTGTGGTACGTAATACTGAGTTTCACGAAACAATGATATGCTATTAAAATATTATTAAAACTAGCCGTTATGAATAGAAATAACCACTTTTTAAATTTTAGAAATTTTAAAATGGACTTCATTTTTGGATTCGGAGTATCGAATTTAGCCTAAGGTGAAATTTTGGTACTTTTCGGATAACTTTCATATTCTGATGAATAGTGAAAATTACTAAATTATAATTAAAAACAACTTTTTTAATCGAAATAATTAATAGTGATAAATCATTAATTTGAGTGGTTTTAAAGTATATTTAGAATATATTTTTACAATTTAATACAATGTTGGTCATTGGATGTAATTTCACGTTTAAACTAGACATAAACAAGTGTCAATCTTTTGATAGATATTGTTTCTTAAAAACACGCTATTTGTTTTAACAGCGGGATTTAATTATAAAATTAATTAATGCAACTTTTATGTTATGAATTTGGTAAAATAGACTTCATTTTTGAATTCGGAATATGAAATATAGCTTGGGATGAAATTTTGGCATTGTTCTGAAAAACATCAATTTTTGATGAATAGTGAAACTACTAAGTGGTAGGTTAAAAACTGAATTTTTCATAAAACTTAATTTTACCGCTTCTGTGAATGGAATTTCGAAAATCCGAGAGACACGGTTAATATCAAGGACTAAAATGTGGTTCAATGAGATGAAAATAATTTTTTTGGTGAATAGTAACTTTTTACTTTTTTTACCTCGGTTAATAGTAAATAGGGTAACTAAGGGTAAATATGATATTAATATTACCCTAACACATGTCCTAATTCTATTGGACAAGTTTAATTCGACCAAAAACAAACTTAGGAATAAAATATGACCATTTAGGCCCACTTGGATTAGATTAGGACATTTATTATTAATTTATTTAAAGAAGGGTTAAAATAGTTAAAATCAAAGTTTAATAAGTAAATCATTTTTAATATGGGGTTATACATAAGATAAATTCGACTATAAATATTCATTAGAAAGATAAAAAGATTTCCTACATGATGGTATTTTATTTTTAATTTTTAGACATCAAATAATATAATTTATTTATGATACAAAGATGATGCAGTAATTATCTTATTAATGAAATTTTGACATAATTGATAATATAAACACCAAAATAAATATAATTTGAGACTTTTTATGAATTACACTAATTTTATAGGTTACTATGATATATTTTTGTTGATTTAATCAACTTGGTTTGAACATATAATTCTGTTATGACTTTCACAAAAATCATATATCAAATAGTGTCAAAATTGACACAAAATAGTTTTTAAATCAAATATTATATAATTAATTGTTATTTTATTCCTAAAAATCTATGGTTCGGCCAAATGACTTAGATACGGATATATATATTAATAATAAACAATTTGGGGTTCGTTTGGCATGTTATAGTAAGTTTATTAACAATATAGTGAAAGAAAACAAAAAGACATGGTAAAAGTTAAATTATTTAACTTAGAGTTAAATCTAATTGATAAGGTTAAAATAATACCCTAAACTTGTCTAAATCCTATTGGTTGATAGGATTTCGACCCTTCCCCACTTTATCTTCTAAATAAGACCCTTTGGAACCATTATAAACCGATTTTGACTTTAATATAAAATAATATTTTGAGATATTCCTAAGGTGCCCCTCTCCTCCCCTATAAAAGGACACCTCCTCCCCCTCCTCCTCACACCAATTTGAGCACTCAAGCTCGGCCAAACCCTGACAATTTCTCCTCTCCACTTCCCTAGCAACATCCTAGAGGTTCTGGTCTTCCTGAAAGACCAATTTTAGTGCCCTAAGAGGAGGTCTCAAAGAGGCACTTCAAGGAAGAGGTAATTACCGTTACCAATTCTTTCATCTTTATTTCTTCTTCCACTTCTTCTTCTTAGGTTGTTTCATTATGAAGTAATAACATCAGTATCACTCATATACTGATATGTTATTATAATTATGAAACAGCCCTATTTCACCATCTATCCATCCTACGGAAAAAGAAATCACCGCGCGTGCGTACGTACGGAATACCGTCTCCACGCCGTGGTGTAATCTATTTTCCACCACCACCTTACATGGATGGGTATAATGGTGTAAATAATAACTATACATAGTTATTACAACATCATATTGATTCTGATATATTGTATAATCCACTCCAATTCAATTCAATATTTATAGAAATGATATCATCGCTCGTGCGTACGTACGGACTACCGTCTCCACGACGCGATGAGATTCATTCTCCATGTTAACCATTTAAGAATGATTATAATGTATATATAAGAAATAATAATGAAATATATGACATTATAAATCTACTGGATTTATGTATATATATACATATGTATGTCATCTACTTACTTCCATTTCAAGACAATAAGGAAAGGAAAACAGCGTTCATGCGTACGTACGGACTACCGTCTCCATGAACGGTGTTTTTCATTTTATTTATCTACCTATTATATATATATATACTGAATATATATGATATATAAATCATATTTTATATTCTGGAAGTGAGTAAATCATGATATAAGTAATAATGATGTCAATAACAACAAGTCAAAACACCTACGATAAATGAAACGATTCTACCCAAAACGCTTCTTTAACATGGAATTTACAAAAGAACGGGTAATATAATGTCATAAGTGAACCATATATGATATCATAACAATGAATATGATTCTGTAATAAGTCAATAACATGATTTAAATCATTATACAGGAGGTTTAGACACTTACAAAGCAAGTCGGACCTAAGGTAAGGGAAATATTACAATCTCATTTTTATCCGAGATTGTTTATTCGTAAGTATTTACTGGGGTGTATTTTATCATCCACATCCATTTTTCATAAATATGTAATTTTATTTCCATCCACCTACAATTGTTTAAATCCATTTTTACCCTTCGGTGAGTTTTTAGTAAAAGATATGAAAGGAATCTTTTGTCGTTTTTCATACGAGGTAATTTTTGACTTTTCCGACAAAAGTACGAGAAGAATGTTTTTTTTAACTTATACGGCATGAATGGATTTTTAAAAAATTGTTTCCAAGAAGCTTCCTTTACAAGTTTTCAAGTTTATTTTTAATCAACTTCTTTTATTTTAAAGTTGTATGACATGTTATGAAAGGAAAAATGTTTTTGATGAAGAAAGGATATTTTCCTCAAGAATGGAGTTCAAGTGTTTTATCAAAATTATTTTCCATCTAAGATAATAAAGGGTTCTGTTTTTATCCCTATTATTAAATTGATTTGTTCATGTTGTGATGGAATTATTTTTATGAATTCCTTTATCTTATATGAATTGATTTATGATGTCATGATGTTCCAAGAATCCCATTTTTGTTACATGTGTTATGCGATAATGTATGTTTTATGATTATGTGGCACACATAAGAAAGGATTCATTATAAGATGGGTGGGACCTATATCTCCCTCCAATGCATTGGGTAAAGATTTTATATCTCATGAGATAGACATGGCTGAAATGGTAGGTTATACCGGTTCAGTGAAACAGGACTGAAACGAGGGTTACACGATTCAGAAAGGGACTTTGTCCACTAAGATAGTCTTGGCAATGAGTCATGACTAACAAGAAATGATTTTCTATGATTATGTGTGCATGCCACAAAGTTTCAAGTTTCATGTTATGATTATGGGGATCTCATTTTCACTTCTATGATTTATCCCATGTTATGATATTATGAGCTCTTTTGCAGGTTAAGATTTCCAAAAGCTATGTTCTTATGTATATGATGTGATTGATATTTCTTTTGTTTACCCTTACTGAGCATTTGAGCTCACCCTTTTATGTTTTCATTTCCCCAGGATATAAAGAAAGGTTTTTAGGTAAAAAAAGGGAAGATCTTTATGGGAGATATTGAAGATCTTTCACCACGATTAGAAGATTACGTTCCGAGTTTCCAAAGACACTAAACTATTACGATCCTTGTGTGTGTGTTTTTGTTATGTACTAAGTATTCCGCAAAAGTAATGTAATGTCCATGTACGATAAGCTTCGGGTCTCTACACTACCCCTAGAAGATTCCAAAATATTAGAATGACCCTCACAGATCCTCCACATATGGGTTCCGCCCCTATAAGTATTACATTATAATTAATAATATATATATATATATATATTCACACAAAAACATCATTACTAGATGACCTGGCTTCGGTATACCACAATCATATAGTCATTCTAAGTAGAATTCAACCATCGTGTTATATAGGAATACACCATATTGAATCTTATTAATACATTAAATAAATAATCTCATTTTCTTTTTTAAAAACTACATCAAAACCATTAACAATTTTCCATTACCATGGAATAACATGTATGTATAGGATTGTAGAATACCAAGCCTCATTCCCCCTCACACGATCGATATGGGTGAACAAAAGACCTCTGGTTCACCATTCCATATTCTAGAGGATCTCGACTAGTAGGGAAAATATAATATTGATTGTGAGAAAGCTATACGATTAGTGAAAAATAAATAAAAAAAGTATAAAATATAATTAAAATTTATAATTTATAGAATCAAATAGATAATAAATAATCTGAAAATTAATCCAATATAATAAACTATGTTATATCATATCTAATTCTATATAAATATCATACTAAAATTACTACAAGAAATAAACTAAAATATATAATAATAATAATGAATCCTAATAATAGACTTGAACCCCATGCTTGATCACATATCCTTGATATAAAATCAACAATCATGAAATAAATCTAGCACATAGACCTTTTTCACTTATATAAACCTACAACCCTGAATTCTTCTTGAGTGCCCAATAGTTCCCTGACTACGGAGGCGTAAAACATTATAGGTGACCTACAAACGTGTTAAAAAAATCTAGTTGGGGAAATAGTTAATGAAAAAAATATGATAAACAAGACTAAATTCATAAATTAATGTTGGAAATTAAATAAAAATCACTTACCCAAGAGATACGGGATGATACCTGAGGTCCACCCAAACATGCCCTATCATGATGCTAGATCTTTCAGTCCTTTTTCCCTGGTGAAATTAACTAGAAAGGGGCACAATGCCCTTCCTGTATTCTCACCCCCCAAGAATCACATATGAAATAATGTCACCCTCATGCACTGAGGAATCATGAATTTATCCATCAAGCATCACATACACCATGCTCTTCACCCTCAGGCATTAGGAACCAAACGTCTCACTTACTGGAGTTAAAAAACATGGTGTATATCCCTTAAGCACCATATATCCATCTATCTCACCCCCAGGAATTGTGAAATTTGTATCTTACCCACATGAACCATGAAATATTGAAAGAATAAAAAAACGACACATAGGCTAAAATGCTATCATATTTCGTATTAGCTAACTCATTTTAATTAAAAAATATATTTAAAATATCAATAATATGATATTAAACCATCAATATTGGTTACTAATTCACATATCAATCATGATATATCAATTTCTTATTATTTATAAATATAACTACCCTTTCAAAAATCATTGTCGCATTATATCATCAATTCATTATTCCAATTTCGGAATTCCATACCAATTATCCACATACATGCCATGTGATTTGAGAAATATATCAATTTATGAGTTAACACAAACCATAATCAATTATTTAATTTTCTAAAAATATTATAGGGTAATATTATCTATGTTCCAATACATGTTCATGGATTGAAACACCTTTTAGGTGGTGAAAATACCATGTCTCAATCTACATCAGACACTATGGGATCTGTGGGAGGTATATAGATGAGAATTAAAGCCTTCCTAGAATATTTTAATCAATATAAAGAACATGAATGGCATATTGGAATGATAATATAAGTTTCAAATACAAGAGATACAAATAAATTATTATGTAGTTGTTTTAGACCATCCACCACAATTAATGAAGAATAAACCACATAATGGAACTTCTTGATCAATTCCAAACACAAAGATCGCCAATGGATGATTCATGTCTTCTATTTTGATCAATTGATCAAGTAGTTAAGGATTGGAATTGGATAGGTTAGAAAATCCTTAGAAAAACCTTTAGAATCATAAAATACCTATTATAGGAAAAGGAGGGTTAATTAGAACATAAATGTGGGTTTCCTTTGAGAAAATATTATTCTATCCCATACAATACTAGCCTATCCCGATGCCACTTTCCAATTAGTGGGATTCCTGGTAGAGATACGTAATTTTAGGAGACCAGAAGATGGTTATTATAACCCTCATTCTAGATAGTAGACTTGTATTATTTTTATTGGGATTTTCCATTCCCACCAACTAGCTGGTGGAATTTTAGCAGCTCCCATATTACATGCCACTTCCAGCCTCCACACCAACTACCAATATGAACCCCCCGAACACCTCTGAGGATCTAAATAGAAATGAAAAATAGTTTTTTAATAAAATTTAAATAACCTCAATAAAATACATATAGATAATGAACATGGGGAAGGTAAGGATCTTAAAAACACCCCACTATATAAAAGATCATCCATGAGCTATGGTCCCATGAATCAATGAGATCTACCTTCAAAAAACTCAATCCACTTTTCTCCAATGTCATAATCCCCCCATAAGTTTCCTCATAAACAAATCCATGCTTCTACTATAATAACATAATAGGAAGAGTCTTACATTAATTAGTATTTCACTATCTTCTATGATACATATCAGATGCTCCTCAATGGATGCATAAAAATGAAGTTCAAAATCATCAAAATCAATCATGAGAGAAAGATTAGGGGGATATCTCCGTAGTCACAACTTGTGTAACATGTTGTGCATAATACTATAGTGATGTGGAAAATCCAATCAGTATGTTGATGGATTTATTATGTCCACAATAGAAAATTACCCAAAAAATAAGGGAACTATCTTCCCCTTCTAGATATAGAATTTCCCAATCCTAGAAAACTCCAGAAAAAAGATTTGATAACCAGCATTGAACTCTGAGGGTTCTTTTTAATGGTCAAAATAATTTTTCATCGTTCTCTCTATAGTAACCAATATCTTTCTGATCAAATAAACTTTCTTAGACAACTCTCTTTTGATAATTGGCCTATGGAGAATTTACTCACACACCTCTAACCAGAATACATGAAAATGAAATGAAATTTTGTATAAAGTCTCAAAAAAATCCATGTTTATTGATTCCTTGAAAATATTATTAAAAGTGAAATCTATGTGTTTATGATGATTATCCTCGTGAAAATGGAAGTCTAGAACATATGTGGGTATCAAATCCTCAAGATTCTCAAATTTCCTATCACATTTTCTATTATTTTGAGGGTGATAGGTTGTACTAAAAAAACTCATTATTCTTGTACCTTATAAAGAACCTTCCAGAACTGTAATTTAAAATGGGGATCTCAATCTAAAATGATACTCTATAGAATATCATGGTATCAATGTATCTCAAACACATATAGATTTCACAGACCATTGATGTTGAAGGTCTCTAGAAAGTGTATATTTGAGCTACCTTCATTTTTCAATCTATGTTATCATGTTTTATATTATTTTTCTGATGGTGATATCACTGGTTCCATAATTATATCACCCCACATATATTCTGGAATTGTAAAGTGATGTACCAAAAAAATAGATTACCGATTCTCGGGTTTAAAATACTAATAACATAATCATGTCACCATGAATCCCATTATCTCTTTCCTTATCCCTAACCAAAAATATTTCATTTGTCGATCACAATTCATTTTTTTCATCCAAAGATATAAAACCCATTTAGAAGAAATAGAATTTATTATGAACTCCTTATGAATGCCTATGGAAAAAAACATTTTAACATGTGAATAATGAACATATTCGTTATCATGGAAGAATAAAAATGGTTTCTCCCCACCACATATAAAGTCTCTTAGGTATAATACATGTGTATCAGATATCTTCCTCCTCTTGATCTGATTTAGAAGCATGGGAATCATCCAAATGAAATTATGAAATTAGTTTTATTATTCTCCACTCATCTCATGATTCCCGTGATACCTCTAAGTAAAAAATACTAATCATTGTTTTAGTAATGAAATTTCCTTTTTCATGAGTTTATACACCCTCAATGTCAAAAGAATATAGATAATCAACCCCCTCTTCCCCATAAGGTTAATGTCATTCCAGATAAAGGTATACATAATGGTCTCCTAGTTTGTAAAAACCAAAAATATATATCTCATCAAATAATTTCACCAGAATATCAAGGCTTATACTACTACAGCTAACTCCAAATCATTAGTGGGGGAAATATTTTTCATGTGGTCTTAACATTCTATAGCCATGAAAAATAAATCAATCTTTCTGTATTATAACATCTCTGATTCCACCTCTTGATGTTCCACAATACATAGCATACACCTCACCTAGATCATGAATGGTTTGGATTAGTGTAGAGGTTAACCTACTCATAAATTCTATTAAAGGCTCTAAATTAAAATAACAACAAAAAACATAACACTTATCATGGTTAGATTAGAAATCAGAGCTCCCAGATTAGAGAATTCTTGGATGAAACCCTCGTTGTATCCTACTGAACCTAGTAATATCAAAATCTGGATGAGATTACTCGGTCGTTCCCATGATATAATGACTTTCTATTTATCAAAATCCACTTGCACTCCATCGTTTGAGATGACATTACCCAAGATGTTCACTTTGTTAATCAAAAATTACATTTAGATAGCATGAGGTAGGTATGATTTTCTATAAGAATACTCAGTATAATTTAAATATGTTTGAAATGATGGATTGTAGAATAGTAAAAAATCAATATTTCAATGATTAAAACCACAAATTATTGATCTATTTATAGATGGAGGATATAGTTCATCAAGGATGTGAATAAATATGATACATTCTTCAGACCAAATAGAATCACCATGAACTCATACAAGTTATATCCACATCAAAATGAAGTACTATCCATGTGAGATTTTGTGACACTCAAATTTTGGTACCATAACCTCCTATTAATCATGAAGAATACATAGAAACCTCTAAAAATATTGAAGATATTTTAAATGAAGGGAAGTGGATACTGGTTGTTGATCCACATATGGTTCAGTCTCTGGTAATATAAACAAAAGAACAAGGTTTGATCTTCTTTATTCATACACAATAAAGGATAAAACCATGGTTAGATACTAATCATATAAATCCCCTAGCTTCTAGAACATCTATCCACACTTTCAAATCCAAAATAACTATTGGTTTTATCATATAAGATGGGATAGAAATTTTTTTGACCCCAAGCACAAACATTGTAATGAAATCGATCTGTTGCTATAATGGAAAGCTGAATAACACTTCATTGAATAAAAAATTAATGTATTACATCACTAGAGGAAAATTTATATTATATTACTCACTACCATCTAGAATAAGGATTTCTACCTAGGCCATGGGCCAATCCAACACATACCAAATTGGCCATGCACTTCCATAATAAATAACCCATTCTCTAGGATTGGTATATATTCTACTTCTAAAGATATTAAAGTCACTCTACTCTAATAACAGTTTATATGATCCTAGTATGAAACTAGGAAGTCGATAAAAATATCTAAATTGTATCCTAAATTTTCCAGATAATATAGATTTTTGAGGAAATGATAGCCACCGATTTTGAGAGAACCCACATTATAACATCTGATACACTTTTATCAAACTCATAACAATGTTTCTATATATATTACTCAAAACATATATGCAATGGTAAAACATAATCCATGAATAAATTTATAATACTTTAAATATAAAATGTGCATGTATCAAAAAGAGAACATGTATGGATTAATGCTACTAAAATCATAACTGAAATAGTGGAATGTCCTATGTACTAACTAGTAGGTGTATAATATATAGAATGAATTTGAATTTAATATCTTCTATGGGATCCAATTTGAATCCTTAGTGATAATCCTTACAAATGTTATGGTCGCTACAACATTGGGGTACAACATTACTTATATAGGATCGTGCGACAAGTGGAATTACAGCTGCATATCTTTTGAAGGCATACTATGTCCATCAAAGACTCTAGTGCACACCAAAATCATATTCCATCATTCTACTACTGATTTTACCTACAAAACCATAGTAGGTGTCCCATATTATCAAAATTTTGGAACTCCACTGGTGGTTGAGGGTCTGAAATAGCTTGTGTGTGAGATTTCTACACAAGAAACACCACACACAGTCACCTCTCAGATAAGATGACATGCTTCCACAATTATGCTACTCACTGCTATCATGATGATAGTGCTCAATACAATGATTCATGCTTCCATAGAAAGTTCCACCGGACCACCATTCTAAAACTACATGCCCACCAATCAAGGCCTTCCATAGTTTTCTTTTTGAAATGTGTGGCACATTTATGAGTTTTGAGATTTTATCTAGAAAATATATATTCATGAGTGATTTATCTCATATTTATGGCCTTCTTAAAATCACTTCACCCAATCTTTCTCATCTATAGGAAACGTAAGTGAACATCACTATAGGTCCATGAAACAACCTACTTAATCCATAGTTGACATAATATATTTAATTAGGATTAATAATGATTGAAATCCCTCCATGATAAACATTTAAAAGTAGAAATGGACTATGAATGTTGATTATAAATTCACCCATGCCTGTCCATCATACAGATTGGCATAAACTGAGATATCCCACTATAACATGGCTAGTCACCACAACATGTTTTTTCCAATATTCAAACATCTTTCCAAGGGTATCTACATATGATTTAATATCATTGTGATAGAATCAATATATATCACATGACTCATAGGAAACTATCATAGTGTTGATCATTTATTGGAGTCCCATGATCTGCCAGATGTGTTGACTTATCTACATGTTGTGTGTGTTGGATTATATTGTCCAAAAACTAAACTGGATTAGGGAATGAAGTATTTTTATAAATAAGGATCCACACATTACATTTTTTACTGATTACACAAAAATATGAAATACAAAATGACTTGTTGAAAATAGTAGACCAATGTACATTGTCATTTTAATATTGTATTAATGAATGATTTAACAAGTTTTAAAGGATTCATTGATTTCCTTTTATCAAGCAAGTAAAGGTATTTTATTTCGATATTTATTTAGGAATATATACCATATGATGTGAATATGTATCTAGCATAACTAATGAATGTAAACAAATTTCTCCACATTTCTACCCTGATGCACACAGAAATATTTGTTGTCATACTAGCTATTGAGAGAAAACTCATAAAATATTATCTGTAAAAACAAGTGAATCATCCTAGGTGAAATCACAAAACAACTATAATATGTGAATATCAAGAACATCAATCCCATCCCTGATAAAATTTATTTTTCCTAGAACAATGGTAAGTTACCCCCATAATCAAGATAATTATCAAGCCTCCAAAAATCCAACATTTCTTGAATACCTTACCTAAATAGTAAGGAAATAGTAATACTAACTTTGATACAACTTTTTAATGTAAATGTCCCAATACCCCATCACAAGGTTATGACTGGCCACCACATGACCTTAGTCATGGCTCCTTGTATGCTATAGACTACGAACTATTAGTGAGGGTCTATATGTATAGTGGGAAGACAATACCCCCCGAATTAATTTAATAATAATAGTGTAATCCAAAATAAACAATCAATAAAAATAAACTCCAACAGTTTAAAGGCCATCATCAAATCATTCCAACCTAATAAAACATGTCGCATCATACAAAAATCCATCTAAATGTCATGTTGTAAGTTATATAGGAAAGAAAGTAGAAGAAATGTTCATAATATAGACTCTCAAAACTAGTTTCAAACACCATGACTAGTACCACATCCATGATATATTCATAAAAATCATATAATCAATTAAACATAGTTCACCTTTCCAATTCATAGTCATGAATCTATAGAGTATTCACTGTTACAAAATGGTGGCCCAAACATGTTGTGAGTAAAAATAATTATTACACCACTAATGTTGTAAAACCAAATCTAGTATTAATAATTGTGTATGAAATAATACAATAAATTAAGCACGCATTTATTAATTAACACCTGAAATCAATGGAAACCTGTATAACCTTGATCTCTAGGATTTAACTCAAGTTAATACCAAACCAACCATAGTACAATGCCATATTTGTTTAATCATGAAGCATAGTGAATATAACCAGAAAGGTACACCATTTACTTCCTCTATTATCAACCTCATTCATCACATGAGAACCAAAAACAACCCCTCAAGAACGAATGAATCATATATTTCACCCAATGGAAAAAATACACAATGAATAACTCTTTCATGTAAGAACACTAGATCACCAAATCTCTGGGGGGGGAATCATTATTTCATAAATTTTATGTTTTTTACTTTTAAAATGACCTTCAACACTAGTTATCGTAACATTAAATGTTAATCCAAACACAATAACACACATAGATAGAACAAGTTATTTATAGGGTTCACTACTCAATGTGATTAGTTAGTCCTTTACATGATCTAGTAAAACCCATTATCATATGATCCACTAAAAATATTGTGAACCACAATGTTAGGGAAAATACTTAAAAATATATTATATTTTTACTAAATATTATGCACACCATGCACATCATTTTTATCCCATTCTAATAAGAATTTCAAAAGATAAAGAAATAATTGATACAGCTTCCATTAATATATAATATTCTAGTTTTCTAGTGTGCTAAGTTATTCTTCAATTTATTTTTTTATTGATAAAAAAATTATTCACTTTGATTCCCAGAAAAACACTTCAGGCAACAGTCGATTCATCAATAGAAACTAATTTTCAACCTATTCATACATCAACCTATTGATCTCAAAAAATTTGATAAAAAATTATCAAACCATTAAGGTTAATCTTACATATTTCATCTCAATTAAATTTTTCACGTAACTTTGTAAATATATTTTTACAAAAAACATACAAAAAATCTGATATTTTCATCACAATAAATTTAAATGGAAATAATTTCCAAAAAAATTGTAACTACATATAGTAAGGAATAAATTCAAACAACATGTTTACTATTTATTAAAACCTATGATTTACAAAAATTTAATCCATTCATATGTATCATTACATACATGAATGAGAAAAAAATCACACCATCTGCAATATTAGAATTCTTCCACTTAGAACTAAATATTCTTCATTGCATGGAAAAATAACAACTCATCAAATTAAATAATCATAAATTTATGTATGAATTCAATCTTGAATAACTTTTAAATAATAGATTATAATTTTTTCCATTATTTATTATTCCATATTTATTCAGACCATATTTGAACACATATTTTTAAAGGTCACCATTAGGATAAATCAGTCAGCTATCCCACTTCATCATTTGTGTAAAAAAATTCTAAGAATATTTCTTTTTTGTTTTTTACTTTCTATCCAATCATTAGTGCATAAGAATTATTTAATTGGATCACTATTACATTATATATCCCTTTTTATTTATTCAATAGATCCTTCTTATTGAATTAGGATACTCTATATCATGATATTTAGTACATAGAATAACTCTTTATGTTAAAACATTGGATTTGAACTCATGGTAGCATTATATACCATGAGACCCATGATTACATTATTTTCAATAGGCACCCACATCTCTGTTGGTAGCACCTGGATATCACACCCAAATGAAATTAACTAGTTGAAAAACCTAATTTTAGCACCTTGAAAATAGAACCGTAGAGGCATCATTAAGTTGTAATGCCTGAAGATTTATCCCCCATGGTTTCACCTAGCAGTAGCACCAAACGGTAGCACCAAAATGGTAGTACCCTGATAGGAAAAACATTAAATACAATATAAAAGTTTTTTTAAGAATAAAATAATCATAAAAAACCAATTTCCATTCTCTATCTTCTTCACCTTATCAAAATAAATTACAACCCAAATCCTTCTAGTCTTAACAACCCCCGTTAGATTTTGTGTCAACTAAGGATCATAAACCAATAAATATCTAAAAATAAAGAAATGGCCAGTAAACAGAAATTCTAACACTACATGAGCATTATCATTGTAGTAAACAAGAATCATTGATAAAAGTCATGCTCCCAAAAAAAGTGACTAGAAAGGATTTCTTAAACATCTTATGAGATAGAAAACATTATCACCAAAATAAAACATGAACATACTAGATGATATCAATACAACCCCCTATAACCACTTCAAAAAACTATTAAAAAAATTATAGTTTAGGAAATCATATATTTCCCATTTTAATAAATGAACCTATATATATTTTCTTCCTAAAGAGTTAAATAACCTATCGGTGAATATATAATATTTTCATTTTTAAAAAACCTAAAAATAAAATTGAAAGACAAGAAGAAATAGGGGATATAAAACAAAAACATTGTCTTTGTATAAGTTGAGGCTATAACCAGACTCCAATAATAGATTCTGGAAGGAATCATTAGAAAATGGCTTGGTGACCCTACTATAAATATTCCCCTTTGATTAAACACACTCAAAATTCCATTCATTTCTCAACACTTGATCCTTGATGATGTGATATTTAATATCAATTTGATTTCTCCTAAAATAATGAAACTTTTCTTTTTAAAACTTTATCGCACTATGACTATCACATCTCTGTAGAATTGGCATCTTAATACCCACATTCATATCATCCAACTAATTTTTCATCCACATAAAATAAGTTGTAGCATAATTTTCGACCACATATTATTTATATAAAGTGATTAATGTTATTGACATTGTGTTCTTTATGTTTCATCAAATAAATATGTCAATGAGAAATACGACTCCAATAGATTTAAATTTTATATCATTACTAAAACATAACCATTCTAAAAAAATATAACCAAAATAATCCATATTTTATTTTTCGTCATATTTTGTTCCAAGATATAATGTAAACTTATTATACCTTATAATACTTTTTATTTCAATAAATGGGACTATTTTAGAGAACATTGATATATTGAACAAAAAGTTACAAGATATTGAATATATATTCAAAACTTCCAAGAAACATTCTAAAATACCTTTGAGTAAATTATTTTCCCTATTGATATTTATGAAGCATTATTCCCACTATAATTGTGATGGAAATAGATCTGGAATCATCCATTCAATGATTTTTTAAATGTTTATTTCCAATTTTTTTGATTAAGAATAATGTGATCTCTCTCAAGAGATATTTCATGACTAAAAAACTACCTCATATCTCATAAAATATAAATTTCAAATAAATCCTTCCTTTCAATACAATTATTTTTAAAAAAATCATAATATATTCCATAAAATATAATTTTATCTTTATAAAAAATAAAAAATGGAGAAAAATATTTATTATCTTTGATGTATAAATTTTTTTCCACTAAACTATTTCTGAAATTCAACATCATCAATAACATTACAATATTATAATACAATGTTTTTTGGGTTTGTTTCACCCCTTATAAATACTTATTTACCCTGTAAAAAGAATTTTTATATTCTCCAAGAAAAATCCACTTGGTTGTTTAATGTAAGCCTCTTCTATTAATTATCCATGAGAAATGCATACTTCAAAACATCTAGTATATCTTTTAATGCCTTTGTAGAAAAATTTCATGAATAATTTGAATAGTTAAGTTCCTTGAAACTAGTGAAATAGTCTATTGAAGTCAACTTCTTCAATCTATGAATGGAAATCATACACCAACCATTATTTATTCCCTTTCACTTTAACTTTTCATTCAATTTATTTTTGAGAAAAGACTTAGTCAAAACTTCATTTTTATCATTAGGTTACGAATAAGTTCCTCGGTATCATTCTTCTCAATTTGATCGAATTATTCAATTATATAACGAACCAATTATTGATGCTAGAGAGCTCTGTCAAAATATTTATGTTCATCTTGAGTGAATGGAGAAGTATTCTATGATACACTTAGAGTTATTCTAGTTTATCACTATTTATATGGTATTTAAAATGTTTTTTTATACTTGAAATTGACTTCTATGATATGGGTTATTTGAATGTAATTATTCCTCATCACTTGATATGGTTGAATCTTCACATTCAGTCTGGATTTCATTTATATTGTCATCTTTTTTTGTTTTATTTAATCATGCTATTCAAAATCAATAGTAGCAACATCTCTTCAAGAACTAGGTTCATGATCATAATTTTTTATTTTAAAAATTCAAGGATCTTTATGTTAGTTGATTAAATTAATCTACTAGTATTATTTTTTATATCAGTGGAATTCTCCTAAATTTGGAGGGTAACCAAGAAATTTTCTAGCTGTACCTCTTAGCTCAATCTTACCAATATTTTCACCTCTAATATCGATTATATAAGGACGTATAGAATCTATTATATTCTTAAAGATTGATTTATTATTGAATTATATCCCATATAGTGCCATATACAATTCTTTATTTCTAAAAAGTAGAAAGTTAGAACATGTACTGCAACTGCAATAACTTGCCTAAAAAAATTCATGAAATACCATTTTCTATTGTTCATTCTATATCAACTTATATTCTATTCTTCAATTCTGGTATACAATTTTTTTATGGTGTGTTTGGGGAACCATGTTCATGAGTAATACCATGTTTTGAAATATAATCATAAAGCTTGTAATAGTTGTAATCAATACCATTATCTGTCTGATATTTCATCATAGGATGACCACATTATTTTTTTTACTTCTTCTAAAACTCTTGAACATAATAAGATACTCATATTTATGTTTCAAAAATTCAATACATGCAACATGAGTATAGTTATCAAGTAAGGAAATTAAATAATTAAATCTAGGTGTCAAATTCGTTCAGATGGGTCCCTAAACATAAAATGAATTAGTTACAATGTTTACTCGTTTGAATCTATAAGGTTTTGTGTGAGTAATTTACGAATTTCAAAGTCACACAACTAGATAAATTATATTAAATTACCTTATTTAATTTAGGTTAGTGGTTAAAACATTCTATTTGTGAAGGAATTCTTATACCCTTTGGCTAGAATGACATATCCTTCTATGAAGGTGTTAATTTTTATCTTTAATATTTAAATAACATTAATTATGAACATCAAAATTTGAAACTAATTTCACTGTTTCACTACCATTATCTATCATCATTTCTAACATCAATGTTTTCTACCCAAAATGATAATTTCTAGAAATAAATCCATTCCCTTAATGAGAAATCTATGAAATACTTAAAAAGTTTTATTTCAGCACATTAACATAATGAATGTTATTGTATTTAAAATGTTCTTTTCCAATATTAATAGAACAAATTGTTATAATCTTGAGAGACCCATCATCTCCAACGTTGATCTAAGAATATTTTCATTTATCAAAACTATTTAATAAATCCATTTTCAATATCATATGATTAAATCCACCACTATTTTATAACCTTTCACAATCCTCCCTTAAGACTATAAGCGAATCTTTTGTAATAAATTCCTTCTCATTAGTCTTTTCCTAAGGAAACCTTTTCTGTTAGGTTGAAAGAATTGTTATACATCCTTTGTCATTATTACATGGTTGATAGCAACTATCAAACACATTATCTATCAATTAAAATAATTTTCTTAATCTTCAAAATATATTTTTAAGGTTGTTTCGGAAAAATTCTTCTTATATTGGGATAACTCCCCCTAAAATTTTGTTTCCCAAGACTTTGATAATGATAATCAAAATGGTAATTAATCCAAAACATCAATAATGTAAACCTGAAGCCTCTAAAATACCAAAACATATCCATAATAGGATTATATAACATTCAAAACAAAATTATATCTAGAACAATGAAAATGAATTTATCCTTTCTTTTAATGAACTATCTTGTATTTTTTTAAGGAATAAGGTTTTAGTAAAACCAGTAAATATTTCACTTCATAATAAAATTTGTTTCCATAATCTTCTAGTTAATATAAATAGTATTCTATGAATCAAAGTTAACAATAATGGAATATAAATTTTTATTCAACTCAATACATTTAGCCATAATCTTGGTTCCATTGAGTTTTTACTTATTCTAAAAAATCCTACCGACCTTTTTTATATATATTATTCTCAGAGGATTTTTGTTATTGAACTTATTTCACTTACACCATATTTTACCATTATCTTACTTATTGAACAAAATTTTGAAGTATGATTATAGAAATTCTATATTACTCCAAATATTTTAAAAAATTTAGTTGAATAATATTATACCACTTTTCGAATCCTTTAATATCTTATTTTATATTAATACCCAAGTTCTTCTCTGTATAATGAAGGTTTTAAAAATTAACAATCTCTGGGACCATATAATAGTTTTCTTCATCATATTATGTTCCCATACTGTTAGTAGATAGATCATATCTAATCAGCCTATTTTTTTACATTCAATGTTTTGAAATTTTTGAAAGGCCATATCATAATTATATCTTAATAATAAGATCCATTTTAGTTTCCTCATCATCACATTAATAGTTAGTACCATCATCACTAGTTATATATTCATACATAATTTTTTAAATAAGAATTTTTTCAACAACATCAATTTCAGTATCAACATATTTATATTCAATAGTACTAATAAAATCATCGTACATAAATTTATTTCAGAGAACCCACTTTGAAAAAAATCAATTCTAATCATTAGGATTAGGAACTAGTTACTATGTATCATTCTTCCCAGTTTGATTGAATTATTCATTTATAGAAAAAACTCATTATTTAATCTCATGAGGTTTCTCAATATCTTTATGTTCATCTTGAGTGAATAGATATGTATGATCAGCTATACATAGAGTTAATCTATTTTATAAATATTTATATTAGTTTACAATGATGTTTTCAACTTGAACTTGTCTTCTTATATTTGGGTTATTCAAATGTAATTATTCCTCTTCACATGATATAGATGAATCTTATCATTCTGTCTATATTTTTTAAACATTTTGGTCTTTTTACTCGATTTCATTAATCTATTCAAAATCCTTAGTAGTGACACCACGTCAAGAAGTAACATCGTTATTAAAAATTTATATTTTGAAAATTCATGGATCTTTACATTAGTTGTATACATAAATTTAGAAATATCCTTGTTATATCAGTGGAATTATATTAAATTTTTAGGGTAACCATGAAATACTTTAGAAGTACCTATTATCTCAATCTTACCAATATTTTCACCGTTAACATCAATGGTAAAAGGTCATATAGACACTCTAAGATGCTTAAATATTGGTTTGTTCGTAATGTTAATCCCATATGGATCTATATCCAAATTCATTCTAAAAAATTAGTAATATTGAACATGTACTAAAACTGCAATAACATTCCTAAATAAATTATAAAAATACAATTTTCAGTTAACCATTATATATAAACAAAGTTTATATTCTTCCATTGTACTAAACCATTTTGTTATGGTGTGTATGGTGAACCATGTTCATGAAGAATACCATGTTTCTAAATTGTATTATCAGCCCTATTATAAGTGTAATTAACCCAATTATCTACATAAAAATTCATCTGATACTGACCACACTATTTTTAGTACATCTCCAAAAACTCTAGAACATAATTAGATACTCATATTTATGTTTCATAAATACAATACATGCAATGTTAGTAAAGTTATAAATGAATGAAATTAAATACTTATATCCACATCTCAACTTCTTTCAGATGGTCTCACAAAATATCAACAGAATTCACTCTAAAGGATGTGAGGTTTGAATCTATACCTTTTTTTGAGATGAATTAGAGATTTTAAAACTCTCACATGTTGGGAAAATCAAGTCAATACTACTATAAAATTTAGGTTTTTGGTGAAAACATTCTCTTTGATAAGGCATGATCAAATCCCTTTTGATAGTTGGCCTATCAATTTATAAAAGTGTTATGTTTTATCCATAATATTTAAGTACCAGGAATCCAAAGCATAAAAAATTTGAAAAATATTTCACATTGTTCACTACCCTTTTCAAACAAAATATGCAGCTTCAATCCATTTGATCCAAAAAAATATTTTCTAAAAATTTCCCGACTCCCTTAGTAAGAAATATATGAAACACTTAAGAAGTTCCATTTCATCACATTAACATAATGACTGTTATTGGATTTTTTTTGTTTTTCTAATATTAGGATAACCAACCCTTACAATATTGAGAGACCCATAATTTCGAAAGTTCACCATAGAATATTTTCATTTATCAAAATTATTCAAAATCCCTATATTCTCTATCATTTTATTGGATCACCCACTATCAAATATCATTGAAAATTCCTCCGTTAAGTCTCCAAGATAAACATTTACAATAAAAGGATTTTCATTACCTATTCATAAGGAATGATTTCCTATTAGTTTTAATGAATGGTTAGATAATATTTTTCATGGTAACATGGTTGATGGAAACATTCAAACACTTCTTCTAAAAATTGATAAATTTTTTTAGTTTTCAAAATAGATTTTTAAGGTTGTTTATGAATAATTCTTCTTATAGTGGGATGAATCCCCCTCAAATTTATCTCCCATGACTTATAGAATCATAATTAATATAGTATTTAATCCAAAAAAACCTTAATGTATACTCTAAGCCTCAATTGAACCAACAATATCGATAAAATGCATATATACTTATGAAAAAAAAATTATTTCAAGAACAATTACTCTGAATTTATCATTTCTTTTAATGAACCATCTTGGATTATTTTTTTGAACTATGGTTTTAGTAAAATCATTGAATATTTCACTTAATAATAAAACTTGTTACCAGAATATTTTTGTTACAATGAATATATATTTTTTAATTAAAGTTAACAATATAAGAATTTAAATATTTACTTGACTTAATATATTTCTCCATAAACTAGGTTCCTTTGAATATATCTTCTTCTAAAAAATATTACCAACCATTTTTATAAAAATAATCCTAATAATATATTTTTTTATTAAACATCTTTAATCTCTCTAAATTATTAAAATTATCATCCTTATTAAATAAAATTTCGAAATATAATTATGTAAATGTTCTATTGGTCCCCAAATTTACAATGTTTTAGTTTAATAAGATCATACCACTTTTCAAATCCATTAATATCTTCCTTCATATTGAAACCCAAGGTTGTCTCAATATCACATTATTTTTAAAAAATTTCAATCCCTTGGAACATATTATATTTTTTTCATCATCATATATTCCCATACTGTTAGTAGAATCATTATATTTCTTCAACTTCTTATATTTATTTCATTGTTATGAAAATATTAGAAGTCCTTGTCGTAATTCTATCTTTAGAATATAATACATTTTAGTTTCCTTATCTTCACATTCTATGTTACTACTAATGTCACTAGTAATGTATCCATCCTTAGTTTTTTAAATAATAATATTTTCACCAACATCAATTTCAGTATCAACTCTTTATCATCATTACTGTTAAAAAATCATTATAATTAAATAAAAAATATATCATTTTATTCATGGATAAATTTGTGCTTTGTTATTTTAGTGAATAATTTCTTCAAGGATGATTTCATATTTAATGATCTTTTGAAATTTTCATCTTTTTCTCCATTGGAATAAATTCTGTATGTTTGGGCGAATTTTAAACAAAATTTCCAACAGTCCAATCTTTAAATCATTTAAGTTTATGCTTATCATTAGACTGGCTATAACACTTCTAAATTTTTTGAGATACAGGACATCATTTTCATGAATTTCACATATATATTAGAGATAGCCTCATCATCCAAACAAACATATTCATCCCCTTTATATATATAGAGTCTCTAAAAGAAGTTTATCTTTCACCCTTTACCTTTTTATTAACATAATCATGTTTTGTCATATCATTAAAAATTAAAATACTCTATAGATCATCAAGTGGAATGTCATATATATTTTGCACATCCAAAAACTAAAATTTAGCATCAAATCTATATATTATGAAATGGAAAATAGTTTTAACATTATCAAAATCTGACAACTTCCATACTTGTACTCTTATTATACTAAAAAATTCATTGAAATTTGTAAAGAAACTATCAATAGTCTAATAATAATTCATTTATATAACATCATCATTGATTCTACAATAATAAAACCAAATCTTATTCACTTTGGTAATTTTTTCATATGTATTATATAGTTCATCTCATTTTAGTTTTGTAGATTTGACCTATTTAACATTCAAAAACATACCTTATGAAAGAGTTGATTCAACAAAATTATTATCAATACCGCTTTTTAAAAATTTATCTTACCTACTACAATAATGGAAACACCTTCATCATGGGAAAAAATCCATCAATTTTTATTTCCATAACATCCTAACTGATGTAAAGGAGTTATGGTGAAATCCTATCATTCCATATATGAAAGCCTTACCATCAAAAATGGGAATACCCATTATATTCACTTAATATAAATTTTCTATTATGTATAATAGAAATATAACGAAAAACAAAGAAACAATATCTTTAACATTGAAACACCAATGAACACAACATTTCTTTGATACCAATTATTGGAAATCATTATCAAATAATCAATGAAAATCGGGGGAGGTGAATCAATGATTCAAAAATATTATTTTTTTGGTTAAAAACAATAATATCCACTATCAAGAGTAAAATTTATTATTAAATGAAGCACATAGACACATAGAGATGGAACATGAGATTTACAAGGTTCACTACTCAATGTGAGTAGCTAGTCCTTGAAATGATTTAGAAAAACACATGACCATACGATTCACAAAATTATTTTAGAAGCAAAGGAAAAATGGAGAATCATTATATCTCACTTATAAGCCTTTAAATTATTTTCTACATCATTCATATGAAGTGAACATTATAATAATAAATCAAAATCATAAGGATACAATGAAAACATATTCCTCTAATACAAAATAATATTATTCTATAGTGTGCTGATATATTATTCTTCTCCTCTTATTACTTAGGTATATCCTTATTTAAATTTTCAGGAACAACACTACATGAAAACACTATTTTATCAACAATACCTCTTCATCAACCAATTTTCAAATTAAATTACTGATCTAAAAACATCAAATAAAAATAAATAAAACCCGACAATTAATATTTTCTATTTTATCTTCATTTAAATATATATGATGTCATGTAAATAAATTTGAATTCAAACTCCCATGAAAAATAATATTTGAGAATCACAAAAACATATATGGGGAAAACATCCATAAATGTTTATAATTGTATCGAGTCATGGGTAAATTAACATAGAATATTAATTATTCCTTAAAAACATATTTTATAGACATAAAATTCTCATGTATGTATCAAAACATGAATGATATTGATATGGGATCACATCATCTTTAATCTTGGAATTCTTCAACTTAAAAACATAACGAAATTCATTCCATGAAAATAGATCAAATCATGGCATGAAATAATCTAAAATTTATGTATAAATGAAATTCAACTTATATTTCATCAAATAAAGTATAAATATTTCCATGAATTGTTGTTATATATTTATTTCAAACTTTCTGAAACATGTATTTATGAAGGCGATCCTTATAGCTAACGCAGAAACGGTCCTTATTCTTTATGTGTGTATAGAAGTGAAGTTAAATTATTTTTATATTTCCACACATTCTTCAATGCACCAGAATAGTTTCAATGTATTTACTTTAAATTATTCATCAATATAAAATCATTTGATGGGTCCTTTTTCAAGAATCACGATACTATATATCATCTTTTAATCCTTAAATAAATACATTACCTTTCAATACTATATTTAAATTCATGGCTGTAAAAAATATCACGAGACTCATAGTTGATCTTTTTTTTATAAAGTGGTCATATCTTTTATTGTAGCACCTACAAAAAGCTTGTAGTTGTAACAAATTTTTTTATCAACCTAAATATAGCACATGGTGGTTGCACCTAATAGTTGCACATCAATAGTAACTCCCTAAAGGGGTAGAACCTTGGGATATCAACCCAATAGTAAGACCTCGAAGGTAGTACAAGGCTATAACACTTAACGGTAGAACCTCGATGGTATCACCATGGTAGTGGAACATTGTAAAAATATATAAAACTAATTAAAATAAAAAAATTGTTATAAACAATCATTTCTTAATCACCAAATTCTTCACCAAATCCAAAAAAACATCAACACAATGTGTATCATTCTAAAGACATCATGCATCAAGTAACCCCCATATCTAATACTAAAATCAAGTAACTATGTGTCTCACATACATACACCATATACACATATATATCACCCTCATGTATCATGCTAATATGAATATCACATTGAATCTTTGATCTGATGTGAATCTCTCCATGATGAAGTAAGAAAATTGAAATCATATAAAATCCCCATTCACACTAAATATTCTAACACATTATATCTAAATAAACCCATTGCAACTTACTATTATCTTAAAATTTTCATTAAAATTCCATTCGACCATTAATCTACGTTACCAATTCACAAAAAAATCATGAGAAATTTTTTCCTCATTCCATATAAACCCAATTACCATTTGATATATCATAATGTTATTATATAATGATTACATTTTCCTATTTTCTGAATTCCATAACTATTATCCACTTACAATCAAAAAGATCAAATAAAAATATCAATTTTATTCCCAACCATAACCAAATACAAAATTTTGATAAAAGACTTTAGGGTTAAATTTTCTAGTTTCCAATAAACATTCAAGGGAAGAAACACCACTCAGGTAGCCACATGTCTTAGTATAAATCACCATCAGACCCTATGTAATTTATTTGATATCTAAATATGATAATTCAATATGACCTAGAGGATTAAAATTAATAGTGGTTGTGCACATAACCACTCAAAATCATCATATAGGTTGAAAACACAAAAGGATTAATAAGACCTATGTATTTTTTATTAGACACCATACCTCAAGAATCAAAGAAGAAACCATATGTTCAAGGGTATTGATCAATGTGTAACACCATGATATATTCTAGATGATTGAAGTCATCTATATTGAATAATAGATCAAGGATTCAAGGATTTAAATTGGAGTAGAATATAATACCTCAACCAAACCTTATAAACATTAATATATATATTAAAGTCAATAGATGGTTAATTAGATCATTAATGGGGGTTTTAGGGGGAATAAATATGATACATCCCATCATAATCCAGAACAATCCCAATGCCACTGGCTAACTTGTGTGACATATGGAGCAACCTCATTCTTCCACGACTACATAGGTTTATCGGCGGGCATCCAATTGAATTACCAGGTTTCTTCTTAGCTGACTGACTAGCATTTGGATTCCAGTATCTATTTGGTGTAACTACAACTACTACCATTATACATGAGACTATTATCCTTCATAACAATGACCTATATAATCCTCCTGATCACCTTTGGGGTACTAAATAGACCAAAAATGAGTATTATTAATATAAATTTATAAACTTCCAAAACAAATTACGGAGAGAAGGTACATTGAGTAGGGGAGGATAATAGACAACCTAATAAGTGCAACTTAACATCCCTTATACCGAGGTACTGTATAGTCATCGACATCAAGGAGAATTACTTAGTAGAATCAACATGACCTTTCATCAAAATTACACTATCATTTAACTGATTATAAATATTCTAGAAATATATATATATATAGGAAAAATCCAAATAAAATTTATACCAAAACATTAAATAGTTAAACATTTTATCATTATCGAAATCAATCATGCATAGTCAAGGACATGTAATGTGAATCCAATATGAAAATATAATGTTTTTAAATAAACTCTTATATCCAACACAAGTGAAGAAAATTAATAAATAAATAATAAAAATACTCAACTGAATCATACTATGTGAAATAAAATAATACAATCATAAAATAGAAAAAAATATCAATACTATTCCCCTTGTAACCGGGACTTCATATTGGAAACATTGTTCATGGATAAGCAACCTGATATCTTCAATGTATTAGCCAAATTCTTATATAACATTTCTACCATATCCATAAATAGTATGAAAAAACCTATAATACACACTATGATATTAGTCACATAAAATACCTAAAACCACTTTATAATGTAGTCCCATGATTTATGGCCTTTGAATAGTCCTAGAACCAGGGTAGTAAAAATTGTGACCTCAGACATGCCGCCCCATATTCTAGAGGCCATTGACAAGCTATAGGGGTCTATAGATATATCATTTTGAAGAAAAATTCAAATATCATATTTTGAAATTATAAAAAATTATAATTTGATAATAAATAGAATAAAACATGGAAAAATAAAAAAGGGTAATCAATAGTGAAATAAATACCAAATAATTTATTCATATAGATTCACTTGAAATCCACTAGACTAACCATATATATGAAGTATATAAATGAAAAAAAGGTAATAGTATCTACAACATATTATAGACATACATCATCTGAAAATATATTTCATATAATCAATTCTAGTAGATCCTAAAAATATATGACTCTGAATTACAATAACCTATTACCAGTGATAATATTTTTAGGTAACCATGTTACAGGGCCACAAGAGTAGGGCCCGAGTTCAACTCCATATGGAAAAACCAATTCAATCATATAAATATCCAATAAATTCATGGTGTAAACATGTGATATTATTAAATAAATAAATAAATAAAAATGTGTGAATATAAATAAATAACCATAATCAATCATCATGAAATATCACAATGCTCGAGATTAATTATAATAGTATCTACCCGTACTAAGGTGTCTCTCAGATAATCTTATAATATGAAAACTTATAAGGATTAAAGTCCAACCCTATGAGGTAATCTTGTGTGGTAAAAAATATTAGGCTCAACACCCAATCCCAATGATGTAATCTAAGGTGATAATTAATTAAATCTCAATAGTTAACCCATAGGTGATAATCCTAAGAAGTGAAAAATATCATGCTCAATAGTTGACCCCTAGTAGGTAATCTATGGTGATCTTTATTTATCATCATGAATAATCACAAAATACTTTGGGGATGAACCTATCTAGTCCCAATAATCATCAGGTATCATAAATGACTACTACGAGAATAACACTAGGTATTAAAAATTATCATCAGGCATAATCATTGACTACTATGTGGATAGACTTTGTTATTTTGAATAATTATGAAGAATCATTACTAAATAATACAGGGTAATACACTACATATTCATTATAATCTTTAATAATTAACACCAACCCTTAGAAGTATGACCCTAAGTAGTCCCAATAATAATTGGGTATAATCAATTACTCCAACGGGGGTGAACTAATGAAGTCCCAATAATCATCACGCCTCATTTATAATTCCTAGGAGGATGAGACTTGGATGTTAAAGTATGTTATGGAGAAATTTACAACTCATAGGGGAATGGATATATGAAATAACAATAATCATCATGTTTCTTCATCGATTCCTTGGGGGTAATCCTAGGTGATCCCATAATATTAGGCCCATTTGTTGGATCTAAGGTGGATGTCATAAGAATCTATAACATCCCATATTTAAATATTCAACCTAGAGATGTGGTTCAACCCTCCCATTAAATCTCATATAACACATGTTATAATGTTCGATCATATACCGAAAACCATATCAAATATTATAGTTTGGACCCTCAGGTGAACAATATATCATCATTACAACCATATCAAGATCACATCAGTGATTGTTTTTCAAAGGTGACAACTAAAATAATCACTATTGATTTCCATAGACAAATTCTTGCAATGTTCAAAACCTCCTTGGTATACCCATTGAGGTATCCTATTCCTCATAATAGCCAAGTTATCCTTCTAGGTTCCATTATTTTATATTAATATATCTAATGAACACACATTACTTAAGGGAAATTCATTCTTCGACATAGTCAACATTAACCCAAGGTCTTATAGGACCCTAGAAAAATCCATATATGCCTATCCTTAGAGGGAGATATCAAGACCACCATAATAAAAAAAAATTCCAAGGGCAGTCAAACCAACCATACCAATGACAATTTTCATGTTTTCAATGCACCCAATTAATATCATCTTAATGGGGGGGGGAATTCTAACCCAAAATCATCAAATCATTCAAAACAACACTAATGAATTTCATGGTCAACTCATGGTGTACTAGAACTAATCAATATTAATTAATCATCCATCTCAACTAAAGTGTATTAAGAAACATATCCAGGTATACTAAAATAAATAATTCCAATTATACCTCAACCTCCTTGACTATATACAATAAGGAATTCAATTATAATCAATGCCTCAACTATCAACACCCAAAGAGATACTACCAATTTACAAGGGTTTATACTGTCCCTTGTCACTTTGTTCAATCTTGACATTCAATTTTATGTAAAAAATTAAATTTAAAAAAAGGATGATCAACCTCTTGGTGATTCCACATAACACATGAAAGATGAAAAATTCATAATAAAATATAGGCATGGATATGGACCACTAACTCCAGTATATAGTTAACACTATTTAATTGAAGCCCATCAATTGTCACCTCATCTTATCCAAGACCATATAGCCATTACATACTCATATGAGGTCCTAACTCAATCCACATGATAAAATTAATTAATTTTAATAAGTTTTAATAAATTATTCAATTAATTCTTGTAATTTATAATTAATTTCTAATTTAAACAATTAGGCATATCTGATTATAAACACATCAAGCATCACTGTCACATTGAAACCATGAAAAAAATGTTTACGGTCTGCAACATATGCTTGAAAACATTCTAGATTAAATCCCTAACAATTATCCATAATTTAGTAGTGACTATAATTACATTATGGTAAAAACCCTATATAAGGTTTCATGGTGATGCACCTTCAACGAAATGGTGTGTGATGACATCCGATCATTGCCATGGAACATCCTCTACCTATATGAGGAAACATTTCCATGATTAAAGATTAATTTCACCATGACATGGTAAAATTCATTAATAAAAACCACCTAAAACTATATTCAAATTAGAGGTTCCAATTGTAAGTAATAAAAAATATGATAAAATAGGCAACCTGGGTTAATAATTGATACTTCTTTTCATTTTTGTAAAATCTCCTTGTAACTCTTATTTTTTACTTATGATTCCCCTAATATATAGATTGTTTGATGTGACACATATCATTATTGAAAATATACTCAGTAATAAACCCTGAAACCTAGTTTCCATTTTTATTTCATGTCAATTCCCTTACCATCATTATTGACTTTCCATGTCTCATACTATGATATACTCAAATACACAATATTTTGAAAAGATATAATCATGGTTGTTTGGTAATATACTATATAGTTTTAATTAATTATCTCATAGTGATATCATATATTTATTTTGATAATATATGATTCTCCCTCACAATGAAAAATTATGACCAATAGGTTATGATGATGCAGACTACAATATATATATCATCTTCTGTAATCTCTAGTATATTCTTAAATGAAATATTCAACCTCATTAAGTGATATAGACACATCTAGACCTTAAATGTTTTAAAGAATCCAATAAAATCCCTTAAAAATTTACTTTACCATTAACAAAGATACTTTATATTATATACTAGATCACACAATGCATCATAAAATATGTTATATAGTTCCCATACCACCATCAAACCATGTCGTATTTATGAAAATATATTATATATATATGATATTTTTAAAATCATATTTTATAGAGTAGTTTCCAACAAATTTTTTTCTACTTATAGTCCCATTTTATATTCCTAAAAAATAATCATAAATTAAAAAACAACCAAAAAATATAATGGAATTATTGATTTCTTATATCACCATATCATAAATAATGATTAGATCATAGTAAGAGACATATGATGCCATTACCATTGATTCTTTCACTATTTTCGATATCTTATATAACTATTTTTTTATTTGGTCTTTTTCAATGTACATCATTACAACCTATGATATATAGGATAATATTTAGAGTCATGCTATAATTCCAAAAAATGGTATGTCACTATTTAGGACTTGTATGATTTTCTTCATCATTATAATATCAAGCTACAAAACATTTTAACAAACTTCACTAGTAAACCATTAATGTATTCACCATATTTAAGTTCACTTTTATGGAAATGAGTTTTTATTAAAACTATTATACACTATATTTTTTAGTTTCTAACGATTCCAATCACTACATTACTGTTGTATTGATTTTTTATTACCACTAAAATTATCTTTGCGATTTACATTTAACAGGTGAAAAACGACCACACTGTTATACATTTATTTAATATCATTATTTGAAAATATTAGACATGAATTACTAGTATAATGTATATATATTGAAAAATATATGATGGTTACCATCAAATTCCATTGAATAAAACATTAACTTCATTCAAAACACCTACCACTCAAACATATTTTTTTATTGATATAATCTTAATCGTAAATACAATACATTTAATTATAATTTATTATCACACCTTACATATTAGTAATACATCATGTGGTTTTTTCATTGAAGCGTTAAAATATTATATTACATCATACTTCAGTCTATAACTCCACCACTCTCAACACCATTAACCATCCCTTTATAGTGATAAAGGTTTTAGTATATTATTGAATATCATTAACACATAATATAATATAGAGTTGTAAACATTAATCCAACCAAATAAAAACTTATAGAACCTATAATAAAACAACTGGTTAAAAATAAATATATATGTACGAAGGTTAACATAAAATGTAATACTTATAATCCATGGAGTGTAACCATGACCCAACTTGGTATTTGGTTGTCCAACCTTGCACTCTCTTCTCTACCCCATTGACATCCAAAATCAATTAATCTAATTTTTAACATTTTTTTTCAATCTGCACTAATTCTCAATACTGTATCCTTATAATAATAATTTAGTTATTAAATTCAATGAATTAAATCACATATATGGTCATGAGTCAATGATCTATATAAGAAATAATAATAACTAACTAGTAATATGGTAAATCTATTTTCACTTGTATTATACTCAAATCATATATAAAACTAAATGCAGAATATATATTTTAAAAAATAATTACCTCTTAACATTACTTATATAATTTATTTGATATAACACATATAAAATTATCAACATAAAGTATAATTTATAATGGGGTATTGGATACATGATAAGGATTCAAATGGGAAAAATTAAAAGACACATTTTGTGGCATAAAAAGTATATATCTATACAATTGACTCATCCTTTATTAAAAATTTACATAGTAGAATAAAATAATATATTCTAAAACAAATATTTACAAATAAATACAAATTATTTTTTAAAAAAATGAATTATGTACTGATACTTATATAAAGATACCCCTTTATTTAATAGTAATAGAATACCAAAATCTCCCCTCATGTACCTATGGAATGTATACTACTACGCTGAGTGATTGGGTGATTAGTGAATTAGTGGTGAATTTTTTTACCAATTTTATATTTCTTAATATTACATATATACAAGCTTTTGTATGGATTTAATTTGATATATATATATATATATACAAATCTATATATCTCTCAACTCATACTGTATTCTAATATATTAGAGGAAATAATAACATAAAATGATTAATATGATTCCCTAACATAATATGAGTTTTAAGTCCTTGGTACGATGTTGTTATTATCTTATACATAAAATTAAGGTATATTTTTATGTGTAAGAATATAATAGTTTACTGTCATTAACATTGAATCTCAATAGTTGTCTACTCTATGCCATTCATGTGTTATAATGATCCCACATATAGTCCTTAGATTTTTCAAACTAATTATCACAAATATTATAGAGGTCTAACCTACCTTCATCTTCAGCTGGTGTAGAAACCTAGAAACGAATGAAACCCTTACTGTTTCTTTGAACATATAGTGGTATCAGATATAATAATTTATTGTAGATGTATGATTCAATAAAGTGTCTAACTATTTGATGGATAGAATAATATATATTCCTAATGTCATTATATTAAATTATTTTATATTAAATGTGTTTAAATACAAGTAATCATACCAATATATCACTTTTATGATATATATGTAATTGTTTATGGATTTATATTCATTTTTGTTCTATAATTAATTTTATATAATTTTTTAACTTGTTTTGGAATAATATAATATAATGATATTACTTATCAATGTATTACATGTTTATTATATAATAAATATTTTATAATTTTAAAAATATAATTGGATAAAAAACATCATTTTTTAAATCTTCATATAAAAATAATTCAAAAATAAATTTCGTATGTTTTTCTCAAATATTTGATTTTTTGGAGGATATTGAAAAATATTGATTTTACAAATACTATTTTTCTATGAAATTATCATGACATAAGAATGATTTTAATTTTTCTAAAAGTTTTTATTTACAAAATATTAAAAAAAATAGTTTGATTTATTTTAAAATATAATTTTGAACTTATAAAATTTTGTTTGACATATTGGAAATGAAAGTAATGTTTTTATTCAAATAAAAATGTTTATTATTAGTTTTTTAAAAAGTATTCCCATGGTTCATGTTTATTTTAGTTTAGTTTGAATGTAAATATGTATCATTTAATTTAATTTAATTTAATTAATTCCTTGGTAATCAATAATATACATGATTATTGTGTAAAATATTGTTTATTCTTTAGAAAACCAAATTTTTTTATAAAAAAGTTATTTTTTAAACATTTTTTAAAATTATAATAAATGTAATTTTTCCACTTCAAGAAATTGAATATCAAAAAATATATTCCATAATTAGGATTTACATATTATAATTATTTAATGAGTTTAATTTCATGTTTATTCATAATGAATAGTTAAGATAATAAATATTTTTTGGCATGGTAACGGTTAAAAGGGTTAATGAGGGGAGTTAAACAAAGAGACAAATTTAAAATAATCTCAATCATTCAAATAAATTTTATTGGATGAGTTAGTATTGACCTCAAATTATCCTATCATCTAAATTTTTCTTAATTAGAATTATATTCCATGATAAATTCATTTATTATATTTTAATTTTCTTAATATTTATAAGGGTTCCCCTATGATCACTTATAAAAGGGGATCTCATGTCCTCAATTTTATCACAAACTTTTAACACCAAAGATCAAACAAGATCCTATAAAATTCATCCTAATGAATCATTACAACATCCTATAGGTATCATATACACCCAAATTCAAAAACATAAAATAATAAAACAAAGGAATATATCTAATGAGAACGAAATTAAAAGTCGTACGTGACAAGTGAGGACTCAATGTAACATACATTTCTTTAAAATGTTATGTAATTTTTTTTTAAATCATTCTGTTCCATATAAATGTTCTTTTTAATATTTCAAATAATGATCTATTTTATAATAAGATTATTGTTGAAGTTAATTTTAAACTACTTTTTTATTTATTTACAGTGGTTTAATAATGAATCTTTTCAATCTTTTCCATAATGTTATTTTTGACATTCTTTAAAAAATTAGGTAAATACTTTTTTATTTTTTACCAAATGACTACCTTTTCCTTCCATCATAGTCATTATTATTTAACATTATTTATCTATTTTTTTCTAGGAATTTTCAATGAATATATTATTTTTATTGTTCTTGGAATTATTATTATTAAATCATTTTCTTGAGAAAAAGATATTTCTTCTCATTTTGATGAGATAATAAATTTTTTTTCATATGGGATAAAATTTTAATTATAATGAAATTTATTATGATATTGAAAGATATTTTTTTCATTTTATAGTTTTTGTATATTTTATATGATAATGGGTGGTTCCGATATAGACCTCTGATACATTGAGTAATGAATTTTTCTCAAGAAGAGACATGTCTGAATTTTTCATGAATGTCTTTCGATTGTAAAGGTTTTTGTATGGGTTATTATAAGGATAATTTCCCAATATTACTCTATGATTTTATATTATTACTACTTGATTTAATAGAATAAATGTTGTTTCAAATATTTTTAAAATTATTTATTAAATTAATTTGAACATATAGGGGTGAAATGTATGCTTTTAGGGAAATATTATTATGTTCTATTTATGTTTTATCAAGAAACTATTAATGTAATTATTTTTACTTTATACTTGATAATTTTTTTATGGAAAACTTTTTTTATATAATGTTTATTTCATGGGTAATTAAAATGATTATTTGGGACCAATGTTTAAATTTTTAAAATTTAAACTTCTTTATGTATTTAAATTTATTAAAAAATGACTAATGATTTTACTCTCTATTTATATCTTATAATGTGATTTATTTTACTCATACCACAATGAGAAGGGTTTCTATTATGTATTAAGGATTTTTAGAAATTTTATAAAGATAAATTGTGATATTCCATGAATGATGAAAGAGCTCCATGAATGATACAATAGTATAAACATATTAACATATTTTTTGGATAAAACGCGTTTGTTTTGTCGAAATATCTAATTTTCAATATAATGTATTTTCTAATTCTATAAAAATATAAATCTAAAATATATTGGAAATGTAATAAAGTAAAAGCGTTGATATAAATACTGTAATTATTGGTTATTTTTTATTAAAGGTGTTATAAATGGAATAAAATAACTTAAACCAACACCCTCTCACTCTCTTCAGATTCATATGAGTGTTCTCCTCTATCTCCTAAATATTTTACTCAAGTTATGTTCTCTAGAAAATCTCATATAACTCCACCAAATGATATTTCACTTAATCATAACACTTTTATTCTATCCCATTTCCCATGATTGTGGTAGTTATATCTATAATTTCAGCCTATAACTAGTCCAATAAATTGTTAGAATCTACATTTAACATAATTACTAAAATTATAAATAATTAATAATTTTTTATTTCACAAATAAACTCATTAAAATAATGTATTAAACATTTTAAATCACTTGTAAACAACTCCAATCCTCAGTTACATAGCATCAAAAAATAATCTCACATTTAGGTAGCCAAATCTATTCACTTTTACGTAAAAATAATTTGTCGGTATAAAACATAACATATTTCAGACACACCACAATTTAATTCAACAACAATACAGGGTTGGTATTCTTATGTGAAATAAAATCAACTCCTTTCGTCCTTATGTCACAGAACAATGAAAATTTATGCATCTAATATCAACTATAATAAACATCATTAATGTATGATCCCATCTTTTTTCAGGTATTTCCCTCTTTGATTTTTTGTTTGAGCCTTGGTGGATGAGTCCTATTTGTAGAAGGGGAGAATATTTTGGGGAAATAACCTATAGTTATGATATGTATGTTTCTTTTAATAAATGGTTTTCAGATATAAAGGTGGTAAATGGGTTAGGATGATTTTCCAAGATTGGAAAGAATTTTGAGTAGATTCAAATACTTGTGTTGGAAACTGGGATAGAAAATAACTATAGATCATTTAAACACCATGAAATTTATTACATGACATGTAAATGTCATTTGAAAAATTTCATTAATGCTTAATGTCCATCAATTGATTCCCAATATGAAAAGAATAAACATATTTCTATTAAATTACATGTCCTGTAATAGTCATTTGGAAAAAATATTAACTTGAGGTGATGGGTTTCTCAGTATACCCCTATTAAAAGGGATACAGATTGTGTACATTTGTTACATGTTTTTAATTTTCCCAAGAATAAATTGTAAAGTATTTCTTGCAACTAATTTCTCATTCACCTTACTTGTAATCCTTTCCTCTTAACTGTAGGGAATCTCCTAGCAAGTTTTAGAGTGACATCCTATTTTCCAAACATCTCGTTTTTTATTATTCATAATTAAGTCATTAGGTTTAGCTTTTCCCTTATATCCCATTGTTATCTTTCCATTTTTGTGTTATCAATTGTCCTTGGTCATTATAAATTTTTATCACGATCTATTATGATCAAGGGTCCTTCTTGCAATCATCCACACTTTCATTCTTATTGGTGACTCCTGTTGGAAGCATTGGTTGATCGTTAGTTAAAGTTATGGGTATAATAATTAACCCTATAGTATGATTAATTTCTATGTTAGTGAAATATTGAAATTGTACCAACATAAAATACACCTACATTAATTAAATTATGAATTGTGATATTCCATGGAAACAGTTTGGATTCAATCTGTTATTGATAGAGTTTTTGATTACTGTAAGGTTAACGAACATTTGAAAATACATGAATTCATTAATCAACTATTTTTTTTATAATGACAAGAAATTTTGGGTTCATTGTTGATATAGATTCATAATGACTTGGTATTATTATTTAATTCACTAGAATGTTAATGGTTTATGAGAAAATGATAAGGGAAATGTGTAATTGAGTGATAAATAGTAATTTTTATAAATAACAATTGGTCTTTATGATGTGATATTGTTATATCCTCACTAATATACCTAGTGATTAATGTTATAATTATTTTATAGTATGTTATGCCCTGTGATACATGATCTGATAATTATATATTAGGCTATGTCTAGGGATTTAAGGGTAAATTCTTTTATATCAGGCTTGGCCCTAAAACATGTGAAAATGATTATATAGAAGGATTAGCCCTAATTACTTCTATAATTCCTATATATCATGATTTTCCCTAATTTATTATGTAATTATTACATACTGTTCCTAGCCCTAATTGATTCTGTAATATATATACCAGCCTCGACCTTGAATTATTACTAAAATGATTTTATATATGTATTTGACTAAGATTTTTGTTATTTATCCCATGCATAAATCGTTATTCTTGGTATAGAATTGAGACATGATAATATAAATCATGGAATGATGTTGAAGAAGGTTAAGATATACCATTTTTCTATAGAAATGGTAGGCATGGTTGTGAGACATGCTCAAAGATATTTCTGGTATGGTTCTGAATTTTATCGATATGATTAAAATTTTATTTTTTAATTAGTTAATACACTGGTTTATTAAATTATTCAATTCACTAATTATCAGACTAGTTATGTTTAGAAATAGTTGTTTTGACCTACTTCCTTATAACCACATCCAATTCAGTCTTCCATTTGGTACTAGAGGAGATTACATTGACGAAGGGTTTGACAATGGAAAGGAACCCTGCTATTTATTTTTTCTTGTCGGATAGGCTATAGTTTAGAGATCAGAATGACATGGGACTTTGGATTGAAAAGCTTTGAGTTATTATTATTTTTGGATACTGTATTATTTTTATAACTTCTAGTATGACGTTTTGTAACATTCCTACATTAAATTTTATATTACATTATTTATTTATTAGATTATTCGGTTTGATTTTATTATTTTGTTTTATTCTTTATTGTATTTTTTCATTGATTTCCACACTATGATATTTTTTTTATTTTTATATTATTATTCCATTGTTTTGTAAGTCCATAACTAGGGGTATAGTCTCATAGTATACCTGCTACTTTTGGGAAGCCTCTTCCATATGCGGAGGCATGCTTGAGGTCTCGTAAGCAACCCCTTTCAGCCACAAGAGAGAGTTCCAATTCAATAGATGTGAGAAAGTTGTATAAGAGAACATTAGGTTTATTTACAGATTATTTATTATTTGGGAAGTGTTTAAAGGAAACTATGATGTGTTATAACATGGTAATGATCATGTGTCTGTGATTAGATAACCCATATACTGAAGAACTTTTAGGTCCATGGAATTAGATTGTTGTTTTTGTTGATTTCATGTTACAACAAATTATTTCACCTTGGGTGACTCACATGCGGTGTGGTATTGTTATTTCAGGTTTTTATTAGTTCTTGATATTTATTACCATGGACTAATATCACATGAGATGAGTATGGATTGAAAATGAAAGGCACATTGGGAAATATTTTGACATGCATTGTTCATGATAATGAAATATTTATTGCATCTTATATACATTTTTCTATTTGAATTGTGATATGAGGTAACTATTATATTTGATTAACAAAATAAATAAGTTGATACTTCAAGCTAGAATATATGTTATATAGATGTAGAGATACTAGGAATTAGTGGTTTTCAATTGTTGTAACATGTTTAGGTTGACCTTATTGATAGCCAGTGTTCTAAGAAGTGTGTTTTTCTTGTAGATAAAATTCATCCTTATATTTTTATAGTTACACGACAAAAGAGTGGAAATCACGATTCACAAAACATATCTAAAACATATAATCCTATAGTATAGGAGGAATAGATTGATGTTAATATTTAAGAAATATTCATGAGGTTATCGTGATCAATGGAAAGATATACTATTAACACTATGCTATAGATGTAGAAACAGATGGTAGGGTTCTAGTAGGAGAATCCACCTACAATCACTAAAGAGGGAGGCCCCTCGGTAGCTGATTTCAAGAATGAGTAATTCTAAATTATCTTTCAAAATCATTGGACACCCATATATAAGATGGTGATTCTTGGTTAATATATACATAATTTACCAAACAATAATTGGTGGAAACTTTTTGAGAAATCTGTAATATAAGAGGAGATATGTTGGAAGGAATTCAAGTAAAATTTCCTAATACATTTTAATCCTAATACACTGAGCGATGAGAAGTCCTATGAGGTCAGAAATTTGACACAATAGGGCATGTTAGTGCTGGACAACATTGAGTGTTTCATAGACACTCAGCACTTTGATCCATATTTGTAAGCTGGTGAGATTTCTACAGAGAGACATTTTCAGGATGATCTTCACTATGAGATCTGGTCACTAATGGATGTGTTCCTTCTAAGAATTTTTTGAGATGTGATGACTTAGGAACTCATCATAGATGAGACTACGAGAGAGGACCCGAGTAGTGATCATGATATTTCAGCAGGGTGAACTGGGAACTCTTCTTATAGTGGAAAGTAGTGTTGCTATGATGGTTTTTACAAGCAAAATATTGTCAGATCAGACAGGGTAGTGGAAAACCACCTCAATCTCATGTTCTGTTGAAAGGATATTTGTTTGACGCGTTGGTCCATAGATGAACTTAGTGTCCCTACCAAACAATGGAGTGTCTTTATTATTGTAGGATGGAACACCTACGCAGGTTTTGTATGAGCATGAACCATAATAGGAATGGATGGGTATTTTGACAGAAGCTATAACCTGTGAAGGACCCAGCTACTCCTTTACAGAAAGGTAGATAATGTTCCACATGATGTTTTGGTCAAGGTAGGGGATGTTTTACCCCATTTTAGTAGAGGATGCACCAAGAAGATGGAATAGATCAAGGGAATATCACTGGAGCCTAGAGAAGATGACCTAGTCAGCTACACATTATATATTCTAATAATGATATTTTTTAAGCATGATTGTCAATTTTTAGAGGAGTGATTCATGTATCACCTTCCATTCCATGTTTTTTATTTGATATAGGATAATCAAATTCCCTTTTAACTACAATTATTTAAATAGTTTGGGCTTAGATGTGGAAATTGTGGATGGGTTTTTTACCATTAATACATAGTTGGGAGTGGGGATAGAGAATAAGAAATGTATAAATTTGTTTTCTCCAGAGATTGTTGGTTAAAATTTAATTTTAGAATCATTTGTGCTAGAAATGATTGGATTTAAATTGATTATTTTTTTGGATTGGCCAGTTCCGTATGAGGATCCTATCGAATATTACTAGAGGAGACAAACCTTTCTATTACCAGTAGGACGAAGTTATTCACACTAAAGTGGGTTGGATCTTTTTGCCGGTTGTGTAGGAACAACTCATTATAGATTATATTGTATCACATATCAAATATCTGGTCTTACTCTACATTATTGCTAAATTAATGATGAATCTTTTTCTCCATTTGTAGAGTATTTTTAGTTTGTTTTTCTTGACGATTTCAATTGATTACTCCCCGAGTGATAGATCGAGTTCAAGATTAAGTTGGTGATGAGACCATAGCTAGTTTATTTACATTATTATAGAATGGAAATAGTATATATTCAAGAGTTTCATTTTTAGGTAAAAAAATTGTATTTTGAAGGCCTCTTATGTCCAAGTACATCACCTTATGGTTCACTAGTCCTTTCATTAAGATGGTTTTTTGGACGTTATTTTTATGTATCGATAATCAGAGATTGAACCAAATGATAGTCATGAACCGGTATCCCATTCTCTGTATTGATGATATTTTTAATAAGTTGATAGGTGTTATCATCTTTTCCAAGATTAACATGGGATCATGAAACAATTAGTTGAGAGTGATACTATTAAACATATCTCATACTACTTTTATGATAAGGTGGGTGTTGAATGAGTTTTTGGTGGTGTGGTCTCCTTTGATAAATTGGATGGCGGTAATAATATACGTGATATATATGATCTTTGATCCTTTTTTAGATGAGTTTTTGGTGGGTTTTTGGATGAAATAATTTTATACTATTAGTTAGTAGACTATCAAGAAAAAAATTTTAAGATATTTTTGAACACATTGATAGAGCATCAGATGTATTTTGAGCTATCTAAATGATGTTTTTTGTTTGATAAGGTGATCATATTAGGCCATTTCATCTCTACAGCAGGAGAAATTGTGGCCCTAGAGAATGTTTCATCCATGGTATCATGGAATTAACTGAAGAATGTCTACTAATTTCAAAGCATTCTGGGTTTACCAAGTTATTATCGAAACTTTATCTAGGATTATCCCATCTAGAATCACTGATTACATGGTTGACCAAGAATGAGATAAATTTTATTTGGTCAGATTCTTGTGAGAGATATTTTATGGAGAGGAAATATAAGAAAACCTCAGCACATATCCTCACATTACATATGACAGGTAAATAATATACCGTGTACAATGAGGCATATAGAGTTGGAATCAGAGGACTTCAAATGCAGGAGGATCGAGTGGTTGCATATGTCTCTAGACAGATTGGACCCCATGAGAGGAATTAACCTACCCATGATTAAGAGTTAGTTAAATTTGCACTTTCCATGAGATTTGGATCCATTATCTCATGGGTGAGAGTATTGTGGTATACATAGACAAATAATGACCCAGGTGAGTCATTTAGTAGTGGGGCCTAAACCATCAGAAATAGGAGGTGAGCCAAGTATCTTCAGACATATGACTTTGAGTAGGAATACACATCAGGAAAAAGAAATTTTATTACCATTCCATTGAGACTAAAGACATAGAAAATGAAAAAATGAGAGTGTTTTGGTGATTGGATGATGGTAGAACTCTATACAAGAATGTATCTAGATGGTATAGAGTTTTACGGATGAGTATCTTTGACTTTGACATCTATTATACTCGTGCTTTAGGATTAGATCAAGACCAGAATGTTATCAGATCCATAAGGCATGGCTTCGAGAGATAACTTATATTGCAGAGAGACACCGTCCAGATAGTCTCTTGAAAATAAAAATTATTTTTTTTTTGTAGAAAATTATAGGTTTATACTATATTTCATGTGGAGTTGATGAGAGAGTTACATTGTCACACCCCGACCGCAGATATCTTTATTTTACTTCTTTCTTGGTCCCGATTTAAATTTTTTTGGAGATTAATTGCGTTGGCGGTTCCGCGCCGGTGCGCGGTCACCGCATTGTCAGCGGTGACCGTGCGCTCAGCCCGGGTGACAGTGTGTTCACCCGGTGTTTTAAATTTTATAATTTTTACGTTGGTATTTTATTATTAATAACTTTTCTTTTGTGTTATTATTATTGTATATATGTTTATATATGTTTATATATATGTATAATAATGTATATATATATATATAGAATTATATATGTATAAATATATATATATATATATATATGTGAGACATCTTTAAATGATTTTCTAATTATTATTTTAAATATGTGATCATAAAAATTATTATTTTAATTAACTAATTTATTATTTATTATTATTATAAGTTTTATTATTATTATATAAGTTTTTTTATTATTAATATTATAAGTTTTATTATTATTATTATTATAATTATTATTATTATTATTTCTATCATATATAAATATATTTATAAGGCCTAAAAAAACCCTACCCCTACCCTAGCGCCGCAACCCCTCCTTCTCTCTCTTCCCTCCTCCCCCGTTTTTCTCCTCCTCTGGTTTCGGCCGGCTCGCACCCAGCCACACCTTCCCTGCGTCGCCGGCTCCCCTCCAGCCCGCTGGTTTCCCCCGGCGGCCCTCTCCTTCAGCGCCGCACTTCCGCCCTCTCGTCCCGACGTCTTCCCTCGCGCAGCACCCCGGACCCCGATCCCCCTGTCCCGCTCCCCGTTCCGCACACCCCGTCGCCGCACCCGCACCCAGAAGCCGCCACACCGCGCCCGGCCCCCCTCCAGCGCGCTCAACCTCGCCCCGTCCCGACTCCTCTCCCGACCTCCGCCCTCCTGATCCCTCTCCCGCACGCGGCTCCCCGCTCCCCTCCTACTCCCGCTTCGGCGCATGCCGCCTCCTCCCTCGCCCAAGCCGGAACCCAGCGACCCCCTGCTCCTTGTCGTCCCGCCTCGCCCAAACCGGAACCGCCGCCATCCGCTCCCCTCCTGCTCCCGCTGCCGCGCCGCGTGACCTCCGAACCCCCGACCTCCCCTCCGGTCTCCGCCGCGCGCCTCCAGCGCGACCTGCACCCCCTGCTCGTGAGTTTTCTTTTTTTTTTAATATTTATTTATCTTTTGTTTTGTTATAATTATAATTATTACATTATTATTATTATTATTATTATTATTACATTTATTATTGTTATTACTATTTTAATAATATTATTAATCTCATTACATCATTATTATGATTATTATTATGTTATTACTATTAATACTATATTATTATTATTATTATTATGAATATATTTATTATTGTTTTAATTATTATTATATTATGTTGTTATTTTTATTATTATATTATGTTGTTATTACTATTTTTATTATTATCATAATTATATTATTTTTATGCTTATTATGTTAATATTATTATATTATTAATATATTATTATTGTTATAATTATTATTAAATTATTACTTTATTATTATTATCATATTATTGTTGTTATTATTATTATTATTATTGCGCTATTATATTTATTATTGTTGTTATTAGTATTATGTCATTATAATTAATATGTTAATATTATTGTTATGATATTATTGTTACTCTTATTATTATTATATTATTATTATGTCGTAATAATAATAATAATTATTATTATTATGACATTACTATTACTACATTTTGGTTATTATTACGTTATTATAATTATTATTATTATTAGTATGTTGTCATTAATGAGCCTGCTTAACGGCCTATTGTTTTAGGATTGGGTTGACGGTGCGGTACGGTGCGACCATCACGCAACGGGAGTCTTGCGCCGTGTCATTTCGTTCCGAGCTGCGTCTTGAGGTAGGTCTCCCTATGCACTTGCCCCTAAATTAAGAATTTATTTATTCCTTGTCCTTTTATTAAATTTCAGTAAATTTAAGAAAATAATATTCAGTAGTTTTTATAGTGTGGTGATTTGCTGATAATGCAAACTGTTTAATTCCATCATTTCATTAAAAGTGTTTTCTTGGTTTCAATTGAGGGATTTCATAGTAATGTCTCTAAATGGTTCTTCCTGAGTAACGAAAGACATGTTGAATTGGGTTTTGAAATGTTTTTGGCATGTGTAAATTAGAAAATGTACTGTTTATTGAAAATGGTGTTTTCTTATAACCTTGATCAGAGAAAACGTCATGTGACCTTTTGAAATTGTTTTTGGAAACTTTACGTGTGGTTCTTGGTTGACGAAAGATGTTTTCCCCTGTTGTGTTATTAAAAATAATTCTTTCTGGGTTGTGAAAGTTGTTTATGTTCTTGTTTGAGTGTTTCCAAAAAGGGGTTTTTGCGAAAAGATTGGGTAATGACATTTATATTTTCCGAAAGGTATTTTTGATGTGCGTGAGTTTTGAAATATTGTTTGGATGTGGAAATGGTGACTTTTGTGTGCGATATCTGGTTTGGCCTGCGATATGGGGAAGTAATATACTATGTGAATGTGAAGCTTGCTTGAGCACACGGGAAACCCTGGGTATCTAGGTGGGCGGCCTAGAACTAGTGCGCTAGTGAGCTGGATGGGTGTCGTCCCTGTTTCACTTAGCTGGATTGACGATTGCAACACTAACTAAACATATGATATCTGAGGGTCGTGGCCTTCTAAGCCACGTGTTCTGAGGGTCGTGGCCTTCTAAGCCACGTTTTCTGAGGGTCGTGGCCTTCTAAGCCACGTTTCACCGAGACACGAGGTTCTAGGGTCCCACGTGAGCTAGATGAACCTTAGGGGTTTTACCCATAGTGCTCTACCATATCTGGCGTGGTGCCTTCCGTCGGCATACGGGGGACCACTTGGGTGTGAGTGTGTGTGCGTGTGTGAGTATGTGTGTGTGTGAGTGAGTGTGTGAGTGTGTGTGTGTGCCCATGGTTATTGCTGATAGCTTCTGGTTTATTTTTACTTGCACTTGGTTTTTCCTTGCCTGTTTACCTCTACTTGCACTTGCTTTCTTTCCTGCTTGATTACTTTCAGTTTTTCTTTACCGCTTGTACTGGTTGCTTTGCGAAAATGGTTTTCAAATAAAAATGCATTTTTCTCTTGTGTAGTAAAACTGAAAGTGTAACACTTCTTTATCGTTCAGAACGAATTTAGAATCAATGAAAAGAAATTAAACTTTTAAAAAGGAATAAGGGTGATGGCTTGTGTTTAGTTTTTCAAGTGAAGCATTGTAAAAGCATACTTTTATACATTGTAGTTCAAACCTGGAATAGGTAGATTCTTTATTTACTGGCAGTGCATTGGGATTTGTTGTGGGGCTCACCTACTGAGTACTTTTGTGCTCACGCCTATCTTTTACCTTTTCAGTTGCAGGTTCCTTTTGTTCAGGTTCTCCTGCTTGAGTCGCTCAGTGTGGGAGCGATGTTGGTTGTAGTTGGGTGGTGTCCCGCGAGGTCACATGGAGGTATGTCGTGGTATAGTTTTGTTTGTGTCTTTAGTGTTTGTCTGTTTGTTTAGTTTATATTCGTTCTTTCGATCCTATTTTTAGCTTGGGCTGAAATCGTTCCCAACGATTAAAGTTTCAATGCCCGGCACTTGTTGCCATCCCGGGGTGATCGGGAACGCCCCTCGGGACTTGCCGCGGACCGGCTCGAGTGACCGGTTCAGGGTCGACCTGGGCTGGTTCGTGACAAAATGGTATCAAAGGCAGGTTCTTGTTATTTGGGTTGTCCGGTAGAAGGAGATTAGGACTGTCGGAACTCGAGGGGTAAGTACGGGAAGAGCGTCGCGAACTCTTGCCCTCACTGATCCTCGAGTTACCAGGGGTAGTTCGGGGATTGTGTCCTTGTCTTTTCTGGTTTGTCTTGGATTGAGAGATGATAATGGAGGCAAGCCGACGTTACGTCGTGATTTCACATGGAGTAGTGACCCATGTGGAGTCCGAGTACGTGGTTTGAATTCCTCCTAGTGGTCGACACTGACTTGGGACATGGCCCACTACCATGTCGCCAGGTTGAGTGTGACTACTAGTACCTCATTTCAGTGATTGATGCAAATTTGGATGTTGTTTCCGTTTTGGTCTGTGTGAGTGCGTAGTTGGAAATGAAAAAGGGTTTTTGAAAATTTGACTGGTTTCTTTTAAAGGATTTTAAATGTATAAAATGGGTTTTTGAAACTGAAATCTCTTGATTTGAAAATCTGTTGTTTGCTTGGAATTGGATAAGAATGATTTGGGTTGAAACCCCAGGTCCTCTTTATGAACGTTTGCACATGTGTGAGAATGCATGGAAAGTGTGTGTTGATGCACGTATGAATGGAATGTGAATAAAGACATGTGCAACGGGTCATGGGAGTACCTGGGTGTGTATTTGAAGTTAAAGGCTTGACTTTGTTTTCTAAATTGGTTTTAAATGGGAAATAGTTTTGGAAAGTTTTGGTTTGAAAGTGAATTGGTTTTTGGAAAGTGATCTTGAGAAAGGGTGGTTTTGAAATCAAAAATGAAAAGGGAATTTTAAAGAGGAGATCTTGTTTTGGGTTGTGTTGAATCTTTTTGGTTTTTGTGCTGACTGTTTTTGATGAAGACGCTTTTATTGATGTTGCTTCGATTTGATGTTGGTTTTGGCTTTGTGTTTTATATATCGCTCGGGAAATGCCGCCCAGAAAGGTCTCTAAGGATACGGATATGTCATGCCCATTTTTAGTCCTCCTCAGACTCTGCCTATTCTCCATGGTGATCAGGGTCCGTTAGAAGCAGTGAAATGGCTCGAGGAAGTGGAACATGTCTTTAGAATATTGGGAACTCCCGGTAGTGTTAAGGTCCGTGCAATTATGGAGTTGTTTGAGGGTCCAGCTCTGGACCAGTGGAAGATGGTTACCCCACCGTCAACGCAAGGTCAAGTGATGTGGGATGTCTTCAGAACCGTTTTCATCCAATGGTTTGTACCCGAGGAAGTGAAGCTGGAGAAAAAGAGGGAGCTTGTGCATATTCAACAAGGTCGACGGACGGTGAAGGCATATGTTGACCATTTTAAGGAACTAATTCCCTTTTCTCCAGATGTAGCATCGCATGAGCTCATGAAGGTCTCTCTTTCCACTGGGGGTCTTCGTCCAGAGATCAAGGAGCGAGTCCTCCCTTATAAAGACTTTTGTTTCGAGAAACTGGTGGAGGAAGCTTTCTTGGCTGAGTTAGTTTCTGGTGTGCGGGTGGTTAGTACTTTAGCATCCCCAGTTGTTCGTAAGAATTCCTCCTCTGGTGTGGAAAATATGCCAGAGATACCTGTTCCTAATGAGTTATCCCCTTTGGTCCCAGCTTCCAGTTCATCAGATCGTTCGATAATATGCTTCCAGTGTGGTCGTTTCGGGCATTTAACGTCGTCTTGTCGCAACCCTCTGAAGACGTGTCATCGTTGTGGTTGTCTGGGTCATCTGGAGGAGTTTTGCATGAAGCGTCGCTTGAAGAGGACGCTGTTATGGGAGAATGTCAGTACCTGACTGTGAGGCAGAAGATGCTTCAGCCATCAGAGCCCCAGCCACAAGTCTCGGGGTGAAGCTCGCGCACAGTCAGGAGTTTCCCAGGGTTGTGAAGCCTTGGTCCAAGTTCCGTATTCCGTGTGGACGGTGGAGCAATTAAAAACCTTTTCATGTTTTTTTCCCTGCTATTGAGGTCCCAACAACGTTGTAAATGCGTTGTTTTTCTATAAAGTGATGGTGGACTTTTTCTATGATAATCTAAGAAGACTTGTCGGGTGGACGTGGTATTCTGAATCGTGTGTCTTTCTTAAAAGTGTGGTTGGCCCTTCGGTGGGTTGACCTTTGTTTAGCAATGCTCGTCAGATGTGGTTGTGTTTCATGGATTTCAGTGGGCCATGTTTCTAACTCGATGTTTTGGTTTTCGTGGGTTTCCCCTAGTATTGAAGGTTGTTGACTCTAGTCGTGGGTTCAAGGTTTCGACAGAGGTGTTGTGGTAATCGTGCTATAAGAGTTGGTTTGAGTTGGTTGGGAGTTCCGGCGTCAACCCCCCCCCCCTTCCCGGGGTTTTCTATTTAGATGGTCAACTTTTATGCACTAGTTAAGTTCTTGTGGTGGGGAGAACCCCTTCGTGTTCTCCCCTCAATCTCGGACCCTAGCTTTCTCTTGAATCGGTCGGGTGTGACCTGTGTAGAGTAAGGTCATCCCCGAGAACTTCAGTTTTCTTCAGTTCCTTTAGTATTGTTGGGCATAGACTTGGATTTTTGGCTGACTAGTGGCCTGGTGACTTTCTGGGGGCAGAAAGTGTCTGTGGTGGGGAGAATTGTCACACCCCGATCGCAGATATCTTTATTTTACTTCTTTCTTGGTCCCGATTTAAATTTTTTTTGGAGATTAATTGCGTTGGCGGTTCCGCGCCGGTGCGCGGTCACCGCATTGTCAGCGGTGACCGTGCGCTCAGCCCGGGTGACAGTGTGTTCACCCAGTGTTTTAAATTTTATAATTTTTACTTTGGTATTTTATTATTAATAACTTTTCTTTTGTGTTATTATTATTGTATATATGTTTATATATGTTTATATATATGTATAATAATGTATGTATATATATATAGAATTATATATGTATATATATATATATATGTGAGACATCTTTAAATGATTTTCTAATTATTATTTTAAATATGTGATCAAAACAATTATTATTTTAATTAACTAATTTATTATTTATTATTATTATAAGTTTTATTATTATTATATAAGTTTTTTTATTATTAATATTATAAGTTTTATTATTATTATTATTATAATAATTATTATTATTATTTCTATCATATATAAATATATTTATAAGGCCTAATAAAACCCTACCCCTACCCTAGCGCCGCAGCCCCTCCTTCTCTCTCTTCCCTCCTCCCCCGTTTTTCTCCTCCTCTGGTTTCGGCCGGCCCGCACCCAGCCGCACCTTCCCTGCGTCGCCGGCTCCCCTCCAGCCCGATGGTTTCCCCCGGCGGCCCTCTCCTTCAGCGCCGCACCTCCGCCCTCTCGTCCTGACGTCTTCCCTCGCGCAGCACCCCGGACCCCGATCCCCCTGTCCCGCTCCCCGTTCCGCACACCCCGTCGTCGTACCCGCACCCAGCAGCCGCCACACCGCGCCCGGCCCCCCTCCAGCGCGCTCAACCTCGCCCCGTCCCGACTCCTCTCCCGACCTCCGCCCTCCTGCTCCCTCTCCCCCACGCGGCTCCCCGCTCCCCTCCTACTCCCGCTTCGGCGCCTGCCGCCTCCTCCCTCGCCCAAGCCGGAACCCAGCGACCCCCTGCTCCCTGTCGTCCCGCCTCGCCCAAACCGGAACCGCCGCCGTCCGCCCCCCTCCTGCTCCCGCTGCCGCGCCGCGTGACCTCCGAACCCCCGACCTCCCCTCCGGTCTCCGCCGCGCGCCTCCAGCGCGACCTGCACCCCCTGCTCGTGAGTTTTTTATATATATTTATTTATCTTTTGTTTTCTTATACTTATAATTATTACATTATTATTATTATTATTATTATTATTACATTTATTATTGTTATTACTATTTTAATAATATTATTAATCTCATTACATCATTATTATGATTATTATTATGTTATTACTATTAATACTATATTATTATTATTATTATTATGAATATATTTATTATTGTTTTAATTATTATTATATTATGTTGTTATTTTTATTATTATATTATGTTGTTATTACTATTTTTATTATTATCATAATTATATTATTTTTATGCATATTATGTTAATATTATTATATTATTAATATATTATTATTGTTATAATTATTATTAAATTATTACTTTATTATTATTATCATATTATTGTTGTTATTATTATTATTATTATTGCGCTATTATATTTATTATTGTTGTCATTAGTATTATGTCATTATAATTAATATGTTAATATTATTGTTATGATATTATTGTTACTCTTATTATTATTATATTATTATTATGTCGTAATAATAATAATTATTATTATTATTATGGAATTACTATTACTACATTTTGGTTATTATTACGTTATTATAATTATTATTATTATTAGTATGTTGTCATTAATGAGCCTGCTTAACGGCCTATTGTTTTAGGATTGGGTTGACGTTGCGGTACGGTGCGACCATCACGCAACGGGAGTCTTGCGCCGTGTCATTTCGTTCCGAGCTGTGTCTTGAGGTAGGTCTCCCTATGCACTTGCCCCTAAATTAAGAATTTATTTATTCCCTGTCCTTTTATTAAATTTCAGTAAATTTAAGAAAATAATATTCAGTAGTTTTTATAGTGTGGTGATTTGCTGATAATGCAAACTGTTTAATTCCAGCATTTCATTAAAAGTGTTTTCTTGGTTTCAATTGAGGGATTTCATAGTAATGTCACTAAATGGTTCTTCCTGAGTAACGAAAGACATGTTGAATTGGGTTTTGAAATGTTTTTGGCATGTGTAAATTAGAAAATGTACTGTTTATGGAAAATGGTGTTTTCTTATAACCTTGATCAGAGAAAACGTCGTGTGACCTTTTGAAATTGTTTTTGGAAACTTTACGTGTGGTTCATGGTTGACGAAAGATGTTTTCCCTTGGTGTGTTATTAAAAATAATGCTTTCTGGGTTGTGAAAGTTGTTTATGTTCTTGTTTGAGTGTTTCCAAAAAGGGGTTTTTGCGAAAAGATTGGGTAATGACATTTATATTTTCAGAAAGGTATTTTTGATGTGCGTGAGTTTTGAAATATTGTTTGGATGTGGAAATGGTGACTTTTGTGTGCGATATCTGGTTTGGCCTGCGATATAGGGAAGTAATATACTATGTGAATGTGAAGCTTGCTTGAGCACACGGGAAACCCTGGGTATCGAGGTGGGCGGACTAGAACTAGTGCGCTAGTGAGCCGGATGGGTGTCATCCCTGTTTCACTTAGCTGGATTGATGATTGCAACACTAACTAAACATATGATATCTGAGGGTCGTGGCCTTATAAGCCACGTGTTCTGAGGGTCGTGGCCTTCTAAGCCACGTTTTCTGAGGGTCGTGGCCTTCTAAGCCACGTTTCACCAAGACACAAGGTTCTAGGGTCCCACATGAGCTAGATGAACCTTAGGGGTTTTACCCATAGTGCTCTACCATCTCTGGCGTGGTGCCTTCCGTCGGCATACGGGGGACCACTTGGGTGTGAGTGTGTGTGCGTGTGTGAGTATGTGTGTGTGTGTGTGAGTGTGTGAGTGTGTGTGTGTGCCCATGGTTATTGCTGATAGCTTCTGGTTTATTTTTACTTGCACTTGGTTTTTCCTTGCCTGTTTACCTCTACTTGCACTTTCTTTCTTTCCTGCTTGATTACTTTCCGTTTTTCTTTACCGCTTGTACTGGTTGCTTTGCGAAAATGGTTTTCAAATAAAAATGTGTTTTTCTCTTGTGTAGTAAAACTGAAAGTGTAACACTTCTTTATCGTTCAGAACGAATTTAGAATCAATGAAAAGAAATTCAACTTTTAAAAAGGAATAAGGGTGATGGCTTGTGTTTAGTTTTTCAAGTGAAGCATTGTAAAAGCATACTTTTATACATTGTAGTTCAAACCTGGAATAGGTAGATTCTTTATTTACTGGCAGTGCATTGGGATTTGTTGTGGGGCTCACCTACTGAGTACTTTTGTGCTCACGCCTATCTTTTACCTTTTCAGTTGCAGGTTCCTTTTGTTCAGGTTCTCCTGCTTGAGTCGCTCAGTGTGGGAGCGACGTTGGTTGTAGTTGGGTGGTGACCCGCGAGGTCACATGGAGGTATGTCGTGGTATAGTTTTGTTTGTGTCTTTAGTGTTTGTCTGTTTGTTTAGTTTATATTCGTTCTTTCGATCCTGTTTTTAGCTTGGGCTGAAATCGTTCCCAACGATTAAAGTTTCAATGCCCGGCACTTGTTGCCATCCCGGGGGGATCGGGAACGCCCCTCGGGACTTGCCGCGGACCGGCTCGAGTGACCGGTTCAGGGTCGACCCGGGCTGGTTCGTGACATACATGCTTCTAAATGGGTTGTTTATCCTAGTAAGAAAATTAAGTATCATGATCCTTGGAGAAAATTCACGTTTTCAAGAATGGAGATGTAGGTAGAAATAATTATATTGCAATTTTTCTTTTTTCTATACACGAATGTCGATCATCAGATCTCAATATTGATATTTCATCCATTACCCATACCTTAGTGTAAATGGAATGATATCAATATGGAATTTTTTATAGGATTACCCATGAACACATGTATGAATGATGATGTATGAGTGATTTTGGATCAACTAAAGAAGATAACCCACTTATTTTATATCAAGTAGACCTTTAAAATTGATGATCTAGGTATTCTTTACAAGTGTGATCTATTTCAACTGTATGGTTTTTCATGGAGTATCATTTTATATAAGGATCCTAATTGTACATCATGATTCTAGAAGGGTCTTCCAAATGCTCTGGGATCACAAGTTGATTTGAGTTTGGCCTATCATCCATGACTGGAGGAAAATATGATCCCTTGTGGCCAACTCTTATTTAGAGATAGAGATCCTTTTTTGAGAAAAATGACAAAAATTTCAAGGTAGTATGTTTTTTAATAAATACAGTCTTGATGTAATTTTGCTTAATGGGTTACAAGTGTATACCATTCTTGGGAAATATTTGGATGTGTTTTGGATCCATGTGTTGGAAACTAGGATGAAATGTATCTACATAACATTTACATGCCATGTAAATGTATTAAATGACATGTAAATCTAGCTAGAAACATGTTTTGAATTATTAAAAGTCATTAACTGATTCACGGATTGAAATTAATACACATCATTCCCTTAAATTCCATGTCATTTAATATTCATCTAGGATAAAATATTAACCTGATGTGATGGGTTTTTTGGTGAGTTTATCTAAAAAAATACATGATGTGTAAATGTGTTACACACCATTTAATTTGTTATGTATCAAATTTAAAGCAAACGGTGTGGATTATTTTACATTCACTTTGCATGAAACCCCCTCCTCTAGCTCTTAGGGTATCTGCCAAGAATTTTGAGAGTGCCATCCTCCCATCTTGATGTCCTGTTTGTGAGACTGATCACTAGAAAGTCATTCTATTTATGTTTTCCCCTATATCCCCTTATTCTCTAGACAATATGGTGTAATATCTTATCCATGATAAATCATGGAGTTGACCTTGATATTTTATGATATGGGATCCTTATTTAAATCATCTACACCTTTTTTATTATTTGAGAATCTATCTAGAAGAATTGGTTGATCCCCAGTTAAGGTTTTGGTGTCTAAATATAAATAATATAGTCTTTATAATTGGTATATATTTGATATATTGTAATTAAACCCACATATCATGCATTTAAATTAATTAGATAATGAATTGGGTTATTCCATTAAATCCATGTGGATACAATTGGTTGTTATCATGGCTTATAGATACCATTTTGGTGAGATAACCCTTGAATATAAATAAATTGATTAATGTATTAAAGTGCGTTTAAAATGTCATGATGTATGGGTGGTTTCAGGATATAGATTCACCTTCACTTGGATTAATTATTGAATTGACTGGAATGTAATATTTTTATAACCTAATGATTAGATAAACATGTAATTTAATGATAAATGGATATTTTCATTACTAACCATTGAGACTTATGATGTGATATTGTAATATCCTTGCTGCTATGCCAAATGATTTGTGTTGTAATGATTAAATAGAGGGATATTCTTGGTAATTATTATTTTAATGATTATATCGAGGGTTATTCCAAGATATTTATGATGAAATTATTATATACCACTCTCTACATAGAGACATGATGAAATTTCTATATACTCGTCTTTTCCCTGATTAATGATATAATAATTATATACTAGGCTTAGACCTGATTGATCATGTAATTATTATTTACTGGGCTTGGCCCTAGTTGGTGTTATATGGATTACATACATGTCTAAGCCTTGATTTATTGCTGAAATATTTATATAGTAAATATTACCATGATTTGTGTGATTTATTCCTTGTATATATGGTTATAGTTTGAATGCTTGTGAGACATGGTGAGATACATTCCAGAATGGTGCCGAAAATGGTTATGATTTATCATGGTTCTATGGTAATGGTTGTAATGGTCACGGGACATGCTCTAAGATATTTACGTCATGGTGTCGAATGAGGTTGATGTGGTATTTATTTAATTGTATAATTAGTAAACATACCTATTTGTTGCATTATTTAATGAACTTTTAATCAGAATGGTTTTGTTTAGAAATATTGATGTCAACCTACTAAGTAATACTGACACCATATTTGGGTTTTTGTTTTGTATATGAGAAGATTAAATGGATATATATTTGATAATACCAAGAGACCATACTATTGATTGTTTTTTTTCTAGATGGGATGGAGTTTAGATATGGGACCGACAAGACCCTCTAGATAGGGAACATTGGAGTATTTATTTAAGTATACTATTCCTTTCTTTGTATAATTTATAGTTTTACATTTAGTTAAATTCTTGATGGATATTGAATTTTTCTTTATTTATTTATTAGATTATTCAAATGGATTTTATTATTTGCTTTTCTGCTATATTGTACTATTTCATTCATTTCCAAGATATGATATTATTTATTATTATATAATTAATCCATTCTGTTTCAACTTTGTAACCAGGGATATATCTTCCCACTTGACTAGTCACACCCCAATTTTTTTGACATACTCTAACATACGAGAGAGACAATTTGGGTCTCTTAACCAACTCGCTTCTCCCCCTTGAGAGAGCGCCCAATTTGAGGAATTAAAACTAAGTTATATGCAACAAACAATTGTATGTTTTTTGACATTGACTTGTTGATAATATGAAAAATTAAAAAACCCTCTGCAAAATTGTCATGTTAGGTTTTACATAACTTAAAATTTGGTCATTTTTTTAATTTGTGATTCATGTTATATTCATGGCGACTTTATGAACTATTTTAAACACCATCAAAGCTATTTAAACTATCCATGAATTTGGTTTCACGATCAATTAATGTGAAGATCATGGCCAGTTAGGCCTTATCCCTTGGTTAGTTATTTTTTATTTATGTAATTTTACATTAAATGTATGGATATATAATTTTTTTCGTGGTGGGATTAGTTATTTCTCAAAGTATACAAAAAAATGATTCATTATTATGGAATTTGTTTTGTATGGTTAACCATCAAAAATATGTTCTAAATTTTTTTATTTGTGTCCATATCAGTATAAAATATGCAGTCACCTATACCATTTACAATCCTTGAAATATTCATTAAATTAAAAACATCATTATTTCATTATTCTTGATAAGTTCACCAGTATACAATGTGCGTAAACTATATGAATTAATGTTTCTAACAAAATCCTCAAATACTAACGATATTTATACATGATATTTGATAACAGTGAGAATATATATTGAAAATATATATAACACTAAAAGGTTTTAAAATTTTTGAACTATCAATATCCCCTCTGGATTTGTTGTTAATGAAAAATGGAGAACTCAATATAAATAATTTCATTAAATATCACTTTCATTTTATATATCAATTTATTCATTATATTTATCGAAGTATTTATCCATATATTTTAAAAATAAATATAATTTTTATAAGGATAATTAATAGTTCTAAAAACATTACCACATCCTATTGGATTTATAACTCAAAATCATTTCCCATTAAATAGTCACACATCCTAATTTTCATTTTATAATTTTTAGATGTCAAATAATCAACTCTAAGTTAATATGATCTATATTATTTTAGAGAAAAGGATTTCTTAATTGATTTCTCAATTTTACCCATTAATAAATTAAATTCCTAGGAATATAACATATATTATATTTAATTCAATTTTATTAAATGAATATAGTTTACTCTACCATTATATAAGAATTAATTCATTTATTATCAATTATGGGAAATATAACATGAATTTTGATAAGTGATTATAAGAAAAAATATCCTAATAAAATATACCTCATTATCATAGGTATATGAAATCTTATTGAACTCCTAAAATTTTTGTGAAATCAAATAAACTTATAGCATCTAACTAAACATGTATTTTAGTTGAAACAAAACATAAGATAAAATAAAAAATGATAATATATTTTTCTGCTTCATTAATAACAACATTGGAATTGTATATTATGTAAAATAAAAAATTCCAAAGGAACATTGGATAAACATCCATTGTGATTGATAACATATATTATTTTTCAATATCCTCATCATTATCTTCTCTATATCATGGTATTTTTCCATGAAATAAGATATTTGTACAAATTTATTTATTTTTTTCTACCCAACAACAATCTTCAAAAATACTATTTCAATTTTTAATTATATATCTGAAAAAAACACAACATGTTTTAAAAAAATAACTCTATAATAAACACAAAAACTCACATAACTATACTTATTTATCCATAATAATAACTAAAATAAATTTTTGTTAAAATTTTTATAGTTTAAAAACTTTACCATAAACTCATAAAAATTAATTCCCTATATATATATATATATTTAATATGGTATATTTTCCATTTTTTTCCAAATAGTCTAAAAAGGATGAAGTCAAATTCTAAAACCATAAATCCTCCATTTTTATTCAATTTGATAGGAAAAGAGATAATTGTTTATCCTTTAATATTCCAATTATCATTTTCTTTGGGAGTATGGTCTTCTTGATCATCCCACTATCCCCATCACATGTGTATTTAATTTTCATTTTATATTTAAAATCAAATACATTTTTCTTAACTTGTTTTTACTATAGATTCATCAACATTATTAATTGGGGTGAAAACATGGTTAGATGTTATTCATCTTGATGTATAGTATAATTTCATCTTATATATAACTCCTCAATGACATTTATGTTCCCTTTATTTAGAAATATCATTAAAAATTTGACATCATTACTCATATTTTATTTTTTTGAACTCATTGGTTTCTTCAATCAAGTAAAATAGATTATTTATAATTCAAGTTAATAATATTCTTTACCACATTATATTATTATCAATTACATTATTCATTATCTATATTCTATTATCCTTGATATTTACAATAAGTTTACCGAAGAAGCATATTCTTCATTATATTGGATACAAAATGTAACATCCCAAGTAAGTAATGAATAATATATTTTCTTATATATGTCTATTTATGAATTAGATAGTGTTTTAAAGACTTAAAATGAGAATAAATCCAATCTAAGCATAGAATTCTCTAATACTTTTTAAAAGATTATTTTACCACCTTTTGATGGAGAACCATTTTTGAATCTATATTTTGACAATTTGATAAGCTCTATTTGTCAAAATAAACTTATTATTTATGAATGGGACATTTAAATTTACTTTGGATTAATTTTTGGTATTTTTCTGACAATGTTCATTTTTTAATGAATAGTGAAAATACTGCATTTTACATCAAAACTGCATTTTCATATAATTTAATTATATGGTTATATTATCATTTTAATTGGTTTTAAAGTTTAATTAGAATATATTTTTACCATTTAATCCAATGGTGGTCATTATAATTAATTTCACCTTGGAATTGGGCATAAACAAGTGCCAAACGTTTCGTAGATATTGTTTCAAAAAAACCACCTTTTGTTTTGACAACAAGAATAATTTTTTAAATTAATTATTACAATTTCTGTTTTTCGAATTTGGTAAAATGGATTCCATATTTGGAATCAGAAGGTCCAAATTATGTAATTAAGACACTTTTGTTTTTGGACATTATAAATAGTAACGACGGAAATTATCATTAATTATCTTGATTAATTAGTAATCAGGTAGTTAAGGATAATAAAATAATAACATAATAATAACAAATGACCCAAAAATGTGTCCTAATGATACTTTTTCTTTCATGGACGACCATGGGATTCCTTGTGTCATACTTTTGGACCCCATGGAATCACTTTTGGGTGAAAGTGACAATTTATCTTTTTATTTTTAAAGAAAGGAGAATATCACCAAAGAATGTATCACCCAGGTAAAACATTTTTTGTTTTGTCTCTATAAATGATCACTTAGACTATAAATATTAATTGGAATGATAAAACGATTTCCTACATCTTAGTATTTTTTTATGATTTTTAGACATTAAATACATTAATTTATTTATGACATCATGATGATGCAGCGCTTATCTCATTAATGAACAATTTAAATAAAATGAAAAGATAATGTAAAATATAAGACTTACACTTGTAAAAAACCCATTTTATGAGTTTATTTCGAACCCTTATCACCTTATCCTATAAATATATCAATGTGTAACCTTTTAAATCATAAACACATTTTAATATAAAGTAACATTTTATAACTTTATAAGAGTGCCCCTCCTCTCCTCTTATAAAAGGCCCCCACATCTACCTCTTTACACACACCTCTCTAGTCATTGGATCGGCCAAAATCAGCTCATTTCATCTCTCCAAATTCCTATCTTCATCCTAGAAGCCTTACCTTAGGCAGATAGCTCTTTAAGAAACCCTTTTGGTTCAAACCAAGAGGAGTTACCTTATTTTAAGGTAAAGACTTCTCTAATGTTCATTTTGTTTTATTTTTCTCCTCTAACCCCCAAAAATATTTTTATTCATTTATATTGTAACAACATCAGTATCTTCAATATACATTGATGTTTTTAAAGGAATTATTCAAGCTACACTTACACACACCTACATCTAATGGTTAAAGATCATGCTGTTTCCGCAGATGGAGAATTTCTTCCTCACGAAACGATGATTGTTCAATATTCTTCTAACACCTTCAAAGGTAGAAATTAAGAGGTAAATATATTTATATATGATATATAATATGTTTATGTTTTCCTTAAGAATCTTTATTTTTACATTTATGGCATACCTTTATGGTTTCCATTACGGGTAAACGCGACATCTTCGTTTTAGGAAGTGCGGACTACCGCCCCCTCAAAGTGATTTGATTCATTAATACCATATGTGGGAAGTATAAAGGATGGACTTAATGATATTATATATGATATTATACTGGAATTATAATATACCTTTGTATCATTATTATTCCATTCCATAAAATATGAAATAGAAATGAAAGTAGCGTTCATGCGTACGTATGGATTTCCATCTCCATTAATGGTGCATTTAAGTTCTTACCTCTAAATGTTATGAAATATTATAAATTAATGTATATACTGGATTTATATGATATATATGATATCTTCATCATGAATATAATTATGGATATAATGGATACATGAACAACTTGTAATTATAAAAGGTTTATTTTTTACTCAAGTACCAATGATTGACAAAATGGCCATTATTAACATAAATAATTACATAGTGTTCATACCATGGTAATAAGTGATATAAAAGTAATAATAACCCTGAAAGAGGTTCTTAATAAAGTAGAAATTAACACAAGTTTATTATTCAGGAGGTTAAAGAATGATCGAGTCAAGTCATACCCGAGGAAAAGGACTTCATCTCAATCACCTTTCATTGAGGAATATTTTGTTTTTTACACAACTTTCTTTTATACTGTCTATAAACCCTTTTGACTTTTATGTCTATTTCAAAGGAATATTTTTTATACGAAGCATTTTACTAAACAAAAAAATGAATTTTTTTGTCGTATGTATGTGGTGACAACGACTTCTCCACCACCGTGACCATTATTTGAGTTTCAGTTTCCTCTACAAGCCATAACTTTTTTAAAAAATGAAAAATAAATATCTTGTTTTACTTTTCATTTATTTTGGTATTGACAATGGTTTTCATAATTGTTTTATTATATCAATGTGTTTTATTTACATATTGTGATTGATATATGGAAATTTTATGTTTCTTTTATGCATGTTTTATGTGATACAATTATGTTATGGTGCTTTGGAATTGTTATAAAGATGGGTGGTTCCATGATAAACTAAGGGAGGGTGAGCCCGATATAGCTCTCCAATGCATTGGGTAACGCGAAGGGGTTAAACGTTAAGATTTCTCTGAAGAGATTTCAGGAATATACTTTGATGGGTATTCCAAACGTAACCATGAAGGTTACTCCTTACATTAGAATGTTATGAATGCCTCATGTTACCTTTATGTCTTATGATTTTTATGAGTTATTCATAAATCTTATGATTTCACGAGGTATGTTAACGTGCTTATGTTTTATGAGTAAAGTATGATTTCATTGATTATTATGTATACATGTACTAATGTTTCCTTTCCGTATTTTTATATGACTTACTGAGCTTTTTATTCTCCTACCATGTTTTTGAAATGTTTTTCACAGGTCAAAGGAAAGGTACATGATATGATGATAGTGTCAAGGAAGTGTCAAGAAATAATCCATGTTTTATTTTAAATATGTTTCTGTTGATTGGAAAAATTAGTACTATCTTTTATGTAACCACTTTGTTTAAATGTGGAATGTAATGCATGAATTATGATCTAATTCTCTATAAATTTAAACCTGAATGGATCCTCAATGTGTATTATTGAAATAACTAAAGATTATGAAATATTAAAGGCTGGGGCCTTATAGTTGGTATCAAAGGTCAGTTTAGATAACTTTAGGAGTTATAATTCTATTAAATGATTATCCTACAAAAACTTTTTATGGTCAAATTGAAATGATATAGTATTTGAAGATTACCATGTTGCTTTATCAAAGACATGTTTGTTCAGAATGGTTTTCCATAGAGGAAATAAGGAAGCAGTGCTAGGAAGACATACAAAAGGAAAGGACCTTCCAAATCAACATCCTGAGATGGTCGGAATTAGAACTGAACAGTTTGTTGCAGTAATGGCGCAGTTGGCTCAAGAAATAAATGGTGGTGGTTCCATGCACGAGATTATCCAAATCAACCGCAGAGGAACATGTCAGTGGTGGAACATTTCATGTGGCAACATCCCCCATCATTCAGAGGATCATCTTACCCTGTTCTTGCTGAAGGGTGGATTAAAGCACTGGAGATGATTTTCAATGTCATGGGGTGTTCTGAAAATCAAAAGGTTACTCTTGAAATTTAATGATTGGAGGGTGAATCAGATCAGTGGTGGTCGAGGGTTAAAAATAGCAGGGACGCTGATGAGATTGATTCTCTCGACTGAGATGAATTGAATGTTATGTTTCTTGAGAAGTATTTTCCTAAGGCTGTTTGACATAGGATGGAAGAACAATTCTTGGAATTGAGGCAAGAGGAAGACTCTGTGGCTGCTTATGAAGAGTGGTTCACTCGATTGGAAATGTATACTCCAAATTTTATCTGAGGCCTTGATAGTAAAATCAATCGTTTTTACTCAGGATTAAAGCCATAATATCGATGGGATTTAGCTTCTCGCGAGTTCAAGATTTATGAAAAGCTTGTTCGATGTGCTAATAAGGTGGGAAGGGATTTATCTGATGATCTAGTGTTCTATAACAACCAATAGAAGAAGAGACCGAGGTGGCAGGAGAAAGGGAAGAATTCTTCAAAAATGTTTGATGGTAAGAAAACTAAGTTTCCAGTTTGTGATAAATGTGGTAAAAGGAATGCAGGGGAATGTCTTCTGAATTCTGGAAAGTGCTATCGATGTGGTAAGATGGGACATAAGGCTCGTGATTACACTGAAAAAGATCAAGGTGATGGTAAGACCAAGTTTGATTTATAGTTAATAAAATGTTTCAAGTGCAATGAGATGGGTCACTATGCAAACCAGTGTTCGACAAAGTGCTCGAATGATGGGAAGCAGTCAGAATACAAGCAGAAAGGTGTGGTGAAATCCTTTGCAACTACTTCAGCAGATGTTGGGCCATCAAATGAAGTGGTATCAGGAACTTTGTTTGTTTTTTCAGATTATGCCAATGTGTTGTTTGATTCAGGGTCTACACATTCTTTCATCTCTGAAAACTTTTCTAGTAAATTAGGAATTCCATCTCATGAAATGACTCCCAAACTTGTGGTAAAAACACCTGGGGGAAATGTTGAGGCAAAAATAATTTAAAATAATATTCCTATCTTTATCTGTGGAAAGAACGTACTTGAAAACCTTATTGTTTTACCTCTACTAGACTTTGATGTTATCCTGGGTATGGATTGCCTCTATATTTACCATGCTAAGATTGATTGTAAATCTAATGAAGTTTATTTTCAGAAAGACTTTCAGTTTGTGTACAATAATGAACCCTTGCTGATGATAACATATCAAGAGGCTGTGAAACATGTAAAATATGGAAATTAATGTTACCTTGCACATATTTTTGAAAAAAAATAAACTATTCAGATTAAGGATGTGCCAGTGGTAAATGAGTATCCTGAGGTTTTTCCTGATGAGTTTCCTTGAATAATAACAGATCGGGATGTTGAATTTACTGTTGACTTAGTTCCTGATGGAAATCCAATTTCAAAACCCCCTTATCAAATGGCTCAAATTGAACTTTTAGAGTTGAAGGAGCAATTGCAAGATATATTAGAGAATGGTTTCATTCGACCTAGCATGTAACACCCCAAGATTTCATAGTGTGTTATTTATTTAAAATAATACAATAACTTGCACTACACGCAACAACGAGTTCAAGAACACCATGACTTACCAAACAAGCCGTTCAAAAGTGGTTATGAATAGTATTAACTATATTTTAAACTTTATATAATCCTTATAATTTTAGAATCCATATTATGAGTTTCTTAGACATTATGTAAGAACAAATTCATTTTCAGTATTGCACTTTTACCAACTTTTAATAGTGAACCCATTTTAAATACAATATTTTAAACTTTTTGAGTAAAGGGGGACATCAAAAAAAATTTAAAATGAAACATCTGAAGCTTCCATGGTACGCTTTCCTTTGAATAATACAGTAGTGTGTGTTGTATGCAACTTCGAGTTCTAACACACACCACAACCAATAAAACTAGCCGTTATGAATAGTAATACCTACCTTTTAAAATTTTAGAAATTTTACCTCTCAAAATGGACTTCATTTTTGGATTCGTAGTATCGAATTTAGCCTACGGTGAAATTTTGGTACTTTTCGGATAACTTTCATATTTTGATGAATAGTGAAAATTACTAAATTTTAATTAAAAACAACTTTTTTAATAAAAATAATTAATAGTGATAAATTATGAATTTGAGTGGTTTTAAATTATATTTAGAATATATTTTTACCATTTAATATAATTTTGGTCATTGGACAGAATTTTACAATTAAACCGAACATAAACAAGTGTCAATCTTTTGATAGTTATTATCTCTTAAAAACACGCTTTTTGTTTTGACAGCGGGAATTAATTTTAAATTAATTTCTGCCACTTCTGTGTTTTGAATTTAGGAAAATGAATTCCATATTTGGAATCAGGATGTTCAAATTTTGTAAATAGATAAATTTTATTTTTAGACATTTTGAATAATTACTGCGGTAAATATTTTATTTACCATGGTTAAGGGTAAATCCGGTAAATAAGGGTTAAAAAATAATATTATAATAATACTAAATTACCCTAAAATGTGTTTTAACCCTATTGGTTGATACATGGTCGACCATGGGCATCTTTGGGTCGATTTTGGGACCCCATGGATCCACTTGTAAGTGATAATGACACTTTATTTTCATTAAGTTAAAATGAATACAAAAATGAAACAAGCATATATCTTTTAGCAAAACAATTGTTACATAGGGTTATATATGTTGTATTTTAGATTATAAATATTCATTAGAAATTTAAAAAGATTTCCTACACAATGATATTTTATTTATAATTTTTAGACATTAAATAATTTATTTTATTTATGACACAATGATGATGCAGTAATTACTATAATAGTGAAAAATTAAAATAATTGATATTATAAATACCAAAATAAATATAATATGAAACTTTTAATGAATTAAACTAATTTTATAGGATAATATGATATATCAGTATTGATTTAATTTACTTTGTTAGAAGTAATAAATCTGTTATGAGTTTCACAAAAATCAACTATTGAATAGTGTCAAAATTGACAAAAAAGAGTTCTTAAAACAAATATTATATTATTAATTGATATTAAATTTCTAAAAATCTAAGTATCGGCCAAGAGACTTATATCATGATAGGTTCATCATTAATGGACCACTTGGGGGTCGCTTGGATGTATTTAGTAAGTTTATTAACCATATTATATAAAAATACAAAGAGACATTGTAAAAGTGAAACTAATTAACTTAGAGTTAATACTTAAAGATAAGGTTAATATAAGTACCCAAACCTGTCTAACTTCTATTGGTTGAGTTTTTTTCGACTCATCCCCACCTTAACATTTGAATAATCAACTTTGTATCCATTAGAAACCTAATATGAATTTATTATAAATTAATATTTCTAGCTTTTCCAAAGGTGCCCCTCACCCCTCTTATAAAAGGGCACTCCCCCTTATCATTTCTTCACACCTTCAAAGACTTTTGGTTAGGCCAAAATCTGCCCAAATACTCTCCCAACTTCCCTCACTACAACCTAGGGGCCTTAGTTTGATCATAAAGCTAACCTAAGGAGCCCTTTTGATCAAATCAAAAGGAAGAACCCGAAGAAGAGGTAATGATTTCACCACCCTTTTCCAAGTTCATTTCTTCTTCCACTTCTTATTCCTTTGTTGTTACCATTCTAAAATAATAACTCAAGTATCATATATATACTGTGATGTTATTATAAATATGGTACAACCATATTCAGTATTCTATCCACCCTTTGAATAACATGTCACCATACGTGCGTACGTACGGCTTACCGTCTCCACGTCGTGGTGTAATTGTTATTCAATATATTATTATTTGGATGGGTATAATAATGATATGTAACTCATGTAAATATTAAATAAAACATGATAATGATTCTGTATATATGATATAACAACCATTTATATATTATTTTAATATCAAAAGAATGATATTGTCGCTCGTGCGTACGTACGGACTACCGTCTCCACGAACGCGATGAGATTCATTCTCCATCGTATCCATTCAAGTATAATTATCATTTGATGATTTAAAAATGATGTTTAAGGACTTGATATAATTATGAATATGAATAATATACAACCTATCCTTTACAAAAATGTCTTACGTAACAAAACATATAAAAGAAAACAAGTAAGTTAACACCCGAAACAACGATAATACTAAGATATTATTATAAATCGATATTAAAAGATCATATATGATATCATATTAATGTATATGATTCTTGTATAATTTAGTAACAATTATTTCACCATTATACAGGAGGTTAACCTACCCCAACCAAGGAAAAGTACAAGGTAAGGGTTATTTCACAATCTCTTCATTATCCGAGGTTGTTTATACGTAATAATCTACTGGGATTTCTTTATCATCCACATCCATGTTTTTTTCGAAATGTATTTCGAAACATATTTATTATTTACAAGAATATGGGTTAAAGTCATTTATACCCTTTTTTGACTTTTTATAAAAGGTTTATAATGGAATCTTTCCGTCATTTTCAAAACAAGGTCCTTTTTAAACTTTTCGACAGAATTAAAGTAAGAATGTTTTTTTAACTTATACGGAGGGTGCGGCTATTTTCCGCCGTTATAAAATCTTCAAAGCTTCCCTTACAATCTTATAAGAATATTTTCAAAGAAAACGTTTTATTTTATATGGATATTAAATGATTTCAAAATAAAAGGAGATATTTCTTTAAAAAGAATTTTTATTTCATCTATGTCAACATCCTTTGATGGATTTTAAGATTATTTGAAGTTGATTTATTAAGATACAAACCTTCTATATTGTATTGAAGGTTTTGTGATATGTTTGACTGTAGATGTGCTATTTTTATACCATTCATAGTTTATGGTGAAAGTATTGACATTTCGTATGCTAGTTTTAATACGAATGTTTATGTTATGTTTAAACCTTTTCATATGGGAATGCATTGGACTTAATACGTGACGGGTGGAACCCGCTATAGCTCCTCGATGCATCGGTAGGTCTCATGAGGCAAACTAGTGTCTTGGCATAAGGCCTTGACAAAATCTTATTTGTAGTCTTGGTACGAGGCCTTGTCTATGTGGTTATGATAGTCTGGCATTATGCATTCCATCATTATGAAAGTGGTTAGTGATTTTGCATGTGATTATTCGATTAGTAGAATATCCATGTGAATGAGTAAATGGAATTATTTCATTTTATTTATGCCATACAATGTTGAAAGTTCAAGTTTGAAAGGCTATTGTTTTAGTTATACATTGCCTTAAATGTTTATTCTTATTTATAAAAGTTTCTGCTATATTGTTATCCTTATTGGGCATTTGAGATCACCCCTTTTCTATGTTTTATTTTTCCCAGGAAGTGAAGAAGTAAATTATGATTGACCTGCAGGGATATTATGTGGGGATATGAGTGTGGATTATGGAGACATTATGTTGTTGTTGTAGTTTTTCATTTTATGATGTAATGTAGAACTTATGAATATATCTAGAGTTTCCAAGGCTACTAAACCAATCTGTCTTTCGAGATTTGATCTTTCTCGTGATCATGCCAATGTTATATAATAATGCACCGACTCTGGGTAACTAGGGTCGGGGCATTACAGTTGGTATCAGAGGAAGTTTAGTACAAACCTTGGAAGCTAGATTTAGATAAACTCTGATTAGAGTATGTAGACCTAAGATGAACTTTGAGGATTAGTATAGAAGAACTTCCTAGAATTTTGGTATTGTAGAGATTTTGTGAGTTTTCCGAGCAATACATCCCTGTCTGGATACGAGCAGGTAGAGGCAGATCTCGTACAGATGTACCTAGGGGTAAAACCCAAAAACACCGCTTTGAGTTAGACTCGAACGGGAACTATTGCACGACAACGGGCCTTGCTGCACTCTTGGTTACGACACTCCCGGGGGATATGCTTAGGATAACTCTCATTTTCTTTACAAATCATTTTGAAGGTAATATGAGTATATACTTCCTCAAAGAAAACATTCTTATGATTACGGATTATATCCATAAATAGTTCAATTTATGTTAAGTGTTTTATAAGTATGAGATTATGTATTTTGATTCATAAACTGATATAGTTTATGCCATTGTTTAGAAATGGCGCCCAATAGAAGGAATGAGAACTCCAGCAATGCACATGATCCAAAGATAAAGAAGGATCATATATTTCAGGGCCTTAAGCCAGAATTTATAAGAGAAATAGTCTCCCATTTATTATCATCATACGAAGAAATAATATCATGTGTTGATAAGATAAGTAAAGATTTTACTGAGTCCTATGGCTTTGAAGGGAAGCAAGAGAAGAAAATGATGGAAGAGAGAAAGATGGATAAAGGGAAGAGGGAAAAGAATAATTTTCCCATATGTGATAACTGTGGGAAGAAACATCCTGCAACTTGTCTAAAAGGAATGGGAGTTTGTTATAAGTGTGGTGGAAAAGGGCACAAAGTACATGACTGCAAGGGTAATAAAATGGTTTCAAATGTACAATGCTTCATTTGCAAGGAGTTTGGACACTATGCGAACCTATGTCCCAGTCATCAGAATATGCCGCAAATGATGTTATTGGATAATAATCAAGTTATGATACTATCACAGATTAAGAAGAATGATTAGAGTTCTTATGTTGATTATGTCAATTGAGTGTTGTATCAACAATGTACTTGTTATAATAATTATGGAGTATATAAGGATTGTACTGCAGTACTATTTCATTAAGGACTTGAGATTGTGTGGAACAAAGAAAAGTGAATCAATAGCAGGATAATTTTTTGGAAAATATATGGTTGAGAGAATGATAAATCATAATATAGTTCTGATACTGAGGTACTTATTTTGGAATAATATGTGATTGTTTTGGATAAATTATATTGGATATTCTTGACTACCTTGGAACTGATTAATGATTTGTATATTCCATCATTGTTGGGGTTTAAAATATTTTTGGATTAATGAAGTATATCCATAATTCTATATGGATAAAGGGAGCATGAATGTAATCAATAAAGAATATGGTAATACATGATGAAGGTATTCATATGCTATTACGGGGTAAAAAGGATCTATATTATGTTTACCTTCCTTATAAATGTTGGACTGTGAGTTTGGACAGAAGTATTTTGGATAGTTCTAGTTTGGATTATTTTGGATTGCCATAAAAGGACAACCCGGAAGTCGGGCGGCAACCTGTCGCGTCCGGCAAGGCTGCGAGACTTGAACCCGCAACCGAAGGGCGACAAGGGTGTATCACCTACCACTGGCCCACGAGATGTCCTGGGTTAAATAATGTAGTTTTTATTAAAATATCTTGTAGATGAATTATAAATTTGTTTATTTTGGAACCCTATACGAATAGTGTAAATATAATTTTTTTACATTCTATTATCTTTTAGAGTGAAAGATGAGTTTGTGGTATGAATTTATTAATGGATAAAACTCTAATTATAAATTAAGTATATCTCCTTATGATCATAGCCAATCTCATAAATAAATTCCTCAATATTAAGAAAAGAAACATAGAACAAAAATGTTTTCCTAGATGGTACCTTAAATCATCACTAATTTATGGCTTTGGGATTGTTGGCCTTTTCATAGCCATGTACTCTACCACTATCCATCAGATAATTGATGGTTAGATTTTTATTCCATAACCATATTTTCCTACATGGAACCCTAGTATGTGTTATTTTTCGTAATCATCGTACTTTCGACTCCTTATTTTAAATAGAGGCCTCATTAATTCATTTTTCGATGTGGGATTTCAACTAAGATATTTTGAAATGTCAAAAATGTGTTATCCTAATACCCTATGTTTTGTTGAACCGATGGTATTTCAAATCATCATAGATTGATGAATTTAAGGACCTCAATTTTATACTTGTTTGTGATTGATGACCTCAATCACTACCTATAAATATTTACGTTTTTCCTCCAATTATATGTCTCTAATTTCCACCAATGTTCTCCTAATCGAGATCATAATTTGGTGGTGACCCTTTCATTTCTCGTTTCCTCATACTAAGACTAAATTTTAGTAACCCAATTTCTGATGTGCGTTTTCCCACAAAGATATTTTTTATTTTCAACCTTTTATTTTCGAAGAACAATTTCAAATTGCGAGGACGCAATTTATTGAAGGAGGGGAGAATGTAACACCCCAAGATTTCATAGTGTGTTATTTATTTAAAATAATACAATAACTTGTACTACACGAAACACCGAGTTCAAGAACACCATGACTTACCAAACAAGACGTTCAAAAGAGGTTATGAATAGTATTAACTAAATGTTAAACTTTATATAATCCTTATAATTTTAGAATCCATATTATGAGTTTCTTAGACATAATGTAAGAACAAATTCATTTTCAGTATTGCACTTTTACCAACTTTTAATAGTGAACCCATTTTAAATACAATATTTTAAACTTTTTGAGTAAAGGGGGACATCAAAAAAAATTTAAAATGAAACATCCCAAGCTTCCACGGTACGCTTTCCTTTGAATAATACAGTAGTGTGTGTTGTACGCAACTTCAAGTTCTAACACACACCACAACCAATCAAACTAGCCGTTATGAATAGTAATACCTACCTTTTAAAATTTTAGAAATTTTACCTCTCAAAATGGACTTCATTTTTGGATTTGGAGTATCGAATTTAGCCTAAGGTGAAATTTTTGTACTTTTTGGATAACTTTCATATTTTGATGAATAGTGAAAATTACTAAATTTTAATTAAAAACAACTTTTTTAATCAAAATAATTAATAGTGATAAATTATGAATTTGAGTGGTTTTAAAGTATATTTAGAATATATTTTTACCATTTAATATAATTTTGGTCATTGGACATAATTTTACAATTAAACCGAACATAAACAAGTGTCAATCTTTTGATAGTTATTATCTCTTAAAAACACGCTTTTTGTTTTGACAGCGGGAATTAATTTTAAATTAATTTCTGCCACTTCTGTGTTTTGAATTTAGGAAAATGGATTCCATATTTTGAATCAGGATATTCAAATTGTGTAAATAGGTTACTTTTATTTTTAGACATTTTGATTAATTACTGCGGTAAATATTTTATTTACCATGGTTAAGGGTAAATCCGGTAAATAAGGGTTAAAAAATAATATTATAATAATACTAAATTACCCTAAAACGTGTCTTAACCCTATTGGTTGATACATGGTCGACCATGGGAATCTGTGGGTCGATTTTGGGACCCCATGGACCCACTTGTAAGTGATAATGACACTTTATTTTAATTAAGTTAAAATGAATACAAAAATGACACAAGCATATATCTTTTAGAAAAACAATTGTTACATAAGGATATATATGTTGGATTTTAGATTATAAATATTCATTAGAAAGATAAAAAGATTTCCTACACAATTATATTTTATTTATAATTTTTAGACATTAAATAATTTATTTTATGTATGACACAATGATGATGCAATAATTACTATAATAGTGAAAAATTAAAATAATGGATAATATAAATACCCAAATAAATATAATATGAACCTTTTAATGAATTAAACTAATTTTCTAGGATAATATGATATATTAGGATTGATTTAATTGACTTTTTTAGAAGTAATCAATCTGTTATGAGTTTCACAAAAATCAACTATTGAATAGTGTCAAAATTGACATAAAAGAGTTCTTAAAACAAATATTATATTATTAATTGATATTAAATTACTAAAAATCTAAGGTTCTGCCAAGAGACTTATATCATGATAGGTTCATCATTAATGGACCACTTGGGGGTCTCTTGGATGTATGTAGTAAGTTTATTAACAATATTATATAAAAATACAAAGAGACATTGTAAAAGTGAAACTAATTAACTTAGAGTTAATACTTAAAGATAAGGTTAATATAAGTACCCAAACCTGTATAAATTCTATTGGTTGAGTTGTTTTCGACCCATCCCCACCTTAACCTTTGAATAATCAACTTTTGATCCATTAGAAACCGAATAGGAATTTATTATAAATTAATATTTCTATCTTTTCCAAAGGTGCCCCTCACCCCTCTTATAAAATGCACTCCTCCTTCTCATTTTTTCACACCTTCAAAGCCTTTTTTTTCGGCCAAAATCTTCCCAAATACTCTCCAAACTTCCCTCACTATAACCTAGGGGCCTTATTTTGATCATAAAGCCAACCTAAGGAGCCCTTTTGATCAAATCAAAAAGAAGAACCCGAAGAAGAGGTAATGATTTCACCACCCTTTTCCAAGTTCATTTCTTCTTCTACTTCTTCTTCCTTTGTTGTTACCATTATAAAATAATAACTCCAGTATCATATATATACTCATATGTTATTATAAATATGGTACAACCATATTCAGTATTCTATCCACCCTTTGAATAACATGTCACCATACGTGCGTACGTACGGCTTACCGTCTCCGCATCGTGGTGTAATTGTTATTCAATATATTATTATTTGGATGGGTATAATAATGATATGTAAATCATGTAAATAATAAATAAAACATTATAATGATTCTGGATATATGATATAACAACCATTTATATATTATTTTAATATCAAAAGAATGATATTGTCGCTCGTGCGTACGTACGGACTACCGTCTCCACGAACGCGATGAGATTCATTCTCCATCGTATCCATTCAAGTATAATTATCATTTGATGATTTAAAAATGATGTTTAAGGACTTGATATCATTCTGGATATGAATAATATACAACCTATCCTTTACAATAATGTCTTATGTAACAAAACATATAAATGAAAACAAGTAAGTTAACACCCGAAACAACGATAATACTAAGATATTATTATAAATCGATATTAAAAGATCATATATGATATCATATTAATGTATATGATTCTTGTATAATTTAGTAACAATTATTTCACCATTATACAGGAGTTTAACCTACCCCAACCAAGGAAAAGTACAAGGTAAGGGTTATTTCACAATCTATTCATTATCCGAGGTTGTTTATACGTAATAATCTACTGGGATTTCTTTATCATCCACATCCATGTTTTATTCGAAATGTATTTCAAAACATATTTATTATTTACAAGAATATGGGTTAAAGTCATTTATACCCTTTTTTGAGTTTTTATAAGTGGTTTATAAAGGAATATTTCCGTCGTTTTCAAAACAAGGTCCTTTTTAACCTTTTCGACAGAATTAAAGTAAGAATGTTTTTTTAACTTATACGGAGGGTGCGGCTATTTTCCGCCGTTATAAAATCTTCAAAGCTTCCCTTACAAGCTTATAAGAATATTTTCAAAGAAAATGTTTTATTTTATATGGATCTTAAATGATTTCAAAATAAAAGGTGATATTTCTTTAAAAAGAATTTTGATTTCATCTATGTCAACATCCTTTCATGGATTTTAAGATTATTTGAAGTTGATTTATTAAGATACAAAACTTCTATATTGAATTGAAGGTTTTGTGATATGTTTGACTGTGGATGTGCTATTTTTATACCATTCATAGTTTATAGTGAAAGTATTGACATTTCGTATGCTAGTTTTAATACGAATGTTTATGTTTTGTTTAAACCTATTCATATGGGAATCCATTGGACTTAATACGTGACGGGTGGAGCCCGCTATAGCTCCTCGATGCATCGGTAGGTCTCATGAGGCAAACTAGTGTCTTGGCACAAGGCCTTGACAAAATCTTATTTGTAGTCTTGGCACGAGGCCTTGGCTATGTGGTTATGATAGTCTGGCATTATGCATTCCATCATTATGAAAGTGGTTAGTGATTTTGCATGTGATTATTCGATTAGTAGAATATCCATATGAATGAGTAAATGGAATTATTTCATTTTATTTATGCCATACAATGTTGAAAGTTCATGTTTGAAAGGCTGTTGTTTTAGTTATACATTGCCTTAAATGTTTATTCTTATTTATGAAAGATTCCGCGATATTGTTATCCTTACTGGGCATTTGAGCTCACCCCTTTTCTATGTTTTATTTTTCCTAGGAAGTGAAGAAGTATATTATGATTGACCTGCAGGGATATTATGTGGGGATATGAGTGTGGATTATGGAGACATTATGTTGTTGTTGTAGTTTTTCATTTTATGATGTAATTTAAAACTTATGAATATATCTAGTGTTTCCAAGTATACTAAACCAATCGGTCTTTCGAGATTTGATCTTTCTTGTGATCATGCCAATGTTATGTAATAATGCACCGACTCAGGGTAACTAGGGTCGGGGCTTTACATAGCACATCACCATGGGGTGCTCATGTTTTATTTGTTAAAAAGAAAGATGGTTCAATGAGACTTTACATTGATTATAGTTCCTTGAATAACATCACTATTAAAAACAAGTATCTTTTTACTTATATCGATGATTTGTTTGATTATCTCTAGGGAGCTCACTATTTTTCGAAGATTGACTTGAGGTCGGGGTACCATCAGCTGAAGGTAAAGGAAGCAGATATTCTGAAGACCCTGTTTCTTACATGATATGGCCGTTATGAATTTGTAGTTATGCCTTTTTGGATAACCAATGCATATGCTGTATTGATGGACCTTATGAATATAATTTTCCATGAGTTATTGGATAAGTTTGTGGTTGTTTTCACTGATAATATTTTTGTGTTTTATCTAAAAGTAAAGAGGAACATGAAAGACATTTAAGGGTTATTTTGCAAACCATAAATGAAAAGAAATTGTATGGGAAATTCAGAAAGTGTGAGTTTTGGTTGCAACAAATTTATTTCCTTGGTCATATTGTTTCTAAAGATGGAATAACTATTTATCCTACAAAAACAAAGGATGTTGAAGAATGTCCAAGACCAACAAATGTAACTAAGATTCGTAGTTTTATTGGTTTGGAAGGCTATTATCGTAGGTTTGTTAAAAAAAAATCACGGTTATCTATTCCAATGACTAAGCTAACTCGGAAGGGTGTTAAGTTTATCTTGACAAAAGAATGTGATGATTGTTTTCAGGAACTGAAAAGAAGATTGTTGAATGCTCCAGTTTTGGCACTACCTTCCAGGAATGGGGAGTTTGTTATCTACAGTGATGCTTCATTGAATGAACTAGGATGTGTCCTAATGCAGAATGATAAGGTAATTTTTTATGCTTCACGTCTGTTGAAAACTCATGAGGTAAATTACCCTACACACGATTTGGAAGTAGCTGCTGTTTTTTTCACTTTAAAAATTTGGAGGCATCATTTGTATGGTGTAAAGTGTGAAATATATACTGATCACAAAAGTTTAACATATATATTTACTCAGAAATAATTGAACATGAGACAGAGGAGATGGATAGAATTTTTCAAGGATTATGATTGTAAATTTCATTACCATCTAGGAAAACAAAATAATGTGGCTGATGCTTTGAGTCGAAAAAGTAATGCTTCATTAACAATGTTACATTTGGAACATGATCCTTTGGTTAAGGATTTGATGAACTTTGACATAGAAGTTGTTGGTGCAGGATGTTCTTCTGTTTTGTTTCAGGTATCCGTGAAATCTTCTCTATCAGAAAGAATTAAGCAATCATAGAAGAAAGACAGTGAGTTGCATAAAAAGGTAGAGCTGGTTCACAAGGGTAAATTTCCAGAATTCATCATTGATAATGATTGTGTTTTGAGATCTGGGAAGAGATTGTCTGTGCCGTGTGATTCACAGTTGAAGAGAGAGTTGTTATGTGAAGCTCCTAGTTCTCCATTTTCAGTTCATCTAGGAAGTACTAAGATGTATAGAGATCTTCAAGAGTATTACTGGTGGGACGGAATGAAAAGATACATTGCTGATTTTACTGTGATGTTTTTGACTTGTCAAGAGGTTAAATCAGAGTTGCAGTTACCGAAAGGGATGCTTCAACCTCTACCAATTCCATAGTGGAAATGGGGGAATATATCCATGGACTTCGTTGTGGTATTTCCGAAGACACCTCAAGGTAATAATGCAATCTGGGTTATTGTTGATCACTTGACTAAATCTTCTCATTTCCTTTCTATACGAGATACTTTTTCTCTAGATCAACATTCCCATTTGTATCTTAAAGAGATAGTCAGGTTACATGGAGTTCCTCTCTCCATTTTATCTGATCGAGATCCCAGGTTCACTTCTAACTTTGGAAAGGCCTTCAGAAGTAATTGGGTACTAAATTAAATTTTAGTACAGCTTTTCATCCTCAATCAGATGGGCTGTCAGAACGAATAATTTAGACTTTGGAGGATATGCAATGTGATTGTTTGATGGATTATCAGGGAAGTTGGGACCAATATCTTTCTTTGGTTGAATTTTCTTATAATAAAATTTTTCATTCCAGTATACAGATGTAACCATTTGAGGAATTATATGGGAAGAGGTGTCTAATTCCATCTTTTTGGGATGAAGTGGGTGAAAGTAAGTTGATGGGACAAGAATTGGAAGTAGAGTTGGAAGAAAATGTTCAGCTGATACAAAAACACATGAGAACAGCTCAGAGCAGGAAGAAGAGTTATGCGGACAACAAGAGGAAGGATCTCTCTTTTGAGGTAGGTGATCATGTTTTTCTCAAAGTATCTCCATGGAAAACTGTGATTTGATTTGGTAAGAAAGGAAAGCTGAGTCCAAGGTTCATTGGACCATATGAAATTCTGGAGAGAGTTGGATGAGTTTCATACTGAGTGGCTTTACCTCCGAGTTTATCTCAGGTACACAATGTTTTTCATGTTTCAATGTTAAGGAAGTACATGCTAATCCATCTCATGTTTTGAGTCCAGAGGTAGTTCAGTTGGAGGAGAATCTCTCTTATAATGAACTAACAGTCCAAATTCTTTACCACATGGATCAAGTGTTTCGGAATAAGGTGATTCATCAAGTAAAGGTTTTGTGGAAAACCCACATGATTGAAGAGGCATCATGGGAATCTGAATGTGAAATGAAGGATAAATACCCCCACTTATTCGATAAGTAAATAAATTACGGGGACACAATTTTCTAAAGGGGAGAAGGATATAACATCCCAAGTAAGTAATGAATAATATAATTTCTTATCTATGTCTATTTATGAATTAGATAGTGTTTTAAAGACTTAAAATGAAAATAAATCAAATCTTAAGCATAGAATTCTATAATATTTTTTAAAAGATAGTTTTACCGCCTTTTGATTGGGAACCATTTTTAAGTCTATATTTTGAAAATTTTATAAGCACTATTTTTCAAAATAAACTTATTATTTATGATTGGGACATTGAAATTTACTTTGGAATAAATTTTGGTATTTTTCTGACAATGTTCATTTTTAATGAATTGTGAAAAATACTGCATTTTACCTCAAAACTTATTTTTCATCTAATTTAATTATATGGTTAGATTATATTTTTATTTTTTTTAAAGTGTAATTAGAATATATTTTTACCATTTAATCCAATGGTGGTTATTATAATTAATTTCATATTAGAATTGGGAATAAACAAGTGCCAAACTTATCATATATATTGTTTCAAAAAAACCGCTATTTGTTTTGACAACGAGAATTATTTTTTAAATTAATTATTAAAATTTATGTTTCTATAATTTTGTAAAATGGATTCCATATTTGGAATAAGAAGGTCCAAATTATGTAATTAAGACTCTTTTGTTTTATGGACATTATGAATAGTAACGACGGTAATTATCTTTAATTATCTTCATTAATTAGTAATCGGGTAGTTAAGGATAATAAAATAATACCATAATAATAACAAATGACCCCAACATGTGACCTAATGCTACTAGTTGTGTCATGGCCGACCATGGGATTCCTTGTGCCAAACTCTGGGACCCTATGGAATCACTTTTTGGTGAAAGTGACACTTTATTGTTTTATTTTTAAAGAAAGGAGAATATCACTAAAGAATGTATCACCTGAGTAAAACATTTTTAGTTTTGTCTGTGTAAATGATCTCTTAGACTATAAATATTCATTGGAAATATAAAAATATTTACTACATCATAGTATATTTTTTATAATTTTTAGTCATTAAATAAATTAATTTATTTATGACATCATGATGATGCAGCGATTATCTCATTAATGAAAAATTTAAATAAAATGAAAAGATAATGTAAAATCTAAGACTTACACTTGTAAAAAACCTATTGCATGAGTGTATTTAGAACCCTTATCACCTTATCCTCTAAATATATCAATGTGGGACCTTTAAAATCCGAAACTAATTTTAATATAAAGTAACATTTTAAAACTTTCCAAGAGTGCGCCTCCTCTCCTCTTATAAAAGGCCCCCACCACTACCTCTTTACACACACCTCTGAAGCCATTGGATAAAAACACTATGCTCATTTCATCTATCCACATCCCTCTTTTCATCCTAGAAGCCTTACCTTAGGCAGAAAGCTCTTCAAGAAACCATTTTGGTTCAAACCAAGAGGAGTTACCCGAATTAAAGGTAAAGACTTCTCTAATGTTCATTTTAATTTATTTTTCTCCTCCTACCCCCTAAACTCTTTTTATTAATATATTTTGTAAAAACAACAGTATTTTCAATAGACTAGGATGTTTTTATAAGAATTATTCGAGCTACACTTACACACACATACATCTAATGGTTAAAGAGCATATTGTTTCCGTGGATGGTGAATTTCTGCCTCACGAAAAGACGATTGTTCAATATTCTTCTAACACATTCAAAGGTTTCCATTAAGATGGACCTATATTTATATATGATATATAATATGTTTATGGTTACCTTAATCTTTTTTATTTTTACATTTATGGCATACCGTTATGGTTTCCATTATGGGTAAATGCGATATCTTCATTTTAGGAAGTGCGGACTACCGCCCCCTCAAAGTGATTTGATTCATTAATGCCATATGTGGGACATATAAAGTATGTAGATAATGATATTATATATGATACTATACTTTTATTATAATATAAATTTATATGATTTTGATTCCATTTTGTAAAACATGTAATAGAAATGAAAGTAGCATTAATGCGTACGTACGGCTTACCGTCTCCATGAACGGTGCATTTCATTTCATACCTCTAAATGTTGTGGAATATTATAAATGCATGTATATACTGGATTTATATGATATATATGATATCTACATCATAAATAAAATTCTGGATATAATGGATACTTGAACAAATTGTAATTATAAAGAGTTTATTTTTGACACTAGTACTAATGATCAACAAAATGTCCATTATTAACTTAAATAATTACATAGTGTTCATAACATGGTAATAAGTGATATAAAATGAATAATGAACCTGAAAAAGGTTCTTATGAAATTAGAAATTAACTCAAGTTTATTATTCAGAAGGTTAAAAATGATCGAGTCAAGTCGGACCTGAGGTAAGGGACTTCATCTCAATCTCATTTCATTGGGGAATATTTTGTTTTATACACAACTTTATTTTATATGGTGTATAAACCCTTTTGACTTTTACGTCTATTTCAAAGGAATGTTTTCTATATGAAGCATTTTACTAAATGACAAAAGGAATGTTTTTTTGTCGTACGTATGCGGCGACAACGACTTCTCCGTCATCATGACCATTATTTGAGTTTCGGCTTCCTCTACAAGCCATAACTTTTTTCTAAAATTAAAAATAAATAAAATGTTTTACTTTTCATTTTTTGGGTATTGAAAATGGTTTTCATAATGTTTTTATTATATCAATGTGTTTTATTCACATCTTGTTATTGATATGTGGAAATGTTATGTTTCATTTATGCATGTTTTATGTGATACGATTATGTTATGGTACTTGGGAATTGTTATGAAGACGGGTGGTTCCATGATAAACTAAGGGCATGTGAGCCCTATATAGCTCTCCAATGCATTGGGTAACGTGAAGGGGTTAAACGTTACGGTTTCTCCAAAGAGATTTAGGGAATATGTTGTGATGCTCATTCCAAACATAACCATGATTGTTACTCCCTATATAAGAATGTTATGAATCCCTCAAGTTACCTTTATGTCTTATGATTTCATGAGGTATGTTAACGTGCTTATGTTTTATGTTTAAAGTATGATTTTATTGATTCTTATGTATACATGTACTAATGTTTCTTTTCCGTATTTTTATATCCCTTACTGAGCTTTTTATGCTCATCCCATGTTTTTGAAATGTTTTTTCACAGGTCAAGGGAATGGTACATGATATGATGATAATGTCAAGGAAGTGTAAAGAAAGAATCCATGTTTTATTTTAAATATGTTTCCGTTTATGGGAAAAATGAGTACTATCTTTTATGTAACTACTTTGTTTAAATGTGGAATGTAATTCATGATTTATGATCTAATTCTCTAAAACTTTAAACCTGAAAGGATCCTCAACATGTATTCTTGAAATAACTCAATATTAAGTAATATTTATGGTTGGGGCCTTATAATAAATCCCCTCTTTATTAGATGTGGTTTTGTCACAAATATTAGTTACCAGATGACATAAAGAAATCTAAATACCATACTATAAAATAATTTACAAGATGACCACCTTTGTCTCACATGCTTCCAACCTCATCCAAAAATCAAATCAATCTTATACATGTCAAATCCTTCATAGTTATTATTATAAAAAAATAATTATCCTTGAAAAATATTCTATTTTCTCAGTTATAAAACAATTGATTTAGGTCTTAGTAATCTCTCTTGATTGACATATTCAATATTATTACACTATACATACAACTAAATATTTTTTTGTATTACAAGTATCCATTAAATATTATTCTTACTTAATGAAACAAATACGGAAATTTTTTTTGTTTTATACTGTGCACCAAAAAATCTAGAATATAGGATTATTATAGGAAACTAATTTTCTAGGGAAACAATCTTCACCCCTTTTCTTATTAATTAGTTACCATGATTTTTATAATAATAAATCAGTCTATATTTGAACCTTAAACATTCATTTATAGTTAAAATAGATTGGTTACACAAGAAGTTTCAGGAAAATGTGTTTTTTATTCTCTTGAGTAATTTAATTGGAATATATTTAGAATAAAAATTTATTTTTCCCATTTAAGTTAGTTCTCTCTAATGATACAACCTTGTATAATGTTTTTGTTGTCTTTTTTTATTTTCCACAACTTTTGAGAATTTAGTTCACACTTCTTATAGGGATACTATTAACATTTACACTACATAAAACTTTATATTCATAGTATTAGTTTTTTGATTTTTATAGTATTGATTCAATCATTTAATTCATTCATTTTTCTAGACATTTAAATAACATAATCTACATAAAATATACACATATATATATCTAAATAAATATGTTCCTAGATTTTATTATAATTAATCTATATTTAAGAATTCATCCTAACAATGCAATAAATTTTTATTGTAAAAAATGTAAAAATCTTATCATGAGGAAATTTTATCTTAAATTATATTTTAGTTTTCATATATAATTATATTGTAGTTTAAGAAAACTTTTATTAAACACCCCAAGTGATTTCCCATTTGGCATTGAACTTCATAGATATATTGATTCAAAACAAAAAAATTTAATCCATTAGGTGTTCTATAACATTATTTTCTGTCTTATTCCATGTTGTATCACGTTTTAACAGATCAAATGTGGAAAAAATAAAGTTGAAAATTTATTTAGGAACTAATTAAATGGGGTTCTAGAATCAAAACATGTATTATTAATTGATTCCTTAGATGTATCTCTATCAAAACATATATGTGTTTTTTCATTTAGAAAATATTTTTAGTAAATGCCAATAACCTTCATGAATGAATGATGGATATTTTTGAAAATATATGTTATTTATACTATTACATGGTGATTTATGAAAAACAATAACTCTTTATTATCTTATAAATTTACATTAACAGTTTTCATCATTCTTCTTCACATTGTTCATATAATAAGAAAAAATATTATCCTTGTTTGATTTTTCAAATTGACTGGTAGGGTGTTCCTAAAATACATTTTTCAGAATTTTATAATATATGATTGATTTAAGGAATAAAATTGAAAATAAAAATTTCTAGTTTACTAAAATAGATCCAGTAATGGAAACCATTACTATAATATAATTTAACATGCTTTGGAAATGTTTGAATCTATTCTCATAGGAGGGTAATAATTAGCGAGGGTATATTTTGAAAATTTTAAACCTCTTATGACTACTACAATACATGTTATGATATTAATATATTTTTTAACTCTATATATATATATGCCTATTAGAACACTCTATACAAAAACAGTTTAGAACAAATAGTAGAAAAAAATATTTATAAGTATCATAACATGATATAGTTACAAAAAACATATAATATCTAACAATAATAAATAAACTAGTCCATTACATATCTTGGGTTATGCTCCCATCATTGTGGGATGGAAAAAATGGCCATGGAAAACAAACATTAATGCTTGAATGAATTTTTACTTTAATAATTGTAATAAAATAATAGTTAAAATATTAAAACAACTCAAAACTATAATCATTAAACATATAAGAATCATTGTGCATATAAAAATATTAACACAACGTATCCAATAAAATTATAAGAATTATAATACCAAATATAAATAAAATAAAACACACATCAAACTACCCAAGACACACCAATACATACACATTCCACAACATTCATTTTTACATAACAAAGTAAATGGTCTAGTCACTATGATTGGAAAAACTTCTATTCTTACATGAAAAAATGGAAGAACATCTATATAAAAAATAGAATGATTCCACAATATACCGTATGTATAAGATTTATAAAACATACCATATGACGTTAGTTTGAACTAAAAATTTAAATGTACAGTTTTTTATAAAAAATTTGTAACATGGATATATAAGTTTGAATCATTTTATTAAATGTAAAAAATGATTTTCATGACTAGTAAATAATGTATAAGGGAACCAATGTATAAATAAAAAAAGAAGTTTTTTATACCAAAAATCCGTCCTTGTATATTGAGAGAAAACCTATGGGTCAATGGAAGGATAACATTGGATAACCATTCTAGTTATCCTTATCCACATCAATATGCAATTATATGCTTGAATTTATGACCTATAATATATATTTAATATCAATATCCTATTCTATAATCACTAGTATACAGTTTGGTAGCTGGTGCAGTAACATAAACTAGCATTAGTCCCTTAATGTAAAAAGTTAGAGTCACAAAATGACTAGTATAACCTAGGTAGAATCATATCCTAAAAATTAGGGATAAGTCTTTCCAGAGAAAAATAATTCCCTAGAAGGAACATGTTTATAGTTACTGACTAAGTACCCAAGGTTTATAATGAAGAAATTGCCAATTTAATAGTTCCATTTTTTCTAAGAGATTAAAAAAGATTATATTTTAGTAATAATTCCTCAAAATTTATTATATGTCTAACGAATATTACATTATATTGAAAATCTGGGTAATAATCCTAAATTTTTTTGAGCATGTATTATCAATTTTAAAGAAGAAAAACTCCCAGTTTATCATATAGGACCCAACAAAAAATATATCCTTATTTCAATATTAATAAAAATATATCTCCCCAAAAAAATATTTTATATTAAAACATGTTAAAACATCATACAAATTTAAGAAAATTGTTTAGGTGTGTCCAATTCCATAAACATAGTTTACAACTTTTTGAGAAATATTTTCTTTAACTTGTTGAATTTATGAAGAACCAAAAATATAATTCATGTATGTCTATGTAGGAAGAAAAAATTATTTCATTTATATCAAAATAATATTTAAAAACAACATGCACACATGATTAATTTAATAAAGGGAGAAACTTTTGTATATCTATCTTATTTGGTTTATTTACCAGGATTAGTGGGTATTATCAATAAAATACCCCTTTTATAGACCTATAAATCTAAACCATTTTTCTGAATTATAATGAACCAACATTTGGATAATATAATGAATCCATGGAAGTCAAAATGATTACCATTGAGTTGGATATAGAAAGAAGAATATAAAACTGGGTACAGACGAGACACAAAGGTAACTAGAAATACCTATGAAAAAATACCTATGGAATTTGAGTGTTCTTCATTGATATAACGAAAGGTTTATTTCTAATTACCTATATATAAATATATTTATTGGAAGGAAATATTGGTAAAAAATTCAGAGATTATGAAGGAGGAAATGATTCTAGATAACGATAGGGACGGATCTTCCCCCATCATGTATTTTGACCACCACTTACGATGAAGTGGTTTTCACCACTAATTTTAAAAATTTACTCAACTGGTGTAATAATACTAATAATAATATTATTATAAATACAATAAAAATTTATTCTATAACCATCTAAAACACTTAATATTATGTTTTCAGTCCACATTTTAAAAAAATAACTAATAAACTTAATGCTTTAATTAAAATATAATATAAATGTAATAAAAATATTTAAACATTAATATTAATGTGAAAAAATATACATATCCATTTGTAATGAATATAATTTATGATAAAAAATAATTTTATCATTCCAAACAAAATCACCTTTTACATACTAATGGTAAATCGTCAAATATAATAGGATAACAATCCAAATGTCAATTGTAATACATATTGGAAGTTCAAGATATAAAAAATTGAGGTCTTGGGTAATTCATCAACAGTGTAATTATTAGAAAATATTGTTTTCAAAACCATGCACCTAAATGTGCATAGATAAAACCATAATAAAACACTGCACATGATTAGTTTTCAAAGTCTTAGAGAGTGTGTGAAAACCCATGTGACCTATAAAAAGTGAAATTTCATTATAATTGATATTTTATTAAAAAATGAACAAGTACACAAAATGGGATAAGGAGTTATAAAGAGATATAACTTGATGGTTTCCCCATGAAAATTTATGTCAAAATCCATATTAATAGAATATATACTATACAACATTTATAGAAAATAATATCTCTAACTATAAAATCTACTGTGTGGGCATCCATGATTCCTTAATTCCATGTGCACTAGATTTCAACACTATGTTAAATAAATCTTGTACATTCATTAATTCATTAAATAATGTCCCATTAGTCAGGAATATATCCCTTTATTTAACACCCCAATATTTTATAGTGTGTTATTTCTTCAAAATAATTCAATAACTTGCACTACACGCAACACCGAGTTCAAGCGCACCATGACATACTAAACAAGCCGTTCAAAAGAGGTTATAAATATTATTAAATAAATTTTAAAATTTATATAATCCTTATAATTTTAGAATCCATACTATGAGTTTCTTATACATAATGTAAGAACAAATTCATTTTCAGTATTGCACTTTTACAAACTTTTAATAGTGTAGCCTTTTTAAATGCAATATTTTAAACTTTTATAAATTCAATTTGACTAAATAAATTTACTTTTTATAATGGGGGCATCAAAAATTTACAATTAAACATCCCAAGCTTCCACGGTACGTTTCCCTTTCAATAATTCAATGGCATGGATTGTACGCAACTTCGAGATTCTAACACACCACAACCAATCAAACAAAATGTTATGAATAGTAATAAATATTTTTTTCAAATTTTATAAATTTTATCATTCAAAATGGACTTCATTTTTGGATTCATGGTATCTAAATTAGCTTAGGGTGAAATTTTGGTACTTTGCAAATAACTTTCATATTTTGATGAATAGTGAAAATTACTAAATTTTAATTAAAATCATCAATTTTAATCGAAATAATTAATAGTGATAAATTATTAATTTGAGTGGTTTTAAAGTATATTTAGAATATATTTTTACCATTTAATACAATTTTGTCCATTGGATGTAATTTCACATTTAAACCAGACATAAACAAGTGTCAATCTTTTGATAGTTATTATCTCTTAAAAACACGCTATTTGTTTTGACGACGAAAATTAATTTTTAAATTAATTAATGCAACTAATATGTTCTGAATTTGGTAAAATAGACATCATTTTTGAATTCATAATATCAAATATATCTTAGGCCTAATTGTTGGTATTTTTCCAGAAACTTTCATTTTTTGATGAATAGTGAAACCACTAAGTGGTGGTTAAATAAACAGAATTTTTCATAAAACATAATTTTACCACTTCTGTGAGTGGAATTTCAAAAATCCAAGAGATACGGTTAATATCAAGGAGTAAAATGTGGTTCAATGAGATTAAAAAATAATTTTTTGGTGAATAGTAACTTTTTTTCATTTATTTACAATGGTTAAAAGTAAATAGGGCAATTAAAGGTAAAAATGATGTTAATATTACCCTAAAAAATGTCCTAATTATATTGGAATAGTTTATCTCGACCAAAAACAATCTTAGGAGTAAAATATTATCATTTAGGTCCACTTTTATTAGATTAGGACATTTATTATTATTTAATTCAAAGAAGAGTTAAAAGAGTTAAAATCAATGTGTATTTATGAAAAAATTTTAATATAGGGTTATTCATAAGATAAATTAGATTGTAAATATTCATTATAAATCTAAGAAGATTTCATACATAATGGTATTTTATTTATAATTTTTAGACATTAAATAATTTAATTTATTTATGACACAATGGTGATGCAGTAATTACCTAATTAATGAAAAATTAGAATAATTGATATTATAAATACCCAAATAAATGTAATTTGAGACTTTTTATAAATAAAAATAATTTTCTAGGTTAATATGACATGTTAGGATTGATCTAATTAACTTTTATCGAAGTAATCAATCAGTTATGAGTTTCAAAAAAAATCAATTATTGAATAGTGTCAAAATTGACATAAAAGTGTTTTTAAAACAAATATTATATTATTAATTGATATTAAATTCCAAAAAATATAATGTTATTCCAAGAGAATTATATTATGTTATTTTTATCATTAATTAACCACTTGGGGGTATCTTGGTTGTATATAGTTAGTTTATTACCCATATAATATAAAAATATCAAGAGACATTGTAAAAGTGAAACTAATTAACTAAGAGTTAATACTCAAAGATAATGTTAATATAATGACCAAAACCATTCTCAATTCTATTGGTTGAGGAGTTTTCAATCCATACCCACCTTAATCTTTAAATAATCTACTTTGGAGCCATTATAAACCGAATATGAATTTATTATAAAATAATATTTTTAGCTTTTCCAAAGGTGCCCCTCACCCCTCTTATAAAAGCACACTCCCCCTTCTCACTAATTCACACTTTAAAAGCCCTTTGGCTCAGCCAAACCCTGCCCAAATACTCTCCCAACATCCATAACGACAACCTAGAGGCCTTATTTTGATCATAAAGAAAAACTAAGGAGCCCTTTTGATCAAATCAAAAGGAAGAACCCGAAGAAGAGGTAATGTTTTCTACACCCTCTTTGAAACTCCTTTATTCTTCAAATTCGTCTTTCTTTGTTATATATATTCTAAAATAATTACTCCAGGATCTTATATATACTATGATGATATTATAAATATGGTACAACCATATTCGGTATTCCATCCATCCTTTGATATGGCATGTCACCATACATGCGTACGTATGGCTTACCGTCTCCACATCGTGGTGTAATTGTCATTCAATAAATTATTATTTGGATGGGTGTAATAATGATGTGTAATTCATATAAATAATAAATATAACATGATAATGATTCTGTATATATGATATACCATCCAATTATATATTAATTTAATATCAAAAGAATGATATTGTCGCTCGTGCGCACGTACGGACTACCGTCTCCACGAACGTGATGAGATTTATTCTCCATCGTATCCATTCAAGTCTAATTCTTATTTGATGATTAATAATAGTATCTAGAGACTTGATATCATTCTGGATATGATTAATATACAACCTATCCATGAAAAACACGGCTTACGTAACAAAACATATAAAAGAAAACGATTAAGTTAACACCCGAAACAACGATAATACTAAGATATTATTAACAAATCAATGTTAAATGATCATATATGATATCATATTAATGTATATGATTATTTTATAATTTAATAAAAATTATTTCAACGTTATACAGGAGGTTAACCTACCCCCAACCAAGGAAAAGTACAAGGTAATGGTTATTTCACAATCTCTTCATTATCCGAGGTTGTTTATACGTAATTATCTACTGGGATCTCTTTATCATCCACATCCATGATTCTTGAAAGTGTGTTTCAAAACATTCTTACTATTTTACAGAATATGTGTTAAATTAATTTATACCCTTGTTTGATATTTTATAAGATGTTTATAAGGGAATATTTCCATCATTTTCCAAACAAGGACCTTTTTAACCTTTTTGATAGAATAAAGGTAAGAATTTCTTTTTTTTAACTTATACAGTGGGTGTGGGTATTTTCCGCCATTATAATGTTTTCAAAGCTTCCCTTAAAAGATTATAAGGATATTTTCAATGTAAATGTTTTATTTTATAATTATGTGACTTTTAAATGATTTCAAAATGAATATTTTAAGAATTTCTGAAAGGTACTCTTTATCAAAATCAGAATTTTAAATGTTTTAAAGATTAATATTTCTAAATCTTTTTAATTTATGTCCATGTTTTGAAATTGATTTTAACGATTTATTTATATGGACATGAATGTTTTGAAATGATATTTCTTTTCAATAGTTTCAAAGTGGTATGGGACACTTTGATTCAGAAATCTCTTTTAAATTACTTCATTTATAAATGTTTGACTTTTCAAAGATTAAAAAAAAGAGATATTTATCTCAAATAGTTTTGATTTCATCTATGTCAACATCCTTTGATGGATTTTAAGCTTATTTGAAATTGACCTATTATGATACAAAAATTTCGTATTGTATTGAAGGTTTTGTGATATTTTTGACCGTGGATGTGTTATTTTTATACCATTCATGGTTTATGGAGAAAGTATTGACATTTCATATTCTAGTTTTAATAATAATGTTTATGTTATGTTTAATCCTTTTCATATGGGAATGAATTGGACTTAGTAAGTTATGGGTGGAGCCCACTATAGCTCCTCTATGCATCGGTAGGTCTAATGAGACAAACTAGTTTCTTGGCACAAGGCCTTGGAAAAATCTTATTTGTAGTCTTGGCACGAGGCCTTGGCTATGTGGTTATGATAATCTGGAATTATGCATTCCATTATTATGAAAGGGGTTATTGATATTTCATGTGATTTTTCAATTAGTATAATATCCATGTGAATAAGTAAATGGAATTATTTCATCTTATTTTTTCCATACTATGTTGAAGTTAAATTTTAAAAGGCTTTTGTTTACGTTATACATTTCCTTAAATGTTTATTCTTATTTATGAATGTTTCCGCTATATTGTTATCCTTACTGGGAATTTTAGCTCACCCCTTTTTCTATGTTTTATTTTTCCTAGGATGTGAAACGTATTTTATGAATGACCTACAGGGATAGTATGAGGGGATATGAAGAAAACATTTTGTTGTAGTTTTTCACTTATTGATGTCATGTAAACTTTATGAATATATCTAGTGTTTACAAGGGTACTAAACTAATCGGTCTTTCGAGACTTGATCATTCTTTTTATCATGCCAATGTTATGTAATAATGCACCGACTCTGGGTATCTAGGGTCGGGGCGTTACAGTTGGTATCAGAGGAAGTTTAGTACAAACCTTGGAAACTAGATTTAGTGAAACTCTGATTAGAGAACGTAGAACTAAGATGAACTTTGAGGATTAGTATAAGAAAACTTCCTAGAATTTTAGTATTGTAGAGATTTTGTGAGTTTTCTGAGCAATACATCCCTGTCTGGATACGAGCAGGTAGAGACGGCTCTAGCACAGATGTACCTCGGGGTAAAACCCGAAAACACCACTTTGAGCTATACTCAAACGGGAAGTGGTGCACGACAATGGGCCTTGTTGCACTCTTGGTTACGACACTCCCGGGGGATATGATTAGGACAATTTTCATTTTCATTACAAACCATTATGAAGGGTTTATGAGTATATACTTCCTCAAAGGAAACATTTTTATGATTATGGATTATATCTATAAACTATTTAATTTATGTTATGTGTTTTACAAGTTTGGGATTAGGTATTGTTATTCATAAACTAATCTAGTGTATACCATTGTTTAGAAATGGAACCCAGTAGAAGGAATGAGAAAACCACCAATGCACATGATCCAAAGAGAAAGAAGGATCATATCTTTCATAGTCTTAAGCCATAATTTATAAGAGGAATAGTCTCCCATGTATTATCATCATATGAAGAAATAATATCATGTGTTGATAAGATAAGTAAAGAGTTTACTGAGTCATATGGCTTTGAAGGGAAGTAAGAGAAGAAAAGGATGGAAGAGGGAAATATAGATAAAGGGAAGAGGGAAAAGAATAATTTTACCATATGTGATAACTGTGGGAAGAAACACCCTGGAAATTGCCTGAAAGGAATGCGAGTTTGTTATATGTGTAGAGGAAAAGGGCACAAAGTACATGACTTAAAGGGTAAGAAAATGGTTTCAAATGTACAATGCTTCATTTTCAAGGAGTTTGGACACTACACGAACATATGTCTCTATCATCAGACTATTCCGCAAATGATGTTATTGGATAATAATCAAGTTATGATACTATCACAGATGAAGAGGAATGATTAGAGTTCTTATGTTGATTATTTCACTTGAGTGTTGTATCAATAATGTACTTGTTATAATAATTATGGAGTATATAAGGATTGTACTGCAGTACTATTTCATTATGGACTTGAGATTGTGTGAAACAATGAAAAGTGACTCAACAGCAGGTTAATTTTTTAGAAAATATATGGTTGAGAGAAAGATAAACCATAATATGGTTCTGATACCGAGGTAGTGATTTTACGATAATACATGATTGATTTGGATAAATTATATCAAATATTCTTGACTACCTCGAAACTGATTAATGATTTTTATATTATAATCATTGTTTGGGTATACAAAATTTTTGGATTGAAGGAGTATATCTATTATTCTTTAAGGAATAATGGATCATGAATGTAATCAATAAGGTTTTATGGTAATTCAGGTTGTTGCATTGTTTTAAATGAATACATGATGAAGGTGTTCACATGTTATTACGCGGAAAAAATGATCTTCATTGTGTTTATCTTCCTTATAAATTTTGGACAGAAGTATTTTGGATAGTTCTAGTTTGGATTATTTTGGATTGCCATAAAAGGACAACCCGGAGGTCGATCGGCAACCCGTCGTGTCCGGAAAGGCTGCGAGACTTGAACCCACAACCGAAGGGCGACAATGGTTTATCACCTACCACTAACCCACATGATGTCCTGGATTGAATAATGTCGTTTTTTATGGTTCTGCTAGATGAATTATAAATTCATTTTTTAACCCTATATGATTAGGATAAATAGAATATTATTTTTAAAATCTATTATCTTTTAGAGTGAAAGATGAGTTTGTGATAGAACTTTGTTTAGGGATGAGACTCTACTTGTCAAGTATATATTTTTCCTCTACTCTTATTCAATGAATAAATTAATTCTTATACTATAGTGAAGGGATCTTAAAACAAAAAATGTGTTATCCTAATACCATATGTTTTGCCGAACCGATGGTATTTTAAATCATAATAGATTGATGAATTTAGGGCCCTCAATTTTACAATTGTTTGTGATTAATGACCTCAATAACTACATATAAATATTTACATTTTTCCTCCAATTATATGTCTTTAATTTCCACCAATGTTCTCCGAATAGATATCATAATTTGGTGGTGACCCTTTCATTTCTCTTTTCCTCTTATTAAGACTAAATGTTATTAACCCAATTTCTAATGTGGGTATTCCCACAAAGATATTTTCGATATTCAACCTTTTATTTTTGAAGAAAAATTTCAAATTTCGAGGACGCAATTAATTGAAGGAAGGGATAATGTAACACCCCAAGATTTCATAGTGTGTTATTTCTTCAAAATAATTCAATAACTTACACTACACGCAACACAGAGTTGAAGCGCACCATGACTTATTAAACAAGACGTTGAAAAGAGGTTATGAATAGTATCAACTCAATTTTAAACATTATATAATTCTTATAATTTTAGAATCCATACTATGAGTTTCTTAGACATAATGTAAGAACAAATTCATTTTCAGTATTACACTTTTACACACTTTTAATAGTGAACCCTTTTTAAATCCAATATTTAAAACTTTTATATATTCAATTTGACTAAATAAATTTACTTTTTAGAATGGGGACATCAAAAATTTAAAATGAAACATCCCAAGCTTCCACGGTACGTTTCCCTTTGAATAATGCAATGGCGTGCATTGTACGCAACTGCGAGATTCTAACACACCACAACCAATCAAACTAGCCGATTTGAATAGTAATAACTAATATTTCAAATTTTATAAATTTTATCTTTCGGAATGGAATTCATTTTTGGATTATTGATATAGAAAGTATCTTAGGGTGAAATTTTGGTACTTTTCAGATAACTTTCATATTTTGATGAATAGTGAAAATTACTAAATTTTAATTAAAAACAACTTTTTTAATCGAAATAATTAATAGTGATAAATTATTAATTTGAAGAGTTTTAAAGTATATTTTGAATATATTTTTACCATTTAATACAATGTTGGTCATTGGATGTAATTTTACATTTAAACTAGACATAAACAAGTGTCAATCTTTTGATAGTTATTATCTCTTAAAAACACGCTATTTGTTTTGACGACGAGAATTAATTTTTAAATTAATTAATGCAACTGATATGTTCTTAATTTGGTAAAATAGACATCATTTTTGAATTCATAATATCAAATATATCTTAGTCCTAATTTTTTGAATTTTTTCTGGAAACTTTAATTTTTTGATGAATAGTGAAACCACTAAATGGTAGTTAAATAAACTGAATTTTTCATAAAACATAATTTTACCGCTTCTGTGAGTGGAATTTCAAAAATCCGAGATACACGGTTAATATCAAGGTGTAAAATGTGGTTCAATAAGATTAAAATAATTTTTTTGGTGAATAGTAATTTTTTACTTTTATTTACCACGGTTAAAAGTAAATAGGGTAATTAAGGGTAAAAATTATATTACTACTACCGTAACACATGTCCTAACTCTATTGGAAAAGTGTATCTCGACCAAAAACAATCGTAGGTGTAAAATATTATCATTTAGGTCCACTTAAATTAGATTAGGACATTTATTATTATTTAATTCAAAGAAGAGTTAAAAGAGTTAAAATCAAAGTTTATTTACTAAAACATTTTTAATATAGGGTTATTCATAAGATACATTAGATTGTAAATACTAATTAGAAATATAAAAATATTTCCTACATAATGTTATTTTATTTATAATTTTTAGACATTCAATAATTTAATTTATTTATGACACAATGGTGATGCAGTAATAACCTAATTAATGAAAACTTTGAATAATTGATATTATTAATACCCAAAGAAATGTAATTTCAGTCTTTTTATAAATAAAAATAATTTTCTAGGTTAATATGACATGTTAGGATTTATATAATTAACTTTTTTCGAAGTAATCATTTAGTTATGAGTTTTACAAAAATTCAATTATTGAATAGTGTCAAAATTGACATAAAAGAGTTTTTAAAACAAATATTATATTATTAATTGATATTAAATTCCAAAAAATCTAAGGATCGGCCAAGAGACTTATATCATGATCGGTGTATCATTAATGGACCACTTGGGGGTCGCTTGGATATATATAGTATGTTTATTAACCATATAATATAAAAATATAAAGAGACATTGTAAAAGTGAAACTAATTAACTAAGAGTTAATACTTAAAGATACAGTTAATATAATGACCCAAAACTGTCTAAATTCAATTGGTTGAGTGATTTTCTACCCATCCCTACCTTAACCTTTTAAAAATACACTTTGGATCCATTAGAAACCGAATATTAATTTATTATAAAATAATATTTTTAGCTTTTCCAAAGATGCCCCTCACCCCTCTTATAAAAGGGAACTCCCCCTTCTCACTAATTCACACATTCAACGCCCTTTGGCTCGTCCAAAACCTACCCAAATACTCTCTCAACTTCCCTAACTACAACCTAGAGTCTTTAGTTTTATCATAAATCCAACCTATGGAGCCCTTTTGATCAAATAAAAATGAAGAACCCGAAAAATAGGTAATGTTTTCACCACCATCTTTCAAGTTCCTTTCTTCTTCAACATCTTCTTTATTTGTTATTTCTATTATAAAATAATAACTCCAAGATCTTCTATATAATGTGATGTTATTATAAATATGGTAAAACCATATTCATTATTCCATCCATCATTTTAAATGGAATGTCACCATACGTGTGTACGTACGGCTTACCGTCTCCACATCCTGGTGTAATTGTCATTCAATAAATTATTATTTGGATGGGTATAATAATGATGTTTAATTCATATAAATAATAAATATAACATGATAATGATTCTGTATATATGATATACCATACAATTATATATTATTTTAATATCAAAATAATGATATTGTCACTTGTGCGTACGTACGGACTACCGTCTCTACGAACGCGATGAGATTCATTCTACATCGTATCCATTCAAGTATAATTATCATTTTATGATTAATAATAGTATCTAAGGACTTGATATCATTCTGGATATGATTAAGATACAACCTATCCCTGAAAACACGGCTTACGTAACAAAACATATAAAAGAAACCGATTAAGTTAACACCCGAAACAACGATAATACTAAGATATTATTAACAAATGAATGTTAAAAGATCATATATGATATCATATTAATGTATATGATTCTTGTATAATTTAATAACAATTATTTCACCATTATATAGGAGGTTAACCTACCCTCAAACAAGGAAAAGTATAAGGTAAGGGTTATTTCGCAATCTCTTCATTATCCAAGGTTGTTTATACGTAATTATCTACTGGGATATCTTTATCATCCACATCCATGTTTCTTGAAAGTGTATTTCAAAACATTATTAGTATTTTACAGAATATGGGTTAAATTAATTTATCAAAATCAGTATTTTTAATGTTTTAAAGATTTATCTTTCTAAATCTTTTTAATTAATGTCCATGTTTTCAAAATGATTTTAAGGATTTATTTATATGGACATAAATGTTTTGAAATTATATTTCTTTTCAAACGTTTCAAAGTGGTATGAGACACTTTGATTTAAAAATATCTTTTAAATTACATCATTTATAAATGTGTGACTTTTCAATGATTTCAAAAAAAAAGAGATATTTCTCTCGAATAGTTTTTATTTCATCTATGTCAACATCCTTTGATAGATTTTAAGATTATTTGAAATTGATCTATTATGATACAAAATTTTCATATTGATTGAAGGTTTTGTGGTATGTTTGACTGTGGATGCGTTATTTTTATACCATTCATGGTTTATGGAGAATGTATTGACATTTCATATGCTAGTTTTAATATGAATGTTTATGTTATGTTTAAACCTTTTCATATGGGAATGCATTGGACTTAGTATGTGACGGGTGGAGCCCGTTATAGCTCCTCGATGCATCGGTAGGTCTCATGAGACAAACTAGTGTCTTGGCACAAGGACATGGAATAATCTTATTTGTAGTCTTGGCACGAGTCCTTGTCTATGTGGTTATGATAGTTTGGCATTATGCATTCCATTATTATGAAAGGGGTTATTGATATTGCATTTGATTATTGGATTAGTAGAATATCCATGTGAATAAGTAAATTGCATTATTTCATCTTATTATTTCCATACTATATTGAAGTTCAAGTTTAAAAGGCTTTTCTTTTAGTTATAAATTGCCTTAAATGGTTATTCTTATTTATGAATGTTTCCGCTATATTGTTATCCTTACTGGGAATTTGAGATCACCCATTTTTCTATGTTTTATTTTTCCCAGGATGTGAAGAAGTATTTTATGAATGACCTACATGGATAGTATGAGGGTATATAAAGACAATATATTTTTGTAGTTTTTCACTTATTGATGTAATGTAAACTTTATGAATACATCTAGTGTTTCCAAGGCTACTATACTAATCGGTCTTTTGAGACTTGATCTTTCTTGTGATCATGCCAATGTTATGTAATAATGCACCGACTCTGGGTATATAGGGTTGCGACATTACACTGTAGGAAGTTGATATGTAGATATGAGGCTGATTTGATAATATAGAGTTTGATGTTTAAGAGTTTATATAAAATTAGGAAACTTCACATAGCTTGGGATTCTATGATGAGAGAGTTACCAACACTATAATGGATTTGGATAGTATAATCATAGATACTTGAGAGATATTAATGATAACTTCTCTATTCATGATTCAATTATCACCTGTGTCATTGGTGTTGAGAAAGACACCTAAACTTGGTGCCTCCCCAAAGACCTAGTGACCATGTACAACACTTATTACACCGACCTAAAATTAAGATCTAGTGATACATTGGTCCTAGAAATATTTATCCCAATTGTCCGTTTAAAAATAATTCCCATTATTGAGGTCCAAAATAGCAATTTTTATTTCATATGACCAATTATCACTGAGGAACCCATGTCTGTAGCATCATTTAATGCCTCCCAAATGACCCAACAACTGGCCATAAAGTTTATGATTCCAGAATGTCCCTCATATGTGGATTTCCACACATTACAAAGAAATATATAGATATTATCTTCAAAGAATACAAGGTAGATTACAATTCTCATTACACTCATAATTAGGTGATAAATAACATAAAATTATCGACATTATTAGATGATATGGTTGATCGTCTCTATTCTAGAATTAATAAAATAATAGATTTTAGAATCTACATGTTTTCATTTAACATTCAATTAAATTTGGAAAACATATGAATGTGAATGATTTGTTTTGATCCTACATAACAAATTTTTTGTTTTTTAGGTAGTCATTTATTATTTATATCATTAGCCAAGGATTTTTAACCTTTGTGAGTATTAATAAGATTTTAAAAATTCGCATTCTATAATAAGATTGATCCTGAGGGGATAAACCCAAATTGGTAGGGCTCATAAACAAACATAATACTAGAATAAAAACACTTCATATCATCATCAAGAACCACATTTATGTGCCATTAGTGCATCATGGTTTTACATATGCTCATAAAAGGATACACGTACCCTTAGATGAAATGAGTGGTACTACAATCATGGAGAAATTATACAATATCTAAAAATGTATAATAGATTATACTATATCTCAATAGTTTTTTCAGTATCTGAACCAATTTCAATATTTTTTATACTATATCCTAGTAGATTTATATGTGTCCTAGCTTTATTATTCAATGTTTTGTTTAAACACTTAAATATAAATAAAATTCTATGTTTTTTCCATGAAATATGTCCTTAATTTTTATAAGAGTATCATCATGATGTTTTAATTATTTAAATTTATTACAATAGTACATATTAATGACCCTCATATATAAATTTGTTAATTTGACTAAATTTTAGTTAAATATTATACATTTCAACCTATTAAAATGAGGTTGTTGGATGTTGTGGCTTGGGATTAAAAAATAATAAAAAATCTTTTGTCGATAAAATATTCCATGGCGTCAATTTTTGAATGAGTTATTTGTGATATTCCTTTGATTTTTTTGTTACAATGACAAGTGTTGGGGGGATATGACATACCATATTAGATGTTAGGTCATGGTAAACCCGAGTTCCAATGGCCCCCTGAATTCCAAAATTTAATATGGGCTTGGTTGGTTCCTTTTATATTATTCTACACCCCTAAACAATAATTTGGCCTCATTTAAATAACCTATATAGTACGATTAACCACCCAAGGATAATGGATGAAATTAGTCTATAATCCCCTGATTCATGGAAAATTTATGTGTTTTTTTGTTTCCTTTGACAACTATAGGTATGTATATTCTTATATGACATCCTATTGTGGATTTTTTTTGTTTCTTCATCACTATTAATTTTTAATCCCTAAAAAGGGTGAATTTTTCAAATATATGAATTTTGGTCAACTGAGATTAATTTTGCTCAAGAAAAAAGATGGATATACTTCTAAACAATATGTTGTGTGGTTCTCTTATTTCTATTTTAGTTTTAATATGTTCATGTGTTGTTTGATGTTCTTGTTTTGATATGTGAGAGAATATTCCTTGAAATGAAATTAACATATGTTAATTATGTGTTAATAGTTATGTATGTATTTTTAGGGTTGTGAGAGGTCTTCCAAGGGTTAAGTTTCAATGATCATCCTATTGATCCCCATTTTAATAAAGGCAATGTATAATTAACCAAAAAATTGATCTAGTGGTGGATTTAAAATGATATATTTTATTTTTTAGACATTGACTGATACCTTTGGGTGTTCCTTGGTGATGTGGAGCTCTTTTAGTTCAGGGATTAGAACAGGGTTAAACTTATGGTGGGTTTTTAGATTGTTGATTGGTTGTTTTTATAGTTTTACTTTTAAAAGGTTTAAAATGAAATTTATAATTAATTATGTTAATTTCAGGTATATTATATAATATATTAGAAACTGGATAATGTGATTGATTTTGAGAACTAAATATTTATTTAACATGTAGTAAGATTTATTGATATTCTTATCGATTCATTTTTCATAGAAAATAGAAATTTTATATTTTGTTAATTCATTTTTGGATATGGTAAATGGGACTAGATGCTATGAAATTATATTTTTGACACAAATGTTTTTTGGGATGCTATGACAATACATTACTAATCATGTATGTGAGAGTAATCTCTATGTAAAACTATTATATGCATATATGTGTGGTTTTACACAATGACAATCCGTATTTTTTCCTATATATATTATCAAAAATTACATTTATCCATTAACTTTTATTGATAAGGGTTGGATGTCATTCCCACTAATCATATGAGAACCTATGTTTTTAAAAAAAATGTACACTATAATAATTTACTTTTATGGCATAGTGTTTATTTAATTAATGTGATTCATTCCAACTTAAATACCTTTTCTATTTGATTTTATACATTCTTGTGGAAACCTATAGTTCCCTAAATTAGAAATAATTCCAAATAAATGTTCTAGACTGGGTGCTTATGAATGAATTGGGTTGCTTGGTTAAATAAATGAATAATTTCGATTTTATTTTTAGTTTCATTATCAATTTATACATTGGAATATCCAAATTATGTATGATTTCTCATAGGGTGTCTTTTTTTTATATCGATCATTAGAACCGATGTTTATTATTTTTTATGTTATTTCCTTTCCATGGAGTGTGTTCAATAATATACAACGTATTTTTTTTGTAATTTTTGGTTATTTCCTAGATAGTATAATTTTATACCCTAAAAATGAAACTTATTGGGTGTGAAGATTTCATGACCAAGTATACATGTTAAGATAACAGACCAATGATCGATGACTAAGAAAAATGGATTACTATATTTTTAAATTGGGAAAGGCAGATCCTTGAACCATGGTTTTTTAAATATCTATATCCATTATAATATTTTAGATTATTAATTACATATAATTCATCCATTAAGAAATATTTCAATGATTGTATGAATGAATGAATATTAATTCGTGTTCCTCATATGGTAGATCCGGTAATGTTTTAGTTATGTTTTTGTTATTATTTTAAATTTAATAATTTTTTTGTAATGGTTTTTGGTTTATTATTATTTCTACTATGATTTATGTTTTTTTATAGAGGATATATCCTCATAATAATTATGATATACTCTCACTGCTGATTATTAGTATACTGTATATGGGGAGGAACACTTGAGTTCATATGGCTTTTCATATCTATAATGTTTAGTGTCTTAGAGTGAATGATTTAATAAATTTATATCATAAATATATTTTCATTTTAAAGTTATTTATGAAATTGAAAATAGAGATAATATTAGTCAAATATAATCATGTACTATATGGTTGTTCTTATGAAACATTTCAGAAGGTAGAATTTATGTTTATCAAGTATAAGATCATTTTTCATGGTATATAATTGTAATTATTTTGTGATTTCAAATAATATATTATATGATTTATGTATTATCGATTTAAAAATTTCATAGGGTGGTAATAAGGTGAATATTATTGCATCATGTTTTTGGAACATATTTTTTAAATGAAATTTTTATTCTTATTTGTGATTGATAAACACAGTTTGGATATTTAAAGGGTTTACAAGAATTTATAAAATGTTTTCTTATAAAATTTATTCTTTGAACATTACTAGAATAAACCCATAGTAATTAATCCATTATTTTTTTTTTATATAATGATGGAATATGTGGATCATATGTTTTTCATATACCTAGCCCTGATAGTGGGTAGGGTTTTCTAGAGGATTCCTGAGTTTTTAAAAGCTAAATATGAATTGTGTGTGTATCGAGTAGTAGGATGAATTATATTTTACTAGTTTCCAAATATGTAATATTAAATATTGAAATGGAATATTGATACAAATTATTTGATGGCGATTTGTTTATATGTATATATATATGTGTGGGTACATCAATTTTGTGTGTGGTGTAGTACCATTATGATGGTTCATTGGTATGGATTAAATCCCAATAGAGTGTATATTAGTGGAATATCCATTAGGTTATGTAAGATGGAGTTATTAACAGTTACTTTATTGTTTATGATCTAAATTGGTTGGTGATTCTTTCATCCATAATGGATCCTTAGGGTTTTGAGATTTAAATTATATTTTCATTAATTGAGTGTGTATATAGTTCTAGTGAGACCATTTATTATTATTTATGAGAAGGGATTTGTTAGTGAGTGTATCCATGGAATAGTTGTGTGATTTGGTATGTATTTTACTAAGAAAAAAAGTTTATTGCTACATTTGTTTCAGTGGGAACTGAAAATAAGTATTGTGTGATTGAATATTATTTCCTCCATCTAGATTTACTTTAATATGTTTGGGTAGAATACACCAGTAGTGTTCACAATAATTTTTAGTACGTGTTATACTAATATTATTGGATGCATAACCTAGATGGTTAGGAATTTGAGATTAAATCCAATGAAATAAGTCTCTTTATGACATGATTTAAGTGGTGAGAAATATTTTGGGTGGATATACACAAGATAGATAATGTAATTTGATCGATTTTTAGGTGAGATAGAACCCTTTGAGGCATTAAAAAATGAATCATGTATAATATGTCTGTGTCTATGAAATTATTTAAACCTGAATTATGTTAAGTGTTATTCTTGATTTGGAAATTCATGGGGTTTACCTTTAGAATAAAAAATCTTATATAGTTATATATATATATATTATGAACCATGGGGTGGGAGAAATGGGGATGTTTTGGGTTTTAAATGATTTAATGGAATTTTGCAAGTTAGACTATTTGAAGGGTTATCTAACTTGTTTGTTAATGGATTCAAAGTGGTTATCTATGAAAAATTAAATTAGGATGAAGGATTTGTCTTTTAGGGATGGTTAATTTTTTAATATTCCATTTTGATAATGTTTACCAAGATGTTTAGGCTTTCTATAGAGGGTTGATAAAAGAAGATAAAATGTTTCCAAGGGATATTAATTATTTTGAATATATATTATAACCAATAATTGGTGTTTTTTTAATCCTAAAACAAATATAATTTGATTTTTAATATCTAAGTTTATTTTGGGAAAATGATAGCTCCTAAAGAGTTCAATTTTATCGTAGAATCATTAAAATTTATGATGAAACCATTAAATGGTGGAGGAATCCAGAGTTTGAAATAGTTGGAAGAGGAATGTCTTTAGCGGGGTTCATCCATTATTTCTGAGTGATTTCTTGTAGAAAAAACTATAACATAGTAATTTTATGTATTTAGCAATTCTTCTATAGATTGGGTGAATAATTAATGAGTATATTACTGTATTTTAGTTGTTATTCAACTTAATATTAGGATTGAAATGAACTGAATTTATAGTGGATAACTATTTTTGAGTGGGGTCTTGATGATCCAATATTGGAAATTATCTCATACTTATACCTTCATAAACAATTTAAGGAAGTTAATAAGGATTTGGACGTTGTGGAAGTGTCTCACTTACATATTTAGACTATGGAGAGCGATGTGATAGACATGATAAAGTGTAAATAGTGTGGGATGATTGTAAATGTCAATGTTGGTACTAGTTAACCATATCATCTTATTGTGAAGTGAAATTTGGAGTTATTATTATGTTCAAGTACTAGAAAATTATTATCTTAGTGTGATATGACTCTAAAGGAGTATTAAGTATGTGAGGAATTTCATCACCAAAATATGTTTTATAAGGAAGTGTTAGTATGTTCACATTAGCCTTGATATATTTGGTGTGCTAGAGATAAGGTAGGTTTCAAATTTAAGAGGTATATTTTAACAAATAATTATTAATAAAATTTTATAACTATGAATTTTATACTTGTTTTTTATATTCAACTTCATTAATAATATTATCGATAACCCTTGAATGAGTCTAATAACCTTCATTATTATAGGATGTTAATTCTTGAGGGATTAGGAATTTTTTAGTTCGGTGAGGGGTTTTTTTAGAGTTGGAACACAAAATGTAGGTTGGAAATTTTTTACATACATAAAATATGTTTTTCAATTATTTTTAGGAATATAGGTTTCTTTACATGCTTGGGAGGATGTATAAGTACTGACCAAGGGGTCAGATTGCTGAAAATTTTAGTATCTTTCCCTTCACAATGTGATAGGTGGTATTCACATCATGAATTGTGATACATGACGGCCTTTTAGGACATGAATGTGTTAGTATATAAAAATTCCTTCTTCATAGAATCATTGATGATGTGACCTGATGGTCCACATTATGAATGTTTAATGGTATTGGGTCTTCGTAGTACCAAGATGGGGATCAATAGTGTGAACCAGCATTCCTCAACATGGACTAGTACTTATAGAATGTTTTTATAGGTATTTGTTAGAATATTAAAAATGGTATCTTTTACGAAATTTTCATGTTCTTTTTCTATTTATTGCCTGAAATATGATATAGTCTCAATTTTGGATCTTTTCTAACCCTTGCTGGTTCTTTTTTATGTAGTGCATTTACCAATGTTTTTTTTAAATAGATTGTAATTAAGATCCATCTATTCCTATCCCTTTTTCTTCATCCTCCATTATATCTGATTGGGTTCATCGAACTAGGGATTTTTGAGGGATTATTTCTCTAGAGAAAGATGAAATTATCATGATTTTTTGAGATATCATGTGACAGTCATAGAGGTTATCAAGGGTTCTGTATTCCAAGTAGTATCTCATCATTTTGATTAAGGTATCATTGGCAGTGAGTTTCATTAGTTCCATTAGTACTTTGTGATGAAATTTATTCTTTATTCATGGGTTTAATTAGGTAATTTTCATTGATTGAGATCATTATTGTTCCAAAATTTTATTTATTTCCATTTCCTATGGGTTTTTAATTGTGGGGGCTCCTGATGAGTTTGACATCGATCATGGAAATTCGGATTTTTCTTAAATATTCAATTTATTAATTTTTCTATTTTTTAATGAGATACATTATAATGGGATTGATAGAGTTTAGAATGAGTTGGGGATGATTTATGAATCATCGGTCGAGGTAGGTTTCCATGATTTTCTTGAGTCTCATGTTTGGATGGTGTTTTTTGTATTAGTATACACTAATTAGTATATTGTACACATATTTCATGATTGGTTGATAATTCATAGTAATATGTGATTGGATTGCATAAATATAATAGTCAAAATTATCCACATAACTTACAAAAAAGTTCAATAGTATAACCCTAGTAAAATTATTTCTAGTAGACCTTTTTATGTCCACATTAGTGAAATGCGTTGCAGTTTAAAAATGAAATGTTTTATTTATAAAATGGGGTTTGAAATAGATTCCCCTGAAATGGTAATTTTAATGAAAATTTGTGAAGAGATAAAAGGATTTTTAAATGGTATTTAAAAATGAAAAATACATATTCTAAATAATAATTTGATAGTTTTTTGGTCAATTGTCTGGAGTTAGTTTGATTAAATGATATTCTTTTTGAAATCATTTAAAATGAATATTTGGATTTTTTAAAATTATTTCATAAGGTATTGATTGTATTTATTTATGGGTTTTGACTTTCTGAGTGAGATTACATATTATTTAAATCTTTTATTCTTATAGTGTTTCCCAGATATGATTACCCAGTGTGTTCCTTTCCACATGATGATTCTTGTGGTGTGAATTACGCCATGAGAACACTAAATTTGTTCTATAAGTTATTATTTGATCTAGATTAATGTGGTTGAACCCATAGAATTTTGATATGGGTATTGAACCTGGGTGAGAGATGAGTCTAGTTCGTGAGGGATTAGCTCGCTTTTGTTACGATGGTGATCTTGTATGATATTTTGTGTTCCCCATGTATTATTTTATACATATACTAATTATATGATTATTAAAGGTGAAAAATATTACAAAGGGAAGGGGTTCTTTGGCCTTCCCCTCTATGAGTGAGATGGAATGGTATGGATAAATTGGTATTTAGTCCATGTTCCTTGTAAAACATGGGCCCACCATGAGTGTTCTTGTAAGATTTAGCATGATTGTCCATCCATGAGTTAGATGGTTTTCTCCAATTGAATGAAGTTTTGTAGGTTATGAGTGAGATTATTGGACCTAGTATTTATGATTGGATTATTATACCACCACGACTGAGATTGGGTCTCCATTTTTATGTGTATTGTGTTATGGTTCGATTTCACTACCTTGAGTGAGAAGGTATTGCCTGATAGGTGATGTATCCTACCATAAATGGGAAGGGATGGTATGAATAATATTATGCCATTGACGTATTTGTAACATTTATGGTATTATTTTGGATAATGGATGTTACTATTTCACACATTGACTCTTTCTTCCATACATGATCGAAGAAGGTGTGGTCACATGTTGTTTTGATTTTGTTAACATGCGATAACCTAATGTGTATGCCTATCTATGCATGAAATGTTATTGTTTTATAGTATTTGTGTTACATATAAAACACTGTAGCTATTTATATGTATTTCATGTACATAAAATTCATTAAATAAGTAATTAGTACTACTGAGTTATTGAGGACTCATACTAGGCTGTTAGACTCACCCTATATTGGGGTACATGGAATGTGTTTTGCTTTATATTAGAAGATGTTCATATATTCTATTAGGACATAAGTAATACTTGGATATGGACATAAAGTATATATTAATTAGGTTATTTAGGCCATTGGTATGATTGGAAGATTATGTGATTTTGGTCAGCAATTGTGTAATTTTATTTTTAGTTTGTGTTTAGAATTGTTACTCACTTTGGTGAGATTTATGATATATAGGATTCTTATAATTCCATGTTTATATAATTATAATCTTTTATTATTGATGCATCATATGGATAATATGAAAACATTCTATTTCGGACTCTTAGGGCCTTTGGGATCCTATATATTTGTTTATAGGTGTATGGCATATACTTTTATGGACAACTGAAGCTGAATTTTTTTTATTTGGGCATGATAATAACGATTTGTTTTAGAGGTAACAATATAGCTATTACTATATTGGCCCCTAAACGTTAGTTAATTTCCTCTAAAATACACAGAGGGGATCTTGGGGTCGTGTGTCGAACCATACTCAGGTATTATTTGAGAGATTAGGGTTCGGGAATTATCAAATGGTATTAGGGGATAAGATATGGATTATGATTTTTGAGACTCTAGAGTAAGACATAGTTCATTCTTGGCTGGCATAGAATCGATTGAAACCCATGATTCCATGGTATGATCAGTGTTTGTACTAAGGGCTCTAGTATTAGTGAGTCACTGGTTTAGATCAAGAATTCGAATGTGGAATGAATAAGATTTGGGATTAGTTGTTTGGATTTGAAATTTTCTAGGTTGTTGTGAATGGTTCATGATTGGTTTATTCTATTAGAATGATACAGATTCCTATAGGTGGTTTTCATTGAAATATTTTCCCTTCTATATCTATTATTAATTAATTTTTTCATGTATAAAATTATAATTATGAGGAAAAATCTAGTTCAAAAGGATAAATCATGCGTTCCCATGTGGTGTTAATTTAATCGGTTGATAAGTACATTTGATAACAAATAGATAACATAGAAAGTGATTTTGACTTTACTTTGGATTTTGGGGTTTTTAAGAAAGGTAGTTAAATTGGTTTTTTAAATTTAATTTCAAAATCATTATGGAAGTGGGATCAGTTCTCATAAATAAATTTCATATAGGGAAGTGGTTTTAAGAATATTACTTTTTTTGAATGATATTTGATGCTAGAGGGTGTTTTTATAGAGACCCAAGATTAACATACATATATATTACAATATTTTTATAAATATTAAATTAATTACCCAACTAGAAACCTTATTAGACATGTCATACATGATACATATATTCATAACATAGTGAAAGGATACATAAGAAAGGATGAGCTTAGATTCTTAGTAAGGGTAAAAAGGGAGATATGTAAGTATAAAAATAACAAGACTGTATGCGAACATGATCATAATATTTGAAAACAATACCGTTCATATTAATGATTATATACATGATTCAATGAATAAATATTTGTATTCATAATTCATGAATCAAAAAATAATAAAAAACATGATCCATAATATAATAAAATTGGAAAAAGTCGTGGAATTTGTGGGATTGAGATAAATATATGAAATCCTTAACCTATTATTCAAGGCTCACTACCAAGTCCATCATAGTCAACAATGTATTATACTATATTGATTTCAATCCTCACTCCAACCCGGTGTTATTAAAAAAAGTTAACTCCCTATTCTAGACTAGTCTTTTTTGTACTGGGTTCACTGCCTATTGTATCCATGTCTACCTTATGAGACCTATAAATCATTACACAATAAATTATAGGGAAATATAGTTCTCAGACATATCATATTGAAAAACATATTTATGTGTTCTCCAAGAGCATAAAAATTATTCATTTCATAACCCATGAAATGAAATTCACATCATAAACATTTCCTCATATCAAAACTAATTGAAAATTGATAGGTATCATAATAATTTCATTATAGAATAACCTCTAAAAATTATTCTTTCATTATAATTTTTTCATGTTATAACTTGTGGAAGAGAAATAGGTTTTTTAAATAACACTCAAGGAAAAAATAATACATTAAATAAAATAATTTGAGTGGAATACTTGTATTATATCCCAAGAAAGGAATTAGTAACAATAGTAGATTTCAACATGGATGAAATATAACTTTCAAAGATCATTTAAGACATTTATTGTGGGAAGGTAACATTTCCTTTTTTAAAAATAAATTCAAAAACATGAAACATTTTTAAAACATTATTATTTGAAAATAAAATTGAAAAATTAATAAATAAGACTTGAAGTAATGATTCTTCATGGTTTTAGAAAATAATTTTCATTTAGTTCACTTTAAAATGAAGGTCACATTAACATTTTTAGTAAATTACAAATAATTATTGTTTGGGATGATGACAAGAAAATTACATTCAAAAAATATTTTTAAAATGTAAAACATGTGTAAATATTTATTTCAAAAATTATTAGGTATTAATAACTCAATTTTTAAAATTGTTTTATAGAACATGGTTTTAGAGGAAAATTGATTTCCAACTTAAGAGATAATTAATGATAAATTTTCATAAAAAAATTTAACCAAATAATGTAATTACCAAAGTGTAGAAAAATGTTACGAAATCATAATTATATCATGAATAAACATATTATAATAAAACTAATGACTGATAAATCATGATATTTCATCATTGGAGATTTTATCATAAACAATCCTAATAAATAATGAGATTGTGACATTAAATCATTAAATCTTTGGTAAACTTGAATCATAAATCACATGAACAAGGAATATAAAATAGAGCTTATAATATCAAGAGGATAAATAAATTCATGAAATAAAATATAAAATGAGATTTATATATAATTAATTAGAGAATATATGTGTGTAATAAAACAAATGTCTTAAAGAAGGAAAATTGAGACAAAAACCCTTAATATTTTAGTAAATTTTACATAACATTTTACCTGATATAACAAAAATAATTCGAAAATTAATTATAATTAAATGGGGGTAGACTCATGGTATATAATTTCATAGGTATGTATATACACCACCAAAAATAAATCAGTGGTAAATATGGCATAAGTCACTCAGAAATAAATGTGAGCATATAGACCCCCTTACCTTAAGTCTTGACTTTTTTCATTCTCTATAAAACATCATGTATAATAAATATATGTTTATTATAAAAATTTACTAGAAAATATTCATATATATCATACAATAATTTTTTTCTTATGACATTATATTATCCATTTATTATCAATTCCAAGTTAAAGTTATGTTATAGTTACTAACCACTTTGTTTTTTCAAAAATGATTTCAATTGTTATTAATATTAATCTTACATAGATAATGATTTTAAAAATATAAAGATTATAATCCATGATATATATCATATATATTTAGTATATATGTATTTATGTAATCTGTAATATTTTGTGATTGGAAATGAAATACACGGTTCATTGAGATGGTAGGCTGTATGTACGCATAAACACTATTTACATTTTTTATCATATTGAATGAAATAAAAGGTACTGATATATATACATATATATATATATATATTATCATCCAAGTAGATTTTTTATTTCATATATTAATATATATTTCAGATATTTATATTAATAAAATTCTTAATAGATTCCGTTTAAGTGTGAACGAATCACATTGCTTTGTCTGGCTATAGTCCACCGTATACAAGAGCGATGTTATCGAATTCCCAAAAAATGTTAATCATTAAATTTTGTGTGATATTATAGTTATAAATAAATAATAAAATAATAAAATAATATATTAATCGTTTTTTCATCGTTATTCCAAACCATGAATGTTTTTAATATAAAAATGTTTGACATTGGTTCATGAGGTGGTAGTCTGCAGTACACGTGAATAATGATTTCTCCACACATTTGATGGAAGTGTGTGTGGTTTTAGGTAATTCCATTAAGAGAAACTGATATAATTATATGGAAAATAATGAGGTTATTGTATAATAATTTTATAATAATAATTGAATTAGTTGGCAAAGAAAATACAATAATATCTCTCATTAAAGAATACTACTTCATCTTCCAGTATCCATCTATGTTATTCACTAAATCCTTCAAATGAAGGATTTATACTAAATATAAATCTTATAGGATAAGGGAAAGGAATATTGCTTGTTATTTTGGAAGATATTTTCAAATCCAAAAGTATTTTAATGTTTGAATAAGAGAAGGGGTGAGTTCCCTTTTAACTGTCCATATAGTCATTATAATGCACAAGATCCTCAACCCAGTTGGTGAGGACACGACATGTGCTTCCAAGAGGCCCGAGTTTGAAACTGGGTAGAGACATAATTTATGGGTTACTGAAGTATTACAATAGTGAGTATAGTAGCAGGCATTGTTTGGTATGGTAGTAGCGAGAACTATTCATCAGTTTGGGATTTCGGGCCATCTGTTTGGGCCTCAGTTCTTTTAAGGATTTTGGTCCACCCATGGACTTCAGTATAGTAAGGATTTCACGCAACCTCAATACCTTCGAGTCACCTTAAGGCCTTCAGGACACCTGAAATTTTGCTGAAATGACCATACAGACACTACAAGTAGTAGACTCAAGATGGGGATTCCGAGCAGGTGCATTCACCAAAGAAGAAGCTTGGAAGATTTTCAAAAAGAGAGGGTATAGTATTACCAATGGGACTGACCTGTGCATGCATATGATGTCTAGCCGAATAAGCCATGAGAAGGTGGAGAGCTGATATCACGATGAAGGAGATGGGGAGGATTTATTCCAAGTATAGTCTGTATATTTCCCAAGACCTACAGGTCATGTAATCTTTAAGCCTACGGGCCTTGTAATGGTTCCTCCTTATCCCTTGAAAGAGGGGTTATCAAAAATCAATAAAAAGAAGGACTTTAGTCCATTCAGGCCTTATAGTCATTATAATAGAAAAATTGGACAATTAATGTAATATATTTTATATTTTTTGAAATTTAAAAATCAATTTACAGAATATAGTAATTCTTTTTATTTTAAAGTCAATTAATAAAAGACTGTATAATAAAAAATGTAATCAATGTAAATTTTGACATTATTTATTTAATTTAAATTTTAAAAAATGGCCACACAAAAATGAAGTTTGAATATATTTTTGTAAAACATGTTTATCATTATATATTAATCTAAAAAATAATGGAACAAAACAATTCATTCAATTTTATTCAATTTACATTTTTAGTATAAGTTATTTTTTTTATCAACTAAATAATTAATGCATTGGAATTTCTTATGCATTTTATGTAACTAATTCATCTCTAAAAACATAAGATAGAATATTATGAATAAAACAACTCATTTAAAATTCAAAATAATATGTATAAATTAATGATGGTTTTATTATCTCTATGATAAAACATTATAGATATTAAAAGTATAAAAAGTATCTTTTTTTCTTTTTCTATGCATATCTTATTATATAGGAAATATTCAAATAAAATTTAAAATAAATTTCCATAATTTATATAATTAAATTTATAAGACCAATATAAATTTATTAAATAAAATTAAGATAACATTTTAGGTTATTATAACTATTATCATTATAGTTCAACCCCTTGGTAAAAATATTTTTTACTTTATTCGCAATAAGTAATCATTACTATATTCAATATTAATTTTGGTCGAAAATTAAGTTAAAAATATTATAAATTTCAAATTAAAATTATTAAAAAAAATCATTTTTATAAATTGAAATCATATTGGGGTAAAAAATTAGTTTAAAATTAATCTCACAGATGCGATGAGAAAGTAGGGTTTTAAAGGGAAAAATAAAAAATGATTGAAATGTTTTTATATCCAAAATCATTATTAAATTGATTAAAATGAACTAAATTAGAATAATGTAAATAAACTTGAACTAATTTTACTTTAAATAACATGAAAATATAATTTGACATTATAAATAGATAAAATAGAATTGTACATTTCAATTAAAATCCTGTATTTTCACTATTCCTACAGAATGATACTTTTCGAAAATCCTTAAAATTCACCTAAGGAAAATTTTAATATTCCAATTAAAAAAATTGTTTTAATTTTATAAAATAATTATATAAAAGTGTAAAAAATATTTTTAAAATAAGTGTGCCATAAAAATGCGATAAAACTACATTTTAGAAGAAGAAAATATTTTATGCATAAAATTGGATTTATTCATATATCATGTCTTGAAAACATATAATTTTAATTTTAAAATATTTATGGAATAAAAATTATATATATTTCATTAATATAATTAAATAAAATGTATTTGGATAATTTATTGATGTATAACACACTTGCGCACATAAAAATGTCTTCTTGGAAATAGATTTTATTTTATATTGAAAAGGTTTTTATTTTAATTTCTAATTAATCGGTCACCAAAGAATAATATAAACATGTGTAGACCATAAATTTATAATTTATTTAATATTATTGATATCCACAATTCCAATGGATGTTTGATAAATATCATATTAAATAATAATAACTTAATAGTATGTTTTGTTTCGGTTAAACACCGTGTTGTGTGTAATGGTATATAAAGTTAAAATTCTGTTTAACACAAGAAAAATGTAGTATTTTGTGTAATGAAAGGTAATCTATATGTCTCTTGTAACATAAAATTTCAACAATACTGAATATAATAAAAAATTAGAAAATCTCATGGGGTATTATTCTACCCCTATTTATATGAATTTGTCCTTTAAAATTATTCCCGATAATCTGTGGTTTAGTATTTGAAAATTACTTCATAGAAACCCACATTATGAAATTGAAAAATTAAAATTACCCTAAAATGGGAAACATGCAAACATAATAGTTATACAAATTAACTCATAACTAGGATTCCTTATAAGATACACTATGGGAAAGTGATAACATGGACATAGAAGAGAAAACTAACACCTAACCATTAATGGATAGTGATTGAGAACATTTATTACAAGAAAGTTGGTGATCTAGAAAAATATAATGAACATAAAACCATAATCCAAAGGGAATTTAAAAGGTTATTTATATAATCAAAAGGATGATAACAATAGTTAATTTCATTTCACAATCATTTTCCTATAGTTGGCGATTTTCATGGACAAGATATACTAACATGATTTCATTATATTTCATAAAATTAAATCTACCCCTCTGGTTATTCCTTGATCAATTTATACATCCTCTATTGGTTCATTAAATTGGGGTGAATTTGATATTGTTGAAGCACTAACATATCATAACATCTGTAGAGAATTATAATTCATTATTTCTATCTATTGTTGTAACAAAAAATAGTGGTTAACACATGTTATCGAATATGAATGAAATAATACATTAATCTCTATAACATCATTAAAAGATAAACATAAACCATTTCATAAATTTTTAACCTTATATCCCATCTAAAATTCAAAATTTATAAAGTTCACTAAATTTTAAAAAATAAACATAACATTAAACTCCCATATAACCAATGAAATCTCATGATTTTCATATAAAATATACGTGAATAACTTCATTTTATATTCTAGTAAAATATATTAATAACTTGAATTAACATAAACCTATATTGAAAATATACATGCATTTTTATTCACTATATAAAACCAAGATTAGTGGATATTATCCTTAAATCCAAAAATTTTATAAACATGATCGAAGAAACATGTCATGACCTGTCCCCCGGGGCCCATGCCGTGACTACCCCAGGCCCGCCTCCCATAGGCCAGGGGCTAGCGACTAGCACCGAAAGGCGTATTCCCTAAAATTCGGAAGGCATCACCTCTATAACCTATAAACTCACGTAACCAAGCACATAACAAGATACAAACCCACGAAAACTGTATAACCAAATGACTGTTGAAAGTAAAAGTGGCTAGAAAACAAGCCCAACAGTGAAGGTATAAGTACAACTGAAATATAATACAATTGAATAAAGAGATAGACAGATACTGGACCATCCTCCGAGGTTCCTTCCAAAAGGGTAGGTACACATCGCCTCCTCATCACTCCATGTTCGCCCATCTCCCCTGCATACCGACACGCCGTATGGTCCACCTCCAGGTATTGTCCAGTCCTGATACTCTTGTCATCAGATAGGGATGTGCATTGTCTGCACGAAACACAACAAAGTGCAGGCATAGCTCGTATATGGGTGAGTATAACGATACTCTGTAGGGACCCCAAGACCCTCAAGGTCTCACAAATCCACAAAGGATAAACATCAAATATTGAAGTCAACTGTCAACCCTACTTATGTATATGCACATACATATACCTAATTTATCAAGTATACCCATCTAATTCATGGGGAAACAAGGGGTCCAACCCAAAATCCCAAAGCTCAACTTTTCCACAAAGGAAGGAAAACCACAAAGGCAAGTACCACAATGGTATTCCACACAGAAGAATAAAACTAAGGAATTACCACAAAGGAATTTACCACACAGGTATGAACTCAGCTCACATCAGGTATAACATATGTACAGTAGTAGATATGATTATTTATAGCTACTTAATAATATTAATAAGTTAAGAGGATCTGCTTCTGACCCACTCAGAATCATTATAAGCAGACCCACACAAGATTTTTAGCAGCTAACCCATAGAGTATTGCTTGGATCTTACCCACACAGGATGGCTAGGAGCTGACCCACATAGTATCACTAGGAGATTATCTACATGAAGATCACTAGAAGGTGACCTTCACATGATCATTAAGAGTTGACCCACATAGGTTCTCTAGGAGTTTACCCACACATGATCGCTAGGAGATGACCCATAGAGGATCTCTAGTTGCTGACCAACATAGGATCCTTAGGTGCTGACCCACACGTGATTGCTAGTTAGTCTTCTCGTCACAGCCAGCTACAGGGTTCCCGCACTAGGCTAGCTCGTCACTGGGAGGTTCCACACCCCAAGCTAATGTTTGATATTGAAATTGACACGAAGTCCCCATAAGAAGTATCTGAACGGACCTCCACGTCATAGAGGTCTCAATGCAACATACGGTGCGTCAATCAGACACCTGGTCTGTGAGTTATTAGCCTTTTATTCCCAAGGGCATGGTTAGATTCGTGATAGATCCAACCCTACCGTACACCATCCTTTTCCAATTTTTAGTGGGGTACACTCAAAGAGACCATCTCCCCTTAATGTTCCCAGATCCATTGATGGATCGTCAAACGAAATCTTCGTGCCAAAGTTATGGCCTCAGTAAATTATAGGGTCGCATCTAGTTCAGGTCTAGTCCGACTCAGTTGGACCGACCCGACCCGACCTGGAATGGGTCGACCCAATTCTAGTTGGCCTGGCCTGACCCACTGGGTCACAACCGGCCCATGGTGCGGCCCGTCCTGTGGTGCGGCCTAGCCCGCTTGGCATCCCGACAGGCCGCAAGTGCAGCGAGGGGCCGCAGAGGCTGCAGGTCGGCTCGGCCGCAGAAGTTATCTCGGCCGCAGGGGTGCCCCGTGGGTGTGGTGCGGCTCAGTACGGCCGAGGGCAGCTCGGTCGGGATGGTGGAGAATGCGGGGCAGGGCGGCCGAGGGGGGGGGGGGGGGGGGTTGTGGTGGGGGGTTACGTGAGGGCACGAGGCGGCTCAGCCGGGAGGGAGGAGGCCGTAGGGCGGCTCGGACGGGGGTGTCGCGCCGACACGGGGCGGCTCGGCCGGGAGGGCTGAGGCCGTGGGGCGGCTCGGCCAGTGGGTGCCACGAGGGCGCGGGGCGGCTCACACAGGAGGATGGAGGCAGTGAGGCGGCTCAACCGAGGGGTGCTTTGAGGGCACGGGTGGTGGCTCAACCGCAGGGTGGCGGCTCAACCATAGGGTGGCGGCGCAACAATGTGTGGAGGATCGCCCGCGTAGGGTGGCGGCTCGGCCGCGGGGCGGTGACCCATCCGCGGGGTGGAGGCGGCTTAGCCACGGGGTAGTGGCCTTTTTGCAGGCGGTTTCTCAGCCACGAAGGGTGGTTGATCAGCCGTGGGGCGTGGAGGTCGTGGTGGCCATGGTGCGGTGCCATTGCACCATCATCTTGGTCGCGCCCGGTGGTGGTGTAGGCAACTAGCCTCGGGCCCCACCGTGTTTCATAGTTTTTCCTCCATCATGATCAATAATTAATCACAAGGTTTGAGAAAAGGACAAGCCATGTTTTTTTGTCCCACACTCTCCGTATTAGAGTAGTAGAAAGTGACTATAATTCTTTTTTTAATTATGGAGAATTATCAAGAACGAAAAGAGAGAAGAATTTCATACAACCACCCTACGACTTCCCGCAGATATTCATACACAAATAGACCCTAAATTGGATTGTTCGTTGACGTTGGTGCGAGATGGGTGTCAAAGAAGGTGAAGAGAGTGCCAACGATCATCACATCCAAAAACACGCTTCTATGTCGAGCTTGCTCGTCGTCCTCTTCAATGATTTCTGAAGAACGTTCTTCGATGGCATTCTTTGTTGGAGAAGTGAAATCCTCCCAATATTTCTCTTCTCCCCAAATCCACCAAAATGAAAAGTAGCCAAAATGATATGAATCCCAAATTTAATTGTTGGCTCAACATTAAATTGGGTTAATTAATTACATGGGTTGGCATTATAAAATTAAGGGTGTGGAACCATTTAAGGGGGGATGCTTAGGAGGCTCCCCCACACATATGAGGGAGTTCAAGGGGTTTTAAACCACGGGTAGTCCCCACCACTATATCCTCTCATGGGAGGTTAGGCTCAGTGGTCCCCACCTTCATAACCTTACAAGGGTGGTTTTAGTTCACATGGTCCACACCTGTGAAATATCCACATGGGTGGTTTCAAAAAAAATCATTACACCATTTTATTTTATTCTATTCCTTCATGAAAAATCCAAAATCTATCCTTCACTCTCGACCCACTCCGTCGAGGAGAAGGTTTCCTTAAGCGAATACCGGCACTACGAGTTCAACAGTGTCAACTGATTTCAATTCCAAGAACCGATTTAAAATTTAGAAAAACCCGCTGGCACATTTACTGATCGTACCAGATCAAATGTTCAGAAATTCATTCTGGGAACTTCGGGCCTCATAATCGCGGGCCTTCAATTTTCACGGACTCGTAAAATTGTCATATATTTAAAAAAAATTACATGGAAATTCTGGGTCATTACATTATCCCCACCTTATGTCTTTACTTCCCCGTAAGCCACAACTCAATACTGGGAAAGCAAGTGGAGGTACTGAGCACAAATCTGAGTCTCCTGCTCCCATGTGCTCTCCTAGAGGTTCTCGTGCTGCCAACGAACATGCACCAGATGTATCGATCACCCACGAAGGACCCACTCCCATCGATCCTCAATCTCTACTGGAACCTCTGTAAAAGTTTCCCCATCATCGATGTCTAGCTCTCTATGGTCCATGATGTGGAAGAGGTTGTTCATGCATCTCCTCAGCTGTGATACATGGAATACGTCATGCACTCAGAGCAACTAAGGTCGAAGAGCTAAGCGGCTAGATTTCTCACCAACTCTGCTGAGGATATTAAAGGGTCTGATGAACCTCACAGATAGCTTGCCGCCTGAGCCAAATCTCTGAAAACCTCTTCGAGGTGAGACCCATAGAAAGATATGGTCTCTATCCCCCGACTCTAATGGTCTCTATATCCGGACATCATAAGACTTTTTCATGCATTATGTAGTCTTCATCCGCTCATGGATGATCTATGGATTCTCTCTGGTAGCTCGTACCATCTCTCATCCCACTAGTGCTGACTCCCCTGGGTCAGTCCAGCACAAAGGTGATCTACAAGGTTGCCCATACAAGGCCTCGAAAGGTGCCATAAAAATGGTGGAGTGATAAATATTGTTGTATGAATAATCCACCAACGGCATGTGATCATCCTAGCTATGATCTAAATCAGGGACACAAGCATGTATCATGTCCTCGAGGGTCTAAATGGTCAGCTCAGTTTGAGCATTTGTTTGAGGACGGAAGGAAGTTCTCAAATGAAGCTGCATCCCAAAAGCCTCCTGAACCCCCTTCCATAGTCTGGAAGTAAAATGTGCATCAAGATCAGACACAATCATAGAGGGTAATCCATGTATCTAAACAATCTCTTGCACATAGAGGCGTCCCAATCTCTCTACTGAACACTACTCTCTGATCGGTAGGATGTGGGATGACCCGGGGAGTCTGTCGACGATCACCCAAATCAACTCATGAACTCTAGATGTATGTGGAAGTTCTGTAACCAAGCCTACTTGAACGTGATGTTCTACATTCACTTGCTAACAAGTGAGGCACATAGGGACAAACTCTGCAATTTCTTTATTCATTCCCAGCCACCAGTGCTGTCATCGGAGATCCTGGTAAATCTTCTCCACTCCTGGACATACCGCTTGAGGGGATGTGTCAAACTCCCTCAACAATTCCTCTCGAAGTGACATGGAAACCATGGTACGTCCTCTGAAGAGGATAATGTGATCCCCACGTTCAAAAAATCCATCAGGTGCTTGTCCTATAGACATTTTAGCACATCGGGTCTCGCAGTCAGTGTCCCCACACGACACCTCCCAGACTCGCTAAAGAAGTGTCGGAGTGACTGTAAGAGACTAACAGAAAACTTTTCCATCACATACAATGAAGGTTATCTACAAAGTTTCCAATTACTCTATCACCTCACCTAACAACTATATAACAGATCTCTAGCTGAGTGCATCTACTACAACATTCCCCTTCACAAGAGTATGGACTATCTCAAAGTCATAGTCCAGGAGGAACTCAAGCCAACATCATTGTAACTGGTTAATTTTCTTCTATGTGACGATATACCTGAGACTTTTATGATCAGAGTATAGTGTAAAGCATTCTCCCATCTGATAGTGTCGCCACATCTTCAGGGCGAAGACCACAACTGCTAACTCTAGGTCATGAATAGAATATTTCTGCTCATGTTGTCTCAGTTGTTGACAAATATATGTGATCACTGCTCTCTCCTACATCAGGACACATCCGAGCCCGGTCCCTCACGCGTCTCAGTTTACTACATACCCTATGCCCTCCTCCAGTAGCCTCATGATCGGTGCACTAGTCATCCTCTGCCTCTAAACCTGAAAACTCTGCTGGCATCTCTCCGACCACACGAAGGGTTGCCCCTTCTTCATCAACATTGATAGAGGTGCTTCAACCCTGGGGATATCTAGAAAAAACATCCAATAGTATCCACCCAAACCCAGGAAACATTGTACCTCCTTCACACTTCTGGGTGGCTCCCAAGCAAGTACCTCCTCAATCATCACTGGATCCGCTAAAACTCCATCCTCTGATATGACATGTCCTAGAAAGTGAACCTCTTAGATCCAGAACTGGAACTTCGAGCGCTTACTATAATGCTAGTTCTCTCAGTGTGTGTCCAGCACTACCCGCAAATGATATGCATCCTCCTCCTCAATAGTCGATTAGATCAGAATGTCGTCGATGACGACTACTATAAAGAGATCAAGGTAAGGCTGAATGATCTTTTTTATGAGTCCCATAAACATTGTTGGAGCGTTGGTTATGTAGAATGGAATAACCAAGAACTTTTAATGTCCATATTGACATCTGAAAGTTGTCTTATGCACATCCTCATCTCATAATTTGAGCCAGTGATAGCCTGATATGAGGTCTATCTTTGGGAACCACCATGCTCCCTTAAACTGATCAAAGAGGTCATCAATGCTCAGAAATGGGTACATTTTCTTCATGGTCACCTGGTTCAGGCACCGATAGTCCACACAAAGCCTCAAGCTCCCATCAGCCTTCTTGGTGAACAAAATTAGGGTTGCCCAAGGTGAATCACTTGGCCGAATGAATCACTTTCCTTGCAAGTCCTCTATTTGTACCCACAACTCACAAAGCTCCATGTGAGCCATCCAATACACTGGTGTAGATATCAGTGTCATCCCAGAGTACAAGTCAATGTAAAATTCCACCTCTCTTTGAGGAGGTATACCCGAAACATTATCAGGGAAGACATCCACATACTGGTCCACCACTACAGGATAACTCAGACTCTCCACATCAACTGCTCCAAGGGTAAAGCTATCCAACTGATGAGTGATCGGCTGCACTATCCTCCAGGTAAGTCCATCATGTGCTTCAAAGGCTCCCTTCTCACTAGTGAAGGTAATCATGGTCCCTTCCATGCGAAAACACCATACTTTGAGACTAATACTGTCAATATGAGAATGAACTATAGATAACCAGTTCATACCCAAGATGAAATTGTAATGCCTCGATGCTGCTACTAGGAGATCCTAGCGAAAGCACTCGCCTCTTAAATTATGCTCACACTACTGGCACCAATGTGTAATCGTCAAATTCGCTCCCGTAGGAGTCTCTAGACATAAGGATCAAGAAAATGTCTTAGTCTAAATCTTCGAGCTCTGAATGAGGGAAGTGGTAATAAAATAATGACTGACACCTATGTCTATAAGTACTGCAGCTATGGTGGAGTAGACATGGATCAAACCTCATATCATCTCTGGAGCACCATGATGGCCTCAGCTGCCTGGAGCTGAGCTCGCCCCTTTCCACCTGCTCCCTTTGGTTGGGGTAGACCTCTTGGAGGTGGTGGAGATAACATCTCAAATCGTCGCACACCCACAGCTGCATGGCCAGCTCTTCTGCCACATCCACCTGCTCCCTTCGGACCTCCTTGATCAAATTTCTGTCTCTATCTGGGTGGTCCTTCGAACGACAGATGATCATCTGTTCGGTGGGTCAAACATTCAAGAGCCTTGTGACTCTGTCTGCCGCATGCGTAACACTTTCGGCTTTAGGCATGACTGGATCCGCCTCAGGTGACCCGTACAACCGATCGTGAGTCAGGCGGTCGTCCACCTATAGGTCTGGTCCTCTTGGACCTCTGCAACATGTATCTACTTACAGCTACAGAAGACTCTAATATTTGATTACTGGTGTTGGGCCTCGCTATTTGTGACTGTTAAGAAAGGAAACTCTCCAGTAAGAGGGCTCTCGTTAACACCCCTACCATTGTTGGGATGCTGAGTGAGATCATCGAAGACCTAATCTCCCGCTTTAGCCCCAGTTTGATGGTCCAAGCCCTGAAGAATGGGTCCCATACATTATTTTTGGAGTAACATGAGATGTTAGTAAACCTCGCAGAATACTGAGCTATAGTCATGATGCCCTATTGTAGATGAAGAATCTCCTGTATGCGCACTACGCGAAGAGTCACTGAAACAAGATCTGCCCAAAAGAGTCTCTCGAAGTCTCGACAGAGAAGCATCGCCTCGTCGTGAACCTAGAGCATCATGCTTTACCATCTTCCAGCTACTTCTTGTAGAAGGCTGGTGACAAAGAACACCATGAGATCAGGTGATGTCCCTACTAGTCGAAAGACTCTCACTATAGCCTCTAACCAATCCTCAGCTGCATGCGGGTCCATCTCTCCCCTGAACCTAGGTGGCCTCTGGCGCTGGAACTCCTACAATGCGCTTAAGTGGAATACACCCTATACTATTAGGGCTTGTGGAATCAATGTCCCAGTATGTAATGGTACCACTGGTGCCTCTTTTGGAAGAGGGCCCTATACCGTGGCCTCGTCGCTCGGGGGGCTATCAGTGCGTACAACTCTCGGATCCCTAGCTGGCTATCTACGTGGAGGAATCCTGAAAAAAAACAGGTGAACTATGGTCAATAAGTTATACATTGGGAGCTGAATCAAGAGATCACAAAGAAAACTCTTCAAAACACATGGGCAATCGGTGTTTTCATGCACTGAGTCAGAAATCAGAAATCAGGGTCCTGGTGTATGGATACGTCAGCCGCCACACCAACACTAGATTCCATAAACAGATAACCACACTCAATACACATAACATTATTTCTCTTTAAAATAATGATTAGAGTCCTATGTTCTATGGTAGAACCAACTCCTCTGATACCAATTTTTCATGACCTGTCCCTCGGGTCTCGTGTCGTGACTACCCCAGGCATACCTTCCATAGGCCAGGGGCTCACTATTAGCACCGAAAGGCGTATTCCCAAAAACTAGGAAAGCATTTCCTTTATAATGAATAAACTCACATTACCATGAACATAGTAAGATACAAACACAGGAAAAATATATAAACAGAAGTGTGCTAAAAGTAAAAGGGGATGGAATACAAGCCCAACAGTAAAGATACAAGTACAACTGAAATAAAATACAACTAAAGAAAAAGAATGATATCTACTAGATCATCCTCCAAGCTTCCTACCTAAAGGGTAGGTATAGATCGCCTACTCATCACTCCATGTCCGCCCATCTTTTCTATGTAACGACACAACGTATGTTCCACCTTCAGTTACAGTGCAGTCCTGGTAGTCTCGTCCTTAGTCATCTCTATCTATCTTCTGCACCAAACACAACGAAGTGCGGGCATAGACCATATAGGGGTGAGTATAACGATACTCAGTTGGGATCCCATGACCATCAAGGTCTGACAAATCCACCAAGGATAAAACCAATGTTTAAAGTCAACGGTTAACCCTACTTAGGTATATTCCCATACATATACATAAGTTATCAAGTATACCCATCCCAATCATGAGGAAACAAAGGGTCCAACCCAAAAGCCCAAAGATCAACTATTCCAAAAAGGAAGGAAAACAACAAAGGCATATACCACATAGGTACACCACACAGAATAATACCCCCAATGTATTACCACAAAAGAAATTACCACATAGGTATGAACTCAGCTCCCATCGGGTCTAACTTAGGTACAGTAGTAGAGATGATTAGTTATAGATACTAAATCATCATACTCTGTTAAGAGGCTCTGCTCCTGACCCAAAAAAATATCTAGAAGTTCGCCCACACATGATCTCTAGGAGATGACCCCTATAGGATCTCTAGGAGCTGACCCCCACAGTATCGCTAGGAGCTGACCCGAACAGGATCGCTAGGAGTTGACCCGCACATGATCGGTAAGAGCTGACCCACACAAGATCGTTAGGAGCTGACTCTCACAGAATCGCTAGTATATGATCCCCATAGGATCGCTAGGAGCTGACATACATAAGATCGCTAGGAGCTGACCCCCACAAGATCGATAGTCAGCCTTCTTGTCACAGGCAACTATTGGGTTCCTGCACTAGGCTTACTAGTCACTGGGATAGTCTGCTACCCAATCCACTAGATGATACTCCAATTTCCTTGAAGTCCCACCACGAAGTATCTCAATGGACCGCCAAGTCTTAGGGGTCTCAAAATAACAGACGGTGTGACAATCGGACACCCGGTCTATGAGTTAGTAGCCCTTATGTCCTGAGGGCCCAGTTGGATTCGTGCTCAATCCAACCAGACTGTACCACATCCTTATCCAAATTTCTAGTGGGGTATACTCAAAGGGACCATCTCTCTCGAGGTTTCCAGCACCGCTGATGTTTTTTCAAATGAATTTTCGGTGAAAAATTAATGGCCCATGTTAAGTATAGGGTTATATCTAGTTTGGGTCCAGTCCGACTCTGTTGGGACGACCCAACCTGACATGGATGGGGTCGTCCTGGATCGGGTCGACCTAGACCGTGGTGCGGCCCAGCCCGTTGGGTGGTATGACAGGCCACGAGTGGTCGTAGAGGCCGTAGGTCAGCTCAAACGTGGACAGCGGCCCGGTCGCGGGGGTGCTGCGTAGGTGTAAGGCGACTCGGCCTGATGTGGGGTGGCTCAGTCGGGAGGGTGGTGTCCATGGGGTGGCTCGACCAGGAGGTTTCGTGAACGCGCGAGGCGGCTCGGCTGGGGGGGGGGAGACCATGAGGTGGCTCTGCCGTGGGGTGTCTCGAGGTTGCGGGGCAGCCTGACCAAGAGGGCGGAAGCCGAGGGGTGGCTCGGTCGGGGGATGTTGCAAGGGGGCGGGTAGCAGATCGGCCGCAGTGTGGAGACCCGGCATCGGGGAGCGGCCCAGTAGTAGAGGGAGGTCGCCCGGCCGCGGGGAGACATCTCGGCCATGAGGCAGTGGCAGCTCGACCGTGGGGTGGTGGCGGCCCGACCGCGGGGCATGGAGGTCGTGGGGAAATGATGGACACGGGGCGGCACAGTTGCACCATCATCTTCTCCGTTGAGGATGATGCTGTCAGCCTCCGTTCTCAGTCCCCACCATGGTTTATAGTCGTTTCTCCATTGCGATCAACAATTAATCAAAAGGTTTGCAGAGAGGACGGTCCATGTTTGTTTGGCCCACACTCTCTGCGTTTGAGCGGTTGTAAGCGGCTAAAATGCCTTCTTAAATTACAACGAATTATCCAGAACCGCAAGAGAGAAGAATTTAAAACAACCACCCTATAACTTCTTAAAAATAATAATACACAAATAAACCCCTATCTTTGATTGTTTTTTGAAGTTGGCATGAGAAGGAATTCGAATAAGGCGAAGAGAGTGCCCATGATCTTCGCCTCTAAAACCACGCTTCGATGTCGCGCTCGCTCAACGTCCTCTTCCTTTATTTCCGAAGAACGTTCTTCGATGGCGTTCTTTGTTGGAGAATTGAAATCCTCCCAATATTTATCCTCTCCACAAATCCACCAAAAAGATATCTATCCAAAATTATATGTTTCCCCAATTTAATAGTTGGAACAATTTCAAATTTGGTTAATTAATTAAATAGGTTAGCATAATAAAATTAAGGGGGAGTCACTATTTAAGTGGGGATGTTTAAGAGGCTCCCCACACTTATGAGGGAGTTTAAAGGCTTTAAACCTAGAGTGGTCCCCATCACCATAACATCTCATGGGAGGATAGGCTTGGTGGTCCTTACCTCCATAACCTCTAATAGATGGTTTTAGTTTAGGCGGTCCCCACCTGTAAAAAATCCACATTGGTTGTTTCAAGATAAAATAAAAATAAAATGTTACACCATTTTATTTTATTTCATTCCTTCAAAACAAAAAAACCCAAAATATATCTTTCACTCTCAACCCACATCGGTCGAGGTGAAGGTCTCCTAAAGCAAATATTGGCACTGCAAGTTCAATGTTGTCCTTAGATTACAATTACGAGTACAGACTCAAAAGTTAGAAAAACCTACTCGCACATTTACTAAATGTACCCGAACAAAAGTATATAAATTCCTTCCAGGCACTTCGGGCCTCAGAATCATGTGCCATCAATTTTCGCAAACTCATAAAATTCCCATATATTTTAAAAAAATTACCTGGAAATTCTGGGTCTTTACATAACATAAATCACATTATCAAAAAATCAATAATTAGCCTCAAGATAATCAGTATAGTAAAATTTACTTACTCATATCCTACATCTCATTATCCCACCAACATCATCTCAACAATTAGAATATATTAAGGGTTATCATCCTTTAATAAAAATGTGTCCATACAATTAGGTCACATTTATAGTCCATCAATACCATTTAACATATTCTCTAAAATCACCAAAAAAATCCTTATATATATATATATTCAAAAAACATAAATATAAAATTCTAATACATAAAAAATTACCCCACTGTAACACGCTGATATTTTTTGAATTTTTTAATTAATTTAATCATTTTGATATTTTTCATTTCACACAACATTGTATATAGATTGTGTTATACGAAATAAAAATTTTATTCTTTCTTTGTACAAAATAATTGTTCGAGGTTTCAATACATGAACCACTTTTATTATCTTTTTGTACATGAAACACTATTTTCGTCTTGTGTTACTCACAATGTCGATTTCTTACGATAAGCATAAATTAAACCCAAGACAGAGTTTTACCAAACTACAATATACTTTTAATATTTGAATGAAAATATTATTATATTTACCACATAGCCATTGGAATGTAAATTCAAAATTGTCTTAACTAAATTATGAAAATATTATTTAAACATGTATATAAAATGAATCATTGGATAATCAATTTGATAGAAATTAATGTAATAACTATTTAAAAATAATGAAATCCCGATTATAGGAAAACAATTTTTATATGTATGAACAAGATATTATATCAATAAACTAACAAAATCACTATTGTTTAAAGGGTTAAATAAAATTTATATATTTAATATTCAATCATGAATAGAGGTTGTTTGAACTAGAAGAAAAATTTCTTGATTTGAGATATCGTGACAAAGAGATTATATTACACATAAGAGTTTGTATGGGGTTAGATGAAAATACGAAATTAACATACTATTATATAGAATCATGGGAATATTTCTTGAATATAACCATATAATTTAATAAAATGATCCCAAATCCATTAATAAATAAGACTATAGGTTTACAAACCATGTTTATCCACAATCATAGTAAAATTCAAGTAATTATTTTAAAATGTTGGAATAAATAATATTTATTCATTTTGGTTTATCACAATGATTTAACCATAGGTTATTGAAGAGAATAAATTAGTAAAATATAAATTCTAAATATTTATTTACATAGTTCAAGAATATAATATTCATTGTATTTAAAATGGAATAATTCAGTGACATTTATTTATTAAATAGTCATTCTTCAAGGATTAGTATGTGTCGATGAAGGAAAGAATATCGAGGTTAATCGTCCCAAAAAAATAGTATAAATGATACTCATTTATATTCTTAGTTAATTTAATATGTAATGTGATTACTATTAATAATAATATTAATTTAAATGGGTTCAAAAAAATAATATTTAATATGGTTAGGGGATTGGGTGTGATTTACCAACCTAGACCTTCTACAATAAATATCTAATTAGAAATCATTCTTAAATATATTTTGGATTGTATATCAAAAAGAGAGGGAGACTTTATAAATCAATAAAATGATTATATAATCCTCTTATGTCATTCCTTCTATTGAACACCAAATTTTCATCTTTTATTTAGGAGAATATGATTTCCATCAACCAAAAATAATGTAAACATTCCAAAATGGCAAGGACACCACCCAACGATTCTTTAATGACATTTAAAGATTGTGGCGCAAGCATGGATTACTAATAGAGGTATTTTTCAGTTGGTTTCTATAATGAAATGATAGTGTGATAAGATTTATTCCACAAAGTCGTCATTGAATGTTGAATTACAAGTATAAGTAATTATATGTCATCCTATGATTTAATTATTATTTATATGTGAAGATCCACTACTTCTGGTTGTAGAATTTTTAACATAGTCATAAGTTTTGTATTTTCATTGATAATTTCTTCTTTATCAAATGAAACAATGATTTTACATGATTAAATACGAAAATCAGAGTTGATGATACCATCAAAGGACCCTTCTGTTTCCCCCAAATACTATAACTACAACAACGGACAGTTTCTTCATCATTTTTAATGTGCAATGTATATTTCCCCTACATTAATGATGTATCTATGAGATAAACATGAAACTACTATTCTTTACTCTCTCACTATATATTTATACATGTATTGTATTCAATATATTATGTTAATTCTATGTTCTAGATCATTTTAATATTTTGTGATATTTTTGTTCTTCTCAATAGTGAATCTATAAGAGAGTAATCCATGTGTAATTTAGACTGTCACACTCATTGTAATAATTCCATACACAGATATCCTACACATTAAATCTATAGAGATCCTCATTATCAAATCAAATTGAATAATTTGTTTATACTTCTCTATGAAAATTTATTCTCTGAGACACTCCGTCATTTTTCATTCATGAAATATATGAATACATCATTAATAGAATTAATATCAACTAATTTTTTTAATCAACCATAAACATCATGAGTTTTCTTATTGTATATACATATATCCTACATTTATCAATATTTAATTTCAACGGATAAATTTTTTATCACTAATTCTAACAATATGATGGGGCTAATGACTCCTTAAAACTCTATTTATAATTACATTATAACCTATGATAACCTTTCTCCAGAATTTTTTCTTTTAAAAAATTCTAAATTACTTGGAAAACAGCAATTTTAAAATATTTTATAAAAAATATTGTCTTAATTTCTTCCATTTTTATAAGAAATTAATGATTATATTCATTATTTTCTTGAAAAATCCTATACTTACACATACTCTTTTCCCCAAAATTTAGTGATATACATATAATAACTTGAAATATAAATTTTTATTGACAAAATGTTTTAAAAAACAACAATTTCAATGTTCATATCATTCTTACATATCTTCACCATTATTTATTTCAACAAACCATTATGTTATCGACTGTATCATCCACAATTTCAATTTCAATTTCAATTGAAAAATTTTATTGTCTCCATTTTTGATATTTTATACCATTGAAAATGATCATACCATATATTATAATGTCATATTTATTTACCAGGAACATATAATTCAAATTAATTATGAAAATTATTTTATAATAGGTTACCATGTCACTTCCCATCACATGTGGTCCTTTACTTATAATCTGCAATGTGTTATTTAATGACATGTATGAGATCATGAATTTATATAGAAACAATTGGACCTTAAATGAGTAAAATAAAAAATGAAAACCAACGGATGATATTATTTTCTTTTAATAATTAATTGTGTCTCTTACAATGTTAATTTATTTATCTTTGTGCAATATAATTCACAACACCCATAATAATAGGAATTTTGATGCGTATATGTGTGACTTTCTCCATCCACACATAATATGTATGATATGTCAAAAAATAAAACTTCAGTAAAATAATTTTTTCTTCATTATTCCAAATCCTTATATATAAATAATCATCTTGGATGAAAGATGAACTGAACAACACATGAGTTCCCAACATGTGATGCAAAAATAATGATCTTGATGCCCCAAAACCACTTCTAATAGACTAGGGGATATAGACTATAAATAAAAAATTAATTAACATTTGGGAGGTGATAAAATATATCAACTCGTAATATATATTCTTATCTATTACACATTATGAAACCAATAACAATCATCAATGTATATATAAAAATAACTAAAAAATAATATTTTATGTAATATAAAAAATATATTGAGTAAAACACTAATAGGGAAAACATAAAATGTAAAAAAATAATAATAATAATAATACTAACATTGATTATATTTGTTTTTTAACATGATAATATAAAGACATATAAACTAAAAATGCATAGACAACAACATATTTAATGTTGTGGTCTGTGTGAGAATGATCTATGTTATACTGAATACCACTATAACATTATTTATAATATATGTGTTATCATATTATGAGATATGGTGATGATATTGTAATTTCACCTACCAAAATTCCATGAAATATATTTTTTCATCAAACGATTATTTTTTGAAGAGTTTAAATTCACTACATGAATATCAAAATGTTAGACATTCATTATGTGGACTAAAAAGAATATTTAAATAGACTAGAATCCTTAGATTATTTTTTGAAATATTATATTAATATATGGAAGAAAATTGTATAACTCAAGGTCTATATACAACATTTTGATCATCATGTAGTGTGTTGTAATGGTTAGACCTCCTCATGGAAGAAACAATCAAGCTCCCATTTACCTCACACATTTGAAAGATGTTTAATTTGGATAAGGTTTAAAGAGTGGTCCAACATAAGTTCTAAATGATTCCCATAATTAATGTACACCATATGAGGGAGGACTATGTCGGTTTCCCCTATATATTCTCAATCAAACCTATGTGAATCTTAGATAGGATGTATTATCTGGTTTACAATACTCATTTGTTTCAATGTAAATTATTTTTTTCCAAATATAATGATAGATCTTTATTGTTTTGAGTTTTGGAATTATTATTTTACTAATTATATAATGAGTTTCTTTCCTCAAAAACAATATAGGTTTTGTAGATTTACATCTATTAATGATTATATATTTTTGAATGATAAATGAAAAAAATTGAGTTATCTAAGAACCATGTCATAACTAAAATGAAATAGTTATTTTTACTCATTCTTTTGTAGGACCATGGGATAAATTGGAAATGGTTATTTTTTTTAAAAAAAAATTATGATCATGGATTTTTATGTGAAAAATATATGTTATGACAGAAAAAAAATGATAAAAACTATTGTGTCATTGGATGAAACTATGTGTTGTGGTCTAGAGTTAATATTTTCACGGTGTCCTTAAAAGTGAGGTAAACTGGTAACAAAAAATAAGGGGTAAATCCATTTTGAGACATTAAACATTTTATTCAAAATAGATCATTTATGTTAAATGATATAGTAGAAACACCTACCTCAATGGAATGCTAAAAAAATAACAATCCAAAATAACTTATATAGGCCCAATGGGTTCACCTAAAAAGTAATTTGATAATAAAAACTATTGAAGAGAAAAAGGAAAGGATTGGGTAAAATGACCTCCATAATGGTCTTCATATTTCCTCAATAATATTTTCTACAATTGAAATTTATACACTATAATGAAATCAATTTTGAGAATAATTATAATGTGAATTTAAATTTATTAAATGTTTAAAATACTTCACTAGGGTGACCTGTAGTAGCCAAAAAAATATAAGGGATGCCCTTAGAATTTACCAAGATATTTTTTATGATGTGATTAATGTTTAAATTGATCATACATAGTTAATATAATGAGAAAATTTAAAAAAATTATTTATTTTTAATTAGATAATAAAATTAAAAATTAAATATTTAAATTAGTAACATTATTTGGAATGTTCTGAGATTTTTATAAATGGTGTCAGAATTTATCAAATGATGATTACATGATAATGGTGGTTTTCATAAATATTTAATATCTAAAGAATATGATAGATTTTATATTAAATTTATATAATTAATATATTATTAGTTAATATTTTATAAAATTGTTTTTCCAATTTAAATATGCATAAATTGTAATGTTAATATAATTTATTTAATTTATAAATATTTATTTCACATATAAAATTTTTAATTAATTTTTATTTTTTGTTATTTATAGAAATTCTGACTAGGAATATAAATTTTTTATTACAATTTTTAGTATTCCTTTGTTTAAAGCATTACAAATTACTTTACAAAATATTAAGTCATTACTTTTTAAAAATTTAACAATGAATTTATATTGATATGGAACAATGTGTCACTTTCATAAATCATTTATTCCAATACATACTAAAAAATCATGTTCTTGGTTATAAGAGAGACAATTAAATAATATTACTTATTTATTTATTTATGATAGATGTTGCATTCTATTTGAGATATCAATCAGAGTATTCCCATTTAAAATTTAGGGATATTAAACTCTCTCACATATATGAAATTAATTCCATAAAATATTAATTTAGGATACGTAAATATGGTTTGGATTCTGAAAATTCATTTGATGAAAACCCACATTCTAAAAAGGCTCAATTAATCTTCTTTTTGAAAAGAGGGAAAGGGTACTACGATGGTTATATGGAATAATACATAGTTTTTATCGAAGCAAGAGAAACTATGTGGAATGTAAAAACATGGATATGTAAGAGAATCCTACCTTATAAGAATTTTTATTGAGTTATGGAGATCAAAAACATGGTAAATATTCCCATATCAAAATCCTAAATATCTAATGGGTTTAAGGACATTGATTTCTTATTAATAATATAAAAGAGATAACATTTTAATTTTGAAAATCTTTTCCCAAAATCCGAGGAATTATTTTTCTTATTGGGCTATGAAAATAAAAAAATATGATTTATTTTAACGAATAATTTCATTTTTTAGTGAATTTCCCCAAAATATCATATATTTTATCTAAACAATGAGTATTGAGGATGATGTTTCACTATGGGAATAATGGCATTTTATGACGGGTCAAGGCCATTCGCAATTAAACTGTCTGAAGGCATTATTTTGGATAGGACAGTCAGCCCATCGCAAATGATACCTTTTTCAAACTTGGGAGTATGGACCCATCGCAAAAGCTTTGGCATGAAATACTTGGAAAACTGCATGATGGGGTTTTTGCGACGTGTTCCTAATCCAATCTCAAATGCCTAGTGGTGGGTTTTAGTTTTTGTGAAGCGATACATGCCCCCACCGCAAATAGTATGTGGGAAGGTACTTATTTGCAATGGGGCCCATTGAAAATAACTATTTATCGTCCGACCATAATTATTTCAGGCAGTGGGCATTTGTGACCGGTCCCATCGCAAATGATATTATTTTTGACAGGCTTACCATTGCAAATAAAACCCCTCACAAATAATATAACCTATATATACCCCATCTCTTTTCCTCTCATTCTACTCCTTTCGCTACATCTCTCTCTCTCTCTTCTAAAAATGTTATTCTACATTTTTTTCAAAGTTTAAACTTTTAAATTGGAGCATAATCCGCAGCTTTTATACTCCAAAAGCTTCAGTTTCAAGATATCTATCTGTTTTTTATTATTTAGTTATTTTATTTTATTTTAAATTATTTATAATTTTTGTTAATTAGATGCAATTAAATTAAATTAGAATGAGATATTTGTATATCATTATTTATTTTTATGTATAATAATGTGTAAAAGTGAATTAGTTAAAAGTTGTAATAAGTAATAAATTGAAATAATTAATAATCAATTGTAATAATTAGTAATAAATAGCAATAATTAGTAATAAATAGTAATAATGATCAATAATTAGTAATAATTAGTAAAAATTAAGAATAATTAGGAATAATTAGGATTAATTAGTAATAATTTGGAATAATTAATAATAAATAGGGTTAATTGGTAATATTAAGGATTAACTAGTTATATTTAGGATTAATTAGTAATGTTTAGGATTAATTAGTAATAATTTGGATTTATTAGTTATAATTAGGATTAATTAGTAATAAATTGTAATAATTTGTAATAAATTGTAATAATTAGTAATAAATTGTAATAATTAGGAATAATTTGTAATAATTAGTAATAAATTGTAATAATTAGTAATAAATTGCAATAATTAGTAATAAATTTTAATAAATAGTAATAAGTTTTGATAATTTGGATTAAGTAGTAATAACTAGTAATAAATTGTAATTATTAGTAATAAATTGTTATAATTAGTAATAAATTGTAATAATTATTAATAATTTATAACAATTTTCAATAAATTATAATAATTTTCAATAATTTTCAATAATTATATATATTTAGGATTAATTAGGATTAATAAGATTAGTTAGTAACAACTATGATTAATTATTGATAATTACAATTAATTAGTAATAATTATAATTAATTAGTATCAATTAAGATGAATTACTAATAATTAGTATTAAATAGTAATAATTAAGATTTATTAGTAATAATTAGTAATAATTTGTAATAAATTGTTGTAATTCGCAATAAATTTTAATAAATATAAATAAATGGAAGTAATTAGTAATAAATTGTAACAATTAAAAATAAAATGTAATAAAATGTAATAAATTGTAATAATTAGTGATAGATTTTTTTAATTTGTAATAGATTTTAATAATTTATAATAAATTGTAATAATTTGTAACAAACTGTAATAATTAGTAATAAATTGTTATAATTATACATAACTAGAAATAATTATCATGAACTACAAATAATTATCAACAATTAGATATAATTATCAATAATTAGTAATAATTATCAATAATTAGTAATAAATTTCAGTAATTAGTAATAAAGGGAAATAATTAGTAATAAATTGTAATAATTAGTGAAATATTAAAATAATTTGGATTAATTAGAATTATTTAGGATCAAAGAATATTAAATAAGAATAATTAGTAATAATTAGTAATAATGGGTAACAATTAGGATTAATAAGGAATAATTAGGATCAATGAGGATAAATTAGTAATAATAAAGATTAACTAGTAACAATTAAGATTAATTAGTGATAATTAGTAATAATTAGTAATAATTATTTATAATATTTAAGAATTAATAATAAATTTAAATAAATTTAAATAAATTTTAATAATTATCCTAAATTGTAATAAATAGTCATAAATTGTAATAGTTATTAATAATTAGTAATAAATTAAAATAATTATAAATATATTTTAATAATGAATTATAAATTGTTATAATTTGTAATGAACTGTAATAATAAGAAATAAATTCTAATCGTTAGCAATAAATTACAGTAAACTGTAATAATTTAGAAAAATTAGTAAATATTAATAATAATTAGTAATAATTAGGAAAAATTAGTAATAATTTGGAATAATTGGGAGTAATTATTAATAATTAGGATTAAGTATAAATAATTAAGAATAATTTTTATTTATTATGATTAATTAAAAATTATAAGGAATGACTAGTAATAATTAGTATTAATCTGTAATAATTAGGATTATGTAGTAATAATTATGATTATTTTGTAATAGTTTGAATTAATTATGAATAGTTAGGATAATTTAAGAATAATTAGGATTAATTTGTAATAATTAGTATTGATTTGTAATAATTTGGATTAATTAGTATTGAATAAGATTAATTTGTAATGATTAGAATTAATTAGTAATAATTTGCTTTAATAATGAATAATTAAGAATAATTTTGAATAATTTGGAATAATTAAGAATAATAATGATCGATTAAAAATAATTTAGATTAATTAGGTGTAATTAGGATTATGTAGGAATAATTATCTATAATTAAGAATAATTACATTAACTAGTAATTCTTAGAAGTAATTATTTATAATTCTGAATAATTAGGATTAATTAAGAATAATTAAGAATAATTTAGATTAATTCGGATTAATTAGGAATAATTAGGAATAATTAGGAATAAATTGGAATTAATTCGAGTACATTACTATAAACTGAAATAATTTCTAGCAGATTAACGACAATCCCATTGATCAATTCCTCAACTCATTAAACCATTATTCCACTAAAATCAGTATGAAATATCTGTTCTAACATACTTTGGAGTAGATATTTCATAGTGATTTAGGTCAATAAATGTTTCCAGGAGGTGTGCCGTCAGAAAAAGAGGCTCTTTTACCTCGTGACTCATCTATTTGGAGCTTCTTCGATTGATTTCACTATGAAAAGTATTCTCTAACATTCGAAAATGGATATTCATACGTCAAAGCAAACATTTCATATTGAGTTTAGTCAAAGAAAGTTGCAAGGGGATGAGTCTTCAGGCAACAGAGCTACCACCAATCGGAAATTATGTCACTAATATTTAACAATAATTCGCACAAAAGACCTATAATTAATAGTAATTAGTGGAAATTATTAATTTTTTTTTAAATTAGTGTAGATTGGTATAAATACTTAAAAAATGGAATAAATAAGAATAAAGTAATAAATTTTTTATAAATTAGTTGAAAAGAAAATTTAATTTTCTTTTATTTTTTGGATAAATTTTATCTTATATATAATTATATAAAATAACTAATTATTTCATATTTTTAGAAAAATATGGAACAAGGAAGTCAACAATAGTCATTATTAGATGATCATGCTTGGATAAATCAATACATGAATTTAAATGGGTCTGGTTTAAATCCTGTATAAATTGTTGGTGTTTAAGATTTCTCTCATTTGTATAATCAAAATAGAAATTTTTTTCAGAAGGTAAAATTAAGTGACTTTGTAAAAAATGTGCTCTTGGGATGTACAACACATTGGAAAATGTTGGAGGTCATTCAATGCATTTTAGTTTTCAACGGGATTATGTTTTTTGGTATCGACATGGTGAACACGGTTCTAGAGAAGATACTAATAATGTGGTTGAAAATCCATAACAGTTTCAAAATCTAGTTCATGATGTGGTAGATCCATATTTTCAAAAAACTGAAACTCTGAGTGACATTGATTTAAATATTGAGTTGGAACCATCTCATTTATATGTGATTTTGAGGTCCTCAAAGGAAACCTTACATCCTAGTTGGAAGAGAAGAGTTTTTGGAGCGGTTGAAAAATTTAGGGATTTTAAATCAAATAATAGAATGTCAATGAGTTATTTTGATCACATATTACCTTTGTTAAAAACCCTCCTACCTGATACAAATGTATTGAATGTAAGATTATTTAAGATCAGGAGGATGGTTCGTAATCTCGGTCTTGGTTATCATAATATTTATGAATGTTAAAATGACTACATCTTATATTATGGTGATAATGGGTCATTGGATAGTTTTCCTACATGTGGTAAATCTTGGTGTAAAGAAGATAAACTAAGGATATTTGCATTTATTATTGTAAAATAGTTGAGATATTTTCCACTCACACCCATATTACAACATTTATTTATTTCTCATAACACAACATCATTGATGTCATGGAAGAAGAAAAATATTTCAACCGTTAAGAACGTAAATCATCCATGTGATGGTGATTCATGGAAGCATTTTGACCAAGTGCGTCCGTCATTTTCTTTAAAATCCTGGAACATGTGATGGGTTCTTTCTACTGATTGTTTCTTTTCATTTGGTTCTTACGATGGTCTGTATTCATGTTGGCATGTCTTTATAACTCTGTACAATTTAACTCCATGGAATTTGATGAGGGAGCAATATATATTTTAGACCTTATTAATTCATGGTCATCCAAAAATAAATATTTATGTTTATTTTAAACCATTGATTGTTGAGTTAAATTCACCATGGAGTAATGGTGTAAGAACATATGATGATCCTGTGAAATAGAACATCCTACTAAAGGCTACATTGAAGAGGACAATTAGTGACATCCTATTATATGGAATGTTATCTAGATGGAATACACATTGTAAAAAATCATTTCTATAATATATGGTAGATAAAAAAGCATTCATGCTCATAAATGGAAGAAAACGTTGTTTTTTTGACTACCATAGAAAATTCCTTCCAACCGATCAACCGTTTCAAAGAAACAAATATCATTTCAGAAAAATAACTGTTGAAATAGACGGGCCTCCAACAATGATCTCAGGTATAGAGTTAAAATAAATTATCTCTTCATTAACACCCACTATATTTGGATCAATAATAAAACAACAAAAAGTTTATGTTTTTTAAAAAGATCAAAATTGGATAAAGTGAATCATTTTTTTGGGATTTTCTATTTTTTGATTTTTTGGTTTGTCGCATGTTGGATATGACGCATATTGAGAAGAACAATTTTTATAATTTATCTTATACAATTTTGGATACACCAGGTGAGACCAATGATAATGTAAAATCATGATTAGATCTTTAAAAAATTTGCAAGGGACTAAAACATGAATTGATTTAAAAATTCAGATCATATAAGTTAATAAAGACAAAAGAAGCTTATACATGGTGCAAAGATAGTTGTTTATTATTTTTTAGTGGATTACTAATTTGAGACATCTAGATGGTAATTCTTCCAATTTGGACTAATGTGCCTGAAATGGTCATTTTATAGGATAGAAAGGTCATGACTATAATGTTTTATTGGAAATACTTCTACATATTTGATTAAGAGGTTTGTTAAATCCTGTAATGTGGGATTCACCTATATATATTTGATATTTTCTTCAAGACATTTGTGCATTGACAACAGACTATGATGTAGTAAAAAAATTTTAAGAAGATATCATTTTAATTTTATGTAAACTGGAATAAATCTTCCCACCGGCTTTGTTTGACTTAATGGAACATTTGATATTAAAATTCCAACATTAAAAAATATGTGGAGGTTTGGTATAGTTCTTCTAGATATACCAATTCAAGATATGTATGCAAAATTTGATGAAAACAATACGTAATAAATCATCAGTAGAATGGTCAATTGCAGAATCTTTTTTATAAGAGGATTTTTTGGTGTTTTTACATTCAAACTAAATGTCCCTCAAAACACAGCTATGTGGGACATAATTATGGATATGTTAACGATGACATGAGAAATCAATTATAATTTTTCTATTATCCCGAACTTGGCTTCAGTGGAGTTCATAAATGATGGATTTCAGATGATTAACATCACTGAGCGTATACATATATTTTTCTTAACTCCGAAGAAAAAACACCATTTGTACTATGAGTTCTCCTATCACTTATTCAATAATTTTTGTAATAATACACTAATATTATTTTATTTGTAGGTTATATGATAGTCATATCAAAAAAATGATTCCACAATTTACAATAGTAACTCTTGAAGAACGTCCCGAAAAGAAATTTTCCTACTGGTTTCAGAAACTAGTAATAGAAATTATTTTTAATTCCATTTAAAAAAATAAATTTAAAACATGATATAGTGATTATTGATTTAAAAATTTACAGGTATCTCAACATGATGATAATATTTGTAATAATTTATATGTATTGAGTAACCCACCATTCAAAATGGTTAAAATGAATATGTTGGGAATGATTATCGGTTTCATAAACATTTATATAGGGAATCAAAAAATAGTGAATAGGGGTGTTTTCTTGGGAGGATCTCATCATAGAGAAACTGAAGTTTACTCTTATGACATGCTGGATGAAATCATTGAACAGTTTTATTTGGTTAAACATTACATAACGATGTTTAAATGTTGGTGATTGGATACTGAGAGAGGCTTGTGGGTTCATCTGATCAATGGAATCGTTGATATTTATTATAAAATTCGTCTTCTTGTAAATGAAACAGTTTTATTAGATCAATATGAACTTCAAATATCATTTGAAAATTAATTTTCTACTTCAAAAGAGTTGTGTGATTTTTGGAGCATAAGAAAAATTATGTCACGAGAGAATCAGTTTACTGAATGTGAATGTTGTTCCACTGATGTGAAAGAAATTGATTTTTTTCAAGAGACTTCTATGAATACATCTTTTTCATGGATATATAGGAATATCATTGATGACACCCCACAGTTAAGGGACGATGGTGTCAAGGATGTTAATGATGTTACAATAGAAATTGAAATTGAAATTGATGATGAAACCGAAACTATTATAGAAATTGATGCTGCTAAGGAGGAAGATGAATACATTGACATAGATATCTATGAATATGAGGTTGAATATGGACATTAACACAATTAAATTGTGTTTATAATAATATATAATATATATCTATATATAATAGTTGTTTTCAACAAATTTCTAACAACTGTCACTTCATGTTTCTGATGGAAGAAGATATGTATCGTCTGTTTCAGAAGGCTGATCAACCTTTGCATGAGAAGGATGCTAGATCAGATAACCCTCAGATTGTTGGTGGTCCTGGGAGCATTCAGAGGGGGTGAGCTCTTTCCTGGATGTTGATTGTCGACCCCATCCCCGAGCAACGTCCATGTCTTTGGTTTGATCCACTCGTGTAGATGTATGTTCACCTGTGTATTTTATGTAGTTTTCATTAATTTAATTATATTATATTTTTTGATTAATTTTCATTTTTCTTAAAATATTTAAATAAATAGTGGTTAGATAGGGGAGTGATATATTGTGTAATTATGTTTCTAAAGCATTGGTTTCATGTGATCAAATACCAATTGATGTTCAATAGTGCATGTTCGAGCATTGGCTGGAATGTAAATAAATAATATTTGTATTGAAATCAATTTAATTAATAATGTGATATTATAGATTATTTGTAGGGTTTATGGTATCCAATTGATGAGATAATGTGTGAGGCGATCTGGAATCCTTGGTAAAGATCTATGTGTTCACATTGCTCTTATTTTTTTCACAATTTGAAAAGAAAATAAATGAAGAAAGTAGGAGACGTAGAGTTTAATGAGCCATGTTTCAAGACCTGGCTAGATTATATTTCATATCAGGTTTGGGAAGGATTATGTACACACAAGTTGAGTGGGTAGTTTTATATTAGATCATTAGTAGGTCAGAAAAATCAGGGGAGTCAGGAGGTGACACATCGATTCAGTAGTCAAACATTTAGTACACATATGGAGCATATGGTAAGTACATTTTTTTAAATATTTTATATAGAATTAAATATAAATGGTTTATTTTATATTCATATAGGAAGTGGCACAACCTGATTTTATAGAGTACATCATTTATAGGGGGATGTATAGTGTTCTAGCCACTGGATAGTTTAGAGGTGCTCGCCAGTGTCAGATTGTTGTCACTATAGTTCTTTTGGGTTTTAAATTTAACTAAAAATAATTTTTTAACTATTTTAATTTTAAATGGAAATAGATGGAGTTGTATGAGGTCGAGAATTCTTAGAAACATAGTGAGAGTCAGGAAGATATAGATTGTAAGACCAGTGCCCACGATTTGATGAGGCAGTTTTGATGAAGGAGTCCCAGTATGCCTTCATGAAAGGACGAGTAGTTTGTATCAACTCTCTATTGAACCGATGGGTTTGGTGGAACCTCTGTGACGTTAACATCTGGCTCAAGAGGGGGTTACAAATATTCATCGTCATCTCATTAACAGTATCAGGGGTATCTGCGAGCTTAGAGTTATCATATCAAGACTATGCATTGGGAGTTGGAGAAGATGTGTTAGTAGAAGTAGAAGCATCTAGAAAAGTTCATATAACAACAGTAGCAGCAATAGTAGGAGATGCAGGATAAGACACATCGATGAATACATCACCAGGATCATGAGAAGATAGAGTATGTGCGACATTTGTCTCATAGTTTAATGATGTAGTTCCCTTCACCATATCCTCCTGCCCCTCCAAACGACCACCCCCCTTATAGATTTATTATTATATTTTAATGTAATATTTTTCTATAAAATTTAAAATTTCTGTTTTTAAATATTTTTTTATATTGTTGTGAATATTAATGTTTTTATTATTTATTTAGTTTATTTATTATATTTATTATTTTCTATATATTTAAATTTTTGGGATTGCTGACATCTTTAATATATTACTAATATTAATATTAATATTTCATTTATATTATTATTATATTATTATTATTATTAATATTATTTTATAAATTATTTTATGATATTAATAATATTATTATTATTAACATTATATCATTAGTAATAAAAGATTTTATTTAATATATTTTGTTTATTTTTATGTACTATTTTTGATGGTCTATCACAGATGAATTTTAAAAAAATTGGGAAAACTATTTGCTACAGGTGGCTGGGGCGTCACATTATGTTTTTTTACAATCTCAATGAACATATTTGTGATGATACAAAGAATCATAAATAATAATTACCTCTTACGACAGACTATCGCAACAGGTAATAATTTCGAAACCATTTTCCTCAACATGCCATTGGTGACGAGAAGTCATCGCAAATATCCATTTTTCCAATATGGTTTTTTAGTCAAGATGCACTAGAATCAAATTATAATGGATCACATAATAAAAAAAGTATTTAAAAATATTCTTCTTGACTTTTGAAATTACCTAGATCCACAATGTTTATGAAAATATAAGACAAATCCACAAGTAAATAAACCATCATATGATAATAAACTACATTAGTTCCCAATATTATACAGAAATAACTAATGTTCCACATACATCATTGGGTAGATAACTATCCATAAAGTTCCACAAAATATTATAGACTTGTATTGAAGACAAAAAATAAAAATGATTTTATTACATAATCTTCCAATATTAATTCAACATTTATATTTGAATAACATCAATTGCTCTTAATGTATCACTCCAAAATATAATTTTCCTAATAATATGACACATAAGATTTTTTAATCATTTCTATAATACACCTGAATTACCTTAAATACACAATAAAATAATATATGATTCTAATATTTAATTAAACCTATATTCCTCAAATAAAATCTCACTCTATAATAGTTAATGTAATCCTATAATGCTCCATAATATTATAATGACCTTATTCGGAAAATAAAATTAATTACCTAATCACTAAATCAATTCCCAATCCCATGTTTGTCAATACAGTAAAACATATGATTCCAAAATGAGTACAATGATTAAATTTTAGATAATTTAAATAATGTAAAAAATACCATACGAACCTAGAAATCATGTTGTGAAGTGTTAGGATATTCCCCATCGTTTCCATTTGGTTGGGAGTTTAAAACATTTAGACTATCCGGATGTGATGAGTTGTCACTCGTCCTATGAGTTGTCCATTTAATAATACTATAATCCTTATAACATTACCAAAAGTTTGAGAAAAAACTTCAGAAACATCCTTAACATATTCAATATTAATTAATTTTCTAACATCCATGTTATCCCATAAGTTTAATTAGGCATAAAAAATGTAATATTCCATAATTACAGCAAAATAAAAAACCACATAAACCCAAAATGTTTTATATACATTTAAAAAAAATTCAAAAACATAAAAAAAATTTCTTCATAGAATTACTATTCAACATGAAAAGAAGAAGGTTTATATATACCTAAAATATCTATCAAAACTCAATAAAAGTATCCCAATATACTGTCATTGTCAAAGGAGTATTAATGATTTTATTCTTATGACTATCCTTAAATTGACTACTAAATATTAAATATTTAATGTAGAAAGCATAATCACTTATCATTATTCAAAACACCTTAACCATACTTCTACATTTTATTACTTAATTCATACTTACAATAAAAGAATTTACGAAACATGTCCAAAGATTAAAAAATATCAATTCATAATATATGAAATTAACCATACAATTTTAATTTCACTTGCAGTTTCATCATCTTCAAATGTAATGGAATTTTGTTTTACTAAAGAATTATCAGTATGATATTTATTATCCCATTCATGATCCTTTCCCATAGACAATAGATTTTCATAATGACCATTCTCTCCATATTAAGAACATTTAATTGTTATCTTGTGAATAGATTTTTTACCCTTCATAGAGTAAATTAAATGATTAAATATTCATTGGAATAATATTTCATTATGACATCCCATACCACTTCTAAAATGTCTTCATAAAATTTTTTGACATTTTCCATGGTTTTTCATTCCATATTCAGAACACATATGTTAGTGAATACTTTTAACTTTATTATCTTTGGAACATAATCTTCTTGGGATATCTACTTCTCTATTATTTTATGACTTGAGAAAGGAACCTAGGATTAGTCTGTTAATAATAACTCTGGATATCTAGTTAATAATAATCATTTCCCTTTCAAACAACCACCAAATTTTCCTTCACACCCAAAATTACATCGGTTCTTTTCTGGATCCATGCCATTACTAGAACTAAAAAGGTTAGTGTGGGAATATTAATAAAATAATAATATACATCTTATGATGATGATAATCACTAATATAACATTATTCATGTTTTCTAGACCTTTTTTGAATTATCAATAATAACTATAATTATCCCCAACAAACAAACAACTATTGTTATATAAGATTTCTAACTTTCTCTTAAATAACCTCCCAACTGCTAATGTTTTACAAACCCTTTCTCTAATAACCAATAAATGTACTTATCCTTAAACCTTATATATTCTAGTAACTTTAATATCAAATTCACAACTTTACATTATAAAAGATATTTTAGGATTAGAGTTTTAGAGAGTTAGGTCTTAACTATTACATTATAGTCTTATATATTAAAATGCGTACACTTCTTCCATATATCCATTTTTTACAAATAATATAATAAAAAATGTCTTACATTCATGAAAAATATTCATGGATTTCAAAATGACTTCTTATATTCCACTACTCATCTTTCAACAATATGGAATTTATTTTTTAAATAACGTATGAGCCCCAAATGATTAGTAAGGTACATAAAAAGAAAAATTCTTTTTGTCCAGTGATAAACATAAACACCTATGAAAAAAAAACAGTTTCTAAAAACATATTATTTAACAAGAAAAGATAATAACTTATACTTTAAAAAATAATTTTCTTACCTTTTAAAATCAAATTATATACATGAAAACTCATTATCATGCTTGAAAAAGTCATTTAGGGGTTATGGGACTTTGTCCTTTTAAAACACATAAAAAACATTATAATTAGAATAAGAACATAGATCCGTTCAAATATTATTATCTAGAGAACCTAATAATTACCGAATGACATAGAGTGTTTTTTGGGTTCAACCATCAAATAAGGTACAATGAGATCAACCTAAGATATCCGGGTACACCCATCCTATAAGCTATATTTGGTTCACCTGTGAGGTATAATAGGGGTCAAACATTAATAAAAATCTTTGATGAACCATATTATTAATAATACACTTAAAATATAATTTAAACCCATGTGAAATATTTGATATATCCAAATATAATTTCTTATTAAATAACCATTTCCAAAACAAAAATTCTTAGACCAAGTGATAAAGGGAGTTTCATTAAAGATAATATAGAGGCTTTTAGAGGATTCAAAATATCAAATAATAGTTATGATGGATGGAAGTGTTGTTATTTTTTTATAAAATAATATCGAACACCCCATTATACCATTTGTTCAATTAAGTAAAACATAAAATAAAATATTTCCTTTTGTAAATCAATGAATGAATGTAAAATAAAATCATTTATTAAAATCTACAAAATGCTCACAAAAAGATGAACTTTTTTTATTTGAAAATAAATATGACAAAATATAAATGAAACCTAAATGTATGGCGTCATGACCGCCTCCCCACAAAGTGTACCCCTCCTGGGAAGGCAAAGTGAGAAGGGAGATAATGACCCCCGAGTCCCACCTCCAGAAGGCCCCGGGTTGGCGACTAGCATTGAGGGTATAGTAAAAACACAAATGGGAGCCATTACCCTCTAAAAGAACACATGCGGAAGAGAGAAAAAAGATAGAAACCAATAAAATCAAGCTCTGAAATAGAATATAAAAGAACCAAAGTGCATATATGAAATGTCCTCCAGAAGTACTGCAACTGGAAGAGAAAACTGCAAGTACCCAAAGTAAGTAAAACATCAGTAACCACCATCCCGAACAGCTCCTGCAACCCCAAGCTAGTAAACACCATCCTGACCTCCAACCTTCTCCAAGTGACCTGAAAAACAGTTTATATATATATAGGGTTAGTATAACAGTATAATAAGTAGGATCATCCCTGAAGTTTCTCATGAAAATGTAAAGAGAGCATGCTAAAGCATAGTGAGCAACAAGTAAAACTAACACATTACCTAAGCTGGTATACCAAGTTCCCAACCACACCATGGATACTCTCACCAAACAACTCATACAAGAATATAACATATAGTAAATAATATCAAGGGTACCCCTGTACTACTTCCCCACTGGTTTTCTGCTTTTCCCCAACGTCGAACGTCCGAAGCATCTGTCTCCAAAAGGCTTGCCCGCAGTCACCTGGGCGAAGCACCACACTGTGCATCTCGTGCAAAAAAAAATACTCACCCACAGACACTTGGAAAAAGAACCACAAAATCCTCACAACCAAAAGTAACCAAGTAGATTCTAGGAGCCACCACAGCTCGCATAACGTGTATCAAATGTCAGGTATTATACATCAAGCCATTACATCCCATACACCAAGTAAAGATCCTCAAGCCATCACAACCTAGAAACGTTACACCTATAGTATTCCATAGGATACTATATCCATAATATATGTGTGTGAATAACCACAATCCATTACAACCCTCTACACACATATATGGGAAAAAACCCGTTGTGATTACCAGCACAAGTATCTACCAAGATAAGAGAGCAGTGCCAAAGGGGGTAGTTAGCCATTCACCATCCAATCAGAATGTTGGGGAAAACACCCCCTAGGGATCAGAATCCCCAGGGTTTCAGTTTCCCTTACTGACATGGTGGAGTATCATATAGAAACACAAAGTACAGAATATACTACGTCTCACAACCACACTATGGGCATAACCTAGTCTTAGACACCACTACAGATAATGTCTCTCAGACTCCAGGCTGCTACTTCTAAGACTAAGTATCCTATAATCATACAACCATTTAAATAACTTTATTAGATTACTTCATTCCCTTTTTCTTTTCAGTCCCACATTACGTTAATTAATTCATTAAACATTAGTTAACCATGAACCATTCTACATTAGAATTCATTAGCATCACCCCCAAATTCCACTTCCCCTTTAATATTATAGCATCATCATTATGTTCCAGTGAACTCCAACCCTAAGGGTTAACACCATTTATTCAAACATTCATTACAGAAACACTTTCCAATATTCTCAGGCATTCTAGAAAATCATTCTATGATACTAACAGAAAGGGGATCAACACTGTGATTAGATGTACTACCCATCAAGTCTTTACCTCCTATAGAAATAGCGTAGACCCATTCCCCCTTGAGAAGCTAAACATGGAAATCATGTGGCATACCCCATGTGTCTTTGCCTCTTTCGGAAGAAGGGTAAGCAAGACCAGCTTCCTTGAGCAGTGGGGAAAAGTAAAGCAGATAATCAACCAAAGAACCAACAAGAATCAACAATCAAATCCATTCTATTCCATCAACCCTGGTGTCCTCCCTGAAACCCAAACGCATAAACCGATGCATCTCACCACTGTAGGTGTCATCCGCTGCCACAACCAAAAAGACTCTATGCCCCCACATATCACAACAACCCTCCAGGGTCACGTCTCAACACAAGCAGCAGGAAAATACACCATCACATCAATTGGGCTATGGATCATTAACAAACAAGAGGGTAACTCAGAACCCTTCAAAGAATTATCAAATAATGAAATTCTATGATCCATCTTGAATTAACAAATTTATAAATCGTTGATTCCAACATTGGGAAACCTAACCAGTAAGCTATCACAAATGATTAAACATTATTACTACGCCAATATGATTAACATAAAATTACAAAAAGAACCATATTAGTACTCATGCCTATTTATCATTATCCAAAAAATTATCAATTAATCCCGGTTTATGTTCTTTACTGATTTCCATCAAGTACAAACAGATAAGCAAAGCAAGCGTAGATATCACACTATCTAAAAAACAAGAGAAAATATCATATGATTGATAACAATTTCTTAAACCGACTCAAAATATTTATTATGTCAATTCTATTGTCATATAGTGGGATTAAACATGCTAATAATACAGTTTCACATAAAATAAATAGGTGCAACGAATCCCCTACCTCAATGGTTTTTGACAAAAACCCCAACAAACGAAGAACACACAAGAAAGACTAGATGATTCTCCAAGAATCCTCCTTAGATCTCTCGACCTAACACAATCAAGACCAAAACTCATCATATTTGGTGTCTACATTGTTATATCTACCCATAATGGACGTATATAAAAGAAACCGAGAGAAGAGGGGAAGTAGATTCAAGTGGATCTAAGAAAATGATCAAGAACGAAGAAGAATGGAGAAGAGTGATCACATACCTCAAGAAACTGGCTTTGATTGGCCAAGAGAAGCCTTCAGATCACCTCCAAAATGATTGGGAGAGGCTCTTCTACCTCCAAGGGAGGGTAATCTCGAGTTATGACTGTTACGGAGCTTAAACCAGCATGTTAGTGGAAAAATAGTTGAGATCCACAATTTTAGGATCTAGTTTATGTGCCTGCATGGTTTTCTAACACGGTTAGACAAACTGTGATCTAACCATGTGGTCAGTACTGCCTCGTCAAACACCCCTCGCAGGGTTAGGCCTCATGGTTAGACAAACCATGCGCTAACTGTGCATTATCCACTGCCTCCAACATTAAGTATGCATGGTATGGCTGCAGGGTTTAGAAAACCGTGCGCAACCCATGCTAAATCTGCTGCCCTTTAATTTTCCTTAAAGATTCACCCAACGCACCCCATGTCACTACTCTAATACAATGTTAGTTAGAAATAGAAAAAGTACCTATGTACGTAATGTGATGTAATAGTTCACAACTGACTATTGTTGAAAAAGTTCATCAAAAAAGAAGATTTTGGAAAAGGATTGGGGATAAGTTACCTTGACCTCTCGAAACACCCCTAACACCACTCTTCCATAATGTAATGGATTGGAGAGGTCTGGGCCAGTACATCAGATACCTCTCAAAAAATTCTTGTCCTCGAGAATCAAAAACCCACTCAAATAGAAAATAAAACAGGGTCTGAACAACCACCCACCGAGATACCTATAAAAAGAGAGAAATCCACCAAAAACAAAAAAAGGAGCAATATCATAAGCATTAAAGTTTCATAACCACAAAAGCTACATCTGTACATGAAAAGAGTTAAACATCAAACAACTCTGGGTACTAAGCACGTATCTGTGACTCACGTTCCTAGGTACTCTCTTCCAAGCCACCGTGTGACCATAAGAGATAAAATAAAGGAATAGAATGACCGCACAACACCTTATATTTGCAGTCTTCGATCTTTATAGGTCGCTCCACAAAGGTTCCATCATCATCAACATTTATCTCTCCCCAATCGATGATTTGAGAGTCGTCATGAATATAACGAAAAAGCTGTGATTCATGGAGAACATCTTGTATCCGACTCAACTGTGCAGAAAGTGATACTTGATAAGCCACAACTCCAATACGAGCTAACACCTTTAAAGGTCCCACAAACTAGGGAGAAAGCTTAATTCCATAACCAAACCTTCACTGCCCATGACGGGGAGTCACCTTCAGAAACACATGATCCCCAACATTAAACTCTAAGGGTCTCCTTCATTGATCGGCATATGATTTCTGATGATCTTGCGCTGTCTTCATCATCTCACGAATCACCTGAACCATCTCTGTTGTATTTTTTACTAGTTTCGGTCTGAGAATTGCTGACTCTACAACCCCAGTCTAGCACAACGGAGAACGGTAAGGCCGACCATACAAGGCTTCAAACGGTACCATACTGATGGTGGAGTGAAAACTATTATTGTAAGAGAACTCCACCAAGGATAAGTTCCTCATCAATGAGTCTCTGAAATCAATAACACAAGAGCGTAAAATGTATTCAAGAGTCTGGATGGTTCGCTCTGTCTGACCATCCATTTGAAGATGAAAAGCAGTGCTAAGGCATAGTTGAGAACCGAAAGCATGTTGGAGACCTCTCCACACCCTGGAGGTAAAATGAAGATCATGATTAGTAATGATCGTCTTTGGGACTCCATGAAGTCTCACCACCTCCTCTAGATACTAACTCGACAAAACATCCACTGAGCTTGACACCTTGATTGCTATGAAGTGGGCCAATTTTGTTAAACGGTCCACTACCACCCAAATAGAATAATGTCCTCCTGGAGATCAAGGTATACCAGTAACTATGTACATTTAGATGTCCTCCCACTTCTTATGAGGAATATCTAATGGCTGGAGATGACCCCCAGGAACACAGTGTTCGACCATCACCTTCTGAAAAACTAAACATTGAGACACAACCTCTGCAACCGCACGCTTCAGTCCATACCACCAAAACTGACTCCTCAAGACTTGGTACATCTTTTTCACGCCAGGATGTACCACTAATGGTTAACTATGGAACACTCTGAGAACCATCTCACACATCCTCAAGGGAACAAAAAGTCTTCCATGATACAAAACTCGGTTTTGTTCATCTTTAGTCCAACCATCCGGTGCCTCACCACAAACATCTCAGTCTCTCCAGACCTCCACCTCTAGATCTACCAACTGCGGCTCTTCTTCATTCTGCATTAGGGATGACTGTACCGTCATCTGAAAAAGATAGCCTATACCCCCAACTTCTCCCATATAGAGATGTAAGGATGAAACTTCTTCCATTACTCTCCAGGAATCTCCAGATTCACGCACAGCATCACTACGTATCTTTCGGCGCAGCGCATCAGCTACATCATTGCCCTTTCCAGGTGTATATTCTATTTCAAAGTCATATTCCTACAAGAACTCCATCCACCGATGCTATTGTAAGTTTAAGTCACATAGGTAGAAAACATACCTCAATCTCTTATGATCTGTGAAAACCACAAAGCACTCACCAATGAGGTAATGTCTCCACTACTTCAGAGCAAACACCACGGCTGCTAACTCAAGATAATGGGTGGCATAGGTGAATTCATGGGGACGTAACTGCTGAGACCCATAAGAATCAACTGAGCTATGTTGCAGGAGAACACAGCCTAACCCCAGATGTGAAGAATCATAGAAAACATCAAACTAAACTTCTTCAGCTGAAAGATAATGGACTGGAGCACTTACTAACTTCTCCTTTAGATACTCGAAAGATTCCTGGCACTGATCAGTCCATATGAATGACTGATCCTTCCTGTTCAAAGATGTTAGAGGGGTTCAAACTCATGATAAATTGGCTTCTAACCTCATGTAGTACCCTAAGAGGCCAAGGAAACTTCACACCTCTAACACTGCCTTGGGGGATGCCCAAGACACAACTACTTCAATCTTAGATGGATCCACAACTAATACCTGTTGGGACACAACTTTCTCCAAGAAATGGACTTCTCAATCCCAAAACTCACACTTAGAAAACTTCCCAAATAGATGATATTGATGAAGGACTCCCAAAACGGCTTGTAGGTGCTCATCATGCTCCTCTTCGGATGTAGAGTACACATAGATTTCGTCGATTAAAACTACCTCGAACTTGTCCAGGAACTCTCGGAACCCAGTATTCATCAATCCCATGAATACAGCTGGAGAATTCATCATGCCAAACATCATTACAAAGAACTCATAATTCCCATAATGACAACAAAAAATAGTCTTCGGGATATCATCATCCTTTACATGAATCTGATGATATACTTACCACATGTTGATCTTTGAGAACCAACTTGAACCCTTTAGTTGATCAAATAATTCATCAATTCATATAAGAGGATAGCGATTCATTATTGTCACTTTGTTTAAGTGACGATAATTGACACACAATCGCAAACTGCCATCGACCATCTTTATGAACAAAACTGGTGCACCCCACTGTGACACACTCTGCCGAACAAAACCACAATGTAACAGACCATCAAGCTGTATACACAGCTCTCCTAACTCAGAAGGGGCCATCCTATATGGAGACACTGAGATGAGAGTTTCCCCTGGCTATAGTTCGACACCAAACTCGATCTCTCTTCATGGGGGTAATGCTACGACATCTTCTGGAAGACATCCGGGTACTCCTCCATGATAGTAATAAACACAAAATACTGAACCTCTGAAGAACTCAGCATCATCTCAGCCATCATAGATGATAAGGATGGAATGTGCCTATGACCCATGAAAGGGTCTCTCTCACCAACAAACACCACTTTCCCTCCATCTTCACCAATGAAGATGGCCCTTTTCCTAAAGCAATCCATGATAGCCTCCACCAAATACAACCAATCCATAACGAGGATGACATCATATGGTTGTATTCATAAACATAGAAAATCACTTCAAAAGCGGTGTTTCCCCAATACTATCTCACAGTATCTGAATAGTTCAAACTAGTCTGCTCGACCTCCAACTGGAGTAATCAATGCCAAGGGAACTGGAAGCCTCTCTACCTCAAGTCCCAATGCATGGACAAGGGTAGGTGATATGAAGGAGTGTGTGGTTCCTGAATGAAACAAGGCATACACCAAGGTATAAAACAAGAAAAGGGTACCTAAAATGATGTCTGGCTCACCAGGAGCTGGAAACGCTAGAGCATGATGCTGACCACGACCTCCTCCACGACCTCTCTGACCCTGATGATGACCACCATCACAGCCGCAATTTGCTCTCTGAGGATGGGGAGTGTCATGAGGCAGTCCTCTACCATCCCCATATACCCTCTGCGGATCTAAAGATGGTGCAACTGTCTGCTGCTACCTCGGTTAGAATTGCCTCAACGGAGGAACCTAGAGCATAACGCTCGGTGCACGATGACTGTTCTGAATTGTCGGGCACTCCCACGGCTGATGGAAATGACCACAACAACAGAAACAAGTGCCTGATCCCTTGGTATAAGCCTGAGAGTTGCTGCCTTTAGGGAAATGAGAAGTTAAGGGATGGGACCTACACCCGGCTGAAAGAAAACTTTTCAGCCCTGAAAAATGGGAACCCCGAACCACAGATCTGCTTCATGAGGGATCATGATGATCCCCCTCTCATGATGATCTGGTCCTGGACAAAGTCCTCTCGAAAACCTCTTCCCTTACCAGCTCCTCTAGATATTTCTTCAGCATAAATTGGGTGACCTGGCGCTGGATCTCTGGATGCAATGCCTCCTCGAAATGCCTCACCCTGGCCTCTTCATCTGGTAAAAGGTCTGAAGCATATTGTGTAAGGTTCCTGAAATTGATTTGAAACTCTAAAACAGTAGATCTCCGCTGTCGAAGGGTAAGAAGCTCTTGGCGACTGGACGCCTTCACAGTCAATGAATGGAACTCGACCCTAAACTTGTCTTAGATATCCTCCCATGAGATCACAGACTCTTCATGATCCCCGAGGATCCAGAACCACCACTACCTTGCTCCTCCATACAACATATTCATAGTTACGGACACCTGATGATCCTTCTGAGCACAGATCGAACTGAAGCCTATCTTAACTTCCTCCAACCAGTCCTCCATGAATACATCTGAAACGGATCCCTCGTACTTCTATAGACTCTGGTGCTGAAACTCTCGGATTGTCTTCCTCCAAATGTCAAGGTCGTCATCCTAAACCATGCGCCGGCAAGTTGGAACATCCTAATGAACATTTTATGGGCAAACCTGAAGAGGACGTCGACCTGAAGCCATTCCTATAAAATAACAAACCATTAGAGCTCCTAAACATAGAATATGGAAGACTCAACATTAATTAATTAATTAATTTCATTTATTCATTTTTGGTTAACCTATCCCAAGGTCCACCTATTCAAACACAGGCACAAAGAAGGATGATGCATGATCCTTTCCTTGGTCTCTACCCTACAAATAACATCACCTTGTTTAGTAGACATTGTAAACTTAAAGGTCCATACATCAGATCATATGGGGCCCTAGACGCCGATCTCTCAACCGGTCTCCAGTGTTTACCTCACTTGCTAAACATGAATGACACCGTTGTCCTACCAACCCATGCAACCTCACATGTTCCTAACTCCAAACTCCACCCTATCCCTCAACTAGAGCCCTGATACCACTCTATCACGACCCCCTTCCCACAAAGTGTAACCCTCTTGCGCTGGCAATGTGAGAAAGGAGATAATGACCCCTGAGTCCCGCCTCCAGTGGGACCTCGGTTGGCGACTAGCACTGAGGGTATTGTAAACACACAAATGGGAGGCATTACCCTCTTAGAGAACACATGAAGAAGAGAGAGATAAGATAGACACCAATAAACTCATACTTTAAAATGGAATATAGAAGTACCCATGTTCATATATGAAATGTTATGAAAAAGTACTACAACTGGAGGGGAAAACTGCATGTACCCAAAAGAATGTAAAACAACAGTAACCACAAGCCCGAATAGCTCATGCAACCCCAAGTTAGTAAAAACTAGCCAGACCTCCAACCTTCTCCAAGTGACATGAAAATTAGTTTATATATATATAGGGTGAGTATAATAGTATACTCAGTTGGATCCTCCCCGAAGCCTCTCTTGAAAAAGTAAAGAGAGAATGCTATAGCATAGTGAGCAACAAGTGAAACTAACTCGTTACAGAAGTAGGTATACTATGTTCCCAACCTCACCATGGATACTCTCACGAAGTTAAACATACAAGAATATATAATATAGTAAATAATATCAAGGGTAATCTGATACTACTTCCCCACTATTTTTCCACTTTTCCCCAACGTCACACGTCTTGAGTATCTCTCTCCAAAAGGCTTTCCCGTAGACACCTGGGCGAAGCACCTCACTATGCACCTCGTTCAACACAAAGGGTTTCCCACAGACACCAGGGTGAATCAACACACCATCTTCACAACAAAAAGTAACCAGGTAGATTCCGGGTGCCACCACAGCTCGCATAACGTGTATCATACGTCGGGTATTATACGTCAAGCCATTACAACCCATACACTGAGTAAGGATCCTCAATCCATCATAGCTTATACATGTTACACCTATAGTAGTCCGTAGTATACTCTATCTAGAATATATGTGTGTCAATAACCACAAGACATTAAATCCCTCTACACACATACATGTGGAAACTAACCGTTGTGCTTACCAGCACAAGTATCTACCAAGATACGAGAGCGAGGCCAAAGGTGGTAGTCAACCATTCACCCTCCCATCAGAATGATGGGGAAAGCACCCCCACAGGGCTCAAAATCCCCAGTGTGTCAGTTTACCTTAATTACAGGGTGGAGTAGCGTATCGAAACACAAAAAGTACAGAATATACTATATCTCACAACCACACTAGGGGAATAACCTAGTCTTAGACACCACTTCAGCTAACGTCTCTCAGACTCTAGGCTGATACATCTAAGACTTGGTATCCTATATGCATACAACCATTTATAGAACTTTATTATTTTACTTCATTCGATTTTTTTTAGTTCCACTTTACATTAATTAATTCATTAAACATTAATTAACCATGAACCATTCCACATTAAACATCATTAACATCACACCCAAAGTCCACTTCCCCTTTAATATTATATCCTCAGCATTATGTACCAGCAAACTCCAACCCCAAGGGCCAACACCATTTATTCAAACATTCATTATAGAAACACTTTCCCATATTCCCAGGAATTCTTGAAAATCATTCTATCCTACTAACACAAAGGGGCTCAACACAGTGAGTAGATGTAATACCCATTGATTCTTTTCCGACTATAGCAAGAGCGTAGACCCATTCCCCCTTGAGAAGATAAACACGAAAAGCATGTGGCATACCCTGCGTGTCTTCGTCCCTTTCGGAAGAAGGGTAAGCAAGAACAGCTACCTTGAGCTGTGGGGGAAAGTAAAAAAGATAATCAACCAAAGAACCAACAAGCTTCCAACAATCACATACATCCCATTCCATCAGCCCTGGTGTCCTCCCCAACACCCACATGCATAAATAGATGCAGTTGTCCACTCTAGGCCTCATTCACTGCCACAACCAAAAGACCTCTATGCCCCCACATATCACAACACACCTCTAGGGTCACGTCTCAACACAAGCAGTAGGAAAAAAAACCATCACATCAATTAGGCTATGGCCCTTTAACAAACAATAGGGTAACTCAGAACCCTTCAAAGAATTATCAAACAATAAAATTCTTTAATCCTTTTTGAATTAACAGATTTATAAATCGTTGGTTTCAACATTGGGAAACCGAACCAGTAAGCTATCACAAATGATTAAACATGCTTACTACGCCAATATGATTAACATCAAATTACAAAAAGTATGAGATTCATTTTCATGCCTCTTTATCATTTGAAAAAAAATTATCAATTAATCCTGGTTTACGTTCTTTACCTATTTCCATCAAGAACGAAGACCTAAGCAAAGCAAGCGTAGATATCACACTATCTAGAAAAACAAGAGGCAATAACATACGATCGATAAAAATTTATTAACCCGGTTCAAAATATTTATTATGTAAAATCCATTGTCATATTGTGGGATTAAACATGCTAATAATATAGTCACATGTAAAAGGAAGCAACGAATCACCTACCTCAAGGGCTTTTGATGAAAACCCCAAAAAACGATGAACACACAAGAAAGCTGGGTTGATTCTCCAAAAATCCTCCTTAGATCTCCCCTCCTAACACATCCAAGACCAAAAAACATCATATTTTGCATCGAAACATTTAGATCTACCCATAACGGGCGTAGATCTAAGAAACCGAGAAAATTGAGGAAGTAGATTCATGTGGATCTAAGAAACCGATCATGAACGAAGAAGAAATAACACATACCTCAAGAAACCGGCTTCGATTCACCAAGAGAAGAATTTATATTGCATCCAAAATCCATGGGAGAGGATATTCAACCTTCAAGGGAAGGTAATACTGAGTTACGGACACTTAGGAGCTTAAACAAGCAAGTTAGAGGCAAAATGGTTGAGATCAACAATTTTAGTATCTATTTTATGTTCCAGCATTGTTTGCTTGCACGATTAGTCAAACCGTGCGCTCACGATGTGGTCACTACTGCCTAGTCAAACAGCCCTTGCACGATTAGGCTACATTTTATAGACAAACCGTGTGCAAGCCATGTGTTAGACACAGCCTCCAACATTAACTATGCAAGGTATGGCCGCACGGTTTAGACAAACTGTGCGCAACCCGTACGAAAGCTACTGCCCATTAATTTTCCTTAATGATTCACCCAACGCACCCCAAGTCACTAATCTAAAAAAAAAGGTAGTTATAAACAAAAAAATTACCTGAAGACATTATGTGATGTTATAGTTCACAACTGTCTGCGATTGAAACAGTTCATCAAAAAGGAAGATTTTGGCAAAGCATTGGGGATAAGTTACCTTGACTTCCTGGAACACCTCTAACACCACATTTCAACAAAGTAATGGAATGTAGAGGTCTTGGGCCATTAAATATTGAGGAATCATGATGTAATAAAATTAAATTCATTCCACATATGTAAAAATATAGACTCATTTTGTATTTTCATTAAATGAGTTGAAATAGAAACCTTAAAAGAGGATTTTTAAAAGAAAGTTAGTCATAATGAGCCTGACATGTCATGGAAATTATTTGTCTTACTAAATAAACAAATATTATAATTTAATACTATCCTATCAATAGTTTTCGTGTCCATTATTAATTTATTTCATTTAATACCATGGTATAAAAAAATATTTAATCAATTAAATATACATTGGCCATTTTGACGATACTCATTTCATATGACATAAATGTTTTTATAGGTTGAAAATGGTTAATATAGAAATTATTTTATCATCTCTATAATAAATATCATGACATGAGTATCATTTTTATAAAACATTTATAATTTTAAATTTATCCACTATGTATAGTTATGAAAAATGAACTACCTTACATTCATAGAGATGGTATGTTGTACATACGCTTGGGAAACATTCTGATTTTTTAAAAATATATATGAAAATAATTGCAAAATAAGTTTATCAAAATATAGTGAAAATAATAGCACAAATGACATACTAATTAATTATATATACTTATATATATCATCAATGAGATGTGGTGAGGAAAAATGGGTCACATCACTTCATAGAAGTGGTAATCAACAAATACTGACTAACGACATCATCATTTTTTAGAGAATGGATATGTAAGGATTTAAATGATATGTTAGATTTCTAGAATTATAAATATGTCATTAATATACTATATAAGTTTTAAAACAATTATTATTAATATTATTCATAGCTAGTGATGAAAAATAAATTATGTCGGTTCTTAAGGTGGTTGTCCACCTTACACAAGAATGATGCTTTCGATTCCCATATGATTAAAGATAAAAATGGATATAGGTTGTTCCATTAATATAAAAAACAGAGATTATATAAGATACATTTTTTTATATAATCATAGTTGTAGAATTTATGTGTTCGGATGAAGAAGAAATAAAGCTGAAATGCTTGACTAAAAATGATACCTCTTCTCTGGACAACCTTAGTTGATTAACACATTAAGACCCCTAAGGTTGGTGTTATTTTTAAAATAAGGCTTCTAGAATGAGTTGAGGTATTAAAGGAATGGATTTGGGAAGGGTTTTGAAAAAATGGGGTTTTATGTGTTAATTAAGGAGAGGAAGAAGGACCATTTGGTAAGAAAGGGCTTGGAAACTCTTGGAATTTCACAAAATATTAAATTAATATAAATTTATATTATGAAAAAAACGGTTGAAAAGTTATTTATTTATAATATAGGCTGATTATGGTTAAAAATAATATCCCCAAATAATACTTGGAAATATTTTGGCCACATTTTTACCTTTATCATTTAGTATTAACCCATTGTTATCCCCTTTCACACTTACCAAGACAGTAATGATTTGTAGGTTTTGAGGGTTAATATCAATACCATAAATTGAAAAATGGTCCAAAAATAGACAATGTATTATATATTAATCCATATCATAATCTCTTGGATAAATATTATATTTTTAGTAATTTAATATCATTTAATAAATTAGTATTTATTATAATATATAAATTTTGTAAATTTTTAGAACAATGCAACATTTTGATTTTAAAAACATCATGAAATAAATTAAATTTAAAATGTATATTATTATATCCGTAACTTGTCATGTATTATAAAATTTTGGGATCAAATTCATTATCTCAAATTAGGTTTCTTTTAGTTTTTTTAAAATAATTTATTTGAATCTTCTATTTATTGAATAATTATTGCACCAATGTAGTATAATTGTTTAATATAATTAATTTTTTCAGAAAATATTAAAAATAAAAAACAATTATGTATATAAATATTTAAATTTTCACAATAATTATTACAATTCAACACATCCTTTCCTAAAAATATAATTGTTTACAAAAACAAGAGTGACATATTTTACTTTCTTTAAAGAAAATATTATAAAGGTTGTAATATTATCAAAGTGGAAAATAATTCCAGAATATTGGAAGAGTATGGATGAAATGGGATAGTAAATTAATATTAATTCAAGTGTCAAGGTCATTTTTTGTCTTTATAATTTTATATTTATCATTAATTAATTGATATACACTTTATCGTGGTAACATAAATTACTTTGGATACTCTTTATATTGACCAAATATTAAAGAATAACTTACCAAAATTGGAATCAATAAATAATAATTTAGAATATATTTTTATAAACTAAAATAAGTGACAGAATTAAATTTATAATTAAATACGAAATGTTCAATGAAAAACGGTGCCTGATAAAAGTTTCCTTTTAATATATAAAATATTTTTTATTCTAAATTCATGTAAAAAATCCATTTCAAACAAAATAATTATATAATTTAAAATAAAAATTTAGAATGTAAATTTTAAAACTAATCCATATTGTAAGTTTATTTTATAAATATATTATTATAAAGTACTATTTTTAAGAAAAAGTCAATATTTGTAACTATTTATTAAAAAGAAAAGTATGCATAAAATTCTCAAAAATTCATCCTTGAATAATTTTGACATGCTGAATTCAAAATTGAAAATAGTTTTTAAAACAATCCTATAACCTTTTCGAAATGTAATTATAATATTCACAAATAAAAAGAAAGAAATTCCATTTTAAAAGAAATTGTATTTTCGAAGAATAAAATTATATTACTAAAAAATAAGTGATAACGTTATAAGAATATTACAAAGTATTTATATTGTTTGTGAAAATTATATTTATTTAATAAATATGTTAATACTATTTATAGAAACCAATTTAATGGCTAGGTAATAATAGTCACATTTTAATAATAAGATTTGATTTTTATCTTAAGATCAATGTTGCATATCTTGTACGCTATCGAACATTATATTCCCTATTAAAATATTGAAATATTAAATATTATAAAAATTATATATTTAAATCTTCTCCAAAATGATATTAATGTCATTAATATCATATTAATTCACTAGATACCTTTTAATCAACATTCTTGGATTTTGGACCTGAAAAATGAACTGTATCACTCTGTTGAGATGGCAGGCCGTATGTACACATGAGTGACGATGTCATTTATTTAATGAGTGGAAGGTTTCAGAATTGAAAAAAATATTAGCATAAAATAATTCGAATTATTTTAAATGTGTACAATATATTAATTATTTACATGACTATAACTAACCCTGAAAGACATCTTAGTAAACCTACTCGATCAATTTGCAAGGTTATAGTCCACCGTACAACCAAGATATGGATCTGTTCCGAATGTTTTGAAGAAGGAGATGAATAAATATTAATACATCAACATAATAACATTTTATTATATTAGAAAACTTCTTTTATTATATTTCAATTATGAGGTCACAATTAATGGTGGTAAAAGATGATGTAAAAAATAATCATAGTTAACACAATTACCTTTGTTGGGAAGAAACTAATTTTGATCATTATTTAGAACCTCAGGGGATGTCTTTTGAGAAGAAAAAAACATCTATAAAGTGGATAATGTTGTTAGGGACGTATTTTGGTAGGTTTTGGTCAGGATAAATGGACTGAGTGGTGTTAATTAATATTCAGAGAAGGTTCACTTTTATTATTATGGGAGGGGAAATTATTGGAGACAAAATGGAAGTTTACAAAAATTCCAAAAAATGATAAATTCATTCCCAAGAAAAATGTTCCAAATGGCCATATATTAAAATTTTTATAGGAAAAAACTAATATATTTCTATAAAATATGATTTTGGTATTTTTAATTGGAAAGCATACCCCTATGTTTTGGTTTAACCAACCATGGTAAATATGTTTTTACCTCAATCATGATAATAATTTTTTTAATTGTTTTCAGTATTGAAAATATAAAATTATTAACTCACATTGATTTTATATTATTAATTATTCAGATTCAAAATATGGATTTCATTTTTCCAAATTCAATTCACAAAAGTAAAAAATTTTATTTTTAAGATGTACCCACAAATCAAGTCAATTTTTTTTATGGAATATATTTTTCAAGAATAATATTATATGATATTAACTATAAGAATTATAATAATCATGAGTAGTATTTAAACTAATATATTTAGATATTTAATATAAAATTTTAATTTAAGAAGGAACATTATGATCTTGGAAACAATTGTCATAAAAATGTATTTTAATCTAAAAATTACTATTTTATCAAAATTGTGTATAATGAATATTCAAAAACAATTATTTTTATTGAATAAGTAAAAATAATAAAAATGTTACTCTAAAATTAAATTCCAATAAAAAGTATACATCTTCATTTATTTAAATTAATATATAGTTGTATGAAAGAAAATTATTTCTCACTATTCATTGAAAAATCACTTCTTTTAAAGAGAATCCAAAAATATCACCTATTGATAATTACGATATTCTGATTTTAAAATTATGTTACACAAAATAAAATTATTTTTGTAATATTGTAAATAATTAATTATAATTCCCAAACATGAAATGAAAAATAAAACATTTTTTATTGGAAATGTATTTTGAAGCATAAAATAACTTCATTAAAAATTTGAGTGATTATTTAATAATATTTTATCAAAAATTTATACTAATTAAGAAATATGTATATGTTTTAACTTCCTAATTTAGTTAATCCTATGAATAAAGAGTAATTCAAAAACGTGGTTATAATGTTAAAATTTATATAATATATTTTTCATTTGTTTAAGCTCAATGTAATGAGTAATATACTAAATCTAAGACAATTTTATTCTATCAAAATTTAGGGTTGTTACATTCTTCCCACATTTAATAAATTGTATCCTCGTATTTTTAACTTGTTATCCGTAAAACAAGGGTTTGACCTTTGAAAATAATTCTATTGAAAATCCAAATGATAAAAAGGGTTAATAAAACAATCTCATGAAAGGGAGAAAGGGAAATAAGAAGGTTTTCTATAAGAACACATAATTATGATTCTAGATAGTATAATATTAGCAGGTAGTGAAAATATGGATATTTAAGAAAATCATAAATAATTTTTAAGAGTGATAGAGATCTTTGATCACAATGAAGTGAACAATCAAGTTAAAGTTAATGACCACAAAAACTATAAATCAATGATGTGTTAAAAGGCCATTGATTAATCAGATATGAATTTAATTGAGAAATTGTTTTTTAATATTATTTCTCATAGTTTATGGATTCTTTTAGAACAAATATAGGGAATACCAGAAAATTATACTTACATGAAATTGTACTATTTCCATGATCACAATTCCATCCTTTGGTTGTTCATAGATCAATTTTCACCTCATTTATTAGTCAATGAAATTAATATCCAATAAAATATTTAACCGTGATGCACTCAAATTAACATTTAATATTAAACTTGATCCATAACATAATGATAGGTCTTTTTATATGTCTCTAAATATATTCCAAAATAAAAATGGATATCATGTATTATCTAATATTGTATATTAATTTCTAAAACATCAACAATAACACCCAAATTTCAACTAAATATTTATCCATCAAGATGTTTCAGTAATGAACAATGTTAAATTAACCAATATGTAATTTAGGCTTTTGGTAAGCATTACATCCTTATCTCCTAGTAGTTTTATGTACAATACCCATGACATAATTAGATGGAATAGGTTTTCACCTAGTGTGCCAGTTTTCCATTATTATATATTTATATTTATATAATTGTTATAAAATCCACAAAAATATGATGAAAAACTTAAAAATAATATTAATAATCAAATCACATTTTAATAATAATGATTTTAAATAGGTCATAACTTTTTCCATGAAATCAAATAATATTAATCAACTATTATTAAATTAACATCAATGATCATATTAATAATAAATATTAATATTACCATTAAACATATAATGAAAACATTATTCTTGAAATAATATTTCATGTTGAACCATTGGGTATTGTATACTTCAACCAAATGAAATGTCTCCATAAATGTCATTATTCACATGGGAATACCATCAATTAATACCTCATAATGGGAATATATTAATTTGATCTTATAATAATCAAAAAAATTCATTAAGCCATGATATTATCCTTTATTATAGAGTTAATCTCAAAAAATAAATATATTCTTCTAAAAAGTAACAAAATTATTAGATCATTCATGTTTATTAAAATCAAATTACAAGTAATAAAAATATTTCAAAAATTTAAATATTGAATCCAAATACATAAATACATCAACCCTTTATCATCAATATACTTTTTTTGGTGTTTAATTTAAACATTAAAAGGGAAAATTATATTTTAAAATTACTTGGATCCCCACATTCATGATAATAAACAATGAATGGATTTCTATGATGGAATTTATTTCACTCCAATGAACTCCTCACTTTTTCATGAAAATTAATGGCTCTAAGAAATTTTATTCCAATAATAATATATTTTCCTTTTCCGTTGAGGCATTATACTCACTATCTCTTCCACATTTTATACATAAAGGAAATCTAGATTTCATTCCTAAAATATCTCCAACACTCAACCTCATAGAAGACTACAACATTATCTTCTTTGGAGAGTCTAGTTGTTATTTAATGTGTAGGTTTTTAATAATATAATGTGACAACTTATTAGAAATAATAACATCTTTCAATACATTCAACTTCCCATTTTATTTCTTATAATTAAAATATTTTCCATTGTATTCAATGATTCTATTACCCTATGACCATTTAATAAACCCAAAATAAATATTTTGGTAAATTATAATCATAGTGGGAAAACCATATATTAATTTATTGTAATCCTAGATCATGAAACATTATTCTCAATATAGTACACCATTGATTATCATGGTTCATTATTTATCAGCATACAATCAAATCCTTAATAACAGGGTTTCTAGAAAAAATAATTTATCCAAATAATATCCCAAAACACTGTCAAAACAGGTGTCCATTAAGGCCTGTTTTGAATCACCACTTTATGATCAAGCTAAATCACAATGTGATATTTTCAAGGCTATTTTCCTATGTACAAAAATTCTAGAACAACATCAACATTTTTTATCCATATTAGGATTCATTTATAGGAAAAACAACATACTATAAACCTCATAAAAACATTAGGATTTTTCTTATATACTTATCTTTGAATTCTATCATAGGGTTATTCTCTATAATATTTATTTTAGAAAATAAAATTTCAAATGGTTCTACAAAACATACTTCAATACCAATTATAAATACCCACACCCTTGAATTCCAATTCTAGTGTTTACTTTATTAAATTAGTATTATATACAAGTGATAAAATCCCAATGAAAAAAATATTAGTATTCTTTGTAATATTGATAAATATTTTCATCTCACGTAAAATTTGAATTCATAATCTAAAACATCGTGAATGTAAAATACATGCATACTTGAACTCATTCAATGGTTTGTTATTTATATCCAAGGTAATGGAAAAAATAAGTATGTGATTAGATTATCAGTAAGAGTTATGTATAGTTGATGCTATTATGAATAAATAAGGAATAAAAAATATGTAATGGAAAATAACTTAAAAATATTCCATTTAATCAAAAACTAGATTATGAACGCTAATATGGAAATAATAAATTGTTATCAAATAATTCTTTATAAATAATCGCATGTTCTTGAAGCTTGTGCATATATAATATCAATGGATTGATCTCATGGATAATAATAACTTAATTCTCAATTAAGGAAATTATAAATATTGTATGTCATGATCTTTGAAATTTGGATATCAATAATATCAAGTCCATGTTCCAAGAAATTTTAATATATGGGAAGTTATACATGAAAAACCAATTTAAATATAGCTATAATATTGAATTTTTTCAAGAGACAATTGATGCAGCTATGGACTATCAATAATTGGGCCACACTATTCATTAAAGGTTCAATACATTCCTCATATAGTTAATGATAAATTCAACTTATAAATAATGTACCTTATAATTAAATATCCATAGTTTGTAAAGAATAAAAATTTAAAAATATTTTCAACCCTAAATAAAATAATATTCTTAGAAAAATAATGTATATAAAAATTGTATATGGTTCAAGAAATATTTATATATATGACACTATAAATATTCATATTTAATAGATATTTAATGTCCACAGATTACAAGAGATCAAATCATTCATGTGAAATTTAACAACAACAAAATTAATCAAGAAAGTGAATATCAATACATTCCTAGGTAAAAATGATCATAAAACATCTATATACTGAATAAAAATGGTATAATTATAACATATCCACAGTATAGTAAAATATGTTGTTTTAATTTATTAATATAAATTCCATAAAATTATTTTTACAAAATCATTATTGAGTAAAACACCATTTTAAATATAAAAATAAATTTTGAAAACAAAAAAAATCAGAATATACTTGGGAAAACTAATTTTTTTTAAAAGAACCATGGAATCTTGTAAAGGAATTTTCCAATAAAAAAGAGTGTCCATGGTGGTGTAATTTTTTTGTTCTTTTTGATTATTACATAAATAAGCCTTCCATTCTCATTTTTATAAGAAAATCCAAAAAGTGTTTTGTTTCCAAAAAGTTATGAAGAATTGTTTTAGAAAAATTTGTTAAAATATAATCATGGGTAATATATTTTTTAATAAATAATTCAGAAAAATATTTTATATTTTTTTGGAAAACATTGATATGGATTAAAAGATAATTGGACTAAAAAGGCAAATAATTTTTATCTTCTTAAATATTTTTTTAACAAATAAATAATGTATAAAATATAGGATTATGGCACTAGTACATAATATCTTAGTGAGTAATCATAGGGGAACAAGAAGATTTTATTATTTTACAATGATCAAATAATTTACATTAATGTAAATCAAAGCATAAAAAATAATGATTAAAATAATTTAGAACTGTAATCCCTTACCTTTTGGTAAATTTTGAGTAAATACTTCAATAAAATAAATAAAATAAAGTGAAAAATTAAATATTATAAAAATAAAGGTATTCATGATATAATAGATAAAATGGGTAGCCGAAACACCCAAAAAAGATGATCGGTGTATAACATAAAATATTTCCCAAAGAAGACAATTTATGTCGAGAAACCCTTATGATGATCATATATTTGATGTGATAATTAATCAATGAATATATTATGAATATAAAATTTAAATTCACATTAAATGGTGGAAATAAAACATAATATAATCAATATAAATTACAAACATATTCTTATAATATGAAATAAAATGAAGAAGTAATATAACCCAATGAAAAGAAATTTAAATATGATACACTTACAAATTTATAGCATTGAATTCATATCCACATAGAATAAATAATATGAATTTAAAATAAAAATACCACAAAATGTAATGTATTGATAATATTACATGAAAATGGGAATAATTTACCCCTTATAAATGATATTTGGGGAATAAAATTACTAAATTATCCAATTAATGGAAATTGAGATAAATTCTCTCATCTCACATTTCACATTGGATACATATGTGTTAACCTCGTGTATAATGGTTTTAAAATTTTGATTAATTTATAATAGATTCATATTGATTTATATAATATAATATACGATCTTATTATAAAATTTTATTTCCCATTTGTTAATAATAATACATTGTTACCATTATTTTTTGTTCTAATTAATTTCATTCGCATGCATGTTTCATGATGAATATTCCACTTCATGAGAATTAGATATAATTACATCATATATTGAATTTTATTAATTTTACTTATATAACATGTAGTCTTTAGATACATTTTTGTTACCATTCTTAAAATTTGTACATGATAAATAAAACACATCACCTCATCGAGATGGTAGGCAGTACGTACGCACGAGTGACGATATCATTAGCTTAATAGATTAAAGGGTATGAAATTGGATGGTAAATTAATTTTGATGAATTAGTTTTAGATAATTTGTATCATATATATGTTCATTATTTCTATCATTATTACTGTCCATGAGATTAGGTAATTGAAAAAATTACATCAACTATCCTAGTAGTCTATCGTACACACGAGTGTGGGATTTGTTTCCCATGTTGGAGAAGGAAATTGATAAATATTATTCCATAAAAAATATAATATTAGAATATTTGAGTTACTTTTTATATTATATTGTAATTACTTATAATTAATTCATGTTGGTAATCCTATTTGAATATAGAAAGAGCTTAGTGAATATTGTTAACTTTGCTTAGAAGAACCTTGTTTCGATATCATATTTAGGAACCAAGGGTTGGTATTTTGGGAACAACAAGACCTCCAAAATGTAGATAAGGATATTGGGTAGAGATTTTGGAAGGGTTTGTTTTATATAGATGTATATACTGGTGTATGTAAGATAATGGATGAGGTTACTGTTTATAAGTTAGGTAGGGGACCTTCTTGGAAATTAGTTGAAAATTTCCCAAAAGAATACCAAATGATAAAGTCATTCCCAAGGAAAATGATTCTAAATAACCTTATATTAGAATTAGTTAATGGATAAGGTTGCAATATTAATAACTAATATGTTTTTTCTATGTTTAATTTGAAAAAAACTGTTATCCTTTGGTTTAACCTCCACTGGTAAACCCATTTTACGTTAATTGAGATAATTATGTTTTTACAGTTTTAAATACACATTAAGAAAAAAAATATAATTTTAAATTATTAACAAATATTAATTATGATGATTCAAAATATGTAATCCATTATATAAAATTTTATTCACATAAGTGAAAAATTTAATTTAAATATGAACCCATAAATTATGTTAAAAAATTTCTTTTCAAGAAATTCATTTTTGAAGCATAAGATGAACTTATATTGACTATATGAAAAGTAATAATAACTGTGTTTCTGATAAAAATGATTTGTGGTGGGAACAAAATATTTTTAAGTGAACTTAAAATTATATCATTTTTCAACCCATAAAGTTTATTTCACAATCAAATGCTTTTACATAGGGTTCACCATTTTTGTTTCCAAAGACAAGATGCAAGGGTTTTTTTGATTGTTGAATGTTTGTGTGTGTGTGTGTGTGGGGGGGGGGTTAATGTTTTCAAAATAATTTAAATTAGGTTCACCACTTTTTCCATTAATGGTAAATCAAAATGGTTCCCACATAAAAAATTGAGTATTGAATTACTTTCTTATAGAAGGGAATCCATTATGGAATCAATATCATTAATGATTAGGGACTCATATTAGTTTAGATAATAGGATATAATACACAACACAAAAATTTAGGGGGAATTATTACCTACCACATGAATCTATTGTATATTTAATTTATAGCCTAAAATCTCTTCCTAATCCTGAGATAGGACTGCTTACCCTAAGAAAATGAGTATGTTTTGAATCATTCCATGAGTAATGATGGGCCTAATAACGACCCCATATGTATTTTTATAAGGTTCTTATTTCATTTCATATTAATAACTTTATATGGGTAACTCCTTATATTTTTTTAGATACATAATCCAGAACTATAGAGTTTCCTACCAACCAGGGAGGTGATCAATATTTCGAGTATGGGATTTTACATTTATAAGGAATCCTATGAATCCCTTTTATAATAAGAATCAAAACCCATGTATTTAATTAAAACTATGAAGTTTATAATCATGAGTAAAGGACATATATTATGGTACCTAAGAACTTCATATTAAGATTGATTAATAAGAAAGTGTTCTACATACCCAATTTATAGACGAAATCATAATGATTATAGTCTGACCACTCTCTTAGGACATACCTTGAGGTTAGTGCCCCCATATGAGAGAACTCATATCATTCCACTAAATGGGGCTTACACACCAAGGATTCCCTATATCAATAAGATTCATTAATTGAATGATATTTTCACTGAAAATAAAAAATCCCACATGATACATGCTTGGTGTAAGAAATAAGCGATAAAAAGTGATCAGTCTCACGGAATATGGTTTTTGGAGTTATGAATTGGGTCAACCCTAATTGGGTGTCTGATGTGGAGCCCCAATCATAAAAAAGGCATCCTATATATCTTATTTATCCATGAACTAGAGTTATCACAGTTTAGTTTCCCTCCATGATCCACTACTTATTGAGGAAGAATAACAAACCTAAGGGAGAGATTGGGCCCCAAGGGTTAGAATGTTCGGAACCTGGGGGATTTATATCAAAGTGGATTCCCATTGGAGATCAGTATTAAGGAAGGTGTCTCATATATCATATTTATACAGGGTTCGTGGTTCTCAATGATAGTTTGTGGTATACACACATATGTACAGTAGAAAATTTTATCATGTCATGGAATGTCTTCTTGACATGTCTTGGTCTCTTTCTAGACATTCCTAGATTGTCTACATAACATGTTTGAATTTCCTTTGTTAGACGTTTAGGGTGTTTTATGGCATGTATGAGGATTTTTAAACTTACCATGATTTCAAAGAGGACATGTCTAATGATAGCCAAATGGAATAGTTGACTTGTCAGTTGTACGTTGCATAAATTTGTAGGAAACCCTGGTGGACATCACATTATCAAGGATGACATATCCAGAGGGCTTTGAATGACTTGGAAGACATTCCTTGAGGGTGTCACAATAAATTGGTGACAATTTTGAAAGGTGAATAATTACATTATTTACATTTCGGGAGGACTTATCGATATCTAAGAAACATTTCTATGGATCATTGTAAATACATGGAGAAATATCTGGAAGAAGTCACAAGAATTGGATATCAGGACCATAGGCCACTTCATGACTTGGGGGACATGTCTAGAGGACATCACAATATCCAAACAACTTCACTAGATAATGTTTCAAGATCTAGACAACTTATCGGGAGGAAACAATAACATTTTCTTGGAAAACTCAAAGGAGTTTGTAAGACTTTACTAGCATGCCCGGATGGAATCACATGACTTTCTTGACTTCTCCAAGAGACTTCACATGAGCCAAATTCCATGTCGAGAGAGTGTTGCATGACATAGGAGATAAGTCCTGGGGTTGCCACATGATTCCGTTAGGTCATGAAACAAATGTGAATATTAGTGTATCCATCTTTTCATAATTCTCTTGTCTTCTGAAGTCATAAGTGTATATATGACTCATTGTTTTTCATTAATTTTAATATTTTAGGTTTCCATGACCCACTTGACATGAGATACCTATTTTACATCATATTTATAACACACCAAACATCATTCCCATGATCTATTTGGTGATCAGAAGAAGAACATATTCATATCATGTGATCCTTTAGGTTGTTCCTTAGATTTTACCTAGCATATGAACATTACGATCATATGAACTACGAATCCAAGAAGTCTTCTCTTATTCCCCCATGTAGTAGTCACTATCATATATTTTGTCCCTTAATGAATGGGAGGTATTTATATACATTGTTTCACAGTTATATGCCACCGTGTATACCATGTATCTTGAAAATTTATATTGGAGTCGATGGATGGATTTTTTTATCACACACTTCACATGCTGATACGGTGGGTCATCAATGAATCAACAGGATTATAGTGACCAAAAGAATCTTTTTCCATCCCCATGTTTACTGGACCTCAGTTGATCAAAGGTATTTTGTCTAACCATGTTGACATATGAAAGAGATTTCATAAGGACATGCATAAATATCTTAAATCCCTCGTGAGATCAGGTTTCATATGGGAAGTCATCGACATGATCGAAGAAGAATTCCCTAGCGTACATTGTGAGAAAAATATTTATTTTCATGGTTTCCTCTATGGAATCGGGCTGACATGTCTGGGGTTTTTTCACACAATCAATGGTTATCATATGGGGTGTATAACCACATTCATATGAATCTTATTGTATCTTCACTTCCCAAGATGATTCCTCCTTTTCCATTTCTATTTAATTAATTATTTTATAGGGATAGGAAATTGTGTGGCATTGTGTGGGTGTTTTCATGAACAATCATTTTACATGTCAATGGTGGTCATCCTATCAATGATTTCTCTCACGATAATGCATGATTATTTCACCCAATAAAACTGTTTATTTATTTATAGAGCTATTTGGGAATCATATTCTTGAATGGAAATCTCTCGGGTCCTTCTCATGATGAAGGTGGAATTCCAACATGCTTTTGTGGGATAAGGTGGACATGAAGCCAAGGGCCCCATAGGGCCTTTCAAATCATATGCGTACATCTCATTAATATTAACCTAAATCTCTAATTCATGAGTCTTAAGAATTTTTTCATGTTTATTTTATAATGGGTTTTTGGTGATTATCAGGCTTCCATTGGTTGGAAGGTTATTTAATCAAAGGAACTCGTCAGGAATCCTCTTCATGATTATTAATGATATCTTATATGGCATATAACGAATAGTAAGACAAGTCAATGGGGAATCACATGATAATAATAAAATCATGTTCTGTGCATGATCAATTTTTATGACCTTATGAAAGTTACCTGATAATATGTCCCTCTAAATATTAGGAGATCTGTACGATTCATATGAAATCTCTTCATTTGTTTTTTTGGAGAAAATAATACTAATTCCTCCAGTATTTCTTCCATTATAGATTTAATTATGATAATTTTGGTAGAAAACAACAAATTCCTCCCTTAGGAGTGGCATTTATGATGTCAAGGACTCAGTTTTGAGGAATGTAAATGATCTCCATACTCTTTAAGGAAACATTCGATAAGCGTCTCTAGTGATTCTCTATATATAGGTTCCCTTTGGAATTAAATAGTGTGCTCTATAATAAGTGATAAAAAGAGTGCCCCATTCCAATGGTAGATTAACATTCTAGAGCTCGTGTGATTGGTTACATAACATGATCTATTATCAGGAACAAATCACAAGATCCCATTGATAAGACCTCTTCACAATGACTGATATCCATACTTTTTTTTTCTGAAGACTATTTTTTGAGAACTATTCCATGTGATCTTTTCTCATGCTCAAGATACATGCCTTATTTATCATAAATCTTGTTAAAAAATCATGATTCAATTATCGATTATTTCATGAACCTTGAACCAAGTTCTTTCTGGTTTGGTTTCATTATTTATTGACCATCATGTGGCTCATTTGACAATATCAGGGTCACATGATCACATGTATTATGAAATGTTATGTAATCATGGGATTCCATGTTGTTTGTGAAATTCATGAGGGCTCCATGGGTCCTGCTATTTGTGAGACCTATTAAAGATCATCTCATCGTGAGATCCTTCTTAGTTCATGTGACTCGAATGATGATGTTAGCTCCATGTACCTCATTTGATAGAATCTCTTAATTTATCTGATATATGTTCATTGACTTTGTACAGATGGAATGTAGTCATCATAAATCAATAAATTAGGATTCCGTAGTATTAGTGGCTTGTTAGTATACCATTGATTAATGTGGGGATGTTAGATTCCATCACGTTATCAAATTATTATAGACTAGATAAAAAATTAATGGGGTGGAATATTAGGAAATATCCTCTCTAAGACTTCATTACACTCTATGGTTTTGGTATAAAAAAGACACTCATATCATTTAGCCGTAGTCATCGATTGTACCTCCTTCTTGGACATTTGAAAACCATAATACCTTTTTGGAAAACATTTTTCATATAGGGAATTTATCTACTAAGGAGTAATGTAAAGATATGTATATTCAAGAATTTATGACCAGAGTCATTAGATACAACTATAATAATCTAGATTAAGTCATCCATATGTTCCACTCAATAGTATGGAAATCAAACACGAGCTAGAGATATAGAAGGCTCCAAAACACGGTCCTTCAACCTGGGGTGAGTTATATAATGGATTGGGTCTCACCCGTATGGGTGAAATATATCACCTCTAGATTTTTTTATACCATAAACAAATAGTTATGTATGAGGCCATCATGAACTTTTAAATCTTCTCCTACTATAATAATGGCTTGATGGAAGACCTAATCAGTCACTAAAACCTAGGTACAAAAACATTCTCTTTGAGGCATGATGAGGTAGGAATCAGCTGGGTTAGACCTACCACAAAAAAAGGATTGGGAGATTAGGGACTTTTTATAATGTAAAGGCCACTTCTCCTTCATTCCCTTTGGGATAGTTACCATTTGTAGTGCTATTGAAAATGGTCGTGGATTCCTTGATGCTCTATTCTACATGATGTCACTTTATGAGGGAATTTTTTATTCTTGTATTGATGGGAGTATTCTATGTAAATGGATTGAACCATTTCTTTTGATCAGTCAGTTTTTGTGCATTTACATGAGATTCCCCGATAATTATGTTCTATTTGAGAATCATATGATGGTTTATCACCAGTTTTTTTAGATATCCACTAGAGAGGAGACTTTGTTCCTAGTAATATTCCCTCACATCAATTCAATGATTTATTTTTCCTAAAATTATACTGATATTTGGATACATTCATTTCAAAATGGAAAATTATCCCCAATAGTTTATGAGGTAGAAAATTTCAACTGATAGTTCAATCCTATACAAGGCCTAGAAAGATTAATGTTATGGGGGGACCAATATCCCCATAATATCCTTATAGGGAAGTGAACATTTTCCAATGAATTTATTTCTAATAGAATAATTTAGTACTACGGAGGAATGATCATGACACATGCGAGTGATGTCGTGCCTACACTATTATTTTCCACCATATTACAGTGAGGGACAACCTATGGGTGAACTAATTCTGATACTGATATCTAGGGATTATTGTACCTTTTATAGATAAATTTAATTGAATTTTTTCACATTATAACTCCCTAAAGATTCACATTCAATGGAAAGCCAAAAATGGTCAAGGAATTTATTAGAGACACTGATTTAATGATTTAATGAGAAAAGGATCAAATCCACTAT